>BTSX01000003.1:33325374-33925374 GCA_036245825.1 Pristionchus entomophagus
TATTGTATTAACAGCGAATATGATGAAGCCGACGAGCGTGAAGGCCCCCTGCATCAAGGCGACGTAGAAAACGGCCGTCTCTCGGTCCCATGCGAACATAGTCATTGACAGTGGGGACCCGATCCTGGAAATAAAAATGAAGATCGCCATATTCACGAACTGCTTTTGCACAACACCAAGTATCTATCAAAATCAATGTGTCAAATGGGTTACACTTGAAAATGAGGTGAACAGAAAGCACATGTGCTCACGTCTCCAGATTCGTCATGACTAACATCTGGGCGAATCGAGTGAAGAGACAAACTCCCACAGCAATCCAGTCAAATTTAGGAAGGGCGAAGAATCGTTCATGTGCTTCTCAAATAGTTTACAATAGTCCTCTGAGATGATTCAACCCTCACCATTCTCCATCTTGGCCACTTTGGGTAGGCCTACTGAAGAATCTCGATAGACGAAGTAAAGAAGCGTCTAAAAACACATCATAGGTTTAAATTTCGAAAATCTCGAAAAAACCAGGCAGATCGCATTCACGACCAGCCCCGAGATGGCTGGTCCGGTGTAGAGATTTAGCCAAATGCTGCCGACTAGCCGAGTTCCAGGGTAGCTGAGAGGAGTGAAGAGAAGTTGAAGGGCTGCAAGAAGTCTCAATTTATATTTTTAATTTGTTGTATTGTAACTTGGTCCAACGGTGATCCCGAGACTGTAAGCTCCCGTATTCAGTGAGATGGCTCGGGCTCGGTCGTTTGCAGTGGACGCCGTCACCGCCGATGATCGTACCAGAGTGAGGGTTCCTGCGAGTTGTATATTAGGCAATGAACAATGACGAAATAATATGCTTAATGTATGTTTGACTGTTAGTGAATGAGAAATGATAGGGCATTCTCAAGAATGCACACCGCAAAAAAAATCCTACTGATACAGTTCACTTCCGCCCGTTCCCTGACCACTCGAGAGATCATCATCATATACTTGGGAGTGACGATATTGAGTGGAAGGAGGATGTACAACACGTTGCCTATCGCCTAGAAAGAAGCGTCAGTGTAAAAACATCGAATTGTTGATTTAATGGTAATATGATGCCTTTATCTTTGAATAAATCAATGTTTCTGTTAAAATTTTAAATTATGTTATTGTCCGAAAATTAAATTAGATAGTTTGGTCGATAGTCACAACAAGATTCCTCAGGATGGGGTTTTCGCATGGAATCAATTGATAGCCCTTGATCTACCGGATAACCAGAGCAATTGCTACCACGGCAGATGGATTTACCGTAAGCAATACTCCAATACTGGTGGGAATCCAGGTCTGCTTGATTCTATTGCTCCAATAGCCAAAGACTGGGGAAGCGATGGCGTTTCCGAGACTGCACACTGCCATGATCACTCCAAAGAAATTCTCAGTCGCAGTGCTATCCAACTGAAGAGTTAGGAAAGTTATCATTTTCGCAGGATTTCTCTTTAGTTTCTTCTCGATTGATTGAATCAGGAATTGCTGAGAGGGTTGAAACCTGCTGAAGATATGGCCACAGCGATGAGAAGTAGATGCTCGACTGAGCGGATGTGAAAAAGACAACTACCGCTCCGATCCAAATGGAGCCCCAGTCAGTCTTCTCATTGCTGGAAATATCATTCTGAGTACTAATTGAAGAGTTAATCGAGGAATTGCTATGGTCACTTACCTTTCGACCTTCTTCCCACGATTCTGTTTCTTCATGCTGGCAACTGACAGTTTCTCTTTTTTGTTCTCACTGTTCACACAGCAAAACAGTGAATCCGGCATGAAATTACCATAACTCTGTCAAAACACGATCAAAACATCAAAAACCAAGCTTGTTGAATATAACACAAACGGCCGCATAGGTATCTCAGTGTTCTGTGTGTCTTTGTAGTCTATTTCTGTAAGATGATTCAAGATGATACTTCTCCAGTCTTCGACAACGACATCTTTGCTCAATCATGTATTTCACAGTAGTTGTCAATGAAAATGATAGAGTTGTTTTTTTTTCTAGAACTTGTAGACCATTCCATGCTTGTTTCGATAGCGATCACCCGCCGAGAGTGATTCCTCCATCTTGAGCGGAACGAGTCTTCGGTAGAAGACTACCCATAAGAGGACACCGAATGTACACATCAGCATCTCGATTATCCATGGAATTGCAATTCCAGATTGGACAAAGAGTGATCTAAAAGAAGGGATGTCCGTGAGAATTAGATGAAAACATACGAGACTAGGATCGGCCCGGTCATTCTAGCACAACTTCCTGTGAAGATCAGAATTCCTTGCATTGTGCCCTGCGAATAACACAATCATTTGATTTTTCATGAATGGTTTGCCTGATTCCGAGGTCCGATGACCATAGAGTACACAGTGCTCATGCTGATGGCGAGTAGAGCGAATGATGTACCGACCATCAGAGAGTAGGATACGATGTACCTGCGTTCATTAGTACAGCAAATGAAACATATTCAGGACTGTTTTATTTGTAACTTCTGAGCAAACTTATCATAGCTTACACGTATTTATTGATTGGTGGGGTGGTTGCACACCAATCAAAGGATCGTCGGCAACCGACGGGTTCCGTACCATTGAACCCTGCAACAACTTTGCATGCCGAATGATCAGTTTTCAGTTATAACACAGTTATCCAGAGGTCAATATATTCTTCTCCCTTCTGAGAGGATTGGGGAAGGTCAGATGCGGGATCTGATGTGCATGACGTTCCACGTGACTTTGCTTGCTTCTTTGAAAAAGTGGGTGAGTGATATTCCACGCTAAATTATAATCACCCAACCACTCACAAGTTTCTTCCTGATACTTGATCTTTCCCGATAAAAACGACCACGGATATGTGAGTAGGTGAAATGCCACGATTATGAGAAGGCCGATGATGCTCGAGAGACGGTGGTTCATTCTGAGTGTAGATCACGGTCAGGACGTAAAATTTACGCATTTTTCTGGTTATATTTTGATAGGCTTCCATTCTCCATTCTCCATTCTTGCGCTCGTGACGGGCCGTCGGTCCCCTCCATTCGTCTCACCCCGCCCCATTCCGACCCAGTTTGAAGAATCCTCACCCGTCAGCTTGGGCAACCCGGTAAGAATCGCCCACTTGGTACTCTTCAAGAGGAGACCCCGGATGGGTATCAACCGACTCAAGTGATCTACCGTCAAGAAAGGACCCGATCGTCATGTCTGCCTCGTGAGTCAATCAATAGTCCACGTCAGCACTCACTCGCCATCATCGGAGGCTGGATGATCTACTTCAAAGCTCAATGGAGATCGACCAAGACCATTCCAACAGTTGACCCAACAAGCCAAAGAAGATTCCCTCATCCCTTGACCCATACACATTGAAATCGAAGATCCCACTCCCTCCCTAACGAAGCTACCATCCTGCAGGCCCAGTGCCTTGAGGACAGAATAAAATCTATCTATCTATCTATCTGTTTTGATAGGCAAAGTCATGGGATATATCATACAGCAATCTAACTATTTTAACGGAAGCCGTTGAGATGCTATTATCGTTCGCTATGGCTTTTGTAAGCGTCCATTAATGCTACTAGACTACGCTTTATAATTTTAGCTTGAGCAGACAAATGCTAATTCCACTATATGATTTGCTCCATCTATGGCAATCCCCAGAAACTACCTTGGCCCGAAATCGAATATTGTATTGGCAGCGAATATGATGAAGCCGACGAGCGTGAAGGCCCCCTGCATCAAGGCGACGTAGAAAACGGCAGTCTCCCTGTCCCATGCGAACATCGTCATCGACAGTGGGGACCCGATCCTGGAAATACAAGAACAATGAAGAACGCCACATTCACGAATACTTGATAAATTCCATCTGGAATTTATCACTGATTGTGTTCAATACCAAGAATCGATCAAAATCAATCTGTCAAAAGATATGCGCTTGAAAATAAGGTGAACTGAAAAGACATTTGCTCACGTCTCCAGATTCGTCACGACTAACATCTGGGCGAATCGAGTGAAGAGGCAAACTCCCACAGCAACCCAGTCGAATTTAGGAAGAGCAAAGAATCGTTCGTGTGCTTCTGAAATAGTTTACAATAGTCCCCTGAGATGATTCCACCCTTGCCATTCTCCATCTTGGCCACTTTGTGTAGGCCTACTGAAGAATCTCGATAGACGAAGTAAAGAAGCGTCTTAAAACATGCATGAGTTCCATTTTCGATAATCTCGAGAAACCAGGCATATCGCATTCACGACCAGCCCTGAGATGGCGGGTCCGGTGTAGAGATTCAGCCAAATACTGCTGACGAGCCGAGTACCAGGGTAGCTGAGAGGAGTGAAGAGAAGTTGAAGGGCTGCAAGAAGGCTCAATTAAGTCGTTAAATTGTATTGTGACCTGGTCCAACGGTGACCCCGAGGCTGTAAGCTCCCGTATTCAGTGAGATGGCTCGGGCTCGGTCGTTTGCAGTGGACGCCGTCACCGCCGATGATCGTAGTAGAGCGAGGGTTCCTGTGAGTTGTCTATTAGGCAATCATCAGTGTAGAGAGATCAAAAAGACATGAAGCTTGAGAGGATAAGAGACCAGGAGAGTTCCAATTGATATGTACATTAAAGTCACCTAGCACAACCACTTGGTACTGAACGGATATCAGGGAAGAAATAAGATCGAAAAGAGATGTATTCTGGGCAGTGGTTGTGCTAGGAGGACGATAGACAAGTATGAATCGGATAGGAGTAGGGGCAAGAGGGGAATGGATATCAATAGCAAGAATATCACTCGAAATTAGTGATGGAATGGTACTCGGGAGCAAGGAAGATGATCACGAATGAATATACAAACACCACCACCACGACGGGGGCGATCAGAACGAAACAGTCGGTAGGGGAATGAAAGGAGTAGCTCAGAGTCTATGATCTTAGAAGAGAGCCAAGTCTCAGTGACGAAGAGAATATCGGGTCTGTCAATAGAGAGGGTGGCGTGAACGTTCGGGATCTTATTACAGAGGGATCGCGCATTAAACATCGAGCAGGATAACTTAGATTGAGCCTGAGCAGTGGGGGAAGGAACAAGAGAGACAGGCGATGGAATAGTGGAAAGCGAGAGAGGAGAAAGGAAGGGGTCATGAGAGGGCGAGAGAGTGTGTGAAAAGGAGAGAGACGAAGGGAGGGGGGCAGGGGGAGAAGGGAATGGGGAGAGAGGAAGAGGAGAGGTCGAGGCAACAACAAGAGACGAATCGATAATGTTCACATACGAAGAGGGATCGAATAGTGGTGTACGACAAATTAGTTTCCCTGAGGGGGAAGTCGAGTGCGCTTATGAGTGCGAATGTCATCCCTGTGCCACAAGTCATCCCGGTAGAGGACAAATGGACAGTTAGAATCCGACTCACTCAACAACTTGAGTCTGACTCTCAAGGTCTTACTTCTCTCTCTCTCCTCCACTGTCTGGGATTTGCGAATAAAGATACCCTTGAACTCCTCGTTCTTGCGGAGAACATGAGCGTTTTGGAGAGCAGTGAGGAGGTGAGATCGAGACGGAAGGACCACTTTGAGCAGACGGGGGTGTTCACCAGGCAATTTCCCCATTCGATAGACCATCTGAGGAGAAGCCTCTACCTGGAGGCTAGCGAGAGTTCGGCCAACGGCCACTCTGTCACTGGCCAACCTCTCTTCAAGATTCAGAGAAGAGGCAGGCTCCATAACACCTGAGATAACCAGCGATCTCGCTCTCAGATGGACCTCAACAGGGTCCTCGCCAGGGAGAGGGGGGGACGAGAGGAGGAGAAGAGGGAAGGGAAGAGAGTAGGAGTAGTGGGGTTAGAGGAGGAAGTGGAAGGGGTATGAGTGGCCACTTCTACGGAATCACTGTCTCTTGCGAGGAGCAAATCAACCTGCGTGGTCCTTTGTCTCAAGACATTTGTGATTTCAGTCCAAAGGGACTGGTCGACTCCCTTAGGGGCATCCCTCATTGCAAGCTCTTGGGCAGTGCAAATCAGGTTATCGATTGCTCCCCGCTTTGCAATGGGGGAGTCACCACCAGAAGCCCCGCGTTTCGTGGCCACCATATGGTAAGAGGAAGTGACTAGGGGAGGGGTGAAAAACAAAGAAAAAACACGAGAGAAAAATGGACGCACCTTCCCCGAGGAGGGAAGAGAGGAGAGGAGGAGGGAAGAGAGGAGAGGAGGAGGGAAGAGAGGAGAGGAGGAGGGAAGAGAGGAGAGGAGGAGGGAAGAGAGGAGAGGAGGAGGGAAGGAGGAGAGGAGGAGGGAAGGAGGAGAGGAGGAGGGAAGTATGATGTTATTCGGTCCCAGAGGTGTTATTTGGCACTACTTTCCATTGCCTGAGTGAAATCGGCTCTCGACCCTGTGGTCTCTATGTATAATGAATGTGAAAAAACCCGATTTTTCTGTTTTACTGTCGCAGAGTAATCGAACTGGTACAGTTCACCTCCGCCCGTTCCCATAACCGCTCGAGAGATCATCATCATATACTTGGGAGTGACGATATTAAGAGGAAGGAGGATGTACAGCACGTTGCCTATCGCCTAGAAAGTTGTGTTAGCAAAAAAACAGCACAGGGTAAATTATAATTTTGCACAAATTGGGGTGTTTTCAACATCGTCTTCAGTACGAAAGACACATTGAATCGATTAATAGCCCTTGCTCTATCGAGAAGGAGCGATTGGTACTTCGGCAGATGCATTTACCGTAAGCAATACTCCAATGATGGTGGGAATCCTGGTCTGCTTGATTCTATTGCTCCAGAAGCCAAAGACTGGAGAGGCTATGGCGTTCCATAGACTATACGCTGCAGTGATCACTCCGAAGAAATTCTCAGTCGCAGCGCTATCTAACTGAAGAGTTAACAAATGTATCCCTTTCATTCCTCTTAATGTTCTTCATTGTTGCAACTTATTACTCAGATTGACAAAGGAATTGCTGAGATTGTTGAAACCTGCTGAAGATATGGCCACAGCGATGAGAAGTAGATGCTTGACTGAGCGGATGTGAAAAATACAACAACAGCTCCGATCCAAATCGAGCCCCAGTCAGTCTTCTCATTGCTGGAAATACGGTCAAACTGGATTTCTTGAACGCTAGCGCTCCCGTGATATTCAAACGTCTACGTTAGGGACTCATTCTGAAAATATATTGAAGAGTTAATTAAAGGAATTGTAATGGTCACTTACCTTTCGACCTGCTTCCCGCGATTCTGTATCTTCATGCTGGCAACTGGAAGTTTCTCTTCCTTTGTTCTCACTGTTCCCACAGCAAAACAGTGAATCCGGCATGTGTTGAAATTACCATAACTCCGTCAAAACACGATCAAAACATCAAAAACTTGAATCAAAAGCTTGTTGAATCAAACACAAACGGCATCATAGGTGTTTCGTGTAAATTTCAGTCTGGTTCGATGATTCCGCCGAATGGTTCGTAATTCTACAGTCGTCAACAACAACATCTTTGCTCAATCATGTATTTCTCAGTAGTTGGCAATGAAAATGATAGATATGATTTTTTCTCTAGAACTTATAGCACGCGTGTCGCCTAATTTTCGAGTAAAATCTGGGGGTGGTTGGCACATTTTTTGACCCATTTGGTTATATATATTTTTCGACAGTTCTTAGGGTCCCTCACAAGATAGCGTCGAGTTTTGTTCCAAATTCTCGATTTCAACGACGACAGACGTCGTCAACTTTTAAAAATTCTGAAATGAGCCTTTTTGAGAGACCTGTAGTTTTTTAAGGAGTAATGATAGAAAGATAAGTTCAACAGATAAAATGTGCTAAATGACGCGGAGAATACGCCTGCACAATGGGCCCATCGATATTGATTTTCGTATTTTCACAAATCGATTTTTTTGAATAACTTCTCCCACAATTTCGGGCCCAAGGCAGGCAAGGGCTCATCTGGTCAGGCTCGACGAGACGAATCGAATGATATGTTTTTTTTCTCTCCCCTCCCCCTCGCCTCGATGGCCTCTCTCTAACCCGTCTCGCGTAGAGTGCGTAATGTCTATGACTTCCCTCCTTTCTCCCTCTGTGGGCGAGGGGAACCTCTGCCATTTTTTTGGCGGTGCAATCTCCTGCGGATTCCTACCTATTGCATTTTTTGCCTGAGCTTGAACCGACGTGCCGCCCCCAAGCTGCGCGCCTCCCACTCCTCGCCAATCCCGTCGCGTCTAGCGTGCGCCGACCCTTCAAATAACGACCAATCGGCTGCAGCCTCGGTCATGCATTACATATTGGTGTCCAAGTCACTTACTTGGGTTAACAATTTTTGGATTGCCTCGAAGGCCAGGTCGGGGCGATAAAAGAGTGATCCTCGAGCGAGGGACTTGTCTGGTTCGGTAGTTTACTGCATGTGCTGCAACTCAATATACCGAAATACCTCACCTACTGTAACCTAGTTACGGTCCCGTAATACAGACTTTACCGTCCTACGATTGCATACAAACATTACAAAGTCCTAGATATTTATTTATTTGATACAAGATACACATATTGCAAAGCTGAATATGACTTCGGTATGTGCGGCAGCTCTCGGATTCGCGACTGTGGGATACCAGTTAGAGTGTCACTTGGTCACGGGCTACTAGTCGTGACAAATCGGCATCCGACTCTCCGCAATTCGCGTGCTCTCTCACCGGTCAGAGAAACGAGAGAGCACGCGATTTGAGAAGAGTCGGATACCGATTTGTCATCACTTCTGGCGTCTACGGTAGCTGAGTCGAACTAATAATTTTTTATAATAATTTATCTACGCACTAGGCGCAACAAGAAAATGAATATAATAATATTATGAGTAGACGAGGGGATTAGTGCTGTAGATGGGAGAGGTAATTAATGAGGAGGTGATTTTCTGAACGACGTTTAAAGGGACCTGGCACTCGTAGAAGATTGAAGCTCAGATTAAAGAAATGACTTTTCCGATAATAAAAGCAAAAAAACTAGAATTTTTAAAATTTATTTATAACGATTTACTGAAGCTCGAAGATCAAAGCCAGAGCCGGCATATGGGGCCGGTACCGGCTTTGCGAAATCACTTCCCGGCTCTGCACACGCTATGCACGCCCTTGGTGCATTCATTTCCTTTTTGGTACTGTATTTATTTTTGATCGATTTTCGAATTTTTTCGCTATTTTTTCTTATTTATTTTTGGAAGTGCTTGATTGATTGAGTTCAGAATGTCAGAAAGGGGTAAAGAAGTGTTTCCTCTTCAATGAGGATACAACCGAGACCAGGTCGTTCCCTCCGAAGTCCAGACCACTCAAGCAAAGGGAATGGCTTTCACGCCAGAACAGAGACGAGCAAGGCACAGATGAGCTAATCGAGAGACACAAAGCGAAGAAAGACCCCCGATGGTGTTATCGGCACTTCGAGAACCCAAAGGATGACGACCCAACCGATGTGAGTACCATCAACCGTAATCATTATCGATCAACTGTCTCGGTCTCTGCATGCTTGCATGAGCTGTCTTGTCTATTTGATCGTTTCCAGCTACGTCTAGTTCCTGTTCGTTCCCTCACTCTGCGTACCATCCCTCTGAGAACGACGAGACCGGCGGATCTCTTTCCCCCTTCTCAATTCACCCCGTCCCCCTACCTCTTGTCTCTCTCCAAGAAACTTCGTGTGTCTGAAAGTCATTCCATCACAATTACTTCTTGACAATAATCAACTACCGTAATGCCAAATATCATTGATTGGCTAAGCCACAGCCAGCAACAGTCTCTCCTTCCAGTCAGGATCTGATACTGTGCCAAATTCCCCCTCTCCACAGCACACAAGCAGAAATGTACGTTTGAAATACATATATTTCAATCAACTCATATTCATATAAATACAATAGATACATGATGTAATGAGACCAGGAAATTTAGGTACTATAACGGATTTCACAAATATGAAAGTATACAAAGCGAAAAGTGTGTGGGTGTGAAGGATGACGATCACGTCGACCATTCTCATTCCATCCTGTGCATTTCGGTTGGTGAAAGAAGAAATCACGAGGTAGTCACGTTTTGATCGATTGCTCTGAATTGGGAAAGAGTGAAAATGAGGTGAGCATATTTCATTGGCCGTAATTTGACAGAATTGGGCCTGTCATGTTCATGTTTTGGGGTTTGAGTAATTTAAAATATGTATTTGCGAACGTTTTAATCTTCTTAAATAAGTGAAACTGTGATGCGCTAGCCAACCAGATCTATCCCCTACAATCTATTTGTATCTATTCAGAGATTTAGTAGTAAGGAACAGGGATGCTACTTGTATACTATCTTTAGATAGTGTGTGGAATAAATTTAGCAGAGAACCGTTCTCTCTATTTTGGTTGGTGTTGTATAGTTGTCTGTTCCAACTCAGAGAGCCATAGAGGAAGAGAACTTAATCTACAGAGAACCAGCCAACAGGCTGCGAACCAGAGAGAGTGAGAGGAGGGGACTGGACCCGCGCTCCACGAGTATGCAAAAGCACGTATGTAAAGAGAGTGCACGCGGCGGGAATGGGGAGAGTGCACGCGTATTATGATAATGGGGAAGAGGGGAGAGGGGAAGAGAGCGACCCTCAGTACTTATGTAAATTACGGTAATTGATACGGAGAGGGGAAGGGAGAGACCCCTCAATATAACAGTTGGCTAGGCTAGCGCATCTCAGTTTCACAGATCTAAGAACATTGAACCGTTCTTAAATACATATTTTGAATTACTCAAACCACAAAACATGAACATGACAGGCTCAATTCTGTCAAATTACGGCCAATGAAATATGCTCACCTCATTTTCACTCTTTCCCAATTCAGAGCAATCGATCAAAACGTGACTACCTCGTGATTTCTTCTTTCATCAACCGAAATGCACAGGATGGAATGAGAATGGTCGACGTTATCGGCATCCTTGATAACCTGGAAACACGTAGTTTTAGCGAATTTATTATTCTTCTCTGTTCCTCGACTATATTTAAAAATGAGTGAAAAAACGAGGAAAAAGACATGAGTCTCGCTGGTCTTCTTTCCATCCTTCCGACGCCCACGATCACTTGAATGATGACGATAAGTTGGATCAAGTAGTCACGAAGAAGTTCTTCTTTTCATCCTTCCGACGCCCACGATCACTTGAATGATGACGATAAGTTGGATCAAGTAGTCACAAAGAAGTTCTTCTTTCCATCCTTCCGACGCCCACGATCACTTGAATGATGACGATAAGTTGGATCAAGTAGTCACGAAGAAGTTCTTCTTTCCATCCTTCCGACGCCCACGATCACTTGAATGATGACGATAAGTTGGATCAAGTAGTCACAAAGAAGTTCTTCTTTCCATCCTTCCGACGCCCACGATCACTTGAATGATGACGATAAGTTGGATCAAGTAGTCACAAAGAAGTTCTTCTTTCCATCCTTCCGACGCCCACGATCACTTGAATGATGACGATAATTTGGATCAAGTAGTCACAAAGAAGTTCTTCTTTCCATCCTTCCGACGCCCACGATCACTTGAATGATGACGATAAGTTGGATCAAGTAGTCACAAAGAAGTTCTTCTTTCCATCCTTCCGACGCCCACGATCACTTGAATGATGACGATAATTTGGATCAAGTAGTCACAAAGAAGTTCTTCTTTCCATCCTTCCGACGCCCACGATCACTTGAATGATGACGATAAGTTGGATCAAGTAGTCACAAAGAAGTTCAAGAGTATGGCATCCACGGCTACAGTGGGAACGGAAGTGTCACACGCCACAGTCAAGTGGGAGAGCCAAGAGAAGGTTGGGAGTGGGCGAGGACAAGTGTTCTCTGCTAACCATTCCATACCAATCGCAGCATTCATAACTGGCACACCGATCCCGGTTTGAAACTGATAAGATACGGAATAATTACCGGGAAATTACAGACTATGTGATTTTGCGAATCTACTGGATCTAGATCTACCGTCCGATAGGACGATGCGGAAAGTCATTCGAGAGATTGGAAGTGTTGCAATTGAGAGAGTGTTCCTAGCATTGCAGGAAACCGTGAGGGAGGTGGCAATGAACGCGGCAGGGGAAAAATTAAACCGTGAAACTCGAGTCAACCGTGTACTTCTAGGGTAAAGGGCTCCAAATTTCGATCGATGGGCAGTTTGATAGTCCCGGGCATACAGCATCAAACTGTAAAGTGACTGTTATTGATTTTGAGACGAAACAGGCACTGGCAGGAGTGGCAATGCACAAAAGAATGGAGGGAATAGGTAGCACGATAGGTCAAGAAAATACAATTATTTTATAAATTCTAGAAGGAAGCAGAATGGAATCGGAAGGAACTTTGCTAGCACTCACTAAGTTGGTGGACGATGGGATTCCCATACGGTAAATGCATCTGTTATAGTGACTAGAGGGGCAATAAACACAAATGTACAGGACTCGAGTAGGCGATCAGAATGGGATGGTGAATAAGATATTGCGCGAAAACGCTAAAACCGAGCACATTATAATGAAGTTGGACTGGTGGCATGCTCAGAAACCATTGAGGAAAGAGTGGTGGAAGGTCAGAACCGAAAAGTAAAGTGAGAAGTAATATTTGGGCAGTTTTGCAGTTAGTGAAGGAGAATCCCCAACTAGCCCCGATCTATCGTGCTTTCTTCAACCACCTTTATCATGTGCACCACAAGTACCCAGAGAAAGATGATCGGCCCCGTGCTCTTGAGGTTGTGCAGAGTTTTGTGATGCATATCCAAAGGAAGCACAAGTGGGACAAGGTGAAAAACCAGACCTGCCAACAAGTAACACGATGAAAATTAATTATAGAGTGACGGATTCCAACTAGTAACAGAATGTGAGCATGGTCAACTGAAGAGAATGAAGAAGGGAGAGAAGCGCCGCACATTCAAAGTATGTCGATGTCACTAACTAGAGATGACGTTTCGGTTTTCTATCATCTTTATTCTGCACGCTCTCTCTTTTCTCTGACCAGCAAGATAGTGTGCAAAATAGGGAGAGTGAAAAAATCGAAATTACATTCCTAGTAATTAACCTACACGCACGTGAAACGCATTGTAGGCGGGATCCCCAGAGCTTGAGTTGGTGCGTGAAATGTTGCACAAGCCGAGATTCGGTAAAGCTTTTCTCTCTGCGGCTTCTCTCATCGATACTGCCATCAACGAGTCTTACCACTCTCTGAGTCTCATGCATTCCCCAAAACGATTCGCGTCGTCAGTTAGCGAAAATTAGCATGATAGGTAATGAACACGCGTCAGTGCGGCTCTCTACTACCAATTGAAGATGTGGCTATCAATGCTTCACTTCAATAGTATGAAGCTAAATGATCTACTCGGAACACGAAGCGAGATCGGAAATAGTGTGCTATTAAGAAAGGGAAGGGTAGTACTCGCGATAAAGAGGAAGAGATCAGTGGGCGAACACACTTGGAGAGAAGAGGTCAACAATAATAGAAATGTCTAATCCCCGTAAATCGAATTCTAGATCATGGAAGAGAGTGCGGAAGAGAGCATTAGAGTGCGAGATGAACAGTGCAACGCACGCGTCTCCAGACGCATTGGAATGCCTGAGGACGATATATTCGACGACCTCACGAAATGGTGGGAAGAGAAGGAGGAATGGTATGGATTGGAGGAGGAGGCGGCGGAGGAAGAGGAAGATGAGGAAGAAGAAGAGACGAGAGGATACAATACAAGTGGAGAAGAAGAGGGAGCGTAAGAGGAAGATAGCTTGCGTTTTTAGAATAAAATTGCTGATTTTGTGTTGTTTTTAAATGGTTGTCATTGGCAAAATAATATCCTACTGCTTATTTCTCTCGCAAGAAATTGTAGATAAATCGTGATCAAGATAGCTTATCGGCGACCCATCACTTTCACATCTAAAGTAGCCAGAAACCACCGCCAAATAGCACTTCACTGGGCATGACTAAACAGAAAGTGAGACGAGATGGAAAGCGGCAATGGGGGGGGGGGGGATCAAGTGACACGCCTAACCAAATCTGGGAACATGTACGGAAGAGAATTCAAACCTCTGTAAGTCAGGGAACAACAAATATTGAGTACAAAAAGAGGCTTTATCAATGGATAACAAAACAACAAGTGATTTTTTTCGACTCCGGCTCTGTGCAAGACGCCGACGACGGCGTGATCGCGCGTGTAGGGCTCGAGGGTGACCTGCAGCTTGGTGGTGATTAGAGTTGACAATTCAATGAGGAGAGGAAGGCCTTCATCTCAAATTTCAACAGCATGCAAATCGCTCTCATCCTTGAGGCGAAAAGTCAAGGAACCAAAAGGATTTACGGGGCAGCAACCTGGCACCAAACTGGCATCAACTTGGCACCAACCTGGCACCAACCTGGTACCTACTTGGCACCAACCTGGTACCGACCTGGCACCAACCTGGTACCACTTGGAACCAAGTCGGTGTTAAATGGTGCCAAGTCCAGGTCGGTAACAGGTCGGTACCAGGTTGGCGCCAGGTTGGTGCGAAGTCGGTGCCAGGTTGGTGCCAGGTCGGTGCCAGTTCTGTACCCCGCACATGCATTTGACTATTTGACTGAAAAAGCCTTTTCGCCTATCCATCCTTCATGAATGACTGCCATCCTTGAACAAGGACCACCGCTACCCCTCATCCTTGATCAAGGATGAATGAACCGATTTACATAGTCCATCCTTCCTCTCTCCTTGAATCATTGAATTTTCAACCCTAGTGGTGATAATGAAATAAGGAAAGCAACTACGCATGATTATCATTGAACGCACATAGATTGATGGTCCGATTATCGGACTCCGATATCAGCCCCCCCACAATAAACAAAGACTGCACCCACCTGTTCTCGAGGCGTTTCTCATTAAAAAATAAATTATTGCCACCCAAAAAGCACGAGCGTGAACTTGAACTATAGCGCTACGTTTAGGAAATAGATAAGAAAAAGAAAAATTAGAGAAAAGAGAGAAAAGGAAGGAACATCACTGACCCATCACGGAAGACAGCCAATCCGACAGCGGTCTTGACGATCTCGATGCACTCATTCTTGGCGAGAGGGGGTCGCCACGCCTTGTCGAGGTATCCCTGTTGATACAAGAGACAATCGCACAATCAGGGCAAAAAGCCCTCTAAATATGATGGCAACACCCTACTTGGGGGAGGCAATCCAAACAAAACTCACGAGAACGTAGATCGATCCGGATCCCGAGGCCGTCGATCGCTGTCCGGTGGTGAAGCCACCGATGGGGACTGCGTACAGCTGAAAGTAATGATCAGTTATCATTCTTACGCCCAGATATCTCGCAAAAGAACGTGGGACATGGTAACATTTACTTTTGTTTATTATAAAAAATATATTAGTCGCAATAAAGAACGCGTTTGATGATTATATTTTTTTAAATAGTCAACCACTGTCTTTCGATTGACTATTTTCTAGCATACTGCCTGTCCTGTCGAACAAATAAATATACATGACCAGTTTCTCTCGTCGCTACTCGTTCACAATTACAAACCTATAGGATTATCGCCAGGAATAAGAGAATATTATGACGAGTGGCTATAATTTATTTACCTCTCCTTCCAACTTGCTGTCTCATCCGTCGATGATGACGGGCTGGTCGCGGTACTGGTAGAGGAACTGACGGAAGAGCTGTGACGAACGGTAGATCGTCACTGGCTCGTTCTCCAGCAGGCTGAAATAAGAAGCAAGTAGTTGCATTTCTTAAGTTGAAACCATTGTAATAAGAAGCTGTATCAATCTCTACTTCGCTTGCGCCAATAGCAAACTAGCAATTGATCATGACAAATGGCTAAAGCGGTCCGGTTTATATTTAATATCATGATAAAGGAAATAAAATTAACCCTGGTGAAACTTGAAATGGGGTAGAACAATCTTGTGAGAGGTAACAAATGGATTAGGCAAACCCGCTAGTTTCCTAGTAAGGGATCTTTAGCTTGATAGCAGCATAACTATCAGGGATTTGAAACGCTAGCTCACCTGTACGTCTCGATGTAGTACTTGACGATATCGGCGATGGCTTGCGTGTCGGCGGCCGAGCCCGATCGGCAGACGGAGAGTCAGTGATGGGCGTGATCTTGTCCGTCGTACGAGACGAGATGAAGGAACTGCAAGGAAATGACTAACATGGGAAGGGTCACAGGACACATTCTCTGATCGGCACCAAACTTTCAGTACCGACTAAATCGACTACGCTGATTTCAAATCTGTTTTCTATATCTGCATAATAGGTCATAGAAAAATCGATAATTTCGGCTGTGTACTAGAGCCAGTCTCGAGTGAGGTATGAGCGCTCTCAAGAGAGCGCTGGAATGTGGCAGCGTGGTAGAGTGGTTAGGAAGTGGGATCACAAAGCGGAGGGTCTGGGTTCTATTCCCATGCTCTGCAACAACTTTTCCCACTTTTTGCGCAACCTCTTGAGAAGTTGTAAACAAAAACAATTTTATCAACAACAACATTAACAAACTTTTGACAATTTAGCAAGAGTGAAATGCGATCACAAAGCACTTGAAGCACAGAGTCTTGTGGCATTTGGGACATAGAATGAACAAGGGCCTAGTGCATGGGGGAAAACCTTTGGTATTGACGGAGCGGGGAAAACACACTTGGACCGGAGTCTGGAAACGAGTGGAAGGGGGAGAATCTAGATAGACAGCGCGAAACCAAGCGTACTGGATGAGGGGACGGAAAGTGGGGTCACGAATGATCGAATAGCAGAGGGAGATCAATTTGAGGATGGAGTCCCTCTGGTAAGCAATGAAATCAGGACAGTTCTTGAAGCCGTAGGACTGGATTCTCCTCACCAGACCCTTGAACGGACGAAAGAAATATACGTCCAAGGGTTGGATGAGTCCAGTGGCTCCAGGGGAAATCTGGCGGGTGTCGAGTGTCTTGCCAGTGGGAAGGGCGGCGGTGATAGCTGCCGTGTCCTTGAAGGCGGACCACGAGTCGAGGGAGTGGATGGAGTGTGGATGCACTGCAAGCAGGACAGGATCAGGGTGAGCCACGATGAGTCTCTTCATTCGACACACTCTCTCGCCACTCGGCCGGACTAGAGAGTGTGTGAAATGAAGAGACCGCGATCCGTAATTCGAACTCTATTAGTGAAACTATGTGTAAAGAGTAGATTGATCACCTTATTCACCCACTCCAGCATGTGCTTCTTCGTCATGATGTGAGTCGTTCCGCAAGTGACGTAGAAGTTGTGAGCGGAGAAGACTCTCTTCGTCTTGGGAAAGACGCCCTTGGGCTCTTGCAGATTCACGTATAGTTTCTCCCCCATTGACCCATCAGCGAACACAATCGGCATGACTGTGTAGCTGTGGGTCAAACTCGCCCTGCTCTCGACACCCCTCACAACGGTCCGATCCCCCATCGGCGCCAGGCTCCTGTAACGACTACCGTAATGAGGGAGAGGGGAGGAGTACGGTAGGAAGAGGAAATGTTACGAACCTTTTGCTATGCATTTCCTTGAGGAAACCGCTCTGATCCGCCTTGGCAATGGAGTTGAGGGGACGGCTCTTCATCTCCTCTCGAATCACTGCCACGAATGCGTCGGCAGCCTTCTTGATCTCCTCTGCCTCCACCAAGTTCACTTTGGAGACGAACTTGGTGGTCTGGCGCGAGCAGATCCGATGCTTCCTCTTGAAGCGAGTGATGAAGGAGGGAGAGGCCTCGAAGCCAGCCACGTAGTGGTGCTCCCTGTTGATGTCGAGGGCCATCACCTCGAGGTCACAGTCGTGAAGAGTGAACCCTGCCACAGGAAATGATGAAATAGTAATATGGCTACAATAACCGAGTAGAGGAACCCACCTTCTTTGAATGCGTCCATCACTTCCCCCAGTAGATGGTTGGAGAGGTTCTGTAGGCCAGTGATCCGAGAGACACGACGAGTCGAATCCGCGTCGTTCTCCTTGGCGTGCATTTCCATCTTGCGCAGTTCCCACTCATTTCCAATGAAGCGGAAGCGAGTCTTCATTTGCGCGACATCCCGGTGTTGCTTCGTTGTGGTAGAACGGTAGTACTGCGCTGCCACGACTACCTGTGAAATATCACGATGAAAGGAGTACGGTAAGGATAGAGAGTCTTGATAGTCTCTTCATTCTACACACTCTCTCGTCGCTCGACCGGTCGAGAGAGTGTGTGAAATGAAGAGACGGCTACCCGTATAACGCTAATAAGGTAAGGGGTGAAAATTACGTACCGTTTCGAGAGTGGCATATCCTCGGGAGAATTGAAACCGCTTCCTGTCGGAGGGAGGAACGTCGTTGACGATGTCGAGGTCATCGACATTCCACAGCGGGTCGGCGTCATCGGCGTCATCGGGTTCGGAGAACGCGATCTCCTGGATATTCACAATAAGAATAATGGTACGATAAGGATTACGGTAATGCAACACAAGGGTAAGGGATACGGTAAGGAGTGAATAGAACCGACCTCTTTCGTATCGAAGATCAGTGAGTCGAGGCCTGCCTCACGAATGAGATTAGCGAAAGTCTCTGCTAACTTGGATTCCTCCCGAGTGGCAGCGTAGAGGTCGGAATCGATACCAATTAACTTGGCCAGCAAGCCGACAACCCGGGGCGCTGAGAACATGGGAGAACATGCTTCGCCCCCTCCCCTACTCCTTTTGTACCGCCGGTTCCTGGGAATTGTGTCCTGTTCCCATGCCCGATTCCCACGAGTGCAAGTAAAGTGCAAGTATAGCAACATAGAAGTGATCAAAGTACACACAAGTCATTGAAAAAAAAATGCAAAAGAGTTTGCAGAGCGTGGGAATAGAACCCAGACCTTCCGCTTTGTGATCCCACTTCCTAACCACTCTACCACGCTGCCACATTCCAGCGCTCTCTTGAGAGCGCTCATACCTCACTCGACACTGGCTCTAGTACACAGCCGAAATTATCGATTTTTCTATGACCTATTATGCAGATATAGAAAACAGATTTGAAATCAGCGTAGTCGATTTAGTCGGTACTGAAAGTTTGGTGCCGATCAGAGAATGTGTCCTGTGACCCTTCCCATGTAAGATAACACTACCTCTTTACTTTAGGGTCGTTTCACCGAGCATTTCATGTGTCATTGTCATCATTTTTAACTGAGCATAGGACATCATGTTAATACGCCCTAGCCAATGATAGTATGATGGCAATAAACGGCGAACTTTATGGAAAATGGTAAATAAAACACAAACCCAGCAGAAGTGCGCGAGTCAGAGCCGATGACGACGCTTCCGTCGCCCTCCATGGCGATCAGCGTGGTCTGCAAGACAACACACAATTTTCATTTGACCAAATAGTCCTTTATAACGTGGAATTGGTGGGAGGAGAAGCAATACATGAAGCGTGAACGCGAAAAAAGTTCTTCGAGAGGAAGAATAACTGAGCGATGAGCAATTAAGCCAAGGAAAGCCGGAAAGAATTCGAAAAGGACTCAGGGCTTGCCCATATTTTTGTTAATTCATTGAATTACTTTGCTCACTACTCAGCAATTGCACAAAAATAGTAAGAAAGTGAGCAAATATGAAAGCTTCTTGCAAAGCGGGGAACAAAGGTCAATTTTGTAAAGAAAGAGCACTATCACAAGCGGAAAGTGGAGCGGATGAGGAAGGGGCAATGGTAGAGAGTGTGGCACGTAAAATAAACACGCAAAACACGAAACCAAGAGCAAAAAGTCCATCAAAGTCCGCAAGAAACACTCCTCCACCAAAATGCCTAGTTACAAAACAGGGCTAGACTCGTGATACGATAATAAAAGAGCATGCCATTTGAAGGGAGATGGAGTGGTGCTATCAAGCAACACTACAAAAGCTAGGTGAATATAAAATGTGGCAAACAATCGATAAAAGAGGCGAGAAGAAGAACAAAACGAACGGGAACGCGTTGCCGCGTGCTTTCCGCTCTCGCTCTCCGCTTTTCGCACACTCTCTCCCCCATAATTTTGAATCTTGAAAAAGGCGCGAGTCTGCACCGGTCAGTAGCCTGTATAGCATAAATTCGCTGTGTACCGGCGATCCTCGGACCAATTAAATCTTACAGTACTTTTCAAAAAATTAAAACTAATTTAAATAATTTTTATTATTTTTTTATTTATCCTATTGGATTTGTGAGGTCATTTAGCATATTCTGAGCAACAATCGTCAACCACGACCAGGTTCCTTTAATGGCGTGGAAAAAGTCAAAGGAGAAGAGAAAACATTTTAATTCCCGCCATTGCGTATCTCAGCTCCCAGTGAAGCTAGCGACTTGAAACTTCGTTTTTGGGGTGGAAAGAGGATTTCCACCCCATATTCCAAGTTTCAAGTCGCTAGCTTCATTGGGAGCTGAGATACGCAATGGCGGGAATTCGAATGTTTTCTCTTCTCCTTTGACTTTTTCCACGCCATGAAAGTCTTGAATGGGTGCGGTGCGAATAAAGTCGGGTAGTTGAGAGTACATTCGAGATGATCTAACAGGGAATTGAAAAAATTGAAATTGAATGCTAATGAACTGCTAATGATTCGGAAGATGGGGTTTTTTATTCATTCGAAATCTCAATTCGCCAGATTTTGAAACTGGCGAGCATGATTAATGAGGCTTCTAGTTTCTCTAAGCGAGGTTTCTTGCCAGTTTCTCTGACCGGAGAAAATCAGAAGGATTGAGGAGGCTTACGCTAAACGAGGGACTAGTGTTAGCGCACTGGGGTATGATCCGTTATAAGCAGATCTTATTGGCTCTAGGGACTAAATCGGGCTTATTTTCCCCTCACATTACCAATATAGACCGCAGTCACACATACGCTCGACAACTTTCTCATCGTCCATCGCCTTCCCCCACTGCGGGATGATACTTCATAGGATTTGCGCTCTATACCTTTTCCTATTAGAGATCGCTGTGATGTGGAGAGAAAATGATATCGAAAGATATCATTGGCGGAAAAAATGAAGAAGGATGAGTGAGAAATTAGTCGGAAAGGCTATGAGATCGTACGCGCACTCTAAACTGTACATTATCTATTAATTTGTAATATTTTAATGCAAAATTTGTTCCTCAGTCATTTTTACCAACTTGACTTTACCAGATATTGACAAAAGCAAGAACGAAACGAAGAGGGAAAGGAAAAGTTCTCGCATTTTTTGAAATATGGAGATGAATAGGTGAAAGGTCGCGTTTTGAGCTAACAATATTCAATATCTCTTTCTTACTAGCGCATACAAACGATGGAGTTCGAGATCCATTGACCGTCCTCACAGCGCACCTGAATTGATCGATTATTGTACGAATCAAAAACTCAGTTAAAGCAATTCAGCGTTTAGCTTACATTTGGAATTTGCAGTTTAAACTGAGCGCGGAACGTTTTATTCACGGGGAGTAGGAGAAACGCAACGCGTCCTCTAAAAGCGTCGCGTGCTCCAGCGAACGTGCCGGAATGGTCGGACAAGTGTGAAACGGAATATTTTCTTACAGTGCAAACAAGTACAAATACTTTTTTGTCACTCGCGAAAATGGCATTGTATTACTTGATCAACGATGGTTCCATTCACGGCCAGTCTCCATCCTTTACTCGCGCACCTCAGAGATTGGCATCTGCACTCATCCGACGCACTCAGCACTGCGAATTAGTTGCGTGTTTTCTCGCTTGCTGGCCCTAGAGGGTATCAGCATCGTCCTTGCATTGGCTACTCTAACCATATTCAATTCAATTATTTAATTATTTTATTTATATTTAATTATTTATATTGTTAATTGCTCGCCTGCCGCTCCGAGAGGTTCGTTCTCCTCACAATCGTATCCGGCGTTGGGGCAGTTGGATGCGCGATCGATCAGCACAACTCGGCACGATCGACAATCTGACAAGGGAAGTTCGCGAACTGTCGCCTTGAAACGCCAAACGTAGACTTCTCATGAGATACCCATCTTCAAAAGTAGCTAAATGTCTCGAAGACGACGTCGTCAGAATCCAAAAACTTACATGGGCATGCATGGGTGGACAAATGGATACAAATCATGGTAATCGTACTGTAGTCATGACAAATAGGCAACGGCTCTCCTGCCATTAATGTGATATTTCCAACGTGGATTCTGTTTGATATAATATAATACGGTACATTTAGTCTCAGATAATCCTTGATTCCATCGATTGAAGAATCTTGAAATAGTATCTATGGCTGGTTACAAATCCTGAATTGTCGCGCTCTCTCGCCGGTCAGAGAAACGAGAGATTAGTCGAAACGAAAAGAGCGCGTCGCCGATGTCGTGGGTTTTATATATTGTAAGATTCAAATGCTCAGCAGCGGTAATACGGTGTTTCGTATACTATCGTTTCAAATTCGGAACAAATAAACAGCTACCGCTTCATTGAATCATTCTAAATCTTTGGCCTTTCTCCTGAGTATTCATTGTCAAAATGGGCATTGAATAAGAGCAAAGTCGAACTCTAAACGTCATAGTAAAAGCATCAATTCTACAGGTAGTACTGTTACTCGTGGAACGGTTTATTTTCTTACAAAGTGGCATTTTCCCAAATTCTCTAAAGTCGAGATGGATTTTCCCAAGTAACATTTTCCCAGATAAATTCTCCCAAGTGGAATTTTCCCATTTTGAATTGCCCAAACGACTTATCACCGTACTAACGGTAGCTGAGTAGAATTGTCAATCATTCTGAAGCTCGCAGCTTCAGTTGATTGTTGCATACCCAATGAGCAGACGGCATATACACGATCTTTGATCTTTAATCTCTCTCAAACTTGATCTTTGAACTCTCTCAAACGCAAGAAATTGTGACATATTCTCCGACCAGGAATCGTAACCGCCGGCACACTTTGGGCCTATCATTTGTGTGTAAGAATCTTGAACTGTATGTTTCTGTAGGTTACTGTAGGCTTATTTTCTCCTCCTTCTTCTCCTGTCTCCTTTATTCTATTAGCAGTGGATGCAGGCCTCGTCTGAGATGCGCAAGCTCGACCCCTTGCTGCGCACCTCCCCCTCCTCGCCAATCCCGTCGCGTCTAGCATGCGCCGACTCTTCAAACGATGACGATTCGACTCCAGCTACGGTTAAGCATTACGGACATGTGGCATGGTGAGTGTCTCCAAGTCACTTACTTGGGTCACAATTTTTGGAACGCCACGACCGTAAGGTCGAGGCGAAAAATGAGTGAAAAAAACTAATTGTTGCACTCGAATCGAGCAGACGACATATCCATGTCTTAATCTTTGATCTCTCTCAATCGCAGCAGAAAGATTTGACACATACCAGGACTCCGGCACACTTTGGGCTTATGATTTGCGTGTAAAAATCTTGACAGAAGTGAAAACTCTCTTTATCTCGCGGTCTGTCAGGTGTTACTGTAGGTTACTGTAGGAAAAGTTTCTCCCCTTTCTATCGCCTCTATTCATTCTTCTCTTCTTTCTCGTCGACCACCGTTTCCAACTGCAATATTCCGGTATTCATTTATGTTCTGGCGTTCTCCATTCTGCACACTTCTTTGCCGATCAGACCGCCTAGTGAGTGTGCATAATGGAGAGAGACTACTCGATCTGGTACTACCATCAATATAGTATTGCAAGAAAATAAACCGTTTCACTTGTTATTACGAACGGCCCAATCTACTGTGTTTAGCAATCATTAATAAGGGATTCTAGGCTTCAGTGTTTGTATTTAATCAGTGCATTTTGCGTCCACGATCACATAGGAGAAAGATCGGGAATATTGGAAAACTATATAAATAATTAGCGAATATTTTGTTCCGCTTATCATGCCTAGTGTATGCTAAACAGTCCATGACTCTAACTGAGTTTTTGAATCTTACAATACATGTATAGGGTTAGCGTCTAGATCTAACATCAGCGCGTCGCTACATTCAATACGGTAACCTACAGTAACCCGCAACCAACTACCAATACTTACAGTATCCATCATCTAGATACAGTAACCTACAGTAATCCTGACAAAAAATTATCTGACCTCGCGAACGTGAACGAAAGTCGTGCCGGTCACAACTCTGGTGACGATAGGCAGGGCGGGAGTGTGCCGAATTATATTTTTGGTTTCATAAATACTCATCGGTTTGAGAATATTATTTTTCAGAAAAAAATAAGTCGTAAATTTCATTTCAGAAGCACTTTTTTCATAAACCCATTTTCGAAAAATGTTTTCTGAGAAGAACAGCTTTTGGAAGTAAAATATACAGAAAAAAAATTTTCAGAAGATCGCACGTTGAAATATTTTTTGCGAAGTCATTTTTCAGAATATAACCAGAACCGGCAAATAGAGAACTTCAATCAAAGAAACTCGTTTAATTTATTTTTTAATGTTTTTTTTTAGCTTCGGTTGAAAGATGAAAAATAAAAAGATGAAACTAATAGTTAAAACAATGAAATTTAGAAATACAGCAGGAAATAATAAATTCGAAAATCAATTTCCGGGCTATCGTAAACTGATTGCCGATTAACCGGTTCTGGTCATTTTCTGAAAAACGACTTCTCAAAAAAAATTCGAAAATGATGTTTCGGGAAGTAAAATCTCAAACTCAGTTTTTAAAACATATTTTTCTGGAAATTTATTTTCTATAAAATAAAATTTAAAATTTAATTTCTCATATGCGCTCATTCTCACTAAGATAATGTCATCAGCGACCTGGCAAAATGCACACTCTCTGGCCGGTCCGAGAAGAGAGAGAGTGTGCAGAATGGAGAGTGCTGCTACATCACTACTGTAACCGTACCGTCGGAGCTTGGCTCTTGCTTTCAGGTGGATTGTGAGGACGGGATGTCGCCGTGTCCGGGCCCCACACCTGACGGGGTGTGCCCCCCGGGGAGCACTCGGTGATCTTTTTGATTCTGCAGGAAACGGACCGTATCTTGAGTATGAACTACGGTGATCAGACCGGGAAACTTTCATTAAGTGATGTCAGATCGGGCAGTAGCTCTCTCAATTCTGCACACTCGCTCACGATAGAGTGTGCAATCTGGAGAGATCACTGTTCGACTCGACAACACCACCGCTGTAAATATCGTTCCGGCAGCTTTATGTACAATAAGTAGCCTTTTTCATAGTTTCATAGCCGTTGCTATTTACATTTATCACTTCCCCCTCGATCTCTGCGTACTTACCTCGTTGACGGTATTGCACAGCGTTTCAGAAGCACGAGGAGAGTGGGCATAGGTTCTTGAACGAAGAAAAAATAACGTTTGCGCTTGACCAAAGACGCGGGGGAGGCACAATAATCTATAACTTTTGCATTATCTCTAGGGTTTCTCTGTTTCTCTATCTTTTGTCAACTCTCGAAACGCTGTGTTATTATCGCGGAAACTTTCCTTTGCTCGCACGAATGACGGCAGATGAATCATCAGCCATGACATCAGTGATTGGTAATCCAAGGATTGGCTCTCTCCATTCTGCACACTCTCTCGTTTCTCTGACCGGCGAGAGAGTATGCAAAATTAGGAGAGCCATCCTTGTCTCCTAGTCACTAGTACAGCTCATTACTTAATTGCTTGTTCCGGCTTATCGCTGTTTCCATGGAAATCATCCTTTCTCCTCACCCCTCCTAGAGAACCTCTCAAATTTACTGGCTAGATGCGTTTCGATATAATCTCTCCCATGCTCCTCCCTTATTCTTCTCTCACCCTTCCCTTACTCTGGGAAAAACTACTAGGCGTTTTACAGTAGCTTTTCTAGCTATTTTATAGTTTACTTCCTAGTAGGCATCCTGCATGTTTTTCACAGTAAGAAACTTTCCTCCAGAGTATGCCCTCATTTCACGTCTTTCCTAACGTACATCAAGCATGTCTCTGTTAACACGAGAAGATACATGCGCAATCGTTTATCCAAAATCCTACTATTGTGCTCTCCACCCGCGCAGGGTTCGAAAGCGCGCGGGCGGAGGGGCGCTGCGCCCCTCGCTCGCTCGTTCTCTCATCTTCCCCGTTCACGGTCAATGCGAGCGGAGCAGGAAGTGCTGGTGCGGTTAGTGTTACACCTTATCTAGCGCGTAGGAGGAGTGGGGAGGGGAGGGGCGGGGGTGAAAAGTAAAAGTTATGAAATGGGGAGAGGGGAGGGGAGGGGGAGAGGAGGGGAGGGGAGGGGAGGGAGGCGCACCAAGTTCTCATATGCTGTGAGAAAGCGGCCACGCCCGTCAGTTAGTGACTACGCGAATCGGGGAGTCGAGCAGGGGGCGAAGAAAGGGGCGAAAGTCTAGTGTGTTTGTGAGGGACACACTCTACTACGGTAGAGGTTAATGACTCTCTCTTGTTTCTCTCACCTGCGAGATCGTGTGCAGAATGGAGAGAGCCAAAACCGAAACGACATCACTAGTAGAGGGGGCAGAGAGACACGGATAGATAGAGCAGTGCGCGGCCCATTCGCTCCGATTTGGCGCTGTTTCCTGCGCGAACAACAGTCCCCATGTTTGCGTATTCGGCGCGCACTGATCGACCAGTCCGGGAACGTTGGGCTGATTCTTGGACTTGTTATCCGCCTTTGAACTCATCTCGCTTTTTACCCATCACCAGCTAATTTCCGTCGCTCTGCTTGAGTATCTCGTTATATAGTGAACAACCGTGTCTCTTCCGCGCTCTGACCGTCTGCGCTCTCTGCGTTCGCCCGCTCTCTCCTCCTCTGCTCTCCTCGATGCCCGTGCTCTCTCGCTTTTTTCTCTCGTCGTCTCGCCTCGCTCTCTCCATTTCGCGCGCTCTCTCGTCGCTATCAGGGCGTTGCCCCTCCCTCCTCCCAAATCCATCACCACCACTCCACCGCTGCTCGCAACCCGTTCTGTGCAATAGCTTCCTCGTTCACACACCCGAACGGCGTCAGCAGTTGCGGTTGCGGCTGCGTGGGCTTACACCGCTCGTGCGCCAGCTCGACACTGATCGCGCGTCAAGCGCAGCAAATAATAAAGATCAGGGCGTGGTTTCGGTGTTCTGTGTGTGGGGGCGCGATCAGCGAGAGCTATAAAAAGGCCGCGCGAGAACGGGATAAATGATGTGGAAATGAACAGTGATCGAGTGAGGGAAATCGAAAATAGAGAAAATGCTCATTTTTAGGTCGAATTCCATCGCTTTTTCATGATCTCTCGAGTTTTCCCGATGACGAAATCGCTCGTCGAGTGACCCCCTCCCTTTTACGACCACTTGCCATCTCTCGACTCTGCGTCACACCCTGATAAAGCCTAGGTGATCGCACGACTACAGTATGCCTACAGAAGCCCTTCGGGTACGGTACCCTGAGGGTTACGGTATCCCCAGCGGAACCGGAGGCGCCTCGGTACCGCCCTTCCTCTACCCATAGACGTCAACACAATCATCGCTATCATGATTATTCCTCGCCCTTATCAATGAGGTGGGAGTGGTGGGAGGGTCGAACCGCATGTTGTCTCGCAACCCCAATCAATACCTACCGTATACCTTCTCGAGGATACGGTAATCGATACTCGGTGACAAGCGTAACTGCTCTTTTTCTTCGGTCGGTCGGTCTTTACAACCCGACGACGAAGAATGGTTGATTAGGTGATAGAGAGATAGAGAGAGAGAGAGAGAGAGAGAGAGAGAGAGAGAGAGAGAGAGAGAGATAGAGAGGGGGGGAGGGGAGGAGGGGAGGAGGGGGAAGGGCCCCTCCCTTTCCTCCCCTTTCCCCCACTCTCTTTCTCCTCCCACTTCGACATCACGAGCGAACGAACTCTCCCATCTTTTAGTGTTCCGCTAATCACCGTCGATTCCGTTCTCGATTTCTGTTCCTAATTATCGATTTATTGATTGTTTCCAGCGATTTTGTTGCGTGCATTGATCTACGTGATCTTTTCATTGAACTCGATAGCAATTTCACTTCCGCTTTTATTGTCTTACGGTCTGCGCTCGCTTTTCTCTACTATAGAGGTCAAATCAGACCCGACACTCTCCTAAATTCTCACAGTCTCTCGTCTCTCTGATCGGCCATAGAGGCTTTTCCAATTGATCATCCCTATCTCGCTACAATATTGACATGACTTTTTGCCCTGAGTCTCTCTCGCTTTTCCATGCTATCTCGCCTCTCATCCATCCCAAATGTCAGATTCCATGTTATCAGTGTTTAAGGCGCGACCTCAGACCTTCAATTTGTGATGCCGGATCGGGTAGTGTTCTCTCTCCATTCTGCACACTCTCTCGTTTCTCTGACCGGCGGCAAAGTGTGCTGAATGGAGAGAGCTACTATTCGATCCGAAGACCTCAGCCGTTTACCGCTCCCAATCGATCACTCAATCCTGTTACCGTACCCCTCACCGTACCTCTTCCCCTCCACTCAATCTAATCTCAGCCCCACCGACAAACCGCCCGTCTTTTTACCCCGATCAGCACATTTTTGCGGTGCTGATCTCCTCATTTGGCGTGATCTCTCATTCGCTCTCGTTTCTCTGCGCTCTCTTGCATTTCCACGCTATCTCGCATCTGTCTTCTTATCAATAATCGGTCTGTCGGGGTTATCATGTGCGCGGCCCGGGTGTGTGCCAGACATGCCGCCACACCCCCATCATCACACTCCTCGCTAATTGCCGGAGACAGACGGGGCCGGCAGGTCCCTATCTTCCGGGACGTGTCTCTCCTCGATGCGCGTACTATTTCGCTCGTTCTCTGATCTCTCGTTTCTCCAATCTCTCGTCTCTTCCTCCGTTCGAAATTCCCCCGTCCATTCCCTCGATTTCCGGGGGAGATTAGCGCGAGGGTGGGGCAGCCCCCTAATTGAGCCTACTGGCCCTGTAAACTTGGACTCATCTTGGTAGATCAATCGATAACTTCGGCATGGATCAATCGATAATGTCTCTGTGCTCTCCTCTTTTCCCACGCTCTCTCGTCTTCTCTGACAGGTCGTTATCTATCGACCTCGTGACGGCAATGAACACCGAGATTGATTACTCATCGATTCGATATCGCGTCATCGATATACATTGCTAATTGCTCACTAATCAAGCACAAATCGATATCGATAATTAGTCCAAACACAATCGATAATTAAGAGATGTACACTCAAACGAAGACGACGTCGTCTTCGTCGGAGGAGCGGATAATATCGCGGGAGAGGTAAGTCCAAGTCAGGATCATTCCAAGTTCATGCCAAACTCGAAATCCAGTCCAAAGAATGTGAACTTTCCCACGCCCCTTTGTCAGAGGGAGCAGTAACGTTTATGACCCCCAGTACGCGACCAGAATGGAGAGGGAGGATGGGCAAAACAAGAGTGATGATGCCGATGTATCTATCATAGTACGCGACTTGTCGGTTCTCGGCTCTCTCGCCAACGATATCACTAGTACGCATTATAGTGCGAAGCTTGGTTTCTTTTGTATTCCGACGTTATCTGATACACTTTCGGACAATCACCTTATCAAACCCGGCTTTTTACGAACATTCGGTATCATAAAGGGGATAAAGAAACCGCATTTTATTGCTTCCCGGTGAACCCCGCGGAATCTGCCCAAAAACTGCTGTCCAACACAGAGCGAGCTCTGGTCGAAAGCCCAAGCGTACCTTGAGTTATGGGATGAAATCCGACGAGAGAGTGGAGAGGGAGCTGCTGTAGGGACCGTGCGCTCTAGCCGCCGCGGGTTAGAAAAAGAGCGAGAGTGCATGCGAAATCGAGAGAGCCCCTCCCTCAAAGGACGCACATATTTACAACCCTTGTCAGATCACTTCTTATCAGTTTCCCGATGATTGAAAGGTGTCATTTTGAGGCCGTAGTGTGAATGTTTTCGTACCTATTACCTGCCAAACAGGCTCTAGACTAAATTCAGTGCTGAAAAATGACGTTCCACCTGATAACAAGGCCAAACAATCGATAATCCAAACCAATTAATCGATAATCAATTCAAAATATATATATAATCAATCCCAAACAATCGATAATCAGTCCAAATGAATTGATAATCAATCCAAAACAATCGATAATCAATCGATAATCAGTCCAAATCCGCAGGTTAGGGACGACCTCTCTGATCCGGATGCCCAACAAGCCGCTACTGTCGATTGACGCCTCGGCCCGAGCAGCGAACATAGTCAAGCTGTCCCCGGGCTACATCGAGAGTGAGTTGATCTTTGATCTTTGGTCTTTTATCTTTGATCTTCGCAACCTCATCATTTATCATCAATTTATTGATTTTTTATGCTCTATTTCGCATCTCCGCGCGAATTGCGCAAATCCAGGTTGCAATGCGTTTCAGTGATTCCTCTAAAAGAAAGAGGGGCCAAGAAATTTGATTTATTGAGGAAACGCGGTCAAAAAAGTAATCTGATATATTTTGAAGCCCCTGATATTGAGTAGGTCTCATTTCGGAATGACTCGGTCCAAGATCCAGTCCAACCGCTCCGACCTTTGCAGCCACCGCCGCCAGCTCCAGCAGCAGCAGCAGCCTCAACAACGACGATGCGACCAGGAGGATTCTGGAGGTGACGCAGCAGTACTCCGCCTTCGGCAGCAAGATCATGGACATGTGGGTTTTTGGACTTATTTTTTGGACTCGCTTTTCAAGTATCTCCATTCTGCACCTTTTGCTTTACTGCCTTTTCCATTCTGCCTGCTCTATCCCGATAGACCAGCAGCTCTCTCCATTCGGCACACTTCCTCGTAGGGCAGCGTACAGAGGGAGTGTGCAGAATGGAGAGAGCAAATATTTTTTTGGCACGCTGCCAACTCCTTCCCTAATGCAAATTTTGCTGCAGGATGGGCGCCGCGCAGAATGACGTTCAGTCTCTGGCCGACCTGCAGCAGCAACGCTTCGCCACCACGAGCAGCCGACAGCTCCGGAAGGTAATCGATCGATAATCGGGGTTACGGTATCGATCGATCGATAACTGATGGGGGTACGGTATCTCGGGATGGAAATCAATCGATAACTGACTTGGGCCACGGCTGACTACCGTGGTTCCGGAAGGGAATCAATATCTGTGGGTTACGGTATCACTCAATTGATAACTGATTTGTGGCTACGATAGCTTACGGTGCCTCCGTAAGGCAATCAATCGATAACTGACTCCGGGTGCGATAGACTATGGTATTACCCGATCGATCTCTCAAACACAGCAGCCTAATGAGATTATTTACATAGAAGAACGAACGAACACTGGTCGAACGGCGAGTAGAACGAAAAAAAAACTGAAAGTCGATTACGAGTAGTGCGGCGCGCCGGATCGCATTGTGGCTCTCTCCATTCGACACACTCTCTCGTCGGTTAGAGCGATGGCCAGAACCTCATAGTGAGGACAAATCAGAATCCGACTCTCCTAAGTTCGCACACTCTCTCTCTCGCCTGTCTAGCCGGCGAGAGAGTGTGCAGAATGGAGAGAGACAGGCGTCTTCTTTCCCGTCTCTTTCGTTGGCCGAGGCGAGGGGAAAACACGAAAAACACGTGTGCCGGCCCCACCCAAGAGGAACCAAAGAGCGATCCCACAATTCCTCCCATTCTCGAGATCTTTTTAAAATGATAGCCTCAGCTGACTAGTGGAACCAATGTACAAGCTTTAGCTACCAGATAGTGTTGCCGGATCGAGGCTCGCTAGCCAAACAGATGACAGAGTGTGCAGAATGAAGAGACTCTGAGACTTCAGAGATTTTTTTGGAATGGATCGCCTCCCAGCTGATCCAGTCCAAGAGTGGCACGGTGATGCCAATGATTAGCAGTTGCGGAACCGCGCACGCAACACCTCCGTACCGGTTATGCACTACCAGAATCGGTTTGGATCTCTATGATTGTCAATCGATTGAATATCCCTGAACAATCTCTGCCTGGAGAGGTAGTGTGCAGAATGGAGAGAGCTACTACTCGGCATCACTAGATAATCGATAGCCTTTCTCCGAGCCGTGATATTGCTCTGTTTACTGCACCGCTAATTCACTAGGTGTCTGAACCGATTACCAATAAAGCAGCTCTTTGTAATCCGTAGAATCAGAAGGTCGATATTACCGAAGCCTTTTCGGTTTTCGGCTCTCTCCAATCTGCACACTCCCGCGTATCTATGTCCGGCAAGTGAGTGTGCAGATTGGAGAGAGATACTATTTTTAAAAACCTTACATATCTCCGAGGATGGACGGGGCCCCACCCTATTCTCCCAATGGTCATTCATTCCAATGGTCACTTCTTCTTCTTCTTCTTCTTCTTCTTCTTCTTCTTCTTACAGCGCCGTATATGGGTGTGTACATTTCTGGCCATTTCTCTGACCGACGAGAGAGTGTGCTGATTGGAGAGAGCACTGTCGCGGCGGACCGCAAGAGCCACACCCAAAGCTCCTCGTGTGCAAAACGATGCGAGAGAGAGAGAAGGGGGCGATGGGGGAAATCCTTTTATGGGGGTGCTGCAACCTTACCATCGGGGAATGCAAAAGTTGATGATTGCGAACACGAACATTCCATAGAGGGACACTGAAATTCTATGAATGAAAAATCAGTTGCCGATCAACAAAGTTACCGTACCCCGTTCAGGCGGACAGCACGGACGACTCGGGCCGGGCGACCACCTCCTCTGACACCTCGTCCATGTGCGGCGGCGACTTCGACGACCAACCCCACTCAGGTACGGTAGTTTTGCCAAATCGACTAGTAGCTCTCTCCATTCTGCACACTCTCTAGTTTATCTGACCGCTGAGGTCAGACTCACTAATAGTATTTTACCGATTGAGCAGTGCATTGTGCAAATACAATTTCCAGTGGTCTACCGTAATATCGTATCCTAATCTTGAAATCGATTGATAATTAGTCCAAATATTCGAAATCCAGGAGCCTTCTCCGTCTACCGACGTCCCTCTCAGCCTCTATCAGGCAATCCAGGAGATCTGAGCAGTTCATCGGGTACGGTAGCTTCCAGGAGTTACTGTAGCTGGAAGGGTACTGTAGAAATCTAGGAGTACGGTAACTACAGTATACCAATCGATCTATTCCAGGCATCTTCGACTCCGACCTGGACTTTGCCTCCATGCAGCGACAGATGGACGCCGTGCGACAGGACTTCTTCAATCGGGGTAGGATACAGTAACCTACTGTATTCGTGTGTACCGTGATATACCGTAACCCGACTACAGTATCCGGTTGTCTAACGTAGCTCAGCTAGAGTTTCCCGAGCGATCGTCATACTTAGAGTATCAAAGCAAACTAATGACGAGCGCCCGAATCGAGCCTCCTTTTTTCGCATGATGCCTTGTTTTTCCGACCGGCGAGAGAGCATGCGAATAGAGGAGTCTTTTCCGATCCAACATCACTAAAGAAGACCACTTTTTCAGCAGCATCGATGAGTTTCTTGGGTGGATTCCAAACGCCCACTTCCTCTCTGGGAAGCGCCTTGCAAGAACTGTCCATGGGAGGTGAGAAAAAAAAATCATGACTCACTCAGCCTCAAAATAGTATCCGTTGCCCTGATTTCAAAGCACACTCTAGTTTGGACTGGATTTTGGAGTGATCTTGGACTTATCCCTCCTCTTTCCAGGCGCCTTCTCTCCTCTCCGCTCCTCCTTCCGCGCCGAGCATCCCAGTCTGGCGCGAAGCACGTCGTTTGGTGTCAATGACCTTCTCCAGGTTTGATATCAAGTCCAAATCGATCGATTATCAAGTCCAAAATCAATACATGATCAAGTGCAAATCAATCGATAATCCCGTCGGAAAACGACTCTCCTCAATTCGCGTGCTCTCTCGCCTCTCTGACAAGGCGAGGGAGTGTGCATAATGGGGAGTGCTTTTAAATATCGATTTACCTACCGTACCCTCACCGAATCCTTCCAGGACCCCCTGCGACACTCCGCATCCCTGTCCAACATCAACATCCAGACCCCAACGAATAGCACCCCTAAGGTAAGTCTAAGGTTTCAAAAAAGCCCTTCCCTTTTCGCTTCCCGTAAACCCCGCGGAAGCTACCCAAAAACTGCTTTCTCAAACACAGAGCGCGAATTCTGGCTGGGAGCTCAAGCGTACCTTGAGCTATTGGGATGAAGTCAGACGAGAAAGCGCCGAGGGCGATTGAGTAGGCAGCGTGCGTTCTACCCCGCGCGGGTTAGAGAGAGGGCGAGAGAGCAGGCGGATCGAGGAGAGCGCTCTCTCTGCAGGTGCACCGGGTGCCGATCAAGATCGTGCATCAGCGCTCGGAGGACCTGCCGTCGACCTCGTCCTTCCTCCCGACGTCATCGACCTTCAACAATCAACGACCCTCGACCTCTACTCAGCACTCACCGGCGCATGAGAGCACTACCTCGACCTTTGCGCCCTTCCAGAACCACCGTGAGTGACCAACCGCATACCTACAGTACCCTACTATATCCTACCGTAACCCTCACTACCGTAGCTGCCAAATGATAATCTCCCTCCAGACAAATCGTCCTTCGGCCCTCTGCAAGTGGATACGAGCAGCAGTGGGTGCAGGACGGGACTGGGTGCATTGGCCAACCTGCCCGGATTGTCGTCTATTCAGACAGGTACTAGTGATGTCATTTCTACTCTCTCCATTCTGCACACTCTCTCTCTCGTGTCTCTGTCCTGCCAGAGAGTGTGCCGAATGGAGAGAGCCAAAACCGAAATTACATCCCTAACAGGTACTGTATCTACAAATTAGAGATGTGCAGTGATGATGCCAACTACAAATTACCTAGTGATGACGCAAAAGTCAATCTTGGTCACTGGATTCGACGGATCGAATAGTAGCTTTCTCTACTCTGCACACTCTCAAATTGACAAGGTGCTGAATGGAGAGCCATTCGAGCAGGAATCTCAAATTAAGATGACGGAATCGAAAAAAAAAAACCAATTTCCTAATGATGATGCAACTCCAGGAGGTCTATCCGATGACTCCCGCATGGACATCGGCGGGTCTCCTCTGGGCAGGACGAGTGACCTACCATCATCGATCAGTTCATCCTCCTCCTTCCTCTACCAGCCCTTCCCGACGGACGAGTTGGAGAGAACGATCCAGAAATTGACGGTGAGGATAGAGATTAAAGATCAAAGATCAAACAATTTCGTAGGATGCAGCATAAATTGACGGTGACGAAAACTGTAAGATTGAGATCAAAGATCAAGCGGATAATTGTAATTGTCTACCAACTGCAGCATAGTATCGGATTGAAAGGTCAAACTACAAACTCTAAAGATCAAAGATCACCCTTCCAGGCCGACTCCTGTCTGGCCGCGCAGCCCAACCGCGACGGCATCGTCGACCCTGCCGCCATCAGGAACCAGCTGGAAGCCGTGCGAAGACAGATGAAGATGATGGAGGTACCGTAATCCTCCCGATCAATCATTATCAGTGATCTACCGTAATCCTCCTGCCAATGCATGTCGCTCTCTCGATTCTGCACACTTTCTCGCCTGTTTGGGCTGAACAGAAAGAGAGTGCTGAATGGAGAGAGCGGCAAGGCGACACAACAGATGGCTACCGTAATCACCCAATCATTCCCAATCGATACCATTCCGTATTTGCCACCATGAATCAATAGTCACCGGAAACCCTTTGATATCCATAATCGATAACCTACCATAACCTTCTCATCCGTGCAGGACCTGATCGCCGAGGCGGAGGGCGCTCGTGAGAACGAGGAAAGGCGGAGGAGACTGCACCTCGAGGAGGAAGAGGACGAGGATATGGTAGGCCATTTATCGATTAATCGGTCAAACAGCCAACATAGATAACTACTCGATTCGGCAACAACTGCATCGGCCGACTGGAATACCGTAATCAAAAAATTCGTTTCAGGAGGCAGGGCCCGCCTCGCCTTCCTCCTCGTCCGAAGTGTCCTCGACCGGTGGCGGATCAGCATCGGGCGCACGGTGAGTGACTACGGTAGATGGATACGTTAGGCCGGATAGGGTACGGTAATATGAGGCGTACTGCAGATTTCACGTGACATGTGTTTGGTGTTTTTTTAACCGGAATCCCAGACGCTATTGAGCAAGTAGGAAAACATCCGAACTTGAACTGGACCTGAAACTTATCACATTATTCACCACTGGCTGTATCATTTCGCCACTATCTTTCAGAATTAAAGAGCACATCTTGATCTTTGATCTCGTTGGGTGGTTCTGATCTTTGATGTTGGACTGATTGATCTTTGATCTTTCTCCAGTGCCAACTCCTCGACTCGTTCTCGTGTGCATGAGTGTTCGCATCCCGGCTGCGGCAAAGTCTACACGAAGAGCAGCCATTTGAAGGCACACTACAGGACGCATACTGGTGAGTACGGAAGACTATAGGTTACGGAAGTTGATAGGTTATGGTAGACTGGCGTGTACGGTAGTTAGTAAGGTAGGCTATGGGAGTGGATTTTCTTGCTTGATGGTTACGGTATAATACAGTCTCCCCCTTTCCAGGCGAGAAGCCGTACGCGTGCACGTGGGCCAACTGTGACTGGCGATTTGCGCGGTGAGTACCATAGCCTACAGTAACCAGTTTGATTACGGTAGCTATCGGCTGCGATAGTATCGATCAACACCCATCGATTAGCACCGAGAGGTTACTGTATCCATTCGAATATCGATCGTTTTGCAGGTCAGATGAGCTGACTCGGCATCTGCGCAAGCACACCGGCGACAAACCCTACAAGTGCCCGCACTGTTTCCGCTCATTCGCCCGATCAGACCATCTGTCGCTCCACCTCAAGAGACACTGATCTTTGGTCTTTGATCTTTGATCTCTGATCAGAATTTCCTCCCCCAATCGATGATCTCCCAACTAATCACCCTGCTTGGCCCCACCCCGTTGTTCAATCATCCCAGTGAATCGTCCCAAGTCAATCCCGAATCGAGTAAGGTTCCCTCCCCCGTTTCTCACATTGGAACTGGTAAACAAACAGCGCCATTCTTCTCATCTCGAAGAAGCAATACACCGCACACTTATCGATTTGTCTCCACACTGCCGTTAACTGGCACACACTACCGTAACCCATCGCACCCTGAGCCATTTAACTGTGTCGTCCGACGGGTCAGATTCAACATTCCAAACAGCACATTTGTGGTAGTCGAGGTCGTATTACTGTGTTTTTTCGTATCAATGAAGATTGTTATCGCTTGAATCTCGAAAACTGCAAGGCACATGTATTGTAAAGGGCGACTTTGCAAATTTGTGAGACGATGAACTCTGAAAACTAGAAATTGCAACAAAAAAAATAAGAAGTTCTGAAGCACACATGATATATTACTTTATCGATCGTGTACGAAACAATATTTTAGGAAGATAAAGAAATGTACTTGAGTTACTCTCTTGTCCCTGACTGAATTATAATCAATGCATGAACCAATGAAAGGGAAGAATGGACTGTGGATTCTGCTGCGTGGAAAAAGTTAAAGGAGAAAATTATTTTCAAAAATTTTCTGCTTTGACTTTTTCCACGCCATCAGACTAGCACGAAATCAACCCATAGAGAGATTCTGATATAAAGGAAGGAATCTAGTATGGAAGTTTCGGTCGGATGCGGTCAAGTGGAAGAAATCTTATCATTTTCAGTGTCAAAAAACGAGAAATTACTGAGAAAAAATGACACGGGGAAGAGAAATAGACTGTTTCTCTTGTTCACACATGCTATTTTCTCTTTCTCAAACCAGCTCGTCGAAAAGCTCGTCAGATTAGCTCGGTGAATAGATGGCAGAAAAGTTAGAGAAAAGCGAGAGAGCACGCTAAACGAGAGAGCGCAGAAGAAGTAAACAAGTTGTTACTTCCTCTAACCTCTCCTCAAACACACGCTCTCTCGCTTTTCTCTAACTTTACTGCCACCTTTTCTCCTAGCTTTTCTCACGGCTTTTCGGACAAGGTTTTCGACGAGCTAGTTAGAGAAAGATAAAATAGCGTGTGTAAACAAGAGAAACAGTTTATTTTTCATCGAAAAAGCTCGCACCTTTTGTCGCGAGGTTTTCTCCTAGCTTTTTCATAGATACAGGTCGAAGAGCGAAAGGAATGGATTGGCAAATATGCAGCAGCAGCTCTCTCTCTTCAGGTGATGCATCCTCAGACCTCATAGTTATTGTCGTCAATGCCGGATCTCTGAAATACTTTAAGAAAATATTCCGTTTCACACGTTACCATCCATTCCGGCACGTCCCAGCGGTTCGCTGGGGCACGCGACGCGTTTTTGAGGACGCGTCGCGTGCCTCCTCTCCCCGTGAATAAAACGCTCCACTGTACTTTTAACTCCAATTATGAAATAAACGGTACATTTCATTTACTGAGTATTTGAATCTTACAATAATATGAAACTGATCTTTGATTTCTCATTCCCCTCTTGTTCTCCGTCTGCTGAAATCAGCATACTCAAATAGTTGAGAGACAGTCTGTCACTGACAGACTCTCGTAAATTTCCTCGTCTCTCTCGCCGGTTAGACAAACGAGAGATTATTCAAATTGAGGAGAGGCGGTCTAGAATGGGCATATCTAATAATCGAGAAATGAACTATTACCATCATCAGAAGTTCCGTTTCGGGAATCGCGATCCGTCTTTCCTTCTGAGCTTCGACACAAGTATCCTGCGAAAGAGGTTGATTTAGACGTTTGAGAAGCATTTCAATAAATATGATACATAGCAGATACGAATTCGGCACATTCTTATGACTGAACGGGGGCGTTTCTCCATTCGAAACGATGGGAGAGCATTGGGATCTGGGATCACTGCTAATCGCTGATCTCTCCTGATAAACTGGTGGATAAATAAAAATAATACATAATTAAATTGACACCTCGCTGGCGGCCCACTTAGTGATACACACGCACACGAGTAAAATGATAAAAGTGCAGGCAGGGAAAATGAACAACTAAAATGCAGTATATGAAACGAAACAAAATATACAATAAACCAGTACCACACACAGCACAAGGTACACGTCGACGTGCGGAGGAGGAGGAGGAGTAGAGCCGGAAAGAACGGATGTCAATTTGCTCTCTTCATTCTGCACACTGTCTCGTCACTCAACTGCTCGAGACTAGAGTTTCGAAAACAAACAACTAGTTGTTTACTTTCTAATCGACTAGTCGATTAGAAACCAGTCAACAACTATTCGAAAAACAACAACTATTCTTATCAACTAGTTGTTTACGAGTCAACTTGTTACGTCTATAATCAAATCAGTCTAATCGAATAATTCCTTTGTTCGACCTTCCGAATCGGTTGGAGAGGGGAGCGAATGACAAGAAAGGAGAAGAGAGAATCCCCTCATTCGTTCCTCTCATCGACCAAACAACCGCCTATCGACTAGTCGACTAGTTGGAATGAGATCGCGAGAATAGTCGATGACTAAACAACTAGTTGTTTAGAATCATTCTCAACTAGTTGATAGTTGTCAACAAGTTGTTTTCGACACTCTAGTCGAAACGGTGTTCGAAATGGAGAGAGCACTTGTGGATATTATTTTGGCCAAATAAATAATATGGCTGAATGATGACGGTAGTCAGGGCTTACCATGAAGTTACTTGAGCCGGATAAACGTACTACCTGATCGAATAGGACCCGCGTGAATCGGTAATGGATTGAGGAAGATGAGAAGGAGACAGAGAGGAAAGCGAGGGAAGTTCATCTGAAAGATATAGGATAAGGCTGTTTTGATGAAAGAAATTCCAGAATTGAATAAACAGAGGAATCGAGCCGACACGTTCGAGGTACAGTGTGGGGAGTAGTGATGGAACGATATTCAACCTTCACGCGGATGCGGAATAAAACATGAGGAAATAGTATTTACAAACGCGCAGAGCCGTCTATTCTGAAATCCTTGAGATTGAAATATTCTCTCACCTCTTCCCTTCTCTATCTATGTTGCCATGGGAGTAGAGATATCATAAGATGAGGCCATGTTTTCAATTATCTGAGAATGATGACACGATATCAGAGAAAGATAGAAAGATTCTCTACATGTTCTCTAATCTCTCAGTCTCATTGAGTTTCAGATAAGCACAAAATCAACTCTTGTAGAGAAGGGAGGAAGTAAACATGCTAAGAGATATCGAGATGATTGAATTGTAGAAGTGAATGCTCGGATGTGGTTTCATCCTTATCAGAAATTAACGTGACGAACTTGTTTGCGATGCAAAAGGGACTTTTTTTAAAATCAAATGCTCAGCAATAACAATTCAGCGTTTAGCATAGAGGATTCAAACGGAGCGTGGAACGTTTTATTTACGAGGAGGGGGAGACACGCGACGCGTCCTTAAAAACGCGTCGCCTGCCCCAGCGAACTGTTCTAGTGATAGTCAACGACCGGTTACTTGTGAGACTGAATATTTTCTTATAGTACCACCCTCTATGATATGATTAGCATGTAATAGTGACAAATATAAATCTGACTCACTTCAATTTGTGTTCTTTCTTATTTCATTGATCATAAATTCATTGATAATAATTTCATAAATTCATTTTTTCATTGAACATGATTGCACAGAAGGGCGATATGACCACCCGTTTCGAAGACAGTGATTATACTATAACGAAATGATTATTACTCCTCCGTTGGCCTGTGGTGCGGACTACTATTCAGATGTTCAGCATCATTTATCGGGAGCTTCTCCCAGGGAGAAAAGGGACTAGAATGACGAGAGAGCGAGTCTAGTGTGTAATAGAGGACTGGTAGGTGGTACGCACGTAGACTCGCCTCCGAGCCTCACGACCTATGTTACAGTACGATGCGCCTTTTTCTTCTTTTCCACTTCGTCAAGCAAGTGATGGGCGTAACTGCTTCGTCCATTCCTCGCCATTCGGTACAGGAGGAATGTAGCTGGAGAGCTTCTAAAACAGTGGTGTATTGTCTGTCGCCTGCTTTTTCAAGGCAGGGTTTAGGCTTTGACCAAAATTTCAAATGCTTAGGCTGAGCTGACCTTTTTTCCAGATAAAATAAATATAACATAGGAGGTGTAAGTTACAACGTCGAATCTGCGCCGTCCGAGTTCCTTGACGAGCCTCTCACTTAGTTGTTTGTCTTTGAATGAGGCGATAACCCATGACAATGCCCTTGAAATGTTCATTCATTACCCTTTAATTGATTTAATGATTGTTTTGACTCGATTCATCGTAAAACAAAGTAATGGTGTGGTGGTTATAAAAAAAGGTAAGAACGCTCACTCCGATTGCTATTCCTCCTTGGTCATTCTGTGCAGATTTTCCTCTAGCTCTGGCGAGTTCGGCGGCGTATCGCTGGTCTATCTGTAATCAGAACGTAAAAATCGCCATGCTATATGGTTGAAATGTAGAGAATCAAAAGAACTATTCAATGAACCATCCACCTATCAGCTTCTGACAACGTTGAACCCCAAAATGGTTTATTGTATATTTTTGCGAGCAATTTCTGAGAAGTTTGCTTAATTTGTCGAAACAGCCAGAATCGATAGCATGCTACGAATCCAGTAGAGACCGACTCAGCACGATGCGTGTGCTCTTTTGCCGGTTAAAGAAACAAGAGAGCAGGCGAATTGAGGAGGGTTCGGCCTCGAATCGACAAAACCACAGATCAAAAAAACGCTCACTTTTATTGTTTCAGTGTAGTCCTCTCCTTCGTTGCCGAATGTAGGGAGACTGTTTAAAAGTCTGAAAATGAGTGAATATGTCAAATTAATGTTAAAAAATGACTGAATCGATAGAATAGAGTGCGAGCGATTGATCGAAGTCTGTGCTATGGAAGACCCCGCTCTTGTGGGATCTTTCCTAGGCGCTCTTTTTTTTCGAGCTCTCGTTTCCATCTGAGATGTTGCGAAATCAATAAGTCGTTCTCGATGTGACGTTAATAAACGAGGATGAGGAAGAAAGAGTGAGATATGGAACATAATGTTGGACTCTCAATCAGCTGTTGGAGTGAGCGTCTGGTCGGTCTATCTAGATCACACACTCTCTAGTTCTATCTGGTCTGGCAAAATAGCGCGTTCTCTTCATATTACACACTCTCTACTCCGCTTGGCCGGCTAGCGAGGGCGACGATCTAATGCTCAAAATGCTCGTAGACAATAAATGTGGTATTCCAGATTGACTCCCCAACGTCGTCATTCGGTTCATTGGCATATCTTTCACTCAAGTCACATCAGGTTGGTTCTGTCTATATTTGATTTTTACTGCCCTGCTTTATTCTCCCCTTGTGTGACGTTCTTCAGATGTTATGATTTACTACCGTCAGTGAGATTAGTTTCTTAGAATAGACTGATCTTCTTTCCGTGGTGAGTTACTTTCTAGGCTTTCAATCCGCAATTCACATAAAATTTAGTCTACCCTTTATTCAACTCTCCCACGATATTCCTTCTCGTCCCTGTTAGAATATACTGAGATTTCAACAGCAATTGCTACTAAAAACTTCAGTTTATCAGTAGAGTGGATTATTTATTTAAGACGGCATCTCGGTAATTTGCAAGCATTTTACCCGTAGATGTCGAATTGTCATATTAGAGCTCACCAAAATGCAAAAGAAAAAAGCTACACTCCAAAAACTTGACGTTTTTGAATTTTAGAACATAACTTTCTTCTTTTGCATTTTGGTGAGCTCTAGTATGAACATTCGACATCTACGGGTAAAAATACGTCGGAAACACCTATACTGTTTAGGTAATTGTTTAGGTAATTTCAATGCAGAATTGCACGGGAAACAAAACGTATATAGCCGTCACTGGTAGTTTTGGCGAAAATCGGCAATTTGGTCGAAAAGATCGAAACATGATTTCAAAAAGTGAGTTTCGCAATGAGCAGTAATCGATCAGAACAGATATTTCAGACCCCCAGGGCACCCCTAAATGAAAGCGAAAAAGAAATTGGGTCTGTCTCGATCGGTTGTGAAAATTTTATTTTTCGATCATTTTACCTTGAAAATCATGTTTCTCCCTGTGCCACGGCTGTAACAACAAATAAGTAATGGTTTGTGCACTATGGCACCAAGACCCTTCCAGCACCCAAGCATGGGCTTCTGATTCTCATTGTTAGCTCAACGTGTCCGGGGGTGGTCTCAAGTTACCGAGATGCCATCTTAATATGTTAATATAACTATGTTTATTGTTTCAGTGTGATGATTATTTCAAGTTCGGGGTCGTTTCGAAAGAACAGGTAAATTGTTAGAGGCGAATCATAGATATCGAAGGTACCTTTGACTAGTCGTTAATTTATCCCTTCGGGTTCAAAATATCAATATTTATTCAAGCTTCAGGTGGGTCGCCTGTTGAATGATACAGTCTCTCCATAGATGGGGGTTTCTTCTGCACGTAGTGTCCCAATTTATTCCTATTTTCTTTACTATCTCATCTCTCCATCGAATTTTCGGTCGTCCGGGCGGTCTCGGCCAATCCCACGGTGACCAATTCATGATTCTTTTGGCCCATCTTTCATCTTCTATTGTCGCTAATCTTCGGGCCCAGTTCCACTTTCTATACATAGCTCGAATTCGAATATCAATCAAAGGCACTTTTTGGTGTAGCCATTCGTTAGTTCTTCTATCAAGCCTTCGGGTTATGGTAATATATATGTTCGGTTTACGATTTTATCCTACAATTGTGGCAATGAAATTTACATTAGGTGTACTGTAGTTGAGAATAGTGGATTACGGTAATAGAGAAGCTTGTATTACGGTTAATGTAACAATTATTACGGTAATAGAGAGCTTCGTATTGCGGTTACTGTAATAATTAATACGAGATTGGCGGATTACGATAGAGAAAAATCTACCACTACAGTAACCGTAATACGAGCCTCAACTACAGTACACCTAATGTAAATTGCATTTCGACATTTGTAGGATAAAATCGTAAACCGAACATCTATATTACCATAACCCGAAGGGATAAATTAACGACTAGTCAAAGGTACCTTCGATATCTATGATTCGCCTCTAACAATTTACCTGTTCTTTCGAAACGACCCGAACTAGAAATAATCATCACACTGAACAATAAGCATAGTTATATTTACGTATTGAATAAACAATCCACTCTACAGATAAACTGAAGTTTTTAGTAGCAATTGCTGTTGAAATCTCAGTATAGCTTCGCCACTCTAGGGAGATCAGCGCATTTTATAAAGCTGGTATCACCGAGAGTGGAATAGCTCAACTTGAGACTCAACGCACATTCTAACAGGTACGAGAAGGAATATCGTGGGAGAGTTGAGTAAAGAATAAAGCAGGGCAGTCAATAAATATAGACAGAACCAACCTGATGTGACTTGAGTGAAAGATATGCCAATGAACCGAATGGCGACGTTGGGGAGTCAATCTGGAATACCACATTTATTGTCTACGAGCATTTTGAGCATTATATCGTATTAAAGGATACATCTATAGTGACGGATTCAACAAATAATCATATAGGTGAAAACAATTTTAGAAGCCAGTAATTAAAGAAAGTGTGGTTTTAGAAAGGAAAGGTTGTGGTATAGCTCAACTTGAGATTCAAAGAACGTGAAGTGGGAAGGAGTATCGTGTGCGAGAAAGGTAAGCAACAGGTTAATTATTCGTATGACTCTTCACTCTTCACTCTTCACTCCGCGCGGAGTGGTCGGTCGTCCCGGCGCTCCGTCGAGTGAGAGGGAGAGGGGGGTGACAGTTCACGGACGGGACGGCCCTTTTTCCATCGTTGTTGCTACTTATTGTAGCGGTACTCGGACTGCGGTTACTCGGTGGAGTGGTGTGTTGCTCGGAAGGCTCGGTGTGTGGAGTCGAGTCTGGAAGTGCAGTGTGCACTGGGAGAGGAGTGTGTGCCTGCTGGGAGCAGAGGAAGTGTGGTGTGGAGGAGGAGCCGGCTGTGTGTGTGTCTGGTGGAAGAGACTGGATCAGAAAGATCAAAGATCAACGTGGTAGATCAGAGTTCAGATAAGGAGACGTGCCACAAACTCGTTGATCTCGTTGTTGACGCGATTTGAAAGTCACGTAGTAGGACAGTCAAATCAGTCCTTTTTTGCGAGAGATTGGATAAGAGGGGATTAGAAATCAAAAGATCAAATGAGATTGAAACGTAATGAGTGCACGCGTGCTGGCACTCTGAATGTGGGAACACTCTCAGGGAGATTGATGGAAGTGGTGGATTTGATGATGAGGAGGAGGACCGATGTATTGTGCGTGCAAGAAATAAGATGGAAAGGCGATGAGAGTAGATGGATAAAGGACTATCAGATAGTGTGTACAGAAGGAGATGGGAAGAATAATATCCCCTCGATTCAGTGGTTGTCTGGTGGAAGTCGAAAGGATCAGTGCCCGATTGATGAAAGTACGACTAGACATCGGGGGAGAAATGGTCAGCATAGTATCAGCGTATGCGCCACAGACGGGATTAGAGAGAAGAACGAAAGATGAGTTCTATACAAAGGTCGGAGAGTTGATGGAAGCAATGAAGGAGGAAGAAACAGTGATCTTGGCAGGCGATTGGAACGGTCCTGTTGGGAGAGAACCAGAGATATTCGGTGATACAAGTATCCACGGAGGGCATGGATTTGGAAGGCAGAATGTGGATGGACTGCAATTGCTGGATTTTGCACAACAACATCAGCTTGCGGTGTTAAATACCATGTTCGAGAAAAGAGATAGTCATTTGGCGACTTATTACTCTGGTGCGGTCTGTACCCAGATTGATTATCTTTTGATGAGAAAGGAGGATAGATGGAGAGTGAGAGATGTCAAAGTGATACCGTCCGAAGATGTCACTTCTCAGCACAAACCAGTTCTTGCGTGCTGGAGGTCTCACCCTCAACACTCGCAAAAGTGAATTCATGAGTATCGGTGGTGGGCGACATGCATGATGTAGAAGGTGAATCGATAAAACAAGTGAAGGAGTTCAGATATTTGGGATCTATGGTACATGAGGAAGGAGGAGCAGAGGGACGTGAATAACAGAATAAGATGTGGTTGGGCCAAGTTCACTGCTTGTGCTGGAATCCTTCACGATAAAAGAGTGAGGATGAGATTGAAAGGCAAAGTGTACCGAACCCTTATTAGACCAGCCATACTTTACGGAAGTGAGCATTGGGCACTATCCGAGAGATTGGAAGAGAGATTGAGTATCGCTGAGATGAAAATGGCACGATGGATAGTCGGAGTGAGATTACGAGATAAAGTGAGAAATGAGAGGATAAGAGGAACGCTCGGAATTGCCTCAATTGTGGATAAGATAAGGGAGAGGAGGCTCGGGTGGTACGGTCACATAAAGAGACGGGAGAGATATCATCCATGTAGAGAGATCCTACGATATGAGCCAATTTGACCACAAGCCAACGCCGCTAATACAAAAGGGAAGAAACCGACTGTATCTTCCCACCTGACTGAAGCAGCCGGAGAAGAAGCCGCTCCCGACAGCGGCCGACGAATGTTAAGCAGCTGGAAAGCACTAAATTAATGAATAGACTTGAAACGAAGGAATAAGAGAAGGAAGAAGAACGAAGTTTGAAAGTGACTGGGGAAAAAGCGATTTGAATGACTTCCTATTGCCAGCACTCGAGCAAAAGAGGCGAAAACAATGCTATTGGCTCGCTCGTGAGTATCGAAAGCAAATCAGAGTAAAATCCGCGATACAAATTAATAAAAACAAGAAAGAAACGGAGCCGATTCGAAATTTGAGCTGGAGAGTTGGCAAAACGCCAAAAGTCTGCTAACCACAGTGTCAGCAGAAGGAATTTCCCATTAGCATGCACGAATCAATTTATTCTTTCAAATTTTTGAAATTAATTTTACAAAATATTTAAATCATTTTTAAATTTATTTTTATATAAATCCATTCCAAATGAGCTCATTCGAAGGATCACACACAGTATACACCTTTTCTCCTTGTATTTTGGCCACAAAGACCATGTAACAGATGGGGGCAGAGGGGGGCACGCGGGGGCACCCAAGGGGCACGCGCGTCTTCATGGGAACCAGACTGGACTGTACCTACCGGCTCTTGACAACCTCGAACACCTAAAGTGGTTTATTTGAAGAAAAATTTTTTTCCAGACATTTCTGAGAAGTTTTCATTTCATGAGACCTTTCCCTTGTGAAATCAGAGTTTACACAGTGGGACTCATAATTCGAAATATTCCTATTCCTGTTCCTTGTATCCTGATAAAGTATCTTTGCGACAAATACTACCGAGCCACTGCTCTTCCTAAAGCCCTAACCACCTTCTCCTACCACCGATTCGCCAAACAAGACGAGGGATCTCCACCAAAATGGTAATGAGAATCTCTACTGTTCCAATCTTTTGATACCTGGAGGTGTGTAAATCTCCTGGTGGGTAAATAATTGAATTTCATTGAAAACCGGAAAACCAAATTTCGAAAGCTGATGACAAAACACTCACTTTTCATTTATTGGAATGTATATATGTCCATAGTCCATGTTTCCTTTCTCTGTTTTTTTCTTTTTTTTTTGAACAAGGGAGGATAAATCGGTACGGGACGCTCTTCATTTTGGTCTCTCGTTTCTCTGATCGGCGAGAGGAATTGCGAAATATTAAAATACGTTATCTAATAAGAACGAGATATAGTTGGGCACTCGACTGGCTGGTGACCAGCTGTCTGGTCGATCCCTCTAGATGGCACACTCTCTTTCCAGTTCCATCTGGTTGAAATATGGCTGGCAAAAGCACGCGCACTATTGATTGTAGACACTCTCTAGTCTGCTTGGCCCTCAAGCGAGCGCAAGAAATGTCACTCCTCTAGCTAGTGTTGCCAAGTCGGGACTACACACACGTTAAAGCAACCCCTTAGAGACGAGAAATAAGAAACCTTGCAGAGATGAGAAAGCAACCTCTTGGAGTGAGCTATCTCTCGCTGTCCGCAAACAGAGAGGAGTGAAAGGAGGGGGATCGACCCGCGCTTCTGAATAATTCAGAAGCACTTTATTTAAAGACGGGGCCTCTTGACAATGGCGAAGTGCATGTAATTATGATAATACAGAAGATGAGGGGGAGGGGACGTTCCTCGAGACGACCACATTAAGTATGGCCTAAGATTTGGATGAACGTATTACTTGTTGAAATTTTTGAAGGGAGCACAGGGCACGTAGTGGACAAATCGAAATCCGGTTCGTTTCAATTTGGTGCTTTTCTGTTTATTTGACTGGAGAAAAGAGAACCCATTCCTGCTTGTCATAATTAACAGGCAACAAGATAGATAGAGACTTCGTCCTCGCATCGCACACTTCGGGTGATATAGTTTCGATTTTGTGCAATGGATGAGAAGGAGAATTGAAACTATAATTGATGGTAGTTTACATCAGCCATAATGATCCATCAGATGATGGTAAAACGTTTGGGGATTTCCTTTATTTTCCCAGTTCCGTGTCAATAGTTTCTCAAATTTCAGTTTCCCAAACGTTACCCTCAAACATCATCAAAAGCTCTTTGAAATCTCACCCATCATGGACTTTACGATGATTATTCGTCACCTCATCCGTCGTCTATAATTCTGACCTAGAAAAGACGATGCCGAGCCTTGTCTTGGACGGAAAATCGCGGATCCATTCTAGCCTGAGTGCACCAGGAAATGTAATCAATGCTGAGAAGGGATCGCCTCATCCAGACGAAAACTGATAAGAGATCGGAAGATGATATCATACATCAGTCGAGAGACGACAAATATCGAGTCTTATCTTTCAAACTAACCATACACTCGATTCATAAACTATAAACTCGGTTTGTGACAGTCCAGAGTGATGCCATGTAGGATCTGCGCTTACATCGCTGACACAAAGCATAGACTCGTCAGAATAAAGAAGGAGTAAAAGGAGGGAGGAGCTTTCCATTAACTGATTTCAGAAGTTTCATTCGCTGTATGCAATACTGGTTACTGATTTTTTACTGCGTTCAGATTCAGCCATGCCTTCCTTTCCTACACTCAAGTTGCGTAATGGCCTCGACATGCCCGTGATTGGTCTGGGCACCTGGCAGGTATTTGATTTCGCATGTAAAATTGTCAATGAGAATTTCTAGGTTGTCTCAAAAGTTTATGTGCTCAAGTAATATATTTTTTTCAATAATCATTTATTGTTCAGTCAACCAACGACGATGTCCGGCTAGCAGTGGAAGTGGCGATCGCTCAGTCGCATTACCCACTCATCGATACTGCGGAAATCTACGGCAACGAGCAGGTTTGTGATGCAATGCTCAAAAACTTTGTATCTTGAATTAAATAATGCGTAATAATCGATCCAATGGATGCATTCAATTCAGATCATTGGCGATGTGCTGCATAAGATATTTGCTGAAGGAACAATAAAGCGAGAAGACGTCTTCATAACTACTAAGGTGCGTTGTTGCACTGTTTTCGATTGCCATGGTCCAAAACGCTGTCAACTCTCAATTTACATTTCCAGCTATGGCCGAACAACCTGCATCCCGACCGGTCGGAGGCTGCAACTCGCGAGTGCCTGAAACGCCTTCGCATTGAACGAGTTGACCTCCTCCTCGCTCACTTTCCTGTTGTCACTGATGTGAGTTTTACTGTGAAGTACATCAAATGATTCAAATTGGAAAAAAAACCTTGACAAAGTAGACAACAGAAGTTTATTTTTCTCTTCAGGCCGACGACAAGGAGCACGATCCGACTGTGACTGTTGAAGACATATGGCGGGTGAGTTCTTGAATTTTATTATTGAGAACAATCATATCCCTTTGGATATTTCAATCTATCTCAACCCCTTCTATTGTTTCCTCTTTTACAGGGCCTCGAATCAATCTACGACATGAATCTCGCACGCGCCATTGGTGTATCCAACTTCACTGTGGATCAAATCGAGCGAATCATGAAAATCGCCGTCTGGCCGATTCATAATGCACAGGCAAGTCACTTTCCTCTACTTTCATTGATAACTCGATAAATATTATAGAACGAGATTCACCTCTACTACCCTCAACACGAGCTAGCCGAAGTGTGCAAGAAGCGCGGCATCACACTCACTTCATACGGGACACTCGGATCACCGGGGCGGACTAACTTCGCTCTGCCGAGTGGAGAGTGCGTTATTTAAAAAAAATATTATTTTACTTTAAAGACTGGAAGTGCTATAAATTGGACTATTCTATCATTTTGTAATTCCCAGGAAGTGGGACTGGGCAGACGCCCCGAGTGCGCTAGAAGACGAAACAGTGAAGAAACTATCTGCCAAATACGGAAAGTCGCCCGCCCAGGTACGACAGTGTTATTAGCGACGACTTTTGGAAAACGTCGCCTGTCTTGCAGGTTCTTCTGAGATATGTGATCGACAGTGGCATCGCTGTTATTCCCAAATCCGTGACCCCTGCGAGAATCAAGGAGAATATTGACGTGTTCGACTTTGCACTTACGAAGGTACGATCTTGAAGAGATGCAAGCTGACTTATGATATGATAAAAAATTTTAAAACATTTGCAGAACGAAATCGAAGCACTCGAAGCAGTTTCTCATCGGCAGAGGCTGTTCCTGTTTCCTTTGTGAGTTCCTTGGAATGATAAACAATAAAAGCATTGAATTTTCAGCATGGAAGGCCATCCCGAGGACCCATTCAAGGCCGAGCGCAAGTCGAATTCGTCAGCAAGCATAAGTGCTGCTATTTGAGAAACATTGTACTATAAATTGCTCATTGATTGAGATAAAACGTAACAATAAAGTGTCTGTTGAACCGAGATCGATACAACGTACCAAATCATGAAATAAGTGCGAAAGGATCCACAATTGCACAATAGAGACTACGATGCACAGGTTGCTAAACATATATTGCCATGTATATTGTTGAAGACATTTTAGATAGCGAGATCATTACTTTACTATATCTATGACTTTTCAAAATTGTCAAAATTTATAAATGAATCTATTTCGTATGCAGTAGTCTAAAAGGTTAATTCGAGGGATAACTTTAGATCAACAATCATCAAATTGCTAATTAAAATATTAGCAAAGATAATTTCCTATCTAATATAGATCATAGATCAGATATGACAGTACTATCACGTATACTGTGGTTCCGAATTTTTCGTGTCCACTAATTTTCGTCACCGGAAGTCCAAGACCAGCGAAACAGAGTCTGTTAGGGATACGATCGAGTCAAATCCCACAATGATTATTGATCAAAAAGCTCCACCCACTTTATGATATCCACCATTCCACTTTGTGTTGTTCTCGATAGTCTCTGCTTTGTGTCTGCTGGATCCAACAGACTGATGATGCTGACTATGACAATCCGAGTTTATAATTCGCTGAAATCAATCTGATGGTCCTTATCTCCTCGCTCGTCAAATCATTCTCTGCACCAGCAAAGGCTTCTCGGTCACCGCTTATCTACCATGCTACAGGTACTCTTCTGCTCCCATTACTTGGGATGTTTTATTGACTATAATTTGATAAGTCCGTAAAATATCTTTGCAGCGATCTAATAACATGCAAAGCTCAAACAAGGTGTCTGTTGAACCCACCCCATCTTACATGAGCCAAGCATGGACTAGTGATGATGATCACTGCGCCCACGACCTCAATGAGAAGGTACTGGGCAGCGCTGAATATTTGAAATAAGTCGATTTCATCTGAAACATGAATTAGTATTAATAATATAATTGTTGCAGGGAGAGGTAAAGACGAGAACGTCATTGACATCTGCGCCAAAGGAAAGAGAATACTCCCTATTCAACAAGTGCTTCATTGAGTTTCTGGGAGATCTCATCTTTGTTTTCGCTGGTACCGTGCGCAAATTAACCTTCCATAACTCATGAGCCGATTTCAGGGTCGATGCAGGGATACATCAACGGTAGTATGGACGCCATTTTGCACGCTGCTTTTCTTCACGGACTCGCAATCTTCGTTCTGAAAACGTCATTGGGACACATCAGGTAAACTTCCCTTTCCTACTCAGTTGCATTCTTCACTTACTTCCTCTCCCCATAGCGAGAGTAGACCTGGATGATCGATCTCCGAGCCAGAAATAGGCATGTGCATAAGTATGGTTATATCAAGGAAATTGGCCCGTACAAGGGTCAATAATCAGCCACCGAACAATCATTTTCCTCGATTGCAGTGGAGGCCACTTCAACCCGGCCGTCTCCTTGGGCGGTTTTCTCGGTGGTCATCTTCCCCTCTTGCATCTCCTTCTCTACGTCGTCTCTCAACTACTCGGAGGCATCTGCGGGTCTCTTCTTACATCAGTGAGTTGCGGCTCGCGATTATTATCCACAATATTCTATACGGATAGTAAGAACGTGAAAGATGTAGAGAGCTAATATTTGATCCTGAACACTACTGCGCACAGTCTCGTCAAGAAGAGCTAGGAGAGGTTCAGAATGGAGGATGCACAATCTGGTCTCATTGATTCCTTCATCATTGCCCTTCAGGCCGTCCTTTCCAAGGAGGAGTTCACAGCCATTCTCGCAGGCGCCACGCTGCTGGAAACGGACACAAACACTTGGTACCAGGTATGATCACATACCATATCTTATGTGCCTTTTCTTTTCAATTGCTCATAGGGAGGGACAGAACAAAGTAATTTTCTTCATTATGTGGATGTAATCTTCTTTTCTGCAACTTTTCATAGCATTCGTGATGTCTATACTCTCAGGGACTAATCGCTGAGAGTATGGCCACTTTCATGCTCGTACACACTTCACTCAACGCGACCATGGGCAGTTCGGACAAGGTTCTCGGGCATCTCGCGGCTGGAATGACTGTCTCCATTGGGATACTCGCCTGGTGAGATCTTTCGACAGGTTCCGATTACTAACAAGGTCGGAAACAGAAGGTTCATGAAAGGTCTTTTGAGAAAAATAGGTCTGAAAATGTATATTATTTTGGGAATCAATTCCTCATTAATGCAGCGGTCGCGTCAGTGGTGCTTCGATGAACCCGGCACGATCGTTGGGTCCAAATATAATCGGATGGGCGTTTATTTCCGCTGAAGCCCTACCCGCTGGATGGTGAGCAACCTTTTCTCATACTTATAGACATGGAAAGTTCCTGACATTCATCTTTTGGCTAGTTAGGTAATACCTTGCTCATATTCTAACCATGTCTTATTCAGGTGGGGCTACCACTACATCTACTGGGTTGGGCCAGCCATCGGCTCTTGCATTGCAGCTGCCGTTTATTGGTGAGTAGAGCGATGGAAAGTTGCTTGGCATATTGATTTAGCTGTTCTCACACCTACTCTTACGACATGTACCAATGAAGATTTGCTAAAATCTCTAAAAATTTGTCACACCGTAGCTCTGTTCTTTAGGATTGTGCATTGTGATTTATTAAGATGGCTGTCTCAAAGACCAATCAATTTCAGGCTTTTCGAGCGTCAAGAGAAGAGGGTCATCCCTTGAGCAGATCAGCGACTGATGTGAAATGGAAAAGCTGTTTTGTCATTAATACTGAGCTTTATGTTTTCAATGTCACATTGAATATTTTATATTTTCAATGTCACCTTAGATCGTAATTGTAGGTTTGAATCACGATCGATTTTATTTCGCAGTTGCTTCTATTTGTGCAAGTGTTGACGGACAAAACACTTGTCACACTTCCAATGATTGACATTTGCATTGAACTAGCAATTCTGAGCGCCGTCTTTCCCGTAAATTCTACTTGAAAGAAAAACGATTAACTTTATCAACAATTGTTTCTCATGCTCATGGCCTCTAGGCCTGGCGTGAATCACCAAGTCTTGTAGTTCATTCCATTTAATTCCTCTCAGATCTCGCCCATCTGCGCACTCACGGTATCATACCTTCAACTTTCACCGGTCGCTTGAAAGACATGAAAGTTTCTGAAATTTTCAAAGTTTTTCAAGCCAGTATGGGCTTCCTGGCCATTTTGGCAATTTTTGCTTTGATCAATTATTTTCTATATACCCGATTGCAACGTACAGGTTCTTTAAAAAGAGAATTATTAAGTATTTATTCCATGAGAGGTCGGAGAAAAATCAAGGCAAAAAGCATGTTTTCGCGGCGCGCCATTTTCAACATGGCGCCAACTTGACATTCTTTTTCGGGCGCTTCCTCGCGTTTCCTTCTCTTTTTATCACATTTTATTGATTTCTTGTTTAATCTGTATGTTTACAACGTTGACTGGTTGCACGGGCAAGGACGCGTGCGACGCCCGTGGAAGGCCGGTAAGTTTGAGCAAGTCCATTTTCTCCAGCATTCCTCCTTTGTTGCTCCAGTTTGTGCACTCTCGCGCTCATTATTACGAATTGACGATGATTTTACAGGTTCGAGGGATCGGCTGGCGCAATTGGATGAGGAGAATGTGCGGCGGAAGCCGCTAGGCGAGTTATTTTTAACTTGTCAAACGTAAAATGCATGATTAGGGATGGGGTTTGGTTGTTTTCCGGTAATATTAGAGTGAAAACTACTAAATGGTGAGTTTAGCATCGTTTTAAAGCTAAAATCTAGCCAGATCACTCACAAAACGGGTGTAAACAGGGGTAGATCACGCCCGATTGATGCATTTTACACGTTTGTTCAATCAAGTAGTTTACTTTTGTGGTGAAAATGTGGTTAGGGAACAGCTGCTAAACATTTTGAGGAGCGATCGATCTCGTTCGGTCGACTTTGAAGAGGATACGACTCGTTCCTAAACCCAGGTAAGCATTGTTGGATCATTGTTCTCTTCCAATACGCCTTGTTTCACGAGAGTTTGCTTACTTTCGTGTTACTAGTAAGTATTTAATGCAGTCTGAATATATTCACGTGGAGGTTTCCATCAAATTGAGCTGTATTTGCTTGCTACCGATCTCTCGCAGGTTACGGTAACTAGCCTAATAGAACTAACGTCTAATTTAAGTGCCGTACTCTCAAAATATGAATTAGCTGCGTCATCACACGTTAACTGTATTTCTTGACAGGCGGACAAGCAGCGAACGACCGCTCTTCCGCTCTTCCGGAGGGAATCGACTGAATCAGATATGGTTTTCTTCCTCATTTTTTTTTTGATTTGATCAAGTTAGCAAATGAGGTCGAAACCCATTCCTAGAATTTTGGAACGGGAAGGAATTAAAACGGAACTAATTGAAACTGGGATTACCCAGGGTAGATCAAATCGTTACGGTACTAGTTACAGTAATCCAAGATTTGTCAAGGGTGATTTGTCAAAACGAATAAAAATTTAATAAATTTTTAATAAGCTATTGCTTCGAAGTATAGAAGGAATTAGGTCGAAAATATCGAGGAACCCGAAGCTTTGTGGTAAAGTTTCAGTGCCTCTTCTTCGTGACGTACTGCGGAGGCACCAACTCAATAGCAACAAGTTTATTTTGATAACTCCACAACAGGTAAACGATTTATTTAACATGTTCATGGGATAGTAAATAGAGACTGGAACAGAGCTGTGGCGAAAATTAGAAAGAGGAATCGTATGAGATTACGGGAAAACGATTATTTTATAACTGATAGCCCGCTACAGTAATCTAATTGATGTTACAGTATTCTATAGAAAATGTGGGGCGGATGACTGAGTCTCTTTCCCATCGAAGGATACATGCCCATCGATGAAGACGCTCTATCCACCTTGAGTGGAATTCATTACCGCCATCCCATCTCCTTGAGGGTATGGACTTGCGTGGAGAGCAGGAGATAGTTGAGGTGGAGAGGGAGTATAGAAGGGAGCAGCTACAAGACTGTGTGGGCCAATAAAGACGGTTTACAGTACTGAAATATAACCGTTTCATTTCGCATAATACTCACATTTGTATTTATTTCACACTGAATATTGATCGATCCCGTGCTTTCCCTCTAAAGTAATATATGGTTACTGTATCCGAGTACCGTAATCAATCAATCGCAATGCCCTTCCTACATTCTTCATACGATTGTTAATCGTCTATCTAAGATGCGCCATACGTATCGTATGTACACCCCACTTCTACCTTCATTCCTCCCTCACTGTAGCGGCAAACGTATGATCTACCTCCCGCCTAAACCCATCTTCTCTTAGTTCTGACTTTCATAGAAAACCGCATCCCATTTAATTTAACGCGGTGCCTTTCTCTCGCAACAGAAACGCTGAAGAGTCAGTGATACTGTAATTATCATTTTTTATTGGGAATGAAGAGAAAACAGCTAAGAATAATATCCGAAAACACGTTCAGCTTTTTACCGACGACTAATGTACTATTAGTATGCTGGCAATGAGCATCCCTCCTAGCTATCACTTATTTGCCCTGACTCTCATCGAACAATATCTCGCTCAATCATCCCAAGCGGTTTTCTCTTTCTCTCGCAGCTTAAGCTCATAAATCCCGGGATACTGTAATTATTATTATTATTAGCAATATCTAAATAAGCAGAAACCACAAAATAATAATATGATAACACACCCGACAACTGTATCTGGATACTGTAGCTAGTGATCTACCGATTAACCCCATCCTCCCTCTCCCTGCTATCATTTCGTAGTTCCCCCTTTCATAAAAAAATCCATACTCATTCATCCCCAGGTGGAAGTGTTTTTTTTTGCAGTAGAAGCGCAGAATCAATAGGATACGGTAACTACCGGTTAGCTGGGGTAGGAACCATCCAGTGATAAAGCGCTAAACATGTCTCATTATTTATTGCAAACTGACCAAAAAGATAGAGTACTGTAACGGGCATACGATAGTAAGGCGGCAGTGCAATACCTTCTCGCCACTCCCCCTCTATTCTTTCCCAACCTTTCTCTCATAAAGAAAACTCGAACTCCCAACGCGGCTCATTTTAGATTACGGTAGCAAGCGCAGTTGCAATCTGATCTACCCCACCCCCACCATTTTTATCTTCTTTTGTCGAAACACAAAAGCCATAGTCTATCTCATCATCCCTGAAATAAGCAGAAATGGCGATAATGCAGCGCAGTTACTCAGTCAATCGCCCCGCACACCTATCATTATCCCCTTCGTTCTATAGAATGCAATAGCATATATCAGGATACTGTACCTGACCAGCTAGACTACGGTATTCAGAGTACTGTAGCCTATCGATCACGACCTCACTCCATAATCTAATCGAATTATAATTACTCCAAATCTAGTGTATATTTCGCCTTTTCTTGTCCCAAATCGTATTCATTTATTGTAACCCATTTCTAATCGCCAAAAGAAAGCGTTCAATCAAGCATCAAATTATTGTTGTCCCAGAAGCGCATATAATTGTCTACTTTTCTCCGATGTTCTTTTCCTGTCGCTATTTACTATCCCATGAACATCGACTAATTATGTTAAATAAATCGTTTACCTGTTGTGGAGTTATCAAAATAAACTTGTTGCTATTGAGTTGGTGCCTCCGCAGTACGTCACGAAGAAGAGGCACTGAAACTTTACCACAAAGCTTCGGGTTCCTCGATATTTTCGACCTAATCCCTTCTATACTTCGAAGCAATAGCATATTAAAAATTTATTAAATTTTCATTCGTTTTGACAAATCACCCTTGACAAATCTTGGATTACTGTAACTAATACCGTAACGATTTGATCTACCCTGGGTAATCCCAGTTTCAATTAGTTCCGTTTTAATTCCTTCCCGTTCCAAAATTCTAGGAATGGGTTTCGACCTCATTTGCTAACTTGATCAAATCAACAACAAAAAATGAGGAAGAAAACCATATCTGATTCAGTCGATTCCTCCGGAAGAGCGGAAGAGCGGTCGTTCGCTGCTTGTCCGCCTGTCAAGAAATACAGTTAACGTGTGATGACGCAGCTAATTCATATTTTGAGAGTACGGCACTTAAATTAGACGTTAGTTCTATTAGGCTAGTTACCGTAACCTGCGAAAGATCGGTAGCAAGCAAATACATCGAACACGTTGCCAAACAAGTATAACGTTTTGTGAATAGTATTGGTATTGTATTGAAGTGATTCTCACCTTCCATAGGGGAGCGACGAGGGAAGAGAGGGACAGAGAAGAACCGCCCCACGATCGACTCTGATGTGAGAATGAATCACAGAATGGACGAATATTAAAATGAATGAGCGAACACTACGTGACATTAGCAATTATCGAGTAAGGAAAAGTCAGAATCAGTAATATTTCCATTCCTGGAACCGATATGAAGTAGATAGTGGCGAACGAGCATAGTCAGAGTGGCAATACTAATCACTGGTGCTTTCAATAAATAAATAACGCTTAGTTTAGTTCTTTCACAGTGAAATAGATGCGAATGCAGCTCAATTTGATGGAAACCTCCACGTGAATATATTCAGACTGCATTAAATACTTACTAGTAACACGAAAGTAAGCAAACTCTCGTGAAACAAGGCGTATTGGAAGAGAACAATGATCCAACAACGCTTACCTGGGTTTAGGAACGAGTCGTATCCTCTTCAAAGTCGACCGAACGAGATCGATCGCTCCTCAAAGTGTTTAATTAGCAGTAGCAGCTGTTCCCTAACCACATTTTCACCACAAAAGTAAACTACTTGATTGAACAAACGTGTAAAATGCATCAATCGGGCGTGATCTACCCCTGTTTACACCCGTTTTGTGTGTGATCTGGCTAGATTTTAGCTTTAAAACGATGCTAAACTAACCATTTAGTAGCTTTCACTCTAATATTACCGGAAAACAACCAACGGGCGTCGGCCTTCCACGGGCGTCGCACGCGTCCTTGCCCGTTGCCCCTCTCGACTCCTCGTCGCCCGTGCAACCAGTCAACGTTGTAAACATACAGATTAAACAAGAAATCAATAAAATGTGATAAAAAGAGAAGGAAACGCGAGGAAGCGCCCGAAAAAGAATGTCAAGTTGGCGCCATGTTGAAATGGGCGCGCCGCGAAAACATGCTTTTTGCCTTGATTTTTCTCCGACCTCTCATGGAATAAATACTTAATAATTCTCTTTTTAAAGAACCTGCACGTTGCAATCGGGTATATAGAAAATAATTGATCAAAGCAAAAATTGCCAAAATGGCCAGGAAGCCCATACTGGCTTGAAAAACTTTCAGAAACTTTCATGTCTAAAATTTCAGAAACTTTCATGTCTTTCAAGCGACCGGTGAAAGTTGAAGGTATGATAGCTCCCTCAGAGTGGACAATCATGTTTTGAATCGCGTGTTGGGGATAAGCACCGGCTATTATCATCGCTTTGCCTAAATGATCGCAATAATAATAAAAGATACGCTCGATAATTGTCTATTGATAATTGTCTAGGTCTTCCATTCAGACGAGCTTCACAATTGATAGAACTAACCGTTCATCACTATGTAGACGGTGTACGAAAACGTCTTTTCTAATTTCTAAGACGATGAATCACTCAGTGAAGCTGGTAACTCGTGATGAATCTCCTCGATTTGCGTGCTCTTTCGTTTCCCTTACTGGTGAGTTGAGGACGAGTCGGTCTCGATTGGACATCAATTGGACAGACGGTATAGATTGTATATCGATTGGACTGGTTGGACCATCTTCCTGTCTTCTTCTCTCGGGCACAACAATGAAGAATATCTGTCTACATCTCTAGTTGTAACTCGTTCATTAAACAACTGAGTTTCATATTTCAATGCTTTTCAACAATGGGCGAATCGAATTGGCATTTTTTTCCCTAATGCATGTAATTCTCCAACAACCAGCTTTCAATTGTTTAATTAGTGCATTTTTATAGATGGTTCCAACATCGAGCAATTACTTTTATACGCAAAAAAAGGTTCATAAAAGTGGAGTGTCCCTGTGGTTCACCAAGTCTTGTGGTTCTCGCCTTGTACATCCACCCAGATGTCGCCCTTCTCCGTACCCTGAACATTTTCTTAGTTGCTAATTGTACTGACTTTGACTACGATGCCAAGAGGTCAGTTATGGAGACACTGTGTTATAAGTAAGGGATAAATAAAGAATTATTTCATTAATCAGTAACAGTAACAAGGAAGGTGACGTAGAGGGGGTACGAAGTGACGAAAGAGAGTGAAGTGGATTTAGTGATCAGTGGTGATCACTAGATGGATGGATGTTTTCGTAATGCGCGGGGCAATGACGAAATTGAAGGAAGTGGTTTGGAATGAAACAAGGACCAAAAAGTAGGGCAACGCTTGCTTGGAATGAAGTGGAATAACAACGAACCTTGAAATGGGCACTCGACAACGATCGGCAGCACCAGTGGTTGTTGTGGCGTGGTATCGAATTCCCAGCTTTTTAGATGGAAACACTCGATGAAGAGCTACTCTTCCACGAGAAAAGGTCTTCGACAACGATCGCGACGAGCCTCAAACTTGGGTAATTAAACCATTGATTGGAATGGTAGCGACGACGAAATAATGACGCAATTATGGGAAAGGAACGGACGGCAATAAACCGCAGCGAGAGGGGAGTATGCGACAGAAAAGGGTCAGGGAGTGACGTAAACGTCCATGTAATGGAAATAATAAAGCAACGAGCGACCGCAACGTTGTAGAAGAGAAAAAATACGAAATAATGGGCAAAAATACGACTTTGGAGAGCCGCTCTGGATTACGGTAGTTTTCAGGGTTCCGTCGTGGTGAGATCACTCGTGCGCGGGTGATTTGAATGACGGCACAGCACGACATTTTGAATGGAACTGTCGTGATGTGACACGTTAATGCAAACTGGTTTTATTGTTGGAATACTGTTATTATTTAATTAAATGGTTATTTGGGAACTGAATTAAGTGTAATTCAGTACACACCTAGCACAATCTGCCTGGTTATGACTCAGCAGCGAAACATCGATTCATCTTCTCATCTATCATTTGTGGTGAACCAGTATTCTGGTTTGGCTGATTTGTCATGTGATTATAGGGTTTGTGGGCTGAATAGGGCTGCAGAATTGTTGATAAGGTGAGGTATCCGAACTTTAGATGATCGTGAAACTGCGTGTCACGTGCTCACTGGCATAAAAAATGAATTCAAGAGAGAATATTAGGAATAAATATTTACTATAGACAATATGGGTAGATTTCGCTGATAGCAGCGATGGTATCCCACGTTTGCGCTAGAGCTTTATGAACTGAAGTAGAGATTTTGTTGCTCTCTCCAATGGGCACACTCTCTCGCCGGCTAGAAAACCGAGATAGTGTGATGAACGGAGAGAGTCACTGTTCGATCCGGCACCACTATCTCGTATCATGTTCAGATACATCCGCATCGGAGAGACAATCGCCATGCTGGGCGAGTCGATTGACAAGTATGAGAAGACGTGAGGAGATTGTTGCTCTCTTAGATTTCGTGAAAAATAAAAACCTGGTATGGCTTCATGCCAGAGAAGAAGCTATCTCTCAAAGTATGAGCAGTTGAGACACGGTAGTACGCCGCTAGTGAGTTGGGCTAGCGGGTCGGATTCATGTTGATCGAGACGATTTTGGTGATCATTATTGTTTGCCTATCGAAATTATCATGAGCGAAGGCGCTAAAACGCGACTGGGTTTGATAAGATGATGAAACATTAATTAAGCGGGAATTAGTAGCGGATGTGGAGCTTCTTGGATACGCGATAGAGGATGCCTCCTCATCGGAGATTCGATCAATAATTTTGAGAAGAGGTGTAAACCATCAATTCAGGTGTTTTCCGAAAGATATCCAGATCTCAGTGAATTTTTATTTTTTCCACAGGTTCCCCAGACAGTATTGAATGCACTGGGATTCGCCTGGGTTTGTTGAAATGTTTAAAAAAAATGTCAAGGTTGTGCCTGGTGGAAATTGTTATCATCGATGCGCACAAGAAGAGGCAAATTATTTGGTTTGGAAGAAAATCCAACTTCTAGCAATTTTGTTCAAATTTAGCCAGTTTTGACAGGATGTTAATGCTGTTTTATGCATCGTAAGAAAATAGTAATGTTAGAAATTTTGTCGATAATTGATCTGTGGTGTTGCAAGCACGATATACCGAAGGTATTGATATACGGCTGGTGTTGGTGCGAACTTAAAACAGTAATACACCTGGCGGCAGCGCTAATAGGGACTAGGGTAATCGACAAGCACGATACAGGTTTCATGAGCGAAAGAGCAATTTGGTTTTTTTGAAAGAGACGAAACGTGCTCACATTGAAATGGCTGGGATGCAGCTTGTTTTGAGGGCACGTTGAAGCGGTAGTGGGATTAGTGAGTGTAGAACGGAAAGATGCCTGACAAGGGTCGTCACTAGTGATTCCGAGCCAATATTCGTATGCTATGGTATTCTACTGCCGCAATGAAATTATTGAAAGACATCCAATTTTGGTTATTGAAGTAGTAGGTTTAGTATTATTTTGTGTATTACTGGCTTCACGGAGGTTCAGAACCAGTAACCAAACGTGGAATCAAATTAATTCAAATTGAAAAGCGCGCGTGTTTCTATTCCAACTGAGACGCCAAAAGCCATTCCAACTGAGACGAGAGTGTGTGTGAAAAGAGGAAAGGGGTCATACGCGTCGCGGCCTCTTCTCCTGCGTACTGTGGACGCGTTCCTATCATGAACTGACCGGCCAATCAGAGAGCGAGGCCGTTCCTTGTGTATTTTAGATGGTTGAAGGCGATTTTGATCACCCGTGGGCTTAATAGTATTATTTTTCTAATGAATGCGATACAGAAATTAAGAGTGACTATGTGACCCAGTGAACATATGCTTGGCACTAGCCAAAAATCGAATTCGCTCTAAATGTGTGGGATAGTAGTACTCGACGAGTGTAGCTCAGACGCCACTGGTTTAGTATTCCAGATCATTCTCCGCTAAATGGCGGAAGTTTCAAAAACCTACCGTAACCCAACCGACTTTGCTCTTTCGCAATCGTTTCAATCAAGTCAAATCTTTTAAATTACGAAATATTCATGTGATCACACACACCAAGGTTCATCCCGATTGGATTGAAATTTATCGAGAAATAACGATTTTTTGAAAAAAATATTCAAACTTTTAATGTCAGCTTTTTTCTTACACAAACAGGGTACATTTTTTTATTTGATTAATCGAACGAGCAACATCAGGCTATATTGTGTGTGAAAACTGTAAAGATTCAGGTGGGACGCCGGCGGAAATAAATTTAAAACGGCGGTCAACTCGTTGAAAAGTCAGTTCATGATTCAGTCCAAACCGCTATCATAATTTTTATTTTTTCAGTTTCTTTTCATATTCTGTTTTCTTACATCGTTGTAATTACGTTACAATAGAAATATTGGAATAATAACAAATTTCAAGCAAAAAATGCAATCAGGTAGATTTGTGTTTCGTAAGAATACGGTAATTTGGCTTATCATGAACTGACTTTTCAACGAGTTGACCGCCGTTTTAAATTTATTTCCGCCGGCGTCCCACATGAATCTTTACAGTTTTCACACACAATATAGCCTGATGTTGCTCGTTCGATTAATCAAATAAAAAAATGTACCCTGTTTGTGTAAGAAAAAAGCTGACATTAAAAGTGAATATTTTTTTCAAAAAATCGTTATTTTTCGATCAGTTTCAATCCAATCGGGATGAAACTTGGTGTGTGTGATCACATGAATATTTCGTAATTTTAAAGATATGACTTGATTGAAACGATTGCGAAAGAGCAAAGTCGGTTGGGTTACGGTAGGTTTTTGAAACGAATGATCTGGAACACTAAACCAGTGGCGTATGAGCTACACTCGTCGAGTACTACCATCCCACACATTTAGAGCGAATTCGATTTCTTTGCTAGTGCCAAGCATCTGCGCACTCTTAAAAATTCGAACGCTTCCTCTTTTTGGTTTAGCACTGAAGCTCATATGTGCCTGGTCCGAGTCTATTCCAAAAAAACGAAATTAGATTTCGCCAAGTAGGTGGGATGTGCAAACGATAAACGACTCTCGCCGACCAGAGCAAATAGAGTGCCGCAAAATCTATTTGATCTAACACTAATTCTCTATCCCAATTTTTTTAAAAATTTGCATAAAATGATTAAAAGAAGCCGTGGTAGTGTTGTCGGAAGGATCAGCGCTCTCTCCAATCAGAACATTTTCTTGTCTGATAGAACACCGATATAGTGTGCAGAATGGAGAGAGTCATTATTCGATCTGGCAACACTATTCCGTATTTTCTTAAGGTATATCCGAGTCGGAGAGACAATCGCCAAGCTGAGAGAGACGATTGGTAAGTATGAGAAAAGGTGAGGATACTGGTGTTCCCTTAGATTTAATGAGACATTGATGATCATGGTAACTCCAAGTAATGTGATTAACCGATTTCTGAAGTGTGATAAGTGGCGAATCGGTAGTGGACAGTCGTAATTGATTCGGGAGATAAAACGAGATAAAAAAGACCTTGTAAAATAGTATTTTTTTCGCCGTGACGACTTCACTAGGGAAGTCACAGAAACAAGATTTGATTTGACGGGGTGGTGAAACCTCAATAAATCGGGTATCTGGTTGCGATGGTTGAAAGTTTCTTGGATATTCGGTTATTAGAGGGTGCTTCCGCATCGGAGAAAAGACCGATAATTATGTGAAGAGGTGATATCGAACGGGTCCAAAAAGGTTCAGCGTTTCCCGAGGGATATCTAGGACGGGGGATTGTTGTAATATTGTATCCTTGGGAACCAAGCATTGAAGGCGCAGGGATGGGATTGGTTATACTATGCCGTTGAAGCAGTAATGCGCTGGGGAAGACGTAGTAGAAGACGTTTTTGTGATTTGAATAGTTGAAAACAACAGCGATACTACAGCGAAGTGCTGAGATGCTTCTGCGTTTGATGGCGTTCTGAGGCGAAAACTATTCTGGTCAGAATCGGGATTTTAACTGGGAGAAAAACATGCCCGAACGAGGAGATATGAGACTATTTGTTGTTGGGAATAGTCCCGAAATCATCTTCACGATATTGTGCGATTGATCGCTCGCTGCTCCTCTTCCCCACAGTCTACAGTACTGGCTAATCGCCTTGCATAAGCGCGGCCGCGGCGGGCTGCGGCGGACCGCGGCTTGCGCGGATTGAAATGGCGTAAAAACGAAACATTTTCATGACTTGAGCCATTGATTTTCGGAATCAGCGTTCCATTTTGCACCGGAATCACTATAAAAATATTTTTAAAATATTGAATTTATAATAATATTGCCGATGAGCAGCTAACTACAGTAACCCTAATAAAATCAGTTCGCGCTCGACTGCGTGACTTTTCCAGTTTGGAGCGTCAGCGCTTGCTTTCGAACGATTAGCTCGTTGTATCTATCGATTTGTTGGCTTATTCAGTGTTCATGACGCTTTTTTCGTCATAGGGAATCTTCAGGGGCCTAATAGTGCCGCTGTTTGACCTACTTTGATGGTTCTCCGCAGTCTGTTTTAGACGCTCTGCCGTTCCACGCATTCCTTGTGCATCTTTCTTGCATTATTGACGTTTCCCTTGATGCAAATATGTTAAGTCATGCGCAGATGCGATCGGTCGGTGTTGCTCGCTGCTGCAGCTTGCCCATCTGCCGTCCTCGTCGACCGCCGCGACCGCAGCCCTGCACAAGAGCTCGCTCGCGGCGCGAAACAACTTCCTACAGGTTTGATCTACCCTCTACTTTCTTCCTATGTTAATATTAAACCACTCTATTATCATTGAAGCTCACAGTGTATTTCGTAGCTCTAAAATACGTTAGAACCTGGTTTTGGTGTCTTGTCTCCGTTTACCCGTTAATAACGAACGAAATGGGCCTCTCGAGCGACGATCACGCTCCAAGGACAAGAGTCGCATCACCGGCTACAATTACTTCAAGGGAATCATCCCCAATAGTTAGTTTTTACTGGATTAAAATAATACTTTTGAAATACAACCCGATTCGCTCATTCTTATTGTTTATAGGCTAGTGAATAATATTTTCTGCTGTTAACCGACTCCATGGTTACTAGGAAATTAATTATTACTAGAAGTAAGGTAGATCAAATAGCAATAGCAAGGTAACACGCACTTTTTCAGTAATATCTTGCAATACTCTGATTCCATTGAGTTTTTTTCTCTAGTTCAGTTGTGAGAACTCCTTAGAGGACATTGGAAAAAAATCTTATATTCGTCTCCCTTTGATTTAATTACGTTAAAACGATCATTTGCAGACGCTACGACGATTCTGAAGGGAAGAGAGGCTGTTTGAGGAAGTAAAGAATGTGAAAGTGGAGCGGTAAAGTTGGAAAGCTAAGTTATGTCTTTTTATTGCTTGTTTATATCATTATTAGTAGTAAGTATAGGTGATTTGTAATATCACTATAGATGTAACTTGCAACTACCTAGAAACCTCCCTAATCTCACAGTGTTCTATGCAAATTGCCGATCGATTAGATGCAAGACCTCTCATCTCTCCTTTCTTCTTTCCTCATTTGACTACCCCGTGATTGCCCTTTGCGAGACCTGGTTAGACTCTAGCGACAGCGATGCACTATTGTTAGGCACGTTCCCCGAGTATTTTGCTTTTCGTAACGATCGCGCCCTCTCAGATGATTACGGTAGAGGCGGCGGCGTAGCATTGATAGTCCATAACTCTCTCTCTCCCGTTCTTGTCTCTTCTTTTTCATCCCCTCTCTTAGAGTGCATTACAGTCGATTTGCATATGACCTTCTCCCCCTCTCTCCCCTTCCGCAGAGTCAGAATTTTCACTGCTTATCGATCCCCTTCCGCCCCTGCACTTTCCCTCACTTCTTTTGTGAATTACCTTTCCCCTCTTGTTTCCAACGACTTTCCGTGCATTCTTCTAGGCGATTTTAATCTTCCCCACATAAATTGGCTTACTCTCAGCTCCCCATCACAGAATGATCTATTAGATTTTGTTTCCGATAATCATTTCTCGCAATATGTAAATTTCCCTACCCGTCTTACAAACTTCCTTGATCTAATCTTTTGCAACAGTAGCATCATACATAATGTGACCTCTGCTCCCCCTCTTAGTGACCATTTAAGTGTTACTTTTGATCTCTGCATCCCATCCCCTCCTCCCCGTAAGCGCATTCCCTCCCGAGTTTATCGTTTAGCTGATTGGCAGTCCATCAATAACCTTATTTACAATCATGACTGGACACTTGCTCTCCGTGATTTATGTGCCAATGACGCCTACATTTATTTCACTAATTGCATTAACAGCCTTCTAGATACGTTCATTCCCCTTTCCCGACCTTCCGAGTTCAATAGATATCCTCGTAAAGTTAGAATTTTGTATGGTAAATATAGGAATCTGTCAAGAATTGCTCCCAACAGTGTAGCTTGTCACACCATGTCAAAGCGCTTTAAATCTGCTTTGAATAGTTTCCATTGTTATCTTGAGAATCGCATTGTCACCACCTCCAACTCTAGCGCGTTTTACAAATTTTGTTCTGGGAAGCTAAAGGCCCCTAAATCAACCCCTTCAGCTATCGTAGACTCAAAAGGAAGCACCATTTTATCTAATGACGAGAAATGCATTGCGTTCTCAGAGTTTTTCTCCTCTGTTTTCACGTACCCCCAACACTCCCCTCTCCCACTTCCAACCCCTTCTCTCACTTTTGACCTCCCATTTGTATCAGAAATAGATATTTTTTGTGCATTTCGTAGTCTTGCGCCCAAAATAAACCTTACCCCTGACAACATTCCCAGTATTGTCCTCACTAATTGTAAATTTTCACTCATTTCTCCTCTTTTGATTATCTTCAACAAGTCCCTCATTACTTGTGAAGTTCCCTCTCTGTGGAAACAAGCTTTAGTAAAACCCATTCCGAAGAAAACTAGCAACTCTGTTGTAGATTTCCGTCCAATTTCCCTCACTTCTTCTGTATGTAAACTTTTTGAGAAGCTTCTAATAGAGAAGATTACCTCATTCCTAGAGAACCATGAACTTTTTGACCCCCGCCAAACTGGCTTTCGTAACTCAAGATCTACCTCTACTAATCTTGCTGAGACTTTCTCTCATTATCTGAGAATTTCAAAGACCAGTTCGTTCGACACTGTATATATCGACTTTAAAAAAGCTTTTGATAGTATCGACCATAGACTTTTATTGTTTAAACTATCTCAGTTAGGAATTTCAGACCATCTCATTTCTTGGTTTCACTCATACCTTTCTAATCGCACCCAGTCTGTCTTTATTGAGTCCTCTTTTTCCCCTCCAACACCTGTTAGATCAGGTATTCCCCAGGGATCGTGTTTAGGTCCGCTGCTTTTCATTCTCTTTATTAACGATATCGCCTCTGATTTCCCCCAGACTATCCACTACTCTATTTACGCTGACGACTTAAAGTTATTCGCTGAAGCACCTAGGTTTTCTAATGATTTACAGTCTGCCCTCGATGTTGTCTCTAATTATGCTTCCCAATGGAATCTAGGAATCTCTGAGACCAAGTGTCACATTGTTCACTACGGCACACATAACCCTCGCAGATTATTTCATATCAATAATGTCATTTTAAAGGAACCCACTGTCAAAGTTAAGAATGTAGAGAAAGTTATTGTTAAGGATCTAGGAGTTCACTTCTCTCCCTCTCTTTCTTTCTCCTATCACATTTCTAAAGTAGTTTCGAAATCACGTTCTATAATGAATTTGATGTTTAAGACCTTCCAAAGCGCGTCCCCATCCTTGTACTGTAAAGCATTCACCACCTTCATTCTTCCCAACCTCGAGTACTGTGCTATTATCTGGAATCCTATTCATTCTGTCGAATTAACTAAAGACCTAGAGAAAGTTCAACGAGATTTCACGCGTAGATTATACCACCGTTGTGCCATCCCTCATGTTTCTTACACCGAGCGTATTCTTAATCTGAACCTTTCATCGCTTGAACAACGTAGAATTATTTCCGATATTGTATTTCTCCATTCAATTATGCATAAGCGATATTTACTCGATGTCTCATCTCTCCTTATTCATGCTCCACTAGTTCGTTCTATTCGCAATGCGCATCACTTCAGAATATCTTTACCTTTCTTCCCTCATAATTCCCATTCCACTGTCACTTCTCGATCCATTTCAATATGGAATTCCCTGTTACCCGAAACTGTAGCTCTCTCCCATGACTCATTTCGTATTTTTATCACTTCTCAACCTCCTTCATTTTTCCCCATGTCAGTTATCCATAATTGGTTTACCTCTTGATCTCTAATCGGTTGCCCCCTTCCCATCCCCTCCCCCCTTCCCCCATACCCTTGCTGCGACCCCACCCGATTCGACACGATCGACGGACCTCCGTTCTACGCAACACATCACAGATATTCTATGTAAACATTCCCCTCTGACGGAATAAATAATGAATGAATGAATACTTTTTACTTGTTTCGCATGGAATCGATCTAATTCGCGTGGTAGCGAAGGGGTTACCGCACAAGCTCACGTTAGAGAGCTGCCTTGTCTTCCAAAAACCTTGGACAATTTGCGGTGAACAATTTACCCGCAAGCTACTTACTATTTTGCTCTATTGCTCACGAATGTGCAATTTTCGATAAGTAAAACGACGAGCTTGCGCGACAAACCCTGTGATTTCGACGATTAGCTCGAAACACCGATTACGCGGGGTCGGACCAAGTCGAAACCAGGGACATTCTTTACCTGCAGCATATTTACTTAGATGAATTAATATTGCCCCTAGTTTTATATTGATAAAGCTAACTACAGCCGATCGTCTGCTGCTATCGAGAGGTGGGCATTTATTCCGATTCTTGCTAAAAAGGTTAGTTTTTTCGATTGCCATGTTAGATTAGACGCATTGCTCATGGGAGTATTTATGCTTCAATTGTGGTTCAACGTTGAATCGTTACCGATAGTGTTGAATAGAGGGATAATCTAATGCCTTTTCCTAAATTCATTTGAACTCGCTGTCAGTTAATTTTTTTTAAATTGCGCTTTCTAACGAAATTCATTCCATTTCATTGTCAGATCAACCCGTTCAGCGCTCTCTTCGAGGTCACGCCACTTCCGCCCCCTCCTGCTCTTCCCCCATTAAGGTTTTATATTTAAATTAATTATTTGGTTGATTATTTGCTTTTCCTAAATGGAATTGCATTGTTCCTCCCGATCCTTGGCTATCTTTGTGGCCACCGATGGAATCATCGCTCATGTACCCTAAAAAGTTCCCGTAACCTTCTGAAATAGTCTCGTCGTAATATAAATAGTAGAAATAAATATATTCTGTTATTCAGAGTGTTTATTTTTCAGTGCCTTTGCTCTTTTATAAATGAATAAAAAATCTGCCAGCTATTTTGTGTTTCACCACTATTTAATAATTTTTTGTTCTTCAGAAGGAATGATGAGGCGCGTTCGTCTCTTCCCGCTCTCCCCTTTTCTCTCTCTTCTTTCTTCTGGAGCAAGGGCCTCAAGCCATCAGATATGTTTCTTATCCTTATTATTATTATTATTATTTTGCTTCAAACATATTTTTTTACGTCACTGAGCAATTGCTCGATTTTGGAAGATTTTAATTCTCAGTTTGGCTAAAGTAAAAACAGGACAGGAACAATATTTTTATTGTAAAATACGAAGATGCTTTGTGAAGCAGTTTCAGATTTTTTCCGTCTTCTCTCATCGATGAGAAGACAACGATCGGGAAAAATGAGGTTTGTGTTTCACAAAGGAGTGATAATTAATTTTAGTGAATCAGAATATAAATCAAAAAATCAGAATACAGGAGAAAGTTTAAATAGTAGAAATAAATATAGTCTATTAAATCAACACCAATGTTATCCATCATATTCGGCTACTGATATTACCGTACCTGATCACAGTAACTGAAGCACGATATCATGCAACAGCAATAATCGATGGTATGGCAGGACCACGGACTCGAGCTTCCTATCTACGAGCAGGCCGCTCGCAATGGTCATTTCAGTCACGGGTTGATCCCTTAAATAATCCCGTTGACCTCGAACGTTTATATTGCTGTTACAGTTTGTTATCTTGAGCTGATTCAACTAGCTCAAATCTGCTGTGTTCATTTCATTGATTGTTTTCAGTGCAATCTTATTGCTATTCCAACCATGTTGACTTCAATAACATAGGCCCTATATCAGTTATCGCACTACGCATTTTTCTAACATGCACGTTCAATTCTTGGTTTGATAAATGTTGTTTGTTGAAAGGTCCAATGGTTATTGAAGAATTCGGTTGCCTTTCCGTTATACTTGATATCTGCATGGAAACATCGACTGATCAGGTAATTCCACACGTGATCCTATCATGATACATACGGACGTAGGGTAGATCAACACTAGCGTAAGACCTGCTTACCGTACTCCGCTATCTATTTACCGTGTCAACCCCCAGTAACCCGATCTACTGTACCAGCCTACTGTAACCTGTTGTTAAATAATATTTATTATCCAGGAACGTTTAGTGATTTATTATTATTATTATTATTATTATTATTATCATATTATTATTATTATTATTATTATTATTATTATTATTATTATTTATTATTATTTTATAGTATAATATTATAATGCAACAATAATTTTTATAAATATTAATAATTTCCAAGGCACGTATCCTCGCACTCAACGCCCATCCATTCCTGAAGAACGGTGGATACGCCGTCATTAAGATAAAGGTTTCTCCTCTAAATATTCTGTGAGAATAGTTCATTCGGTAATTTAAATTTGTCTACGTGATTGTGTGCTCAGTTTCTCATATCATTTCACCATCAGGCTCATTTGCAAAGCGGTTTCTTCTCGCGTCTGCCTGGATGAATCTGGCTTTTCACCTCTTCCGCTGCTTGAGGTTTGAATGTTTCCAAAGATGGATGTGGGGTGAAATAGACTGCGTTGCCTTGGTGCTAAACTATTTAGCGCCCGCCAAATGGCGGCTCTCCTCTGATGATATGCTTACTCGGACAAGGTCTAGCGGCAACAGTTCAACAGGTGGGCTGGCATTATTTACATTTTATTGAATCATGAACTGACAATTGAAAACTTGAGAAACTTCTGACACGAAACAAGTAGATAAACTAGGACGGAAACAGGAACGCAATTAAATTTCGGAAACAACAAAAAAATGCTGACAAAAAACAAAAGTGAAGCGAAGGGAATAGGCAATAATGGTTTAGAACAAATCATGTTATTTCTCCATAATAGCATAGCCAAGGGAAGAATGCACCTTATCGATATTATCTACACAGTGATCAATGTACTTAATGCACGCATCTTTGGTAATCTCATGAGACCAATAATAATCGATAGAGTCTTCTAGTCCCTCTCTAGTAGTGGGGCGGGCTTCGCTATTGAGATAATGCTTAATCTCGCGCCATAGGAATTCGATGGCGTTCAGATCGGGAGAAGAAGGAGCCCAATCGAAGACATTGATTGCCCAGTTGTGAAGCTGGGTCATAGTGGTTCCTGCAGTATGGGCTGGCGCTCCATCCTGCATGAAGTAGCAATTGGCGCGTCCATAAGTGCGATCAACATAGAGGAGGAGGTTGTGCTCGAGAATATCGCAATATTCAGCCGACTTTAGGCGTTCGTTCCGATATAGAAAAGCCAATTCTCCTGGCCCCTCTCGGCTCATTGCTGCCCACACTTGGACCTCAAAAAAAAGTTAGATGAATGCATTTCATGTGATAAAAATAGCTTCCAAACCAGTATTTCTTTTAAAATAATTTAAAGTTTCGTATGCAATCAAATTTAAATAATACGCACTTTCTCGGGGAACTTCTTCTCTCCGACCATTCTATCTACGTCGTCCGGATCAGAGGTAGTGACGAATGAAGTTGATCCGCCAAGAGCGAAAACGGATTCATCGGAGAAAATCTGTAAGTCTAGTTTGCATTATTTTCAGATATTTTTCCAATTTATACTAAACATTACTCACGACATTATCAAAGTTTTGATCCTCATTAAGCCATTTGTCACAGATAATGAATCTTTTCTGAGCTTGCTCGTCACTGACGTGTTGGACCTTGCTGAAATATTAAGCATAATTAGTGAATGATCTCATTGAAAAATTGAGATATCTCACATTGGCCGAAAAGACTTGAGCAGTAAACTCCTCTTTATTCCTCTCAAGACACCGATTGAAATATCCAGACCTGTATCTTCCTTCAATCGTGAAGCGATCTAAAAATAATTGTTATCATAACCAAATTATAATTACCAGAATCGATATCTACGATGCACCCGGTCAGTTTCTCCTTCGAGTGAAGTATGTGATGGTACTAACGCTACCAACTAAATGTTGTTGTTTCTATTGGATTTAAATTACTTGATCCGTACGTCAAATATTGCTTTTCCGTTTTATTGTAGATAATTTTCCATTCTTTTATGTTTTAGTTATATTAAAAATTATCATTTATCTGTTGCAGTGAAGCGTATTTATTCTCGTTGTATAGAGCAATCATTTTTTCTTGAATCTCTTCTGTATTGTCGCCGAGAACATACGATCTAGAAGAACATATTTATATCTCAGATTTTTTTAATTGGTAGCGCATTCCCTTCTACTACTACCTTTTCAGTCCGGATTTCCGACTCTCAATTCTTATAAATTTCGAGAAGAAGTGTACAAAATCACACTTTTTAGTCTATTACATCGTCCACAGTTGATAAATGTGCAATTTTAAAACTGAATAATTTAGCTCATCGACTCCCTTAATAAATATGAAAGAGTGAATGGCGATGAACCCCGACATCAGAGAGAAACAAATAAATAATAAATTTCTAAGAACTTATGGGACACACTATTTATTTGACTGATCCTCATTTGTATACGTGCGGGCGCTCCGTTCCTCTCTTCTCCTGTTTATTGTAGAATGTTCTAACTGCTCCATAGGTTACTGGGGAAGGGGACGAAGAAGAGACAGATTGACGTGCCTGCGCCACGTTGAAGCCCAAGAATCGTCCTTCCCGTAATCTCGCCTTCGTATCATTTGAAAGGTTCATCTGATAAATACAAAAATCACTCATTATATCAGTCCTATAGTGAAGCAGATAAAAAAACAACCATATATCGCACGGATGAAGAGAAAACGATAAATAAATTAACAGAATATTGATTGGTGTGCCATCGTAATTGTAATGAGTGTGATTTGCTTTGGGGAGATTTCCTATTAGATTTCATCATTTTTGATCGATTTCATCGTCTTTGAGATTATTATTGAGTTACCTTTCTCATTTCACTTCAATTCGGCGATTGAATTTTTGTTCTCGTTTGTCTGTATATTTCCATTGCAGAAATGGCAACGCATTTCGTGGGTGAACTGCCAGATGGACTCGGAAAAGGCGCACTTCTTATCTACGAAACTTCTGATCACTGTCAAGGGAGATTCATCTTAGGAGAGAGAATTTCTGTCCGCCCGGGAGTTGGCGAGGAACAAAGTGTAATTCTGAGATTCCGAGGAACTCATGAGCTTTGCTCATCGTATGTTGACACAGATACAAAAAGTGAGTTTCTTATTCTCAGATTGTTAATGTTTGTCTGCTTCTTTGCAAAACTGGTGAGTTAAAAGTTCTTAATTACAGGCACTCGACCTTCCAAGACTATCCTCAAAGTTCCCGAAACTCCGAACACAAGAAGATCATCCAGAATAGGTTAGTCTGCTTTTCATGCCTCATCTAATTTTTGATTGAATCTTCGGGTGTCGTTAAATGGGGCGTTCTAAAAAGCATGTATCATCCTTCGATTTCATCCAAAAATAAGGTGAAATGCGTCTTACTGCAGTTCACATTTGTCGAAATATTTTCTAGCTATAATAAAAATAATATGCATACGGTACATTTGTCAATCGATTTGTAGAATATAATTCAGCATTCACAATGAATGCGTCGATTGGAAGATCAATAGATAACGCAGATGAAGGCACGCGATTCAAAAACCAAGTATATACCCATCGATTATTAGATCTGGATAACGTTCTCAATGTTGAGACCTCGATGGGTCGATCATCGTCTCGCCGATCCGGTAAATATTTTATTAATCGATACTTTCGTTCACCTACGGTTGCCAACCGAACCGCAAAAATATCTTCCTGAACAATACTAACTTCAGTATCGTTCAATCTGAAGAGATCGATCAAGCAGGAACCTCTCGAGACAACCCATGAAGAGAATGACATGTTTGATAGTATGGAGTATGATACAGGTGATTTTTCATCACACATCTCAAACAAAACATTAGCAAAAACTTAGAATCTAGAGTGAGTATACTGCGGGTTTGGTGCGATAACAAACGGAATATGCGAATTCATTACGTGAATATTATTGTCAGATAGGACAAACTCTAAACGAAAGAGAGCAACTGCTTCGAAAGAGGGAGGATCATGTCTTCCACCGCTCTCTCCCTTCCATTCTCCTAGCCCTAAGAGAAGTGAGTGGACATAATATAGCTCGAAAAAATTATAGTTTCAAAATGCATGAGCCTTTCCGTTTTCAAATTTGTTCGACATTAAGCAATTGCTCTCTTATGACAATACAATAAAGAAACGAATATGATTAATTTGCAGCGAATACGAGAAAGACGCTTCTCCTAGTAGATAATCCGAACTCCAGTAAGTTGATGATTCCTGAATTAAAAATCATATTGTTCTTAGGATTCATTATTCCTCAAAAGAAAAGAGCGAAAAGGAATGGAAGCACCCCGGCAGCGAAAGGTTCGTTATTGCCAATAATAACTCTATCAATTGATAAATAAAGTCGTCGTGTCTCGACCCCTACCTCTTCCTCCATCGCTCCTTCCAATCACTCTTCTCATTCTGCTTCTCATACCTCGTGTGGTGGCTGCAGATCTGAAAGAAAAAAGGTGAAACTCTTTTATCAAATAATTTGAAAAAAAAATTATGTATTTTAAGCGTCATAAGCTAGAAAAGAGACTGGAAGTAGTGGAGAATAGCCTCCAGAACATCGAGAGATACATGGAGTATCTGGTTCGGAACACAACAGCCAAGCCTGTGTCGCGATGTGAGTTCTCTTATGTTTCTTCTATATCATGAGCTATTCCAGATCGCGGAGTCGAGTTCTTGGATCGAGATGAAGTGGTTGAACTGTCCCGATCTACGCCTAATCATGCTACTTTCCTGAGACAGATTCTTGACTCTCTGTATTATCAAGACCCTCAGATACGCGTTCCAACGATTGAGAGAGACAAGGAGAGAATGATCTACGCTAAATATGTATGTTATATTCCAACAGTTTTATAACTGACCTTACAAATTTAAGATCTTCTTCACTCTTCGCTGTGACACCGAGGAAGAGGCGAGGAAGATTTGGCGCGAGTACATTCCGGCGTAGGTCAGGTTTGAAAGGGTAGATAATTATTGATTCATTCAAGATTCGATGACAATGTGACTCGTCGCCGAAATTCATCTAATATTTGGACTGAGAGAAAGCCCAAATTGAATCTAGTTCATCGAAGAAGATCGAGAATTATTACTGAAGATTCTGATGATGATTCCTAATTTATTCGAAATATCCCCATTCTTTCCCTTTTGTTTTTTGTCAGAAGAAGTAATTTTTTTTGTTGTTTCCGAAATTTAATTGCGTTCCTGTTTCCGTCCTAGTTTATCTACTTGTTTCGTCTCAGAAGTTTCTCAAGTTTTCAATTGTCAGTTCATGATTCAATAAAATGTAAATAATGCCAGCCCACCTGTTGAACTGTTGCTGCTAGATCTTGTCCGAGTAAGAATATCATCAGAGGAGAGCCGCCATTTGGCGGGCGCTAAATAGTTTAGCACCAAGGCAACGCAGTCTATTTCACCCCACATCCATCTTTGGAAACATTCAAACCTCAAGCAGCGGAAGAGGTGAAAAGCCAGATTCATCCAGGCAGACGCGAGAAGAAACCGCTTTGCAAATGAGCCTGATGGTGAAATGATATGAGAAACTGAGCACACAATCACGTAGACAAATTTAAATAATCAAATTACCGAATGAACTATTCTCACAGAATATTTAGAGGAGAAACCTTTATCTTAATGACGGCGTATCCACCGTTCTTCAGGAATTGATGGGCGTTGAGTGCGAGGATACGTGCCTGGGAAATTATTAATATTTATAAAATTATTGTTGCATTATATTATTATACTATAAAATAATAATAAATAATAATAATAATAATAATAATAATAATAATAATATGATAATAATAATAATAATAATAATAAATCACTAAACGTTCCTGGATAATAAATATTATTTAACAACAGGTTACAGTAGGCTGGTACAGTAGATCGGGTTACTGTGGGTTGACACGGTAAATAGATAGCGGAGTACGGTAAGCAGGTCTTACGCTAGTGTTGATCTACCCTACGTCCTTATGTATCATGATAGGATCACGTGTGGAATTACCTGATCAGTCGATGTTTCCATGCAGATATCAAGTATAACGGAAAGGCAACCGAATTCTTCAATAACCATTGGACCTTTCAACAAACAACATTTATCAAACCAAGAATTGAACGTGCATGTTAGAAAAATGCGTAGTGCGATAACTGATATAGGGCCTATGTTATTGAAGTCAACATGGTTGGAATAGCAATAAGATTGCACTGAAAACAATCAATGAAATGAACACAGCAGATTTGAGCTAGTTGAATCAGCTCAAGATAACAAACTGTAACAGCAATATAAACGTTCGAGGTCAACGGGATTATTTAAGGGATCAACCCGTGACTGAAATGACCATTGCGAGCGGCCTGCTCGTAGATAGGAAGCTCGAGTCCGTGGTCCTGCCATACCATCGATTATTGCTGTTGCATGATATCGTGCTTCAGTTACTGTGATCAGGTACGGTAATATCAGTAGCCGAATATGATGGATAACATTGGTGTTGATTTAATAGACTATATTTATTTCTACTATTTAAACTTTCTCCTGTATTCTGATTTTTTGATTTATATTCTGATTCACTAAAATTAATTATCACTCCTTTGTGAAACACAAACCTCATTTGTCCCGATCGTTGTCTTCTCATCGATGAGAGAAGACGGAAAAAATCTGAAACTGCTTCACAAAGCATCTTCGTATTTTACAATAAAAATATTGTTCCTGTCCTGTTTTTACTTTAGCCAAACTGAGAATTAAAATCTTCCAAAATCGAGCAATTGCTCAGTGACGTAAAAAAATATGTTTGAAGCAAAATAATAATAATAATAATAAGGATAAGAAACATATCTGATGGCTTGAGGCCCTTGCTCCAGAAGAAAGAAGAGAGAGAAAAGGGGAGAGCGGGAAGAGACGAACGCGCCTCATCATTCCTTCTGAAGAACAAAAAATTATTAAATAGTGGTGAAACACAAAATAGCTGGCAGATTTTTTATTCATTTATAAAAGAGCAAAGGCACTGAAAAATAAACACTCTGAATAACAGAATATATTTATTTCTACTATTTATATTACGACGAGACTATTTCAGAAGGTTACGGGAACTTTTTAGGGTACATGAGCGATGATTCCATCGGTGGCCACAAAGATAGCCAAGGATCGGGAGGAACAATGCAATTCCATTTAGGAAAAGCAAATAATCAACCAAATAATTAATTTAAATATAAAACCTTAATGGGGGAAGAGCAGGAGGGGGCGGAAGTGGCGTGACCTCGAAGAGAGCGCTGAACGGGTTGATCTGACAATGAAATGGAATGAATTTCGTTAGAAAGCGCAATTTTAAAAAAATTAACTGACAGCGAGTTCAAATGAATTTAGGAAAAGGCATTAGATTATCCCTCTATTCAACACTATCGGTAACGATTCAACGTTGAACCACAATTGAAGCATAAATACTCCCATGAGCAATGCGTCTAATCTAACATGGCAATCGAAAAAACTAACCTTTTTAGCAAGAATCGGAATAAATGCCCACCTCTCGATAGCAGCAGACGATCGGCTGTAGTTAGCTTTATCAATATAAAACTAGGGGCAATATTAATTCATCTAAGTAAATATGCTGCAGGTAAAGAATGTCCCTGGTTTCGACTTGGTCCGACCCCGCGTAATCGGTGTTTCGAGCTAATCGTCGAAATCACAGGGTTTGTCGCGCAAGCTCGTCGTTTTACTTATCGAAAATTGCACATTCGTGAGCAATAGAGCAAAATAGTAAGTAGCTTGCGGGTAAATTGTTCACCGCAAATTGTCCAAGGTTTTTGGAAGACAAGGCAGCTCTCTAACGTGAGCTTGTGCGGTAACCCCTTCGCTACCACGCGAATTAGATCGATTCCATGCGAAACAAGTAAAAAGTATTCATTCATTCATTATTTATTCCGTCAGAGGGGAATGTTTACATAGAATATCTGTGATGTGTTGCGTAGAACGGAGGTCCGTCGATCGTGTCGAATCGGGTGGGGTCGCAGCAAGGGTATGGGGGAAGGGGGGAGGGGATGGGAAGGGGGCAACCGATTAGAGATCAAGAGGTAAACCAATTATGGATAACTGACATGGGAAAAAATGAAGGAGGTTGAGAAGTGATAAAAATACGAAATGAGTCATGGGAGAGAGCTACAGTTTCGGGTAACAGGGAATTCCATATTGAAATGGATCGAGAAGTGACAGTGGAATGGGAATTATGAGGGAAGAAAGGTAAAGATATTCTGAAGTGATGCGCATTGCGAATAGAACGAACTAGTGGAGCATGAATAAGGAGAGATGAGACATCGAGTAAATATCGCTTATGCATAATTGAATGGAGAAATACAATATCGGAAATAATTCTACGTTGTTCAAGCGATGAAAGGTTCAGATTAAGAATACGCTCGGTGTAAGAAACATGAGGGATGGCACAACGGTGGTATAATCTACGCGTGAAATCTCGTTGAACTTTCTCTAGGTCTTTAGTTAATTCGACAGAATGAATAGGATTCCAGATAATAGCACAGTACTCGAGGTTGGGAAGAATGAAGGTGGTGAATGCTTTACAGTACAAGGATGGGGACGCGCTTTGGAAGGTCTTAAACATCAAATTCATTATAGAACGTGATTTCGAAACTACTTTAGAAATGTGATAGGAGAAAGAACGTGGTCCTGCCATACCATCGATTATTGCTGTTGCATGATATCGTGCTTCAGTTACTGTGATCAGGTACGGTAATATCAGTAGCCGAATATGATGGATAACATTGGTGTTGATCTAATAGACTATATTTATTTCTACTATTTAAACTTTCTCCTGTATTCTGATTTTTTGATTTATATTCTGATTCACTAAAATTAATTATCACTCCTTTGCGAAACACAAACCTCATTTGTCCCGATCGTTGTCTTCTCATCGATGAGAGAAGACGGAGAAAAATCTGAAACTGCTTCACAAAGCATCTTCGTATTTTACAATAAAATATTGTTCCTGTCCTGTTTTTACTTTAGCCAAACTGAGAATTAAAATCTTCCAAATCGAGCAAATGCTCAGTGACGTAAAAAAATATGTTTGAAGCAAAATAATAATAATAATAATAATAATAACGTTCTGATGACTGCAATCAATAAAAGGACTACTAGGATTACGGTAGTCCGACACCGGGTTCACTACCGTATCCCCGCTCACTTCCGTCCGGGAAATCGATCCTAGCCGAGCCATCCGCGCCCTCATTCCAGATTATGACTGGGTTCCCAGCGCAGGGATCAATATCTGCAGGGAATCAGGAACATAATCAGGGTTACGGTAGTTAAAATGACCCCCCATTTCGGTAGGTCACGCATAGAACTGAATGATGCACCACTACTACAACCTCTTCTCAAACCGAGAACTCGAGATTCCAAAGCCCGACTCTCCTCAAATCGCATGCTCTCTCGCCGATCAGAGAGAAACGAGAGATCGGGCGAAATGAGGAGAGTCGTCATCTCACCCGGTTTGACATCCTCTCGCCACGTTCCACAGCCTGTGGAGTCGTATGTTACGAATCCTGTGGTACCAACCACCTGGCGATCTATAAAGAGAGCCGGGTAAATACCTACATGATTGATGTCGGTTCGGTTTCCCCACTCTCTCCACTCTGCACACTCTCTCGTTTCTCTCCAGCCAACGAGATAGTGTGCAGAATGGAGAGAGCCAGAGATCGCTAGATGTCCCCCTTACTTTTCCTGTACATCTTGATGAAACCTCCTTGGCTGAAGGTCACTGTGATTTCATCGGCTGCAAGATAAAGTAATCGATCTTTAATCTTTGATCTTTAATCTCAGAGTTGAGACTTGATCCAACTGATTACCGTAGCCCAGGCTACCGTACTCCTTCCCAAAATTAATACCGTAGACAGTAAATTCCTATCGTGGGGATATGATACGGTAGGCGATGGTTGTAAAGTGTACGGTAGCTCTTATAGAAATAGTGAGTACGGTAGGTCAAGCTCACCATTGCAAGGGCTGGCAAATACGCCGCTGTCGGTGCTGGAATCATCGCCTCCCGTCTCTGAAATCATACCCTATGCGACTACAGTACCCTCGAGAGAAGGTTCGGTATGTCACAACCGCAAATCATCTGACCCTCGCCAGTCTCGACAGGAGATCCGCCCTCGCTGCCGGCGTCTTTCATCTCGCAGAATCCTGCTGTAAACAACGTGGATAATATCACTTGTGGACAGCTACAGTACCCCTCAGCGGAGGTTCGACGGGTCACAATCCTGACAAGGAATTGAACTCACCCCGGCAAGCCAGTATGGAAGACTGTTTCGTGCAGACTGCCTTCCATGTCAGTCCCTTTCCACTCGCTGTGATGGCTGAAACATATCCGCGCCACTATGATTATGGAAGTTTTTTTTCCAGAACTTTTTCCATTCTGGACACTTCTTCGCCATGGAAAAGTGTGCAGAATGAAGAACTGCTGTTTGATATGGTAACAGTAGTTCACGAGGGTACAGTATCTCAGATGAAGAGGTTGGGTCGTTCGGCGGGTCAGACACTCACTTCCGTCCGGGTAATCAATCGTGACGGAGCCTCTTTTGCCAATCACTTCGATGGGGCAGAGATGAGTCTTTGATGCGCCTGAAATCATCAAGAAGTTCTACTATAGACTCGATAAATCGTGTTCACTGCTACAGTGTCCTTCTTGACAGTTCGGTAGGTCACAACATCAAACTCACCCTTTCCGACCAGGAGAATTGCAGCGGGGTTATTAGTGTTACAGCCCCTGCTGGACGATAGTCCCCCACTATACGTGCTGGCTGCAAAAAAAAGATCAAAAGCTGATCCCAGACGATTACGGTACTCACGATACCGTATCCAACTCACCCTCGGCTTCAATACGGACGGACATTCCTGATCGGACCGCCATTGCAGAAGTCGCTGACCGATTTGCCTGAAACACATATTGCTTGAGATTACAGTACCCCGCCGGGGTTTCGGTAGGTCACAACGATCACACTCGCTTTACGGTATCCAACTCTCCTGGTATGTCGTAATCGCTGCACCTTACGGAGCCGGATTGGAATAGCCATACCGTACCGCTCTTTTTGATGACTGAAACAATTTCATGATCAGGTACACTGAGATACAGTATCCCGAGAGGCACTGTGGTAGGTCAAACTCACTTCTGTCCGGCTAAATCTTGACGGAACCTCCTTCCTCGCTCGTCACTTCGATTTTGTCAGCTGAAATAATGATAACTAAAAACTTTATCAGAGAGACTATCGTTGCGTGAGCATACAGTATCCTAGCGAGGAGAGGTGATACGGCATGAGCAGGGGTTACGGTAGAGGATACGGTTGGTCGCGCTCACCGTTGCATGAGCTGCTGAACACGGCCCAATCTCAGCCCATTGTGATCCCTGCAAACAACAGTTCCCCTGATCAGTTTCACAAGGAGTAGGGTAGTGCATCCTGCGTGATACTACAGTAACCCACTCGATTTTCAGCTCTCTCCATTCAGCACACTATTCCGGTCTGTCTGACCAGCGAGATAGTGTGAAGAATGGAGAGAGCCCTGGTCGATCGGACAACAGCACTTCACGAGGATCCAGTATTATCTGTTGTTCGAAATACGAGTTGCAGCCTCTTCATTTCGCACTCTCTAATGCCACTCGAGCGGTCATGACAGTGTGCGAAATAGAGAGACGGTGGCCCGTTTTCGGATCTCTATACAGTATCCCAGAAGGGGAGGTTGGTTGGGGCGTGCGGTGGGTCAGACTCACTTCCGCCACCGATAATCGAATCCTTGATGACTGTTCCCTATGCATGATTGGTGCCGGCTTCGCCATAGTTATCACCCCTGCCTCCATTGGCGTCTGAAATCAATCGATAAAGTGATCTACCAGGAGTACGGTAACAACTGAGACTCAGACAATCGATAGCGTGACCTATGATCTACCAGTAGTACGGTAGTCACCAATCTGAGACTGTTCAGTATCCCATGAGTATGATGGGTGTATACTAGTGCTAACAGGCTCTCTCTCTCCATTCTGCACACTCCCTTGCAAGCTGGACCAACGAGAGTGAGCAGTCCTACTACAGTATCCAATGAAGAATACGGTAGGTCAAACTCACAGGCGAGATGGAAGAGTGTCGTTGAGAAGACGAGGAGCAGAGGGAGAGATCGCATCGTGACGGGACTGAGAAGGGATACTGTAGGATGAGGAGGGGTACGGTAGGATGGATGGACACGGTAGGAGGGAGGGGTACGGTAGGAGGGAGGGGTACGGTAGGATGGATGGACACGGTAGGAGGGAGGGGTACGGTAGGATGGATGGACACGGTAGGAGGGAGGGGTACGGTAGGAGGGAGGGAGGGGTACGGTAGGAGGGAGGGAGGGGTACGGTACCCAGACCAGATGGGGGGAGGGTCGGTACTAACCTTGGTCGTCGAGAGCAGTCGAGTCGATGGTGTTGAGAGGAGAAGAAGAAGGCGAGAAATGTAGAAACGAAGGAACAGCTCGGCTTTTATGGATGAGGAGAAAATGAGGACCCTCTCTATGCATTGCACTCTCTCGCTAATCCAATCCAATTAGTGATGCTATTCAATACTATTCATAATCCGTACCTATCAAATTACAGTAATCAAGAAAGAGGAGCTATTGTAGAGATAGATAGAGAGATCGAAGATCATCGGGCCATCTCCCCTCCCGGCCAAACGCGCGAAGGGAGAGAGAGCGCTCTCTCGATTTCGCGTGCTCTCTCGCCCTCTCTCTAACCCGCGGCGGGTAGAGCATCTAGGTAGGAAGAGTACGATAGTCTCACCGCTTCACTGGGAAGCGAAAAACTGAGCCTGCAGAAATTTGAGTATTTTCTCTATCAGCTATTCAGTATTTCATCTTACCAATCTCAGATCTGACCCTCAGAACCTGTTCAGTCTGCGAATACTGCAAGTTTAAAGGTACGGTACGTGAGAAGAAACAATCAATCACTAATTGGATTGGAGAAACTATGCATAGAGAGTGCCCTCTTTTCCCCCATAAAATACGAAGAATGTCGTTTCGACGTTGGCTTTCTCCATTCTGCACACTTCCTCACCGATCAGACAGACGAAATGGTGTGCAGAATGGAGAGAACCGTACATCCAGTCTACCCTACTGTTCATCCTACAGTATCCCCTCTCAGTACCTTCGTGATGCGGTGAACCCCGCGGAAGCTGCACAAAAACTGATTTCTCTCGAGCGTAGAGCGAACTGGTTGGGAGCTCAAGCGAACTGGTTGGGAGCTCAACCAAACCTTGAGTTATCCAACGAGATGTCGGAGAGGGCGCTTCTGTAGGCAGCGCGCGCACTACCCGCCGCGGGTTAGAGAGAGGGCGAAAGAGCACGCGGAGTAGAGAGAGCGCTCTCTCCCCTTCGCGCTTATGGCCGGGAGGAGAGATCGCCCGATGATCTTTGATCTTTCTTTCTTGATTCTGAACTTTTCACCTCCTCATCTCGCCTATGGAAGGGGGAATGTGTATAGCCTCTAGTAACGCCAAATCGGGACTCCTCAAGTCTCATGCCCTCTTGTCCGTGAGAGTGTGCAGAATGGAGAGAGCTAATATCTGAAAAAGCATCGCTAATGCATGTCTTGCGTGCCTTACCTGAGGAAGGAAGACACTCTTCTTCCGGACTCTCCTCATTTCACACACTCTCTCACTCGGCCCTAATTGATTCACATCACGAATCCCCCTCTCATTCCCCTTCTCTCACCTCTTCATTCGCCAGCTCGCTGCCCATAGTGGTCGGTCTCTCTCTCCTCTCCCGACCTCCGATGAAAGGTCAGTCCTCGATTGTCCCCTACAGTAATCCTACCGTATCGACAGTATCCATTAAATATTTTGGTTCTGAGCTCGCTCCATTCTGCAGAGATCTCTTGTGATACTGATGAGTGTGCAAAATGGAGAGAGCTGCAAACCTGGCCTAGAGTATCCCCCGGTTACAGTACCTCGTTACAGCACCCGATCGGGTCAATCGGAGAGATCAAAGATCAACCGTCGCCTTCTGGCCTGCCCTGCGCGCCTTCCTCATCGACTTCTTCACCAATCCATCGCTCAATCTCCGGACGGTACCGTACTAGGCAGGTCGGCTACCGTACTCCTAGAACCGATTGCCGTATAAGTTTCGTATCGTTAACTGATTCTATTTAGTATCTGACTATCTCCATTCAGCACACTATCTCGCCGGTGAGGTAGTGTGCAGAATGGAGAGTGACGAAATCGCAAAATTTCAATTATTGATCGATTTCCTTCTCCTACCGTATCCTCACATTTCAGTTGCCATGACGGTCTACACGCTCAACCTCACCATCGTCAAAGACCCTCCGGTGAGGATTTTGGCCAACCTACAATATTAAATAGGAATGTTTAATCAGTTTTCTTTTTCTCTCCATTCTGCACACTGTCTCGTCGGTCAGAGGAACGAGGGAGTGTGCAGAATGCAGAGAGTCGAAAACTCAAACGACATCACTAGTATCCAAGATCTACTGTGTTCTAGTATCACTGGTCTACCGTAACCTACAGTAATCGATTTCAGCCCATCGCTCGTAAGGTGCCCGTCGCTTCTGAGGAGCTGTCTGAGGCTGTGAGTCTGCCATTTAGTGATGCCGTTTCGGGTTTCGCTCTCTCCATTCTGCACACTCTAGTGTGCAGAATGGAGAGAATCGTAACCGAGTCGGAAATAAAGTCAGTCCTCGATCATCGCAGCAACTGGTCATCGGCGGTACGGTAGTCTGCATCGTCATCACGATCCTCGTCTTCTACTTCATTCACTTCAAGCAGACGTCAGTTATCGACCCCCCTCTCCTACCGTACCCCCCCCCCTGTTACTGGTCGATTATCTGACACCTACAGTACCCTCACGTTACCATGTCTCTTCAGTTATCGATCAATTATAATCTACCGTAATCTCGCATATCCCATAAAGTTATCGATCGATTCTCCTACAGTACCCTTTCTTCAGATATCAGAGAAAGATGAAGGAGATGCCAATCGGTCCTCCTCCCGGCCTGTCGAGAGAGCAAGTCGCCTGATTCCCACCGCGACTGTATTGACCGATACCGTAACCTGACATCTTTCCGTGAATAAACCCTTTCATCATTAACTTTATCGGAATTAAAACAAGACAGTGTGCAGCATTGCAACCAATGCTAACGAGAAGTGTATTAAAAGGAGCCGTATATGATAAGAACCACGAAAAATGATGATAAATTGATAACTGGGGTGCAACAGATATCTTGCTTATATCAACTCTTTGCTTGCCCGTATAGTAGAGATATCAGTTAGCGTTTCTCTGCTCTCCATTCTGCACACTAGTGTGCTGAATGGAGAGAGGCAAAATCACTACCGTATAGTCAATATAACGATGAACATATTCAGCATAATCTAATCAACTCCAACAGCTAATCTAGAGGAATGAGTAAAGCAAGCGAGACCGTAATGGGCCGAGGGGAGAACTTGAGATGTGTAGGAGAAAACAACTTATTCGCTACCGTATTCATTACAGACACCGTAAAAAAATCGACAATCGTCGGGTGGAGGGAGAAGGATAAACAGGATATTGGGATGGATTCCATAGTTATTATGTCATCAAATCGGAGATATCTGGTGGTTCACATGGAGACCAGTCGAGTCCAGGGTAGTCTGGCTGGAGCAACGGCTGATCGAAGAGCCTGGAATGGGTACGGTATCGATTGATATTCAATAAATGCTAGAGTAACATCCCCAGCTCTAGCATCAACCGTAACGCCCTTGTCGATATAGGAAGACGATTTGGTACAGTGCCTTTCGATCATGATCGAGTATCACAAACCCACTACCATCGTGTTTCACCAAATCATCTTAAATCATTCCAATCTACCGTACCACTTCCCCTTAAACTAACCATCCTCGGGCGTGGGACTGTATCTGGCTCTGGTCCTAACAGCCCGCTTGGCTCTTCTTCCTCCTCCGGTGGACGTGGAATCGACGGAGGAAGCGTTGGAATCGAGTGAGTCTCGCTTCTCCGGACCCAGAGGAGCGAGTGGAAACACAGGAGGCAGGGGGATACTGGCGAGGCTGAAAGATTTTTTTAATTAATAAAATAATCTGAAATCCCCAACTTATAAGTGAGCAATTGACGCCTCAGACCTCAGACTGTCTTCGCAAAACCCGAAAAAGTCTAATGTCGCATAGACCGGGCACCGTTAAAAATCCGAAAACAAGACAGGCGAGTGCAAATTGGATAGCCAGCTGCCTTTCAATCCGGCAACACTAACCCATTTATTTATTATATCCTTGAGGTAATGTGCATGTATGATAGTAGCTTCTGTCAGGAAGAGAAATGGGAATTAAACCCCTGAAAACTAGCACTTCATCAGCTCACCTGTGCAGAGGAACGAGAGCGTCGAGAGAAGGAGGAGGAGGAGTGAGAGGAAGACGGGAAGGAAGGGAAGAAGCAATAGGAGGAAGGGCTGGCACACAAATGACCGCAGTCAGGGCCGACAGCACACTGGATAAGGTAGGGTTACTGTAAGCAGGAGGGTAGAATTATTGATTGGATACCGTACCAAAGAAGTAAAACTGTGCCCAATACACGTTACAAAAATATCCATTGCATGGCCATCTACAAAGTGTTCTGTATAGTAGTGTTGTCTAATCGAATAGAGGACTCTCCATTCTGCACACTTTCTCGCTCGTCAGAAAAAACAAAGAGTGTGGAGAGTGGATAGAGTAAATATTCAATCAAGCATCACTGCTGTATAGTCCCCTTCCACCTAGTCGTTAACATAACCCTTGATTACTGTAATTCAGATAATCGATTCTCAACCTACAGTATCCCTCAGGATGCCGTAACCCTCCTTACGTGGGTGAGCAGCCGTTGCTGCTGCCTTGCGACGATTGGACCGAGAGGTTGGACGAGACATCCGCGGCGTATACTGTAAGAGGATGGATACGGTAGTTATCGAACTATTGTTTGCTACCGTGAAGAGTTTCTGCACCATACGGATCTCTCCATTCTGTCACTCGAGAGAGTGTGCAGAATGGAGATCCATTTTTCGAACTATAATACCGTAATCAGAACAGATATCATAACATACGGTAGTTATATTACTGCTTGTTACCGTAAGCGAGTCAACGGTAGCCATCGATCGATCGATTTCTGCTCCCTACCGTAAATAGGACAGTTACCTTACCTGAGGATTGCGAGGAGTTCAGGCTGACCGGGGCGGTGGACACTGTAAGAGAACGGATAAAATGGGGATTATGGTAATCAATAAAATTCGATAGTTGCTCAGAAAATTGATAAAATGACGCACACTGCTCATCCTCGAGTGTAGTGTCCATGCTCGACGGCTCATCTGGAAAGAACGGACCAGTTAGAATCATGTTTCACCTAATATTGATCGCCCATTGTGGTTGAAACACGAATCGTACTCGTGTTGGGGCGCGCGCCTTTCTCTACCTCTTGCAAAACATCACCTGCGGGCGGGGGTCGAACCTGCCTGCGTCGGCATGCCAGTCAGACACCATGCCCAGGCAGCATTGAAGGCAGCATCTTGTTCATTTAAAACCGAATAAAAAATAAAACCACGCTTTTTGACAGCTACAAATTGTGCCCCGTTACCCTCGCGCTTCACCTACTCGTCTAAATCCAAGTAATTGATGACAAATAATGAATCAAGAAGCTGGGAAATCGGATATTCAAAAAAAAGGGTTAAATCATAGCAATGCTTTTTTCATCCCCTTGATCACATATATCTCGACTAAAATCTCTTAGAAGCCTGGCCTTTCCATCAATTAAGAGATGAGGCTACACTCTCTAGGGATTCCAATGTTGACTCTCTCCATTCTGCACACTATTTTACTGGAGTGTGCAGAATGGAGAGAGCAAAGGTGCTAAAAGTCCCTTCTACTCACCCCTCTCTCCCTCTTCTGCCTCCTCCATTTCCTTCATTTCCTCCTCAAATTTCTCCTTTGGTGCCATTTTCCTCTTCATCCTTGGGGGTCTCTGCTCAGGTTCCTCTCCCACACGAAGAATGATGATCTCCTCCTCGTCCCACTCCAGATCTCAAATTAAAATTAATAAATAAATAATTAAAGTAAAGATATCTTTCATATCTTCGTCCCATTCATGTTTGAAAACAATAATAGCATGATAAAAGCAAATTTTAAGGGGTGACCTTGGTTCGCCGCGTAATGAGAAATAATTGGTGGCCAAACCCTCCATTTCCCTATCACCCCCGCTTGCAACATTGAATCAACGGGTGCTCGGAATGTGCGAGACATTGCCCAGAAGGTGACAGAAGCACCCATAAACCCATACTGAATGAGATGTGAGTTGAATGATTTCAGTTGGCCACAATAGCAGAATTGATTCACCATCACATCCATGTTTCACAACATATTCTAATACAAGCGCGATCATCGTTTTCGATGAATCGTGTACGATGTCGCATTTCATGAAATCAATAAATCATTCGAATACCGTACCCGTTCCGGGTTCCTGTCCCTCGACGATGATTCGCGGCGGGAGTCCGTCGTCCTCGGTTTCGGGCTGCGAAGGGTACGGTAATATTATGATTGACCAACCGTAATCGCCATTCCCTTCCCTCAGTCTCTACCAGAAAGAACTACTGTTTTACAAAAAACTACAAACATCTCCTTCCGCTCTATAATTCACATCAATTAGGAATGCCGTCTGATCTTCTAACATAACCTTACGTATCGTAACCCCCATCGACACATTCTTCTCGACAAACCTGATCAATCTGAACAGGCTCCTCACTCTCCACCTCTTCAATCTTTCTCTTCTTGGCAGGGGGCGGTTTCCTTCCTCCCCTTTTCTTATAACTTCTCTTCGGTTTCACCTCAGTTGCCGCACATTCCTCTTCGGTGATGAACTGAAGAATGGGTTATCGTTATTGATTTTAAAAATAACTTACTCCCATCATTATGTGATACGCGCAGTTCTTTTCAGTTGAAAGGAATATTATTTTAGTTGATTAATAATCGAAAGAAAATTAGCATTAGTTCTGCAGTCTTCGTCGAAATTTTAGGCTGTCATCAAAACCGGAATGTCACTGGTTCGTGTGAAAACGATTCCTCCTTGTAGGAAGCGCATATATCACAGAAAAAAAATCGATGACATCGTCTCCCTTTACAATTTGGCGACTATTTTTTAAATTTTTTAAATATACAAATTTTCGTGTTAGTTTGCTTATTGCCATTTCTTTCTACGGCTTCAGAATCCCAAATATTGCATAATAATGTTATTAATCCAACTCTCGTGCTAATCGATCAACATTAGCATTGTCGGATCAAATAGCGCTCTCTCTCCATTCTGCACACTATTTCTGTTTGACCGGCGAAAGAGTGTACAGAATGGAGAAAGCTAACTTTAGATCCGACACAACACGATCTCTAACCTTGCTGGGATCACTGCTCTTCCTCTTGTTCTTCCTTCCCTCCGCATCGGCAGACTCGGCCGATGAGGGGGTTGGGAGGGCAGGCGAGGAGGCGGAAGGAGAGCGCATTCTCCAGCCTGAAACAAAGTCCATTTCAAACTTAGTACAAAAATGGATCCCGCCTGAAACGTTTTTAATAATTAGAATATGCGGAACTTTTCACTAGCAAAAGGAATTTTCCATCTCCGATTCTAGACAGTCAGAGCGGTAGCGGAGAGCAGTGAAACAGAAAACAATTGAGTTTTGAAATAGCACGCTACTTCATTGTTTCAGCATCTAACCATAACCGATTCTTCGATCGTTTCGTCGATCTGACTGGGATACTTCAGCCCGATAGCGGTTGAATCGCCCCAATCAGATTCGGAACTCATAAATGACGAGATCCGTCTTGCGATAACAGAAAGGCACAGAACAAAATGCCTAATTTCATAATCGAGCAGCTAGTTTCGCGTCTCAACCATGAACCAAGAGATATATACAGACTCACTTCCATCCTCCCTCTTCGTGAGGCTGATCCTGTTCACGAGCGGCTCGAGCACCACCTTCTTCTGCTTGACATCGGGATTGGCTTTCTGGAAATTACTCAGTTATTTATCCATAAAATAATTAATTTAATTATTTAAATACAATTAATATTATTATTCACCTGAATTACCGGCTGGGCGGGCTGCGGAAGGAGCGAGGAGTCGGCGGGCATGAGCGAGACTGAAAATGGAAAGATTTTATAATTTATGGCTTATGGAGTTTGGGATACGTATTGGGAAACCATAAGTTGTGGTCCATAACCAACCTACTTTCGACTCTCTGCATGTTCCTAACAGTGAGCGCTAATCGCACATCGGGAACTGGTGATAAGTTCATTTTCAGAGGAAATTGTCTCAAAACATCAACGATCCTATAGTGCATACTAGGCGATTTACGGGAACAAGCTCGGTTTAACAAAAGGTTGTCAAGAACAAGAGCCAATTATGTTGAACTCGTAATGCAACTAAATTTTTATATTTCCTCGGAATATTTATTTTCAGGAGGAAAAGAAGAAGACTCACTAATGGAGGCCGATGAGATTGGCGTCTGCTGGTTCGAAGCTTCGTTGGAGACTGCAAATAATTAAATAAATATAAAATACAAAAGGATTGTTACTCACAAATCCCCGTCCCATGGCAGACACTCACTAGTAGATAACGAAAAATTCGAAGTTGCCGTTCGATTCGCATCTTTGTGCGATGAGTCGGCCGGTTTGAGCGAGACTGAAAAGGAAAACATTTATGTAATTGGTGCTAGGATTGTACACGAAGGTGTTTTTTTAGAGAGAAACACAAGCTCTCTTTGACGACTTCCTCTTTGTTCCAGTGAGAGATATTATATTTTTATTCAAAGCTGAGGGCTGGCACACCATTAACCGAATGATCGGTACGTAGGTGTTGTCTAGATGCTGCAACATTGAAGTAGCGGGTTGTTCAGAAATTTTAGATTGCGCTGTTTCTCAGTTCTATTCTTTACAGCAATAAAATGTGTACTTTGATTATTCTCAAGTCGTATTGCGCAACCCGGACTACTAATGATTTAATTTTGGCTCTCATCTTTCCATTATGCACTCTTTTGCAGACCGACTAGAGTGCGCTGAATGGGGAGAGTTGAGAACCAAATCAATATCCCTTATAACCACCATGCGACTAATTCTGACCAGAATAATGGATAACGGCAGTCATTCTCCTGACTGGGAGAAATCATGTCCAAATGAACTGTGACATTCCCGTTTTATTGGCAACACAAAATCTCAAAGACAATTTCAGAGCTAATCTTGCAGTCAGTTCGATTTTAATAATATTACCAGTAAACTCACTAGTGGATAATGATGAGTTCGAGGCTGCCGCTCGATTCGCTTCTTTGTGCGCCATGACCTAAATCAATCAATTATTTACCATGACTTTCAAAGGAGTGTGCAAAATGGAGAATGTATGAATGACATTAATAAGCAGCAATATATTTAATTGCATAATTTAAATAAGATTCACTTGCGGAGAGAAATAGTTTAGCTGTAGTAACTGTGCATAATTCATGCCTCTTCCATGACTGGCCTGCGGTGCCGCCACGGGAATCTCGATAGGCCTGGAGAAGGGCGGTTTCACGCATCTATCAATAGTCGGTTATTTTTCTCTTCATTGATTTCTCTCCTTTTGCGAACGTATAAAGACAACTTGAAAGATCGTCTAGATATAAATAAAATAAGATCGAAATAGATCAGTTTCATTTTCCCTGCATGAATCGGCCAGCAGAATGGGGGGTTCAACAATGAACGAAATTGGGATAGAGAAACTGGCAAGTCACTCAAAAAAGCCACTGAATTTTCTCGCGGATCTAGCCACTGTGCGGTTTCAAGCATGCACCAACAATGAACTGAAGCTAGCTCTAACCAAATATCTCGATTAGATAGTTGGAAAGTTAACCACTTATTGTCAGAGAGGAAGATCTATGCATCACAGGTTGGCTACTAACTCGTTCAAAATATAGGGCTGAAACTCCAAGAGCCTTGTCTGAATGAGCACGAAGGATCTCGTCAAATATCAGTTCCATCGCCTTGAACAAAAAACTTGTGCATAAGGTTTACTAGGGCTAAGACATCGTCCTTTGTGCTAAGGATCGGCCTTAGTCTTACGCACTTCTTGGCTCCGATGACGGGTTGTCGCTGCAGGGACGAAGTGGAAGGAGCAGGAGAGGCAGTCTGGAGAACGAATATTTAATGCCGTATTCTAGTTTGATCAACCAGTTCAGCGATGCACGACACCCTACATGGATGAATCGTTTTCACTCTGACCAGTGACATTCTGGGTTTAATGGACATCCAAATATCGACAAAAAATATGGAACTAATCGTTGCATTGTAGTCCTTGAAATAATATTTCCATTAAATTTAGCAGATTGCAATTATTCCGACATAGGAAAGATCTGCTTCCTGACATAATGGTGCTCAAAATAGTCTTAAAGTATAAATAGGTTGTTGCGAGATTCACTCGTAAGTGTGGTGACCTGGGAAACCGCTACCCTCCCTTCTCCCCGTTCTTCCAAACTCGAGCAACTTCCAATTCCCTCAAAAGTTTACAGAGGTGATAAATTATCGCAAATCGAATATTTCAATCCCGAAGAAAAATATTGATTGCGCGACTACGGAGGACAGAGGAATGGCCTGTTCATTCCACATGTGTGGCTTTGTCCGGGTTGAGGAAGCATTCATTTTCCCCTTCGCCACACTAGGGTGCGCTCGCTAGAAAGTTTATTGATGTTTCCATTGAGCCGGGGTAAACAGACAGGGTGATTGAGAGCGTTATTTACTAATATTTATTCCGATTCGCAGGCACCATTAACTTGATGTTTGAATATTTTAGTGAATTAGATATACGTCATGACTAAGTGGATTTCCATAAACTGATTAATATTTCCCAAGTTCTACCTTTCCCATCTTCCAGAAGTACACAGACAGGGAAACACTCGCGTTATTTATAGTCAGACTATTTCCCAGGAGCAATCAACACACTGGCCATCCCCTTTTCTCACCTTTACATCCTTCTTTTTCTTTATCTTCACTCTGTTCACCGGCCGGAATTTCGCCTCCGTAGTTGATTGCACGAGACTTCGACCGTACGACTTCGTCTGAAAAGGGATTCTGGTACTCCGAAGATCGCGTACCTGCTGGTACGTATAGACCTGTGTTCTATCATTTACAAAACAATGCCTCTAGAGTCTCTAAATTGTTTCATCAAGAATGCGCGCGAAAGTAAACTCATGCCCTGTTGTTATTTCAGCGATCTCCAAAAGTGCCAAATTTTTATCGCCCAATTTGCCAGTTCCGCTCAAGTCAGCGATGAGTTAGCATGGTACTCTCGACTAATTCCTTTCAGCCTGTTTTGCTATATTATTGTTATAAACAAATTTGGTAAACAATTTACCCAATTGAGCAACTCAATTGTTCCACGCGCCGATGATAGCAAGAGCGTAAACAACGCGTTGCACTGCAAGCGCGAGTGATACTATCTAACTACAAGTCTATGAAAGGCGCATTTCAAAAGATGCGAATGTTTGGGCTCAAGCGGGGCCCAGCAGATTCATGGTTCAATATCTTCGAGAGTATTTTGAGTGGTCACAAGGGTAAAGCCCGAAATGTCGCGACACCCATCATTTCGATAAACTCAATCCAATCTTCTCAGTGTCGTTGGTGTACTCTATAAACTACTTTATCCATGAAGTTAGCCCAGTTAACCACATTCAGTTAATCCCTTTTCGTTAGATGACGTAACGCACTCAAACACGGACATCGCCACTAATAACAGCAAAACTGACCCGCAATATTCCAAAATGGAGAATGAGTATCAACCTCAGTGTATTGAGGTTCTTTAACACACATATTCCACCCAGTTTCAAATAACGGCAGCGATCCCTGTGTGTGGCCATACCTGTTTGAGGACTGCCGGGGTGTACATCGACTGGGGTAGAGCAAACTCCTTCTCGGGAAGGTTCTTAACTTGAAGTTTGAGGTCGTTGAATATCATTACCTGTAAAATAATCATTTAATACGCGTGTTTTTGAACACTGGGGAGACTTGCTGAGTCACTGATCAGGCTTACTCACAAGCTCGCAAAGACAAGAATCATTCTTTCGCTGGCACACAACGTCTTAGTCACTATCCGAACCGTGTGTGGCTCATTTGAATCCCTGGCACATGAGCTAACTAGCTAGTGTAGAATACCACCTCCGACATTCCAAATTTACCCAGCGAAAGGATCGATGTGGTTCGGGTACAACTGTCGTAATTTCCCGCTAACTTCGACTCCAACTTGTCGAGTGGCACTGATACAGTGATTCTAGACGATTGTACCGGTTTGAGGACGTTCACAACGGGTAGATGGTTGATGACGTAGCGAGCGGGAGTTATGGACTTGCGACCGTGAGACGAGATGGACCCGGCTCGAGACGGAACTCTGGAGTCGGCACGATACATTCTGAAAATATTTAAATAAATAAATTTAAAAATACAAGAAGAAGAAAAAAGTGTGACTGGAACAAAGAAGAAGTTGTAAAGAGAGCAGAGAAAGAGACAACATCGTTGGGTTCGAGAGATCAGACTCTCTGCCGCACCGCGACTATTACCGTAACAGGTCAGAGGACTGATCAATCTTTATTCCATATAATCTGGCAGACGAGAAAGTGTACAGAATGGAGAGCGCACTATTCAATCTCAAATTGCGGTGTTTTTATTTTCTAAGAGGGAATGTGCGAAAATCGAGGAAAAGCTAATCACCGAGATCCATACGAATCGTGAAACACAACACCACCATCCAGAATTACCAAAGCAAATCGGTCATTCTGCAGTGAAATTATTTCCTTCCGTAGCTACAGCAGAGAATTTACTCACCTATACCCACTCTTCAACTCTCTGTCTCCATCACTCCTCGGCCGGTCTATACCAGCCTTTTGGCGAATGACTTGCCTGGTCAGGGATGGCGGTGGATCAGGAGGGGCACGTCGCTGAAACCGCGGAATAAGGCGAAAGAAAACTAGAAGTTCTACTAAGAAGTCTAGCAATAATGATCAGTACTTGGAACGACGTGCGCAACTCGAAAGGGGTATGAGTCAATCAATAGACTCACATCGATTGGCAGAGCGTCCTTTTTATAGTTCACGAAGTGTCGGAAGCAGATTAGTGCCCGTCTGCCTTCCCGTTGAAGTTGTTCGCTTCGCTCGTCCAATTCATCCATTTCTTCCTCGAGAAGGTTAAGGCGAATGAGCCATTCCCTTCTCAGCTGGCTATCCGTCGGGAGCGAACGCAATTGTGTGGCAGAAAGCTTGCATGCGACGCAAGGTCTAGTCGCCATCCAGCTGCGAGCAAAAATAAGCTGTAGCACATATTTTTTTCAACACTTATTCCTCCCCAGAAATATAGAATTTTCGAAATAAGCACATCTCTAGTTTTTTCCGAGAGTGAACTGGAGATAGTTTGGAGCAGAAAATAAAGACAATTGGCATGTATACCTTATAACCCACATATTTCCGCGAATGAACTGTTTCATCAGTTTTATCGGAATTTAAACAAGACCGCTGCAACAAATGTGTACAATAAGTGTATTAAACGAAGCCGTATATGATAGGAAACACGAAAAACAATGATAAATTGGTAACTAGGGTTGGCTATTCGGGCCGGCAACAAATATGTTACTTCTATCAACTCTTTGCTTGCCCGTAATATACAATAGAAGAGATGTCAGAGAGGCTCTCTTCCTCTCTCCATTATGCACACTAGTGTGCTGAATGGAGAGAGGCGAAATCACATCTCTACCGTATAGTCAACATAACAACGAAAATATTTAGCATAATCTAATCAACTCCAACAGCTAATCTATAGGAATGAGTAAAGCAAGCAAGACCGTAATGGGCCGATGGGAGAACTTGAGATGTGTAGGAGAAAACAACTTATTCGCTACCGCATTCACAACAGGCACCGTAAAAAAATCGATTATCGTCGAGCGGGGGGAGAAGGAAAGAATACAGGGTAAAATGGATTGGAATGGTTTTGAATAGATTACATGGTGAATACGTCATCAAATCGGGGATATTTGGTGGTTCACATGGAGAGCAGCCGAGTCCAGGGAGGTCTGGCTGGAGCAACGGCTGATGGAAGAGCCTGGAATGGGTACGGTATCGATCGATATCAGGGCTGGGACAGAAAATTTATTTTTTTCTGAAACAGAAAATGAAAATTTTCTGTTTTGAAAAGCAGAAAAAACAGTAGAAAAAAAACAGAAAATTTTCTAAAATCGCATTGTGATCAGTATTGCCCCTAATAATATACTTTCCACCAATTTTGAACCACATCAAAACTTTTTTTGGCTTTAACTTATTTTTAATGCTCAATCCTATAAATATTTTAGTTGAAAAAAATCTTCATCATAAAAAATTTGACGAAAAAATGGAAATGTATTTTATTATACACATACGATTTATGTTTTCTCGCCCAATTATATTTTTTAAAATAAAAAAATCCAAACAACAAAAAAATGGGAAGAAAAAATCCACTTGAACAAAATATTATGGCTGGGTCAAAATTTCGGCCCACTATGAGTGCGGATGGGGTGGATTTTGGGTCTATTAATCGATATAAACAGCTAAATACAACTATAATGGTACTTTTTCCAACAATAAATAACTATTCTTAGAATGGAAAACGTTTTTAGCAACATAAAAAAGAATTGCGACGATTTTGCACTGAAAGTACATATTTTCTGTTTTATGGAATTTTTTTTCTTTTTCTGTCAGAAAATTTTCTGGTCCAAAAAATGACAAGAAAACAGAAAAAAAAAACAGAAAACAGAAAACAGTACCAGTACCACTAACCCACTACCATTGTGATTCACCGACTCATCTTAAACGCAAGTTTTCACTGCCGTCGATGGACGATACCCCTCTTGCTCACCTCAAACTATTGTATCCTCACATCAATATCTCCGATCTACCGTGCCCCTCTTCCCCTCTGACTGACCTTCCTCAGGTGTGGGACTGTATCTGGCTCTGCTCCTAACAGCTCGCTTGGCTCTTCCTCCTCCTCTTCCGGTGGACGTGGAATCGAGAGAGGAAGCGTTGGAATCGAGCGAGTCTCGCTTCTCCGGACCGATTGGAGATACAGGGGGCAGGGGGATACTGGCGAGGCTGAAAGATTTTTTTTAATCAATAAAATAATCTAAACATCCCCAACATAAGTGAGCAATAGACGCCTCCACCTGCCTTCTCCGCAAACTCCGAAAAAGTCTAATGTCGCATAGACCGGGCACCGTTAAAAATCCGAAAACAAGACAGGCGAGTGTGCAAATTGGAGAGCCAGCTGATTTTCAATCCGGCGACACTAACCCATTTATTTATTACAGCCTTGAGGAAATGCGCATGTATGATAGTAGCTTCTGTCAGGAAGAGAAATGGGAATTAAACCCCTGAAAACTAGCACTTCATCAGCTCACCTGTGCAGAGGAACGAGAGCGTCGAGAGAAGGAGGAGGAGAAGGAGTGAGGGAAGGAAGGGAAGGAAGGGAAGAAGCAATAGGAGGAAGGGCGGGCACACACACGGCCGCAGTCAGGACCGATAGCACACTGGTTACCGTGGGGATACTGTGAGAAGGAGGAGAGATTATTGATTAAGTACCGTTTCCAAGGCATTCACCGTACGAGATTACCCAATATCACGCCTGTCACGCGAGAATCGAGCGAATGGTGGGAATAGAGCGGAAATCGTCAAATGAGTTATCATTGGTTTATGCATCTCTAAGTAGGGTCCACCAGCCCCCAACATCTCATTATGCTAAGATCATTCTGAATCTCCCTACACCGGGTCGGTCATCGAGAGCTTCACCTTTAACAGCGATTTTTTTCGGTTCTGGTGTGTTTTGACGAGAAAATGTCACTAGAATGACCCCGGGTGATTTTTCGAGCTCTATCGATCTATCGAAACCACATCTCTCAAAAGTGCTTCTGAACAGAGTAGCATTCTATGCTGCATAACTCAAAAGTGTAGGAAAAGTTCCACCTGAAATTTTGATGTGGTAGGGATCGATGAGCTCTATCGAATGAGTAGCTTACGCTCGAAATCGGGTGGGGCTGGGGATGATTTTGCCTCTCAACATCTCTGAGATGATTTGAAGTAATTTCACACCGTCGCCGCGCCGCTCATTTTTTGAGAGCGCACAATGAATGGTCTCCATTCTGATATGTTTCATTCTCGCATCTATTGTTTCCCGCTGAAATGCACGGTGCTAAATTACTTCAAATCATCTCAGAGACGTTGAAAGGCAAAATCATCCCCAGCCCCACCCGATGTCGAGCGTAAGCTACTCATTCGATAGAGCTCATCGATCCCTACCACATATCAAAATTTCATGTGGAACTTTTCCTACACTTTTGAGTTATGCGGCATAGAATGCTACTCTGCTCAGAAGCACTTTTGAGAGAGGTGGTTTCGATAGATCGATAGAGCTCGAAAAATCACCCGGGGTCATTCTAGTGACATTTTCTCGTCAAAACACACCAGAACCGAAAAAATTGCTGTTAAAGGTGAAGGTCTCGATGACCGACCCGGTGTAGGGAGCTTCAGAATGATCTTAGCATAATGAGACGTTAGGGGCTGGTAGACCCTACTTAGAGATGCATAAAACCAATGATAACTCATTTGACGATTTTCTCTCCATTCCCAAATAATTCGGCTTCAACTCGATTCTCCCGTGACAGGCGTGATATATCCTACAGAAACCAGGAAAGATTGATTAGATTGTCAGCTATTTATAGTCTCCTGTATATGAGCTTTGCGAGATCAAATAATAGGCTCTCCAATTTGTACACTATCTCGCTCGTCAGATAAACTAAAGAGTGTGCTGAGTGGAGAGAGCAACTATTCGGTCAGGCATCACTGCTGTACAGTCTCCTCCTATCTAGTCGTTACCGTACCTCTTACTTATTGTAACTAGTATCTATTCTCAGCCTACAGTATCCCCCAGGCTACCGTATCCCCTCCTTACGTGGGTGAGCAGCTGTTGCTGCTGCCTTGCGATGACTGGAGCGAGAGGTTGGACGAGACATCCGCCGCGTATACTGTAAGTGCGGAGAATGGATACGGTATTCATCGATTTATTAATAGCTACCGTAACCGGTAGGTGTCGTATGATACTGTAACCATCGACCGATCGATTTCTACTCCTTACTGTAACCAGAACAATTACGGTACCTGAAGACTGCGAGGAGTTCAGGCTGACGGGGGCGGTGGACACTGTATGAGAACGGTTCAAATGGGGATTACGACAACCGAAAAATCGATAATCGTCGTGGAAATCGTTAAAGCGACTCACACTGCTCCTCCTCAAGGGTAGTGCCCATGCTCGACGGCTTCTCTGGAATGAACGGACCAGTTAGAGTCATGTTTCACCAAATATTGGTAGGCGTTATCGCTCATGGTGGTTGATAGGCAGCATTTTGTTCATTTAAAAACGAAAAAATAATAAAACCACGCTTCTGTGACAGCTACAAATTGTGACCCGTTACCATCGTGATTTACCTACTCGGCTAAAAACAAGTAATTGATGTAAATTAATGATGTGAAATCGGATATAAAAAAGAAGATGTGAAATCGGAGATAAAATAGGGTTAAATCAAAGCAATGCTTTTTCATCCTCTTGATCACAGATATCAAGACTAATATCTCTTAGAAGCTCGGCTTTTTCATCAATTCAGTGATGAGGCTACACTCACTAGGGATTCGAGTGTTGACTCTCTCCATTCTGCACACTATCTTAGAGGAAAGTCCCTTCTACTCACCCCTCTCTCCCTCTTCTGCCTCCTCCATTTCCTTCATTTCCTCCTCAAATTTCTCCTTTGGTGCCATTTTCCTCTTCATCCTTGGGGGTCTCTGCTCTGGTTCCTCTCCCACACGAAGAATGATGATCTCCTCCTCGTCCCATTCCAGTTCTGAGTTTTGAATATATATTTAGGAATGCTCGGGTAAGACCTAAATTACACCGGGATCAAATTTTCTTTACGGCGGTTTTACTAAAATTCAATAATCCCATTGCGATACCCTCTATTCACGCTACATCCATGTTTCAAAGCCAATTCTAATACAAGCGCGTTTAATACCATCCGATATTTTCTTCATTCCTCTTGGAAATCAATAAATTACTCGAGTGCGAATTTTTATTTCACTCCTTGAAGACACGTTGAAGAAAAAAACAAAAGCTGAACCATCCCAAATCGTACCAGCCTGTATGATGGTTCTTGTCACACTCGTGTTTCACAGCATGTTATAATACAAGCACAATCCATCGTCTTCGATAGGATCTCTTTGCAGGAAGGAAATAAATAATCAATAAATAAAACTACCGTACCCGTGCCTGGTTCCTGTCCCTCGACGATGATTCGTGGGGGGAGCCCGTTGTCCTCGGTCTCGGGCTGAGAATGGTGCGGTAATATTTGAATGAGGCCTGCCGTAAACACCATTTCTCCTCCAACACTCTACCAGAAAGAACTAGTTTTAAAAAAAAAAACCTCTTCCGTTCTAAAATCCACATCAATTTGGAACGCCTTTATGGCTCCATTCGGAATACGTTTTGTTTGTTTACAAGAATTCACAACTCATCATATCCTAGTTTTACAATATATTCTAACGCGAATTCTCGCTATGAAGCGAATAGGTGCTGGAAAAAAAAATTACTGAATAATCTGTGCTCCTTTTTCTCCTATCTTTCCCTTCTTGGGTGGTTTTCGCTTAATTCTCCAACCCTTCACTACCACGTTTCAAAAGATAATCACATACAAATGAGATTGCCCAGCGTCGATACAAAGGCAACGGTGTCGAAACAATTCTATTAAACTGTCTGATCTTCTACCGTAATCCTTCGTACCGTAACCCCCATCCAACCTGATCAATCTGAACAGGCTCCTCACTCTCCACCTCTTCTATCTTTCTCTTCTTGGGAGGGGGCGGTTTCCTTCCTCCCCTTTTCTTGTAACTTCTCTTCGGCTTTTCTACAGTTGCCGAAGATTCATCTTCGGTGATGAACTGAGATCGGATTTATGTTATTAATTTTAAAAGAATGAAAATATATTTTTATAGTGAGGTTGCAGAGCGTCCTTCGGTGATACAAACAACTCTCGTGATAAAGAGTATTGAATGGAACAATTATTCAATAGAATGGAGCGAATGATTAATTTCGATCTCTTCTTCGAGATTTTATGTTGTCATTAAAACCGGAATATCACTGGCACGCACATTTTTCTATGCTGTCTGATTATGTCTATGACTGAACGAGAGGATCAAACTAGAAGACGACATCCCTATTCCATCGCTAACTGATCGCTATTTTCAGAGAATGATTTCAGAGAGAGTTGTTCTTTTCTTTTTTCGCATGCATAAGAATCTCAACTATTGCAGATTACTGTTTACGACACAACTCGAGCGATCATCTTTCAATACTAATGTTACCGGATGGAATAGCGCTGTCTCTCCATTCTGCACACTACTTCTGTTTGACCGGCGAAAGTGTGTGCAGAATGGAGAGAGCTACTATTCCATCCGGAAACAACAGTATCTCCAACCTTGCTCGGATCACTGCTCTTCCTCTTATTCTTCCTTCCCTCTGCATCGACAGACTCGGCCGATGAGGGTGTTGTGAGGGCAGGCGAGGAGGCGGAGGGAGAGCGCATTCTCCAGCCTGAAATCAATTCCATTCGAAACTTCCATATTAATATTTAGTCCATATTTAGAACAAAAAAATGTAACAGGAACTGTCCGAAAAAAAGCTGCTCAAAGCGTTTATCATCTAAATCTCTAGGCTAGTCAGAGTAACAGCAAGCACGACAGAGCCGAAACAGCCCGCTAATTTACTGTCGCAACATCTAGTCATAATCGAATATCAGATCAAATGCTGATTTCATGATTGCTCAAAGCTCAAACATTATCCCACAATACTTCGAAGGATGTCCAACCTCGCATTTCGAGAATATCCGCATTCATGTTTCAGGATTTTTAAAAGTCCTAGATAGCGATCGTTCAATTGGTATCATTCATGTGAGATGTGAAGGCAAACAATGACATTACGTTAGTATTAATGTTTCAGCTCGCATAACGAAATTTGCAGCTACATCGATGTTCCAGCATTTAATCATAACCGTAATGTTGGACCGTTTCGTTGATATCATTACCGGTTGAAAATTTTACAACAAAAACACGACGAAGAATATCCGAAATTTGGAAACTTTCAGATTCTTGTTTCAGTTGTGATACAAGTTCTACTGGTTTATCGCCAAATTGATTAAGTAGAGGAAGTGGACTTTGGCAAAACTAATCCAGTTCGCATTTTCGAAACAGCCCGTAATTTTATTGTTTCAGACCCTTCACATATGCTATTGGAATGTAAATATCGATACTTTATCGACCACAAAGACGCGGAAAATTACCAATTTCATTATCGAGCAGCTAGTTTCGCGTCACAACCATGATCCAAGAGATATATGCAGACTCACTTCCATCCTCCCTCTTCGTGAGGCTGATCCTGTTGACAAGTGACTCGAGCACTACCTTCTTTTGCTTGACATCGGGGTTGTCTTTCTGGGAATTTCTTCTTTATTAATTAAACAATTAATATATTTATTTAAATACAATCAATATTTGTATTCACCTGAATTACCGGCTGGGCGGGCTGCGGGAGGAGCGAGGAGTCGGCGGGTTTGAGTGAGACTACAATTGAGATAAGATATTACATTTGGTCCTGGTAGAACTTAATATCACAATTGCGAAACCCTAATCACCCTACTTTCGAATAATTGCATTGTCGTAACAGTGAGCGTCTCATAACATAAACGGTTCAACAACTCCAACCAGGCGGTTTTATGAAGCAAGGTCGCTTTACCAATACGTTTTTAGGAACAAGAACCAATCTTGGAGCACTTCGTACATTGGCCAACTATTTATATATTTACTCGGAATATTCATTCTTACGCGATGAAGAACGATGCAATATGTGTTTCAGGCCTGCTTTTGTGAAAATGTCTCGCAAAATGGCATACATTTAGCGACTATCAAAAATTATTTTAAAACAATAATTCAACACTCACTAATGGAGGCCGATGAGATAGGCGTCTGCTGGTTCGAAGCTGCCGCTCTTTCGTCGGAGACTGAAAAGGATAAAATAAATATAAAATACATTTAAAAAAATTGATACTCACAAAGCCCCGTCCCATGGCAGACACTCACTAGTAGATAACGAAGAATTCGATGTTGCCGCTTTATTCGCTTCTTTGTGCGACGAGTCGACGGGTTTGAGCGAGACTGTAATGGATAAAGAAATTCGAGTTTCGAGTTTCGAGTGCGACGCCCGCTCAAAGGTCGGTCGGTTCGCATAAACGCGCCGTTCTCGTTTCTCCTCCCAAGCCGGATTGGTCACCGTGGGAGGGTATGACCAAATCATGGCAAGCCTTATCATGGCTACGCTCAACTGCCTATCTCTGTGCCATGACTCAAGGATCACTGAACTGGAGAACGCACTCAGCAAGATCAACTTCCACGTTCTGGTTCTGTCCGAGGTAAGAAGACCAGATGAAGCCTCAATTGATCTACTCAAGTCGGGAAGCGTACTCTATCACACGCAACGGCAGCAGAATCGTATGGCCGGAGTGGGGTTTGTCGTGAGTGGGGAAGCTAAGCGGATGGTAGTGAGATTTGGCGGCTCCTAACTCCTAGGGTCTGCTTTCTTGACGTGGAGGTACCGAAAACGAGCTTATTCGCATTTTCCAGGTCTACGCGCCTGCCAGTTCGAGAGATGACTCGGAGTTCAGTGATTTTCTCGATCAGCTCGAAGCAGCGTACAACGCGCCTGTGTCTGGAAGCCACCGGTACCGATTCGTGCATAAGGTCATGATGGGAGATCTCAATGGGAAAATTGGTTGTCGTCAGTTGGGGGAAAACTCTGTGGGGGCATTCCGGTATGGGGATAGGAACAACAAAGGGCAAATGGTTGTGGAGTTGTGTGAGAGGCTTCATCTCAAGGTGGGCAACTCCTTCTTTCGGAAAAGGCCAATCCGCAAGTTCACTTGGGTTTCACCAAATGGGTTAGCAGCAAATGAGATCGATTTCATCTTGTATCCTAGGGGAATGGCAGTGAGGGATGTCGGAGTGATAAATCGATTTGATTTTACCACTGATCACCGACTCGTTAGAGCTTCCATCTCATTCCCTCGCCGTTTCCCTTGGAGAAAGGAAACGACCGGTCAGGGTGATTCGCGCCTCGAAAATGGACTGTTTAAACTCAGTCTACGCTTAGAGTTACTAAGTAGAGGAGCGGATCTTGGGTACGGTAACATTGTGGATGCGATTAGAGGGGCGGGGAAAATTGCAACGGTTTATACACCTAGGGATGGAGGAATATCACAAGCTACAAAGGATCTACTAGCGGGACGAAGGGATTATAAGATGCAGTCAGCCGGTTTGCCTCGCTTACAGTGGCTGCTTCTAAACAGATCGATCCGTCAATCTTTCAGAAATGATAGAGAACGGTCGTATCTAAGTTACGTCAATGCAGCCATTGCGAGCGGAAAAAGCTATAAGAAGTCTGCTGCAAGAATTGCTGTAGGGAAAGGTAGAATTCACAAAATTAGGGATGGATCGGGTAATTGGGAATGCATACAATTGGGTATAGAAAGGGTCTTCCAATTATTTTATAATGATTTGTATGCAGGGGACGGAGGAATAGGATATAGAACACTAAGAGTAAGGGACCCATTCATTCCCTTGTGCGTTGCTGAAGTGGAACAAGCACTTCGACATTTCAAGTCAGGTAAAGCACCGGGAAGGGATGGGATCACTGGTGAGATGTTGAGGGCTGGAACTGACTACTTAGCTCCATTACTAACAGAGGTATTTAACAACATACTAACCGGAAGTGTCCCAAAGGGGTTTGGTGACTCGCGCACTATTCTGCTGCCTAAGACAGGTGATAGTTCTCTCGTTAAAAATTACCGGCCAATCAGTCTGCTTCCTGCTTTGCAGAAATACGAGACTCGCACCTATCCTGGATAGCAGTAGGAGTTGGGAACAAATGGGATTTAGACAGGGACATTCTACGGTAGATGCTATTCACACTCTCAAAACGGTAGTCACAAACTGCATTGATCATCGCTTGCCCATTTATCTACTTTTCGTGGATATTTCTAAGGCTTTTGATTCGGTTTATGTTGATGCTGTCTATAAGGCTCTGGAGGTGGAAGGTGTTCCGTCGGAAGTGGTTTCATTCCTAAGTACCCTCTCTCGGTGTAGCAAAAGTGCAGTCATAGTGAATGGAAAGGAAGTGGAAATCAATGTTGGAAGAGGGGTTAGACAAGGAGACTGTTTGTCACCCAGACTGTTTACAGCAGTCTTGGATATGGCATTCCGTCAATTAGACTGGGCGGGAAAAGGGATTAACATCAATGGGCGATTCCTCCATCATATTCTGTTTTCCGATGACGCAGTGCTCATTTCTCACGATGAGCGACAAATTCAATCGATGGCAATAGTGTTGGAGAGGGAATTAAAAAGGGTGGGGCTTCATCTTAACGGTGATAAAACTGTGGGAATGTCTTCGAAGGGTAGTCCTAGGGATGTCAGAGTTGCGGGGAAGATTGTGGGTATCAGAAAAGAGGTGGTCTATTTGGGAAGCATCATTACTATCAATGGGAAGGAGGAGAGGGAGATTGGCCGGCGAATTCAGGCCGCGTATGGGACTTTCCACAAGCATAGATCATTCCTAGTGAATAGATCTGTCCCAATGGTTCATAAGCGCCGTCTTTTCAATGGTTGTATCATTCCCGCCTTCCTATACGCATGTGAAACATGGACCTTGGCCAAAGCACAAAGTGAAAGATTATCGGTGGCCCAAAGACGCATGGAGCGTTGGATGGTCGGTTGCACTGTCTTGGATCATGTCTCGAATGAAAGGCTGCGTGGACTCACTCAGGTCAGAGACGTTGTTCGTACCGCCTTGAAAAGAAAGTGGCTCTGGGTGCATAAAGTTGCTAATGATCATGACTTGAAGTGGAGCAGAACTGTGATCGATTGGACACCACGAGGGCCTAAGCGAGGACGCGGAAGACCGCCCACAAGATGGAACGATCTCTTCATGCGAACTATCGGACCTACGTTCCTGAGACAAGCAAGAAATCATGAATGGCCCGCCATGCACATCAGAGCCTACTCTTGATAAATGTGTTAAAATCCAAATCCAAATCCAAAACTTGATTGACTAGAGATGGAAAAAATACAACAACAACAAGATATTTGTACTTGGATTGTGCATGAAGGCGTATTGCTAATCCCAGACCACTAAAGTCACATTTCCTTTTATTCGACACTCTCCATACTGCACACTACTTCGTCTATCTAAAATCAGTATGCAGAATGGAGAGAATTAAAAGGTCAAATCAATATTCCTACAAGCCGCGATGTGTCTCATGCCATCACGCATAATGGAGAACGAAAGTCACTCACTAGTGGATAACGATGAGCTCGAAGTTGCCGCTCGATTCGCTTCTTTGTGCGACGAGTCGGCGGGTTTGAGCGAGACTGAAAAGGAAAACATTTATAATTGGTGCTAGGATTATACACGAATGTGTTTTGCGCGAAGCAGAAGAAACTCAAGAATATCAACGGCATGATCGGAAATTCGGTAATGTCTAGTCTATAGGTGGAAAGAATCAAATAATTGTACTTTAATTATACATGAAGACATATTGCGCAACTGTAAACACTACAGTTATAACTTCGCTGAACACCTCTCTCCAATCTGCACACTATTTCGTCTGCTTGGAAGCAGTGTGCAAAATATAGGAAGCTCTAAACTAAATCGATATCCCTACTATCCACGTGGGCTCGTTCCATCAAGAATAATATATATTGCTGTCGTCATATATTCTTCTGACAGGGAGGAATCATGTTCACACCGACCTGTGACATTCCCGTTTTATTGGCAACACAAACTCTCGAAGACGATTGCGGAGCTAATTTCGCGAATTCTGATCGATCTCTAGCCGACTAAAACAATATTTTCATTTAACTCACTATTGGACAATGATGAGTTCGAGGCTGCCGCTCGATTCGCTTCTTTGTGCGCCATGACCTTAATCAATCAATTATTTACCATGCCCTAAACGAGTGTGCAAAATGGAGAGCGGCTGAATGACATCAATAGCATATTTAATTAGATAATTTAAATAATATTTAATTACGAGTAGAAATAGGTTCTAGTACCTGTGCATAATTCATGCTTCTGCCATGACTGGCCTGCGGTGCCGTTACGGGAAAGTCGATCGGCCTGGAGAGTGCGGGTTTCAGACATCTATAGTCGGTTGTTTTATCAACAGCGATAACGGTTAAGGGGAGCTGTTTGAAAAGGAAACTTGGCAGAGCGTCTAGATATAAATTTAGCACGATGCAAATATATCAATTTCATTTCTCCCTGAATGAATCGGCCAGCAGAATGGGGGTTTCCAGGATGAACAAAATGGGGACTGATTGAGAGATACTGGCGGTGGTGTGCCTGCCGCAGTCACTGATTTTCCTCGTGGATCCAGCCACTGTGCCGTTTCAAGCATGCACCAACTATGAACTGAAGCTAGCTCTAACAATATATTTCGACTAGATAGTTGGAAAGCTAGCCACTTATTGTCAGTGAGGAAGATCTATGCATCACAGGTTGGCTCCTAACTCGTTCAAAACATAGGGCTGAAACTCCAAAAAGCCTTATCTGAAAAAGCACGAAGGATCTCATCATTATACGAGCTTCATTTTCCTGCACTACTGCAGAAGCTAAAAGGTCAGAAAAAGGATTGGCCTTAGTCTCCCTCACTTCTTGACTCCGATGAGGGGTTGTCGCTGCAGGAACGAAGTGGAGGGAGCAGGAGAAGCAGTCTGAAGAAATAATTAATTTGTTTATTTAATAATAATATTGAATTTAAATAATATTCTCTTCTAGTTTCCTCTGCTAGTCCAGCGATACATGCCACCTAATAGGGAGGAATCGTTTTCACTCAGACCAGTGACATTCCGGATTTAATGACAACCCAAAATTTCGAAGAAAATTAAAGATCTGATCGATCCGGTCTAGTCAATTTAAGTAATATTTCCATTAAATTTAGCAGATTGCAATTATTCCTACATAGGAAAGGTCTGCTCCCTAACATAAAGGTGCTCAAAGTACTCTTAAAGTATAAATAGACTTGTTACGAAATCTACTCGTGAGAGTGGTGACCTAGGGAACCATTCCATCCGTTCTCCTCGTTCTTCCAAACTCGAGAAGCAACATACAATTCCCTCTAAAGTTTACAGAGGTACAAAATGAACACCAAAATAGTAGTTCAACACCGTAGAGTAATATTTATTGCGCGACTACTGAGTACAGAGGAAATATCCTGCTCATTCCACACATGTGTCATGAAACTGGTGGAATGAAACGTTCCTTTGCCCCACGAGGTTGCGCTCACTAGGAAGTTGATTGATGTTTCCATTGATCCGAATTAAACAGACAGGTAAAATTATTGTTATTTATAGTCTGGCTATTTTCCAGGGATTTGTGCCAATAATGAACAGGCTGATCCTTGTTTCTCACCTTCTACTCATGTAAACAAAAAGGGCAATGTAGTTTTTGAAAGATAGCATATTTCCAAACTCTATGAATATGCGCGTGTTTGAGTGGATAAACAGCGCTTACAGCTTCAACTTACTGATCCCCTTTTCTCACCTTCTCATCCTTCTTCTCAATTTTCTGAATCTTCACTCTGTCAACCGGCCGGAACTTTGCATCTGCCTTCAAATGCACCAGATTTCGACAGTACGACTTCGTCTGAAATGGGATTCTGGTTCTTCCGGAGCTCTCGGCAGTCTTGGAGTCTATAGTGCTCGATTTGTTTTCCAAAACTATCCTCTTCCCACCCCGACGCATCTCAATTGTTTCATCAAGAGTGCGCGCAAAACTCAACCCTTGCTCTGTTGTTATTTGAGCGAGGTCCAATCGTTCTTGTGATTTTATTGCAACCTGTCATTGTTCCACTCAGGGCAGCTCCTTTACTCTATTAATATTTTAAACGAATTAGTAAAACAATTTTTCCAATCGAGCAACTCAGTATTGGTGCATGTTTCGTGCACCGATACACCGATGAATGCAAGAGTGTAAACAACGCGTTGCTCAGTAAGCGCGAGCGACACTGACTAACTACGCGTCTAGCAAGGGCACAGTTCAAAAGATGAGAATTTGTGAGCGCCAATATCGAAAAAAAATACTCAAACGAAGACAGTAGATTAATGTTTCATTCTATCCCAGAGTATTTTCATCAGACACACAAGTAGCCCGAAATGTCGCGACACCCATATTTTCGTTAAACTCAAACCAATCTTCTCAGTGTCCTTTGTGTAAACCAATGCCACATACTCCAAATATTACTTTATCCATGAAGATAACCCAGTTAACCACATTCAGTTAATCCCTTTTCGTTGGATGACGTAACGCACCCACACATGGACATCGCCACTAATAACAGCAAAACTGACCAGCAATATTCTAAAATGGAGAATGAATATCAACCTCAGTGTATTGAGGTTCTTTAACACACATATTCCACCCAGTTTCAAATAACGGTAACGATCCCTGTGTGTGTCCATACCTGTTTGAGGACTGCCGGGGTGTACATCGACTGGGGTAGAGCGAACTCCTTCTCGGGAAGGCTCTTCACTTGAAGTTTGAGGTCCTTGAAGATCATTATCTACAAATGATTTAGTTAATACGCGAGCTTTGAACACTGAGGAGAGTCCGTGATGAGTCACTGATCAGGCTTACTCACAAGGTCACAGAGGCTTGAGCAATTCTTTAGCTGGCTCACAACGTCTTAGTCACTATCCGAACCGTGTTTGCGCCTCATTTGAATCCCTGGCACATGAGCTAACTAGCTAGTGTGGAATACCACCTCCGACATTCCAAATTTACCCAGCGAAAGGATCGATGTGGTTCGGGTACAACTGCCTTAATTTCCCACTAACTTCGACTCCAACTTGTCGAGTGGCACTGATACAGTGATTCTAGACGATCGTACCGGTTTGATGACGTTCACAACAGGTGGATGGTTTATGACGTAGCGAGCGGGAGTTATGGACTTGCGACCGTGAGATGAGATGGAGCCGGCTCGTGACGGAACTCTGGAGTCGGCACGATACATTCTGAAAATATTTAAATAAATAAATTTAAAAATACAAGAAGAACAAAAAGGTGTAACTGGAACAAAGAGAAAGAGACATCGTTGGGTTCGAGAGATCAGACTCTCTGCCGCACCGCGACTATTACCGTAACAGGTTAGAGGACTGTTCAAATTCTGGTGGCGTGCTAATTATTTAAATATTTATAATGTTGTTCAATATCATACTTATGTAAATCTTGACGACCACTACTCACAAGACTCTTGCCGCAGCAAAGATTGTGGGCACTAACAGTCGACTAGTCTAATGAGAAGTCAACTTCTGATGATTTGATAAAGGCAACCAGATTCTCGGATTGTTACTTCTGAGATATTCACCACATGCATGGTGTGCTAGGTGTTCCGATAACACTTACATCTCTGTGATCTGCCTCTGCGATAAATATCTCATCAGAGCCCCGAAAATTTCATCAGGCTGCTGAGCTGCTACGAAAGACATTCTGAGGAAACCGTTGGCATAAACCCTTTGTGTTCTTGGCGCGGACAGAATCTACATAAAATAATAATTTTGTGAAAGTAAACAACCTTGCAATTTCATCTACAAGAAAGTTTTGATAATGCATACAGTAACCCAGCCGAGCTTTCAAGACGGGTATTGAAAACTGGACGCTGAAACGCGAAACGAGCGAGTTCGAATTTTTCAGTCGTATTCTCGCGTTCGCTCCGTATTTGTCATTCTCTGCTCTATTTATCTCATATTTGCCGTATTTCTAGTCTCGCTAACCCTATGGCCAGGAGATCCAGTGAGGTGGGTATCGAGCTTAATTGAGTTCAAATTCGATTCGCACGCTCGTCATTTTCGAAGTGGTTTTGGATTTTATTTTTGTTTCGTTTAGGACGAGTATGCTGCTCTGGATGAAGAGGAGAAACGGCTGCTGGCTGAAATCTACCCCGAGCTCAAGCCGAAACTAGAGAGATCCATCGAGCGATCGAAGAAGAAACGGTCAGATTCTCTTCGCTTTTGAGGTTATCGCAACGAATAGTTCGACTTCGGGTAGCTATTGTGGGTGTTTTAACACTTCTACAATATTGACTAGGATGACGGTTGTCGTTTTTTATGCACGAATTTGCCGTTCAGACTAGCGAAAAGGTGTGCAGATTTGAGAAAGCTGAAAACTGAAACCACATAGTTTTACGTTACTTTTTTTTGTCCAGTACAAGATAAGCTGACTCTTCTCAATTAACATTCCATTTGGGTACTGGTTTGTATTTCAAATGGCCTCTTTCATCAAGGAAAGATTCACTTTCCTTTTCAGAGCTCCGACTGGCAAGGCTCCCGCCAAGCCGGTACCCGTCTTCGACATTTCCTCCGACGAAGATGAGGACATCAAGAAGGATATCGTCGACGACGTCCAGATTCTGGAGCCAGTTGCCATCGTTGACGTCTCTGCTGACATGAGCAGGAGCGTCGATGAGACATTCCATTCCGCTAGGAGCACGTTGGAGCAAGGTGAGGAGGGGACACTATAAAGAGTGCATTGGGGATAACAATTGTAAACTATTACGCGAAAAATAATGGTTTACAAGATGAAACTGACACTTACCTTCTACCTTCCACGGTTTGGCGGGTATTTGTAAGTTAAGGCCGTTCGTCGCAAAGACTTGAAAGGCATTTATGTTGTGTCTTTGTTGTCTCCCTAGTGAAGTCGGGCTTCATGGAGACTATTTATCGTTCAATTTACTTTCCAGCTAACGCCTCTCGGTTGTCCGATGACTCGATTTCGCCGCCACACTCATTCACTGCTGATGTGAGTTACAGCATTTGCTTCTAGAATGCATCATTCCCCGATTTTCCTCAAATTCGCTAATGTTGAGCATATTCCGTCGCAAATCGATAATCATCACTGACTGTAACCAATCAATAATCCTCTCCTATCGTATCTCATTCATTCGTTGTAGGAACAACAATTGGAGGAGGAGATGGAGGGGTCATTTGTCGCCAATCCACGATACAGCGATGAGAGCAGTTTCGAGGATCTAATTGAAGACGAGTGAGTGGAGGGGGGAATAGGGTGGAGATTACGGTATTTTCCTTGGGATACGGTATCCTCATCTATTATTCAGGGAGGACGAGCAAGAACCCGAGGGCGAGAGTCTGACTCATTCTCTATGTGAGGAAGATGAAGAGGATCGAGTGAGGGGAGATGATGATGAGGAGAGGTAGGAAGGGGGAATTGAAAAGTGTGGAAAAAAAATCGTGAAACATAAACCTCGCAAAAATCGTGAAACATAAACCTCGCATGTTCTTGTTTTCAGTGTGCACACTAGTGACGAGGATTTCATCGATGATGAAGAGGAGGAAGAGGAAGAATCGGAGATGAGCATCGACCAATCATTCCAAGCTGATGGTACGGTAGTAATTTTAACCGTATCTTGAGTAGTCAAAACATTATTATTTAAATTATTTTTTGCGTTAATCGACAAGAAGTCATTACTGAAGTGACGTTCAAAACATTAAGTAGTAATATTGAAACATGTGGCTCGCGAGCATCGAAAATACACTCCGAAAATGGAAGGTAGTATATCAATGCTTCACAGCTACCACACGATGGAGGAAGTACAACTTCATTAGTGGCGTTGTAATCTCAGGGATAAAAAACATTGACCGAATGATCTTTTCGGTTTATATACCTCTCCCTAATCGATAACTTCTCTCGTTACAGTAATCATGGCGACTCCTCCAAACAAGCGCGTTCTTCCTCCTCGATCGACCAAAAATCAGCCATTGACCACCACGGGAAGATCGATGCCCGTCCCTGAGAGGAAGAGACACAATCCCGCCGAGGTTTCACCCAGGTACGGTAGATTCAATCAATAAAATATGATAAATAAGCGCAAGTCTGTTTTTGATCACCGGGGGTTCGGTGTTTCGCTGGCTTTTCTTAAAATCGGGCGGGCGACTGTTGTGATATCTTAGCCTTTCTAAACATTCATCAAATCGATAGTGTATGCCTATTCGTGTATTTATTCAGAAGTACTTTAGATTACAGTATCCCCTTATTTCAGCGTCCCGGCGATAAACCAGAGAGAAGAGGAGAACGATGATGGCAGTGGAGAGGAGAGCTTTGAACAATGTGAGGGAAGGGGAGATATACAGTAGATACTGTAGAAATGTATTAGAAATAGCCTAAGATATTTATTGTTATCGCAATCGCAATCGAAGATGGGATCGGTTCTTGAACGCACCTAAATGGCAAGTATTCATGCTGAAACCGAGAACTCACTGTCACGAAGTGCATGATTAAATTATGGGAGCTTCTTTACTTTAGGGGACAAGCTCCGCCCACTTTTAGTCTTAGCCCAACACTATGCTGGAAAATGATGACAATTAGTGTCCTTAGTATCCTTAGCGTTACCCTAACCAAACTAAGCGTAAGCCTAAGCAGCACGAAAAATGATGACAAATACATTCTTAGACAAGTCTAATGAAAGGGGGCGGAGCTTGTCCCCTAAAGTAAAGAAGTGCCAAATTATGTTTCAAATCTCGGCATATCCCTCCTAAATATCCTCACATGATCTAGCCCGACGTTAGTTCAACAATATAATTGACGGGTAATGCCGGTGAATTAGAGATTACGCGCATTCTAAGGGTGTGCAAATATTTTACGACCTCATTTCGCATGCTCTCTCGCTGGTTAGAGAAGACAAGAGAGTATGCATAATGAGGAGATCGTAAAAAATTTTGCACACTGGCGCATTCCTTAGAAAATAGTTACGCTGAAACAAGTAACTCACGGCTTCAATTTGTATCGCTAAATCGCTGATGTCAGACCTCCGCAAACTTCGTGAAGAAGACCAGAGGAAGAAGAAAGAGGAAGAGGAAGAGCAGATGGAAGAGGATTCAGATTCAGATGAAGGGAAGGAGAGGGAGGACAGGTACGGTAGGGGAGATACTGTAGATCTAGAGTGAACTTTCTTGAGAAGAAAAGGCTTCCGACCATTGAATTCTAGCTGATGGAGATGTAATAATTGGCAGTGAATCCCAAAACACTTGGGGTTTAGATAATTGTTTTAATATTTCAAATTGCAGTTTCGTTGTCTCGGATGATTCGGTAGATGTAATCGATGATGAATTCGAAAATGGAAGTGGAAAAGATGAAGAGGAGGAAGAGAGTGACTTCAAGGAGTGGTGGGTTAAGAATTTTTTTAAACATCACCCGCAAAAGCTGTGTTCCGCGGGCTCTGCTTAGTTCTGAGCGTTCGCTTTCTTTGATGGCTGGATGATCGCATGCTTAAAAATCACCCCGTATAGCTGTGTTCCACTAGCACATCTTATTCGGTTCCACTAGCACATTTTATTTGGTTTCAATAATAGGATGTTGAGATGCACCGAGGAATAAAAATTAAATATAATTAATTTCAGGGGTGACTCATCCTCTGACGATGAAAAGGAGAACAGAAGGACGAAGAAAAAGGAGATCAAGGAGGAGAAACCAATCAATAAGAAGAGTACGGTAGTTTAGAGGATACCGCAACCAATCGATGACCATCTCCTACCGTAATCTCCCACTTCAGACCTCCTCCTCGGTCTCGCCAATTCCTTCAACAGTCCGTCGGTTCGCAGCGTTGATAAGGTTAGAGGAGTACGGTGTCGATCGATCGATAACAGACAATCGTTGTAGGAGTCGCGCGATCCCGACCGTCACTTCCTCCTCTCACTCTCCGAAAATTACGATGGTGAGAGATCGGGTGGTGGATGGCAGGTACATGGGGGTTTCAGAGGTGATGCATAACAGTGCGTTCGCGTAATTCTCGCCACTTTCTGTTGAAATCCGTACAGCAAAAAGTAACACTGCGGGGTTTTAACATATTATGATAGCCCTTAAGGTTCTGGATCGTTTTCTGCAAAGGAAATGTCGATGTGACCTCTATTTGCATATATAAATAAGGCTTGTAGTGGCGCGCTTTTTCAGTCTTTTCGAACATGGCGACTCCAAATGGAAAGCAAATCTTCTAAAAGCTTGGCTCCTGTGCCAACTTTTAGTGCTGATCACGGCTGTGTAGTTCATTTTTCACGAATCGCAAAATTTGCATATCCTCTAAAATTTCAACCTAAGATTGCTCGAAAACTAAGCAAAACACCCTCGCAAATTTTTGGTATGTTGTAGCCCTTGACGAGGGCTTTCCATCAAGCTCAAATTCGTCTCATAGTTAGGGTGTCTAGGGTGCTAAATCCTTAAAGAACTGGAATTCTCTAATCGAGAGCAACCCTCTCATTTCCCTCATTCCGCGCCATTCTCCCCGCCCGTGCTGTGTGAAATGGGCTGAATAAGAGTGAAACTCAACATATTTATCGCTGTTCGCCTCCTTTGCGCACGTGTTTTTTCGACACCGGCTATTCACATATCTGCTCTTTTGATTTCTCACTTCTATAACTAGGGACCGCCAGGCTGAGAGCCGGTTTATTGGAATCTTGTCGCAAGTAGGCTCAATGTGACCGTCTGGGCCTCAATATCATTTTTGCTTTTCGACGTATGTCGCTCTTCTCTCAAGCCCGGGAGAGCTTTCGAAGCGCGCGCGACTCCCCCAGCCAGTGAGGAGGGAGAGGCGAGACGAGAGAGAAAGGGGCAGAGCCTCTCTCTCTCTCCCTCCTCCCGCTTTCTCGCCGCTCTCATCCCGCGCTCATATTTAATTCGAGCACAATTCGGGGAATATTATTAAAATTCCAATTTTGTGCTTAAAATTCCTCTAAAATGCTAATTAATGGAATTCCAACTGGCGAGCAATGGTACGACCATTGGAAATGCCCTAATCGCCCTATTCCCTACCTAAATATCGATTATTGGCCTAGTCAGTCTTATCAGATATAGGCTCGCCAGTGCTTCATTGATAGAGGACATCGAGAGCTATCTATCGCGCTTTTGGTCGAGCAATTTCGTTGCGAATTAGCTTTGTGCTCGTTCGATCTCGCTTTTGAGGGGAATGGTGTCGAGGGAAAAGGGGCGGGGCTGGTGGTCCCTATCTGTAACGTTGAAAGTTCTTCCTGGACTACCACACAAAAGGAAAGCGAGCGAGCTAGGGAGGCTGTCGTTTTTAATCCGTAATGAGGAGAAAGACAGTGGCGCATAATGATTCTCAATCGACAAATATCATAAAGAGACGAAAAATAACGAATAAAATCTAAACCGTCTGTCATGCTCGCTCGCTTTCCTTATGTGTGGTAGTCCATGAAGATCTCTCAACGTTATAGAGGTGAGAAATTGAAAGAGCAGACATGAGAAGAGTCAGGTGTCGAAAGAACATGTGCACAAAGGAGGCGAACAGCGATAAATGTGTTGAGTTTCACTCTTGTTCAGCCCATTTCACACCGCACGGGCGGGGAGAATGGCGCGGAATGAGGGAAATGAGAGGGTTACTCTCGATTAGAGAATTCAAGTTCTTTAAGGATTTAGCACCCTAGACACCCTAAATATAAGACGGATTTGAGCTTGATGGAAAGCCCTCGTCAAGGGCTACTACATACCAAAAATTTGCGAGGATGTTTTGCTTAGTTTTCGAGCAATCTTAGATTGAAATTTTAGTGGATATGCAAATTTTGCGATTCGTGAAAAATGAACTATACAGCCGTGATCAGTAAGTTGGCCCAGGAGCCAAGTTTTTTAGAAGATTTGCTTTCCATTTGGAGTCGCCATGTTCGAAAACGCTGAAAAAGCACGCTACTACAAGCCTCATTTAAATATGCAAATTGAGGTCACATGGACATTTCCTTTGCAGAAAACGATCCAGGACCTCTAGGGCTATCATAATATGTGAAAACCCCGCAGTGTTAATTTTTGCTGTACGGTGGGGTGGTGAGAATTACGCGAACGCACTGATAAGCGGGACAGAAATGTATGGACTCAATGGATCTAGGAGAAGTGACAAACCATATTTTACTAATCATTAGCTATCCTATAAGGACGCTGTAGCTGAGCATTATCATGCCCGGCGGTTCTCCGTTTCTAGGTGCTCGCGTAAGTAGGTAGCTCGATTGTGATCAATGAGACTTGCTACAATGGCATGGTTTAATAAAATCTCTCACTAATTAATGATCAATCACGCAATGGATTCTTTATCTGACTAGTACCGTACTCCATGCTACAGTACTCCCTACCGTAATCTCTCTTCTTCTCAGGCTCACGCCGTCATCCGGACGCCGATTCGTTCTTGAAGCGTGGTGTGAAGGGAGAGAAGACACGTGTCGCCCTCGTCCAGAGACTATTTGAGATATACAATACGGAGATATTCGAGGATAAGGTACGGCTGTTTATTATTGAAGGATGAGGGGTACGGTAGGTAAGAATAGGGAATGGTGGGCTAAGTTCGGTTGGCGGACTTTTGTGGAAGAACAGGAATGATCGCATTTTTTAGATAATTTTTAGCTGGTGGATGAGGTGTGGCTAGGGCACTAAATCTCCTGGTTGGTTAATTAGTTTGTCCTTAAAAATATTAGAAAATGCTTAATTTTGTTCAATGGCGATTCGGCGTTTCGGGCTCATAAAGCCCCAACGGGGAATTCGCAGTTGCTTTTGTCAATTATCTTAATCAATATCCCACAAATTGATTTTAAAGTATTTAATGATTTTGATCATACTTCTATTAAATCATAGCAGCCGATTCGAGGTTACAGGGATACTAGATAGTTACAGATTTTCCTGCGCTGATAATGTGATCGGTCCTGCAATGGGAGCAAAATATTTAAATTCAGCTGCCCTCTGACCTCTCTATCTCGTTCAACGGTCGCCTTCGCAAGACTGCCGGCTACTGCAAATGGTCGAGTAGAGCGGGAAAATGCACCGTCGAGTTGAGCCCCAAAGTGTGCTCCAAACCAGGTAAGCAGAGGGGTAATGGAGAGTAATGTCATCAGGAATGGTATGCAAATCATTTAAAAGCGGGTTACAGGTGGTTCTGTATTTTCAGAAGCGATTGGATGTTTTTTTTAAACAGGTACACGACGTATAACCGGCAAGGAAAGTTTCCACTGTAGGATATAGAGTGGCTGAAACACGGGTTCATCTGGAGAAAGAAATGCAAATTGTGCAATACAATACAATACAGAGGGATAAGCCGTACAAAAATATAAATATACATTTTTACATTTAAAAAGGTTTGATTTTGCCTCTAAAAGGTTTGATTTTGCCGCGGTGATTAGGTGCTGGAAATAATCTTCGAGTATTTGTGCCAGAAAATTTTCTCTAACTTGAATTTGATCTCCACCGATTGATTCTCTGTTTCAACAATGCTGCTTGATAGATCGACTAGCGTTGGTTTGGTTAGTAAGAGAGTGGTTCATCTTTAAATAAAAGCAAATTCCTATTTGAATAAGCGATATCGGAGTTACGCGATTACTATTAATATCGAGCAGCAGTCTTTGACGATAATGGTACTTTGAAGCTTTCCAAACAAACTCCCATCACAAAAGACATTGAAAACTATAGTAATTATCTGAGTTCGGTGTCAAGATGGATTGGAGTTGCACGACCGATATGTCACTTGTGGAGCAATCTTTGTCGCAATGATTGTTTGGTGATGTGTCCTACAAAAAATATATATACATCTTCAGAACGCATTCGCGACACGCTGGCGCACGAGTTGTGTCACGCCGCTGTATTCGTCATTAACCGGCTGATGAAGGAAAGACACGGACCGGTGTGGCAGTCGTGGTGAGTACGGTAGATCAGTAGACTGTAGTATCGAGGAATGAAATTATTCCGGTTACGATAGCCCATAGTAGGAATGTCATTTCGGTATTGACTCTCTTCATTCTGCACACTGCCTCGCATCATTGACCCTCGTGACATGACAGTGTGCAGAATGGAGAGAGATGAATCCCGAGATTACATCATTCTCCCATAAGATAACGAGTACGGTAGGATCACGGATCAAATATCCCACCTTTCTGTTCATATGGAAATGTGCAGTGTTCCACGGGAGTAATAGTTTTGGTTAGCAATACTTGAAATTGATATCTGGATACGGTACTCTACAGTAACCCTCTCATCTTCCCTTCAGGACTCGCAAATTCTCGTCTCGCTTCCGCGGCTTCCCAGTTCCATCGCGATGTCACAACTACGAGATCGAGGCCAAGTTCGTGTACGAATGCGATGGATGCGGACAGTTGTGAGTTGGAGTACGGTAGCAAGTAAGACATCAGAATCACGAACTGATGTTATGAATAGTGTTGTCGGATCTATTGAAGCTCTCTCCATTCTGCACACTTTATCGCATCTCTGACCCGCGCGATAGTGTGCAGAGTGGAGAGGAAAATATACAATCCAGCAATATTTCTTCGATTTTGTATCTGGTAAATTGTGGGAGAGCATGCTTTTGAAGATGACCTGATTAATCTTTTTTTGCAGAAAATATTTTTTTTGATTAAAAAAAATTTTTTTTTTAGATACAATGACTCAATCGATTACAGTATCCCTCGTTGCAGGATCAAACGTCATTCGAAATCATTCGATACGGAGAAGAAGTGCTGTGGGAAGTGCCATGGACGATTCCATCTGAGGGAGAGGACGGATACGGTATGTTATCCCTGATTGGTTTCGATTAGAAATGTTTCGATATTATGATGAAAGGCAGGTGTAGTGGGGGTTCAAGATTGAGTGATACCTTTAGTAAACCGGGAAAAGCGCTCGATCGCACATAAGGGGTTCAAAAAACATTATCGAATGTATTTTTTTCACAACAGGGATGTGAAATAAGGTTTCACTATAAGTTCAAATTGGTATTCAACCGGCGCGGGCGTTGTTGTAATTGTTTCGTGCTGTAAATTTAATCAATCACTTACAGACGGGAAAGAAGCGCGAGGCCAATTCATTCGCTCTCTTCGTCAAGGATAATTATGGAGAGGAGAAGAGAGGGGGCGGAAGGAGCCATAAGGAGGTACGGTAGAGGGGGTACGGTATGAGGAATGGCTCGATTGAGGAGTGTCGGAAACATAGCACCTGCTATTAGGAGATGCGGTTTATCGGGACTATGGTGGATTACGGTAAAATGACGGATCTATTTTCAGATCATGCAACTGCTCTCTGCTCGCTTCAAACAGACGAAAACTGTAGTGAGGAATGAAGAAAATGAGGAGGAGGAGAGAGATGTGAAGAGATTGGATCTGGATTTGAGTGTGATGAGCATCCAGGAGGATTGAGGGTGTACGGTAGATACAGTATCCCCACCCCTTGTCTCTTTCCTAGACCCGATTACAGTACCTCCTCACAGTTTCTTAGTATTTTTCTCTATATTTTTTCGCGTGATTCCCGACCCTATGATTCATTTGACTTATTATTATATTTGTAACAGCGACATCTATGTTTTATCTGGTTCATCTAATGATTCGATAGCACCCTAACTTTCAACTTGGCATGGTCAGAGCTTGTGAGATGCGATTGCATTTGCAAAGATAACACACTCCCAGAGCTACTGACTCACCTTCTTCGGTGGCTTTCGACTCAGTGGTTAATCTTCTTACTTGTTTGATTCTCTTCCTCCACAGCAGGAATTGAAGAGAGCTGCAATTTTCAGGGGAAATTGAGCAGCACCTTCCGTGGACCGTAAGTAAATACGGTTCACGCAAAGCAACAGTTACTGGATCACTAAGGTGATCTCTGAACTCCAGAACTTGGAGCACGAAGGTGCTCTCTAGATCTGATTCGACTTGCAGCACGATGGTGCTCTCTGTGTCACGAGAAGGACAATAAAGTGTGATGAAATTACTAGAAGAAATTAGGAAAAGAAAGAGAAGAAGACGGGAAAAGTACGATAAGATAGACGCAATAAAAGGATTCCCCAAACGGCACCAAACCCCGGGTACTACAACAAATAAAGCGAATAAATTAGTAGAATACTTTATAGAGGCGATATGCCCGTAACGCTAGACAACGTGTGTGCAAAAACGGCAAACGAACGACTGGGGCGACTGACGCCGACTGGCGCGAACAACAAAAATGATGTACAAGAGATCTTAAACGGGAAGCGCTCGAGCGCGCAATTTGAACGAGGATGATAACTCATTTGAACGAAAACTCTTACAGTATACTGGAGTTGGCAAAATTCCAGTTAAAGGTTGATCGTGAAGTGGTTTAATTAAATAATTGAGGAAATTTGCAATAAATTAGCATTAAATCGATATTATTATACGAAAAATAATGAGGATAAGGCATATCCTCTTCATGCCTCCCTCCTCTGAAGCGAATGTCCTCATTCGGAAATTTTCTTCTTCTTCCAGCAGTTCTCAGCATTGTGACCGAGCTTTCTGCAATGACGACATCTGAGCCTCTCATCTTGGGTGTCTCCAGTCTTCTTGATCGTTTTCTTCGGGCAGTCGGCCACCAGATGATACTCATCCTTGCAGATGAAACAGGTCATTCCATCCTTGTTCTTCTTTCTTCCAGACTCTTGATCGATCTCCACAGCCACCTTCGTCTCTTCATATCCATACAATCTTGCGAGTTTCATCGTCTCCTTTCCCGGCCACTCGGCGACTCTCTTCGACGGGAATGTCTTCTCCTTTTCGATCTTCTCCTCCAATGGCTCTCCATCGACGATGTGCTTGATGGCATCCACGAGTAGTATCTTCGACTCCTTGCGACAATGCTTGTAGAGATTGGCGAGGGGAAGATATCCCCATGGCACTGCCGAGATTGGCGTGATTAGCACCAAGTTGGTCGTGCGACCACTCATCATCCACGTATGCAGGAAATTCTGCGTGTTTCTGATTCCTAAAGTCGTGAACTCACTCGACTTCAGAGGGAATAGATCTGCACCGACGTATACCGTGACGTCCGTTCTCGAGGCCAGATCAACGCAGTAACTCTTGATCGATGCCAATGTCTTGGACGAGAATGTGTAGTCCAATAGCAAAACTACTGACTTCGGAAGCTTCTCCACATCATCCTCCATTATCTTCAGAGAGAACTTCAGAACTTCCTCGTCTGAGTATGTGGTAATCTCCAGCTCCTTCCATGATCCGTCTGTCTTCGCAGCAATCGAATTCTCCGGAAGGAACATCTTGATGTTCTTCCTTGTTTTCATCTCTTCGATTCTCAACAGAACTTCAGTGACGGCATCAGACACGCTCTGTCCCTCGTCTGTGAATGTCACTCCGAACTTCTCCACCTCATCGACTTCAGTATCAGCATGATGACACAATGCCTTCTTGTACGCTATCTTGAGTGACTTGCTGGATACATCCTTCTTCTCGGCCTTAGACTTGATCATCTGCCTTGCATCTGTTCTGTCGATGGTTCCCCATTCATCCTTCAGATCATAGAGGGCGGCGAGCTGTCGTTTCGTGATGAACGTCACGTTCTCCACCTCCGTGCATTGCAGCTCTTCCACAACCGAGCCTGCCGTTCTCCACCCGCATTTCTTCGGGATGAAGACGCGAGTTGACGTCACGAGAGTGCCTGGAAACAACATCGATTGATTTCATCACCCGATTCACTCGTCTCTTTCTTTGTCGTGAACTTTCTTTTTCAGTTTCCTCAATTTCTGCCTTATCTCTGGGTACCAAGCGTACTCTATCCCACTGAACTACTCGTCTATCTCTTCCTCGGTTTCCATCAAGTCCCGAGTCAATTCTCTCCACAGTTACAGTAGTATTAGATGTACTTTCCACTCGGAATGGACCTTCGAATTGAGTGACCATCTTGCGAATATCACCTGGTTTCGGTTCGATTCTGAGATACACTCTATCTCCTTTCTGAGGCTTCATCTTCATGTTGTGCACATTCTTGGAATCATAGAGTCTTTCATCTTCTTTCTTTCAGCTTCCAATTTGTTCACCACCACAGTTCTTGTCTTTTCCATCATCCAACTCAGTCTACGCTTGTAATCATCGACATCGATGTCCACAGTGTATGCTGGATTCTCTCTTGGAATCTGACTGTTTGGTAGCCTCTCCTCACGACCATACATCAAGAACGATGGTGTTTCTCCCGTAGTTCCATGGGGACTTGAGTTGTAAGCGTAAACCGCGAACGGTAGTGCTTCTTCCCACTGGTCGTCTCTCATCTTGATTCGTCTCATGATCTCAACGATGGTTCTGTTGAATCGCTCCGTCAGTCCGTTCGCACGACTGTGATAAGGAAGAGTCAACTTCCTCTCTATCTTGAATCTCTTTGCGATCTCAGTCATGATCTGGTTCACTAACTCAGTTCCATTGTCTGACACCAGAATGTTCGGCGTTCTCCCACCTTGCAGAACCCACCTTGACATGAATGCATCGGTGACTGTCTCTGCTCTCTTGTCTTTCACTGAATATGCACCAGCGAACTTTGTGAAATGATCGATAATGGTAACGATGTATTTACCACCGTTCACTCCTCTTCCCATCTCAATCAGATCCATGCCGACTACGTCCATCGGATGAATTGCTACCAATGGTCGTAACGGAAGAATCATTCTCTTTTGAGAATTCGCAAGAAGACATTTCTCGCATTTCCTCAGCACCGCCTGCACATCCTTGACAATGGATCCCCAGAATACTTCTTGCGACAACTTCTGCACCAATTTCTAAGTACACAAATGTCCAGTCATTGGGGAGTTGTGAATCTCCTCGATGAATCGATCTCTTCTTCCAACAGGGATGTACAGTTTCCTCTCATGATCTGTACCCAGTAGGTAGAGAATTCCATTGTGAACCACGCAGTCGGCCAGACAAGTTCTCTTTGTGCTGCCAGGAATGGTCACCTCTTCTCCCACACCTCTCTTTACTTCAGAAACTTCTTTCATCTTTCTCCACATCATTACGACCCAATCATCTTTACTCTGATCGGTTCTCCATTGTGCAAGATTCTCAGATTCCTCAGTATCTTCTCGGTCCTTCCTCCTTCTCTCGTCCTCCATTCTATCTCCGACAGTCTTACTTCTGGTGATTACAGCATTGACAACTATACCAACATTGTCACTGCTTCCATCGTTCTCTCTAGGCAATTCATCTCTTGGCTGTCTACTGAGAGCATCAGCTACCACATTAGACTTGCCCTTGATGTGCTCAATCTCGAGATTGTATGCTTGTAGCTCAGCAGCCCATCTCAGAAGTCTCGAAGCCACGTACTTTCTTTTCAGCAATGTCACCAACGGTTGATGATCAGTTCTCACTACCGTCTTCGCCCCGTAGAGCATGTGTTTCCACCGAATCACCGCCTCATACACAGCCAGTGCTTCTGTATCCACTACAGACAGACTTCTCTCTGCATCTCGCAGTCCTCTTGAGAAGAATCCGAGTGGTCTCTCCACGTGATCAACTCCTTTTTGACTGAGGACTCCTCCAATTCCACAACCATGAATGGTCTCGTTCCCTCCATCGCTCCCTTGTAATCAGGCTTAGTCAAAAGAGGAGCTGACTAGATACACTCCTTCAATAAGTTGAATGCCATGTCAGCCTCATCTGTCCATAACAGCTTCCTTCCAGAGGTCACCACCAATCGATTCAGAGGTTGCACGATCTTAGCATAGCCCTCAACGAATCTTCTGTAGTAGCCAGTGAGTCCGAGAAACGATTGCAACTGAGACATCGTTTCCGGTCGCTTATATTCTCGGATGGACTGCACTTTCTTCTCGTCCATGTGAACTCCTTTGTTGCTCAATCTGTGACCGAGATACTCGATCTCATCAACCATGATCTTGCACTTATTCATGTTGAGTAGCAGACCACTTTCTTTCAACTTCTTGATCACACTGTCCAGCACCTTCACATGCTGTTCTTCAGTCTCAGTTGCGATCAGAACGTCATCGATGTAACAATGAACTACTCGATCCTTGCCCTCCTTACTCAGTTCCTCCTTCAGCACAGTTCCCATTGCTCTCTGGAAGGGACTAATGTTCAGACCGAACGGGAGTACCGTGAACATAGAGTTCGCCCATCGTCGCAAACGCTGTCACCTCTGAACTCTTCCGATTCAATGGCAACTGCCAGAATCCCGATGACAAATCCATGACTGAAAAAAACACACACGCTTCCCTTGCAATGACTGCAGGATGGTCTCAATGATCGGGAGAGGGAAAGCATCCTCTCTCGTCACCTCATTTACTCTGCGGAAATCAATGCAGATCCTGATACTTCCATCCTTCTTTTTCACCAGCACCACAGGGGATAACCATGGGGAATTCGATCTCTTGATCACTCCTTGTGCGATCATCTTATCCAGCAGAATTCTCAACGCCGGCTTCAACGAGAAAGGGACAGGGCGTTCATTCTGTCGAATCGGTTTGCAGTTGCCCTCGAGCTGGATATCACATTCCCTCCCATGCAATCTTCCCAGATCCTCTTCTCGCACTGCGAAAACTGGAGCATGTGATTTGAGTACATTCTCCACATCATTACTGAGACGTCCTCCTCGACATATCTCCAGATTCTGCTTGATCTTCTCCCAGTCGGAGCCGTTCTCAGTATTCGCACAGCGATTCACTCCGTGGTTCTCAGCAGTCAGTTCGGTTAAAGAAGCATCCTCTCTGTCTAATTCATGCACTTTCTTCCATACTCCAATCACAGTATTCTTCTCGAATAGAATGTCGGAATCCGTTTTATTCCACACAGGCACTCGGACCACGACGAACTTCTCATTGACTCCTTCAATCACCTCTTCTCTATTTGAGATGAGCACTTTTGGACCTTGGAATGGCTTTCCTCCGGTAGCAGCAGTATTCGATGGTCGCACTCCACTGAAACCATATTGCTTCTCAGTGGGCCGATCTTTTCTGTCCATATACTCAGACAGCTGTAGATGCTTCTTCATCTCAGTGTAACTCTTGCCCTCATTCACCAGTTCGAGTAAACTCCTGTACTCCTTGCTTCTCTCGTAGAACATCACTAGCTGTGTCTTCTTCGCCTCCTCCTGCTTCTCAAGAGATGAGTGAAGTTGCGAGATCCAACGCTCCATCTCTTCACACACTGTATCTACTCTCCGATCTCTTACTCTCTGAGTGCGGAGACTCCTTTCCATCTCGATCGTGAGAACAACTTGGATCCCAGACACCGATCCTTCAACCACGCTAGACAGTCCTTCAATGACATCTCATCATACTCCTCGGGCAGACTTTTGTACTCCAGCTTCGCCTTTCCTTCCAGAAATTCTTTCAGGAGAAGCTTTGCCGTAGCATCACCATACGACTCATATCTCAGGAGGAACCCATCCTTGAAGACCCTCCATTTCTCTCTCGATCCATCGAACTTTCCCAACTTTGGAAACTCCGCGGGATTTATCCGAAGGGGAACCGTCACTACCGCCGATGCCTCTCCCATTCCCATCTCAGTCTGATAGATGCCCTGCTCACCTGGGAGTGTTCCCGATCTTCTGCATTCTCCATTTTCTGGCTTGGACAAGATCGTCGCCGATCCATGCAGCGGCCGATGCGGATGCTGCTGCTCTTCTTCTCTCAACAGCTGCCTTTTCCTCTGAAGAATTTCATCGTGACTAATCTGATCAGTCAGACTCGGTCTATTGAGACTAGCATTATTAGACTCACTCATATCTCGCTCATTCCATTTCTTCTGCCACTGATTGTTCTCAGCGTTCGCTTCCTTCGCCTCACTCTCATACTTATCCCTCGCATCTTCAGCAATTGCCAGCTTCGTCTCGAGCTCATGAATTCGTTTTTTCACTTGCTTCTTTTCCATGCCGGACAACTGAATGAGTTCGATTATTGCACCCTCGCTTCTCGCATTGGTCACATCCATAATATCTTCAATCAATCCAGACTGGCTTGCATCTCTCGCTCGCAAATTGCTCACTTCATCCTCTAGATCAACTAGGTCTCAAAACCCAGTCTCTCCAAAGTATTCTCAACTCCCTTGCCAGTGGGTGGCGTAACGATGACGACATCCATTCTCTCAGCCTGAACGGACTCATTCTGCTTGGTCTGATCACCACTGCTCTGGCTACTGCCCTGGGCACCTCCATTCTTATTACCCTTATTCAGAGAATCGCCATTAGCCACCTGTTTCTTTTTCTCATTCTCCACTGCAACCTCCTCGATCACTTCGACTCCCTCCTCTTCTTCGTAGTTGAGCAGTGCCTCTTCATCCGGGTCACGCATATCGACGTCTCCGACTCCAGGAACGCTATTCAGGAGCTCCGACTCAGATGGATCTCTCGATCTCTCCATTCTGGAACGATAACGTTTTACGGTTGTTCAAGCACAGTACTGTTTCACTCAACACGATATCGATTTTGCTCAGTTCCAGAACAGTATCGTTTCACTCGAATCAGTATAGTTTTCGATTCTCGAATTACGTCACTTGAAATTTCCACTAATTCGAACCAAGGCTTGGCCCCCATGCAAAGATAACACACTCCCAGAGCTACTGACTCACCTTCTTCGGTGGCTTTCGACTCAGTGGTTAATCTTCTTACTTGTTTGATTCTCTTCCTCCACAGCAGGAATTGAAGAGAGCTGCAATTTTCAGGGGAAATTGAGCAGCACCTTCCGTGGACCGTAAGTAAATACGGTTCACGCAAAGCAACAGTTACTGGATCACTAAGGTGATCTCTGAACTCCAGAACTTGGAGCACGAAGGTGCTCTCTAGATCTGATTCGACTTGCAGCACGATGGTGCTCTCTGTGTCACGAGAAGGACAATAAAGTGTGATGAAATTACTAGAAGAAATTAGGAAAAGAAAGAGAAGAAGACGGGAAAAGTACGATAAGATAGACGCAATAAAAGGATTCCCCAAACGGCACCAAACCCCGGGTACTACAACAAATAAAGCGAATAAATTAGTAGAATACTTTATAGAGGCGATATGCCCGTAACGCTAGACAACGTGTGTGCAAAAACGGCAAACGAACGACTGGCGCGAACAACAAAAATGATGTGCAAGAGGTCTTAAACGGGAAGCGCTCGAGCGGGCAATTTGAACGAGGATGATAACTCATTTGAACGAAAACTCTTACAGTATACTGGAGTTGGCAAAATTCCAGTTAAAGGTTAATCGTGAAGTGGTTTAATTAAATAATTGAGGGAATTTGCAATAAATTTGCATTAAATCGATATTATTATACGAAAAATAATGAGGATAAGGCATATCCTCTTCACATTATTTATCCAGAGTTTGTCCCACTATTGTTTGTATTATCTGATACGGTTCCAAATGATAAAGTCAAGAGCTTTCATTCCATAAATTGCTTGTGAGTTCATAACACATGAGTGTGAATCGTTGATTAACCTCCAAACCCTGTATTTGAATCGTAATCTGAATTTATCACTATCTCTTTCTGGACTGTGGAGCATCAGATTGGAATAGTATGTATGTTGAGACACTATTTGTTTTGCTGAGTAGTTATCGATGAATGAAATTTTTTAAATTTTATTTGTGCCTGTGATATGGAGTTGAATAGCCGTTTATGACGGTGATCATATCAGTGGGAGGAGGTTACGGTAGGAAGGCCTGAGATCTTGAGTTGAAGAAAAGTATGTCCCTGAATGAGGGAATGATTTGTTAGTCTGAACGTCAGGTCAAGAGCCAGCTGTATAATTTATAGTTACGGTAGATCATCGTGAATAGGGGTGCTATTTCGGGGATATTCGTTTTCTCTCCATTATGCACACCCACTTGTTTTGCTGACCGGAGAAGAAGTGTGCAGAATGGAGAAGGCGGTTCCCGAAATCATTTCATATTCTCTATGATCTACCGTAACCTGCGAGTCTCCGGTTCTTGGGCTAAAACCCGGCTCTCCCTATTCGATAACTGACTTCTTTCCAGACCCTATGTGATGATCGTGCGGTGGTTGATGGGAGTTTGCGTCGTGGCGACTGTCGTCAGCGGCGGATCGTCCGTGGGAAAACTGCTGGACGAAGTAGATGTAAGTTTTAATTTATGCATATTGTTATGGATGTTGAGTACGATATTGTATCGCGAAAGCCAGATGTAGTAATGTGGTGAGCGTGAAATGGCGATCAATTAGGAAGTCTTCCTAATTAGCAAGCATAGTCTCCTTGCTGGACAATGTGGATTATTTTTTCAAAATTATTTTACAAATGATAAGCGTGAATTGAGGGATTTTGTCTTTATTTATTTACTTTTGCAATTTCTGACGTACCGTTCATTGATTTGCAGCGAATGGTACTGATTTTGTGAGGTGTGAAACGAGAAACAGATGATATGGATTAGTGATGACACAAAGCCTCGGCGTCTGACTCTCATAATATCGCCTGCACTCTCCACGTCGGTTCAGGGCAGGGCAAAAATTGCAATAGGCAGGAGATACCTCGCAAAACATTTCTGCAGTGGTTCCCCTATCTAGCAGAATCTTTGAGGGAGAGTGGGAGGTCATAGAGGCTGCGCTCTCTACGCGAGACGGGTTAGAGAAAGCGGAAAACGAGCGGGCGGTCTCGCGCCGTCTCGCGTAGTAACCCGTCTCGCGTAGAGTGCGGCGTCTATACAATTGCAAATTGATAATAGTCGCCATGGGTTCCGTCGTGTGGCATTTCCTAATCGACAGATCCGGCTCTCCCTCTAATGTAGCTTTTGAACCGACGTGTCTCCTTTCTCTGACCAGCGAGAGAGCGCGCGAATTGGGGAGAGTGGGATGCCGATTTGGCATGAGTAGCATGTGATACCTCAGTTATTTTTTTTGTGTTGCTTGAACCCAAGTCTACATTGGTTTGCAGTCGGTGAAAGTGATTTTGGAGGGAAGATGAAACTTACTTACCGATAGCAATCCTATGTCTTTATCAAATCTCCCTGGCGTATGTTATCGATGGTCTATATTTGTTGCTTACGAGACAATGGGGCGTCCATTGCACCACCGTGACAGATAGCAGTAATGTGATAAGTGTGAAACGGAGAGGTGATGGCACGTTTTGGAACCTCCATTTTGGAACCCTGAGAAATGACCATTTTGGAACCCTACCAAAACAATGGAAAGGGACTTTAGAACTGTCATTTGAATACAGGTGACATTGCTACACACATATATGATGAATAGAAACCTATACGGATTCAAATGACAGTTCTGAAGTCCCTTTCCATTGTTTTGGTAGGGTTCCAAAATGGTCATTTCTCAGGGTTCCAAAATGGAGGTTCCAAAACGTGCCATCACCAAACGGAGATCCAGTGGGAAAATACACGGTTCTCTATGGTAATCATAGGCTCCTTGCTGGACAATGTGGGTGTGTGTTTTTAATTATTTATTATTTTTCAAATGAAAAGCGTAAATTGAGAGCTCTAACGTAGCGTTCATTGGTTTGCAGTAGATGATAGTGATTTTGTAGGGTACGTGAAACATAGTTCTCCATGGCAACCTAGGTCTTCAACAAAGCTTCCTGGTGGACGAGGTCGATGGCCTTGATTTGTTGCTTACCATGACTATGCGCTCTCCATTGCACCTCAGTGGGCGATAGTAGTAATGTAATGAACGTGAAACGGGGATCAAATGGGAGAAGATACTTAGTTCTCCACACGAATGATAGGGCAGGACGGTGTTCATGTATCGGGTTGAGGAATAAGTAACGCTCGTTTTTGAATTTTTTTTCACTTTATCATAAAAACTTTACAAAGCACGATAGAATCTAAAAATATTCTCCATGCGCATCGATGACCTTCTGCCATCTACCAGGCAGCTTGTGGATGCCCTCGTGATAGAAGGACTGGGGCTGGTTCTTGAAATAGTTGGTCAGTACGGTCTGGATAGTGGCTCGGTCTTTGAAGCTCTGTCACTTGAGGAAACGCTGGAGGTATGAGAAGAGGTGGTAATCGGAGGGGGCAAGGTAGGGAGGGTGGGGGAGGACAGTCCAGCCATAGCCCGCCAGCTCAGCCTTGGTCTTTCTTGCGACATGCGGGCAGGCGTTGTCGTGCTGAAAGTAGATTCGAGCGTCCTTCCCGCGTGTTTGTTCGACAGCGAGTCTCAGCTTCCGTAGCTGAAGAGTGTAGACCTCTGCCGTGATAGTCGTCCCCTCGGGTAGGAGTTCCCAGAACTCCACTCCCCGCACTGACCACCAGATGCACAACATCACTTTTTTGGGGTGCAAATCGGGTTTGGGGACATCTGCTGGCTTTTGGTCCTCTCCGACCCACTGTCTCATGCGCTCATGGTTGTCGTAGAGCACCCACTTTTCATCACCTGTGTTGACATTGTCCAGCCAATCAAACCGGCGATGCAGAGTGAGAAGAGTCGAAGCCATGTCTACTCGGCGATCCTTGTCATAGTCGGTCAGGTCAGGGGGGATCCATCTCCCGAGTTTCCACTTCTTTCCAATCGCGTGAAGTCCATTCACGGCAGTTTTTTGGTCGACCCCAAGGAAGTCAGCAAGATCGCGCGTAGTGAGGTACGGGTCAGCCTCCACCTCAGAACGCAATCGATCGAGGTCCAACTCCATGGGGCGACCGGGTCGGTCTTCATCTTCGAGGGAAAAGTCGTGTTTCTCGAATTTGACTACCCACTTTCTCACGGTGGTTACATGCGGGGTATGTGTGGGGTAAACCTGCTCCAGTTGTTCATGAATGGCGGGCGGTTTCAAGCCAGATAGAAAGAGAAAGAGCATCACGTTCCGAATGTGAATTCGGTCGGGGACGAAATTGTGCGGCATTCTCGCCTGGGAGACTAGGGAGAACTGAATGGAAAACATGTGTGGAATGCCCGAGGGGCCCTTTCTCCAGTGTAAACAGGGTGGCAGACGGCAACAACAAAAGAGCGAGCACGAGGGTTCTAAAGTCAGAGAGAAAAAACGAGCGTTACTTATTCCTCAACCCAATATATATATATATATATATTTTAAATACTATCATTGTTTGCCCTATTTCTCGATTTATTAGCATCCTATCGAGTTTTCTCAGGTTACGGTAACAATCAAACAAATGACGACATCAAGTCTCATTGCTATGACAGTCGGGAAACTTAATTGTCTGCTTCCAGAAATAATATGGACTTTCAGTGAATTACATTCAGTTCAGGGGTTTTATTAGTCGTCCATTGTCTGATTCACTTTCACTTCAAAGTTGTTTCATTCTCACTTCACAGTCGCACGCGAGGCGGTCTCTCACCCTCTCCCTCTTGTTCTCTTCTCTACAATGGGAGGTGAGAAAGGCTTCAATACTTTGTCAATATTATTTATATAATACTGAACTTATTTGTCCTATTCCTCGATGTATGTGCTACCCATCGGCACTTCGCAGGTTACGGTAGCGCACACACTAATGCGACTTCACGGTCTTTTAGCTGTGATATCCAGGTAAATTACATTTCTTTAATTTATTTCATTGTAGAGGAACTAAACTAAACGGGTATATTTATTAAAAACATGAGCGATTTGTGTTGTTGCTCAATACGTATGTTTGTCACGATCTTATTCCGTACGATGTCAGGCATGGAGGTATCACTGATTCAGGCCCATTCTATTTTTAAGAATCTCACGTAATCTTCACTCAATTATTTTATTATGCATCCATTGTCTGATTCACTCTCACTGCAAATTCGATTCATTCTCACTTCAGATCCGCACACGAGGCGGTTTCTTCTTCCTCTCCCTCTTCCTCTCGTCTCTCTTCTGCACAATGGGAGATGAGAAAGGCTTCAATACACCATAATTAGTATTTATAAAACATTATACTTGTTTGCGTCGATTTATTTGCTACCTATCGATACTCAGCAGGTTACGGTAGCACTCGCAAAGGTGATTTGACGTCTTTTAGCTGTGACATCCAGATAATTTTAATTTCTTCTATCTATTTCACTGAAAAGAAACTAATATAAACGGGTATGGTGATTAAAAACGTAAGCGTGTTGTGTTGTCACTAACTACACAATTTTACCACGCTCTTATTCGTACTATGCCAGGTATGGAAATGTCATTGATTCAAGTCAATTTTATTTCGAAAAAATCGCACGTAGTCTAACTCAATTATTTTATTATGCATCCATTGTCTGATTCACTCTCACTTCAGATCCGCACACGAGGCAGTTTCTTCTTCCTCTCGTCTCTCTTCTGCACAATGGGAGGTGAGAAATGTTTCAATACACCATAATTGGTATTTATAAAACATAATACCTGTTTGGCTCGTTGTATTTGCTACCTATTGAATATGCGCAGGTTACGGTAACAATAAAAGTAAAGATGAGTACAATTCACGTAGTTGTGGAATCTGTGAAATATAATCAGATAATATAGGTCATCCAGCGCACGCTCATATGTCCAACTATTGGCAGTTTCAATTGAATAATACCGTTCAGCTGATGTTATATTATAATTTTCGCTAGTACTGTTCGCAGTTTAAACCAATCAAAAAAATATTATTGCTATAATATATTATATTTTGCTGCTTAGTTATGCGCAATAGCGGTTTTTGTTGGTTAGTACCAAAGACAAATCATTATTTATTTCTATATATTAAATTCCCAGGTCCTCTCAACTTCTCTTCCCCAGCTACTATGCCCTCCGTCTGCATTGATGTCTCTCAGGTTTGAAATTTTCCTACGACAGTTATGTGGGTAGTATCGGTGTGGGGCTTGTGTGAAACTTTTCCGGACACTCCCCTGACCAGCCTCCACTTCTCCCTGCTTCCTCACACGACGAGGATCATGTGATGTTTACTTTTTTAACATCTTATTTTATTTATTTAGATCAATCAATATAATAAATATTGCAATGTGCGAAATGTCATTTTTATAGAGCTATCAAGTGATCGAAGGAAGGACAACGAGGATCGGTTAAAGACGACGAACTAAAGGTTCGTCTAAAACTAAATAAATACTTATATTTTGCTAGATCAGAGAATATCAGTAGGGATGGACTAATATTTGATGAGACATAGTACGCTGGTCTCATTTTTCATGCTCTTTGCAAGCTAAACTCCGACTTATTGTTATAGATTGGATGATACTTTGATAACTAACTTTTCAGATCTAAGCTCGAGGCGAAAGAAACTGAGATTTTTATTGAGAAGTGTAAGCAATATCTTTCCAGGTAAGGGAGAACAGGCTGTTTTATACGTGTTGTTTATACAAAACTTCACAAAAGCACTTCTGGTTCATTTATGCGAGTAAATTAAAATACGACAAAGTAAATCACTTCGAAAAATTAATGAAAAATTGTTTAGCAAGAAAAAGTAGTGAATCCTTCCGTTCAATAGATAATGTACAATATTTACAGCAAATGGAAACAAATAGAAAAGATGAAGAGAACAAGGTAACAACAAAACATGACGAGATAACTTCTGGTTTAGAGTAAATTAAAATACGACAAAGTAAATCTCTTCGAAATAGGATGAAGTAATGGGTTTACAAGTAAAAGTTGAAAATTTCTTCTGTTTAATTACTACGCAATGTATTTACAAAATGCACGGTGTATAACGGAAATAGATCATTTACAGCTCCTCACTTCCTTCATCTTCCATTTCATCTTTCTCTTCCTCAATCATTTGTTGCAAGGTGAGTCTCCTCATAGCATTATCCGCAGAATTTTCATTGATTGGATCCTGCGAGTATTGATATCAGTTCTCCTTTTTTCTTGTTACTTTTTAAAATTAGATACCTCATTCTCTTCGTAATCATATTCTTCGCTGCAGGCATCACTCTCTTCTTCTTCTACTTCTCCTTCACTCTCTTCTTCACTCTCATCCATTTCCTCCTCTTCCCTTCTCGCCGTGGAATATCGTCTCATCGCGTATCTCATCTGCGGGTCAAAATTTAATTGTTCCCATTATGATTTTGCCAATATAACGAACCTCTTTCTCGTCCTCGGTGTGGCCGGGCCCTGGGGATAGAGAGCGAGTGGAGGACGAATCTGCTGGCAAAGTGAGTCGCTTGGACATATTCGCCCTGTATTTTATTGGACTAATTCTTTAGCGAATTTAGTTCGCACCTGATCGCATACATCTCTTGTAGAATCTTGGATTCCCACTCAAAACTTGGCGGGGGTCTGACCATGCGATATCGGTACTCTTTATGTGTCTTATCATAGTATCTCCTTCTTACAGTAGGATCCCTCCTTCCCTCAATCTTTTCGAACCTGCAGCAATAATACTACTTACTTGATTTAATTAGATTAGTTACTCACTGAGATTAGTTGTGTCGAAGAATCGCAACTTTTGATCGTAAATAATGGCCAGCTTCATTAAAGAAATGGTCCTTTGGTGCGTGAAGGATCGCGATATAATTAAAGCCCTCCACTTCTGCGGTGCCCATGTCGGGACTGATGCGCCCGATCGATTCCATTACTGATTTTGAATTCAGCAGCTTCTCCAATACTTTGAATGCCATTTTATTGGGGTCCAGAGGTGGGAGACGAGAAACATAGGCTCCATGAGATGCACATTTCTTGATGAGTTTGAAATGCTTGTCCTGTTAAATGAATCGATATCATAATCACTAAAGTTTAACAACTAACCTTCTCCCACGAATGAATGCCAGTAATGTGTTTCAGACAGGACAACAGTTTCTCTCTCGCCTCTTCTCCATTGTAACTGCTCCTGATCGACCACCACAAGTGAACATTAATGTAGCGTACCCATGGGGCAAGGGTTTTACGAGTCTTCAGGCGTGATTGCTAGAAGTAGTGTTTAAATATAATACAAATTCTTGAGTATACCTGAAGCAATTTGAGCAAGAGATTTCGTGCGTAATGCCAGATATCGAATTTGTGCTCAATATTGGGATATATTGAAATCTTGAAGTATCTCAGTGACTTCATCCAGGCATCGTCTCAATCCGATGCACTCCAAGCGACCGGACGGTTTTCCTGATAAAGATACGTTTTTATTTCTTCTTACAATTTTGTTGCAAACTTTCAATTTTCTTAGAGCAATTTGAATACGAGATAATTAGTCCATGGAATGCAATCATCAAGACATATCTCAACCAAATGGCAGAACGGCCTCTTGTGTCGTATTGAGCATCACCAGCCAAATTGAGTTTCACTCCCTGCAAGCGAGTTTCGTATGACGAAAAAAATATATACGATGGTTACCTTTGCCAATTCGAATTTTACCAGCTCAATGATCCTCTCCTTCTGTTCTCCAAAGATTTTGCACAATGCCGGAACAAAATAGTTATTCTTGTGCTGATTAAAAGACATTCTGCTCAGAAAGGCGCAATTTATCGATCTGGCAAACGGAGCCACGCTCTAAAATAACTGTATTGTTTTTTTTGTTGAATTCCAGCCTCACCCCATATCCGTATGACGTACAAAGCGCTGCGTTGACGATATCAAGAGAAATCTCGTGCATTTGTTCTTTTTTGTTCTTTGGCTGTCGCATTGCTGGTCGGGAGAATAGGGAGCTTTGCCAATTTTGTGAGGATTCGCAGATTTTGCATTCGCTTTTCACAAACATGACAGCACTCTAAGTAAGTGCGATTAACGAAAAAATGACAGGTAACGAATGGGTAAATAGCTTCAAGTACATGTCCACTTTGCAATGTTCTCCACAACCATCTTTGCAATTGACAAACAATTCTCCTATTCGCTCAATTTTGACGATACAGTACTTTTCTTTTCCTTTGAAATTAATCTCCGAAGTAGGATACTTCTCTCTCATGGGATCGTATGCATTATCATCGTCCTATAAACAACGCAAAATTTTTTTTTAACATTCAATTGAAATTACCTCTTTCTCCTCCATTCCTTCTCCAGAAACATCGCCAGAAAAATCAGAATCATCGCTCAGGTCGTTATCTCTCGAGGTGGACGGCTTCTGTAGAAAGGAACGGCGTCATTGATGAGTTAGTTGATCTATCTCTTATTCTTTTTATCATAAGGTATCGCTTTAATAAAATATCATTGTACTATTGTAGAAATTCTTGGATTGTATTCTTGCTCAGATAGAAAAATGCATATTTGTGAATAATTTTGGAAATATGGACTAGATCATTTTTTCCGAGAAACGGTATCAACCAAACTTTTTATCACATCTTTCAAACGCAAAAATAGTTTAAAATGTTTTCTAGTTGTATACTATCTCATACGTTTTTGTTATTGTAATGGCATTATTTGGGGATCATAGTCGCAGTACGAAAAAAAAACTGTTCATTGTTTTTGTTTCTTATAATTGTATTAATAAAATCGGCTCACGTTTCTGATTGGTTTAGCATGTTTTCGAAGTTTCGTTCCGGTCGGTCCAGTGACAATCGATGTAGAAGGGAAATGAGAACGACAGAGATATTTTCTTCCCTCTTTCCTCAGTTCATCTCTTAATCGCTGCTCTTCGGCCTTGCCATTCGATAAACGCGAAATCCACTTAGACTGCTGGTCAAGACGAGTCGTGAAAGAGAACCATCGTAGTGTACTCGATCGACACACGATGCAATAGCGTGTTTGGGGTCTCATCTATTTTTAAAAGCATTAATCAGCGTGTCAAAGATCACGAATTGGCACAATCAAGCTGCGGACGAGGAGATTGAGACATATTGAAGATATAAAGCATGGTCTCAACCTTTCATAGACGATTTGCAATTGTGAAACCTATCAATTTTATTTCATTACGTGCGATAACATTTTATAACAACTGAAGTAAAATGATCTATTCTTCCATCTGATCATCTGAATTCACATTGTATTTTGAATCTTGAATAGAGAAGGGAACTTCATGAAAACCCGTATATGTTCCGTCCTTAGAAGGCCAAATTGATCTTATTTGGGCTACGAAACACGAGGGTAATTCAATGCGATGGTGCTGCTTCAAAGTTCCTTGGTAGATCGCAGCGATGAAATATCTGTAGCTACCGTATCGCAGGGTTCTGCAAATGCCAAAATTTAGAAAACATGTCATAGTATTTATGCAATCATTTTTTTCTTGCCGGAATAAATAATAGTTTTCCAATAGCCGTAAAATGTGTAAGAGTTCGCGAAATTGAGAAAGCAAATATTACCCTAAACTCGGATATATATGTATATATGTGTCGGGTGATTAGTAATGCATTCAGTAATGGGTGCATTCAGTGAAAGATTCAACAATCGTTCGATTCCGTTTTTCATCGTTAGACCGTAACTGGTCAAACTATCGCCGAATTTCCTTAGAGAATGGCAGCAAAAGTTGGGGCGAGTGCCAAGTTTCTCATCAGTGTAGAAAGAGCATGAGCAATATTTTGCCGCCTTGACTTCATCAGCGTGAAAAATCTTCGATTCGGCGTTTTTTCTCTCCGCATCTTCCTCCTCTTCAATCGCGCTTAGAACTTCGTCTAATTTCGGTTCAAACTTGGTCAAATCTGTTACCATCTGAACAGTAATAATCACTCAAAGCAATACAATATGTAGTCAGAAAGAGGACTCGATCGTTATTTACACAGCTATCTAAAAGAATTAATTTTCAGAGAGATTGAGAGAAATAAGAATAATTGGGGTTACGGTAAACCGAGCAACAAGATAGATTGAGAACGTTGATCCGGGAATACAATATATATAAAGTGAAGAGGGTTAGGTAGATCCGATTTTAGATCTTCCATAACGCGTCATTTTAATCAACCTCGAGTGTTTATTAATGTTTATCACAACATTACATAATCCTTAAACGAGCCTTTTCTTCTTTATCTACTCTTCTCATACTTCTCTTTTATTTATCGAATATGTTATATTTCAGTTGGCATCAGTGGTGTTGCCTGAGAAGTATCAAACAAGCTCCAACCCGTCACTCAATGTACAGCTTTCTTTGGGAAAAAATCAAACCTGATAAACAGTGATGAAGGGCGCAATTAATATTACGATCTTCCGTGTGATATGGCGATGGAAGTCCTGCGAATACAATAAATAAAAAATATAATTATTTTTCTAATGTACTAATGAACGTTCGCGGCTATGGGGCATAGCTCAATTTCAAAATAGAATATTTTAGAGCGATGATTAAAATCGTATAATGGATATTACGAGATATTTGAACAGTAAGAAGATAATTATAATATCAGCCTAAAAAAATACTATTACTCTTTTGTGTGTCCACAGGAAAAATGCGATGAGTGATTGATCAAAATTCAATTATTAAACAATATTTAAATATAGAAGAAAAGCGGAAAAGCGTGCTGTGAGGTGAAGAAATAATGTATACTGTAAGAAAATATTCCGTTTCACGCGTGCTCTCTCGTTGACAGACGAGCCAAGGCGGAGGAGCCGACGCGCGGGTATTTTTTAGGCGGGGGGAGGCGTCGCGAAAGGGGTGGGGTTTGCCAAACGACATTGCGTTAACTGAGCATTTGAATCTTACAATAATTCTTAAAATCTCTTAATTTGGAATCAGGGCACCATTTTTTTCTTTTTCACATTTTTTTTTTCTCCTTAATTTGGATGATCACAGTTCCAAGGCCGATTTGTTTTTTTTTTCGGGACCCTACTTGAGCAAGTCTAAATTCACTGTACGCCATCCTCCAATGAGTACATATTTTCATCAAAAAGGTATAGAGGCGTTCTATTATCACACTTAGTGATCGACGATTAGCAACTACATCGAGCAATAGGACAAAACAAGTACAGTATTATATAAATATATTGACGAAGTATTGAATCCTTTCTCACCTCGAGAGAGCGAGGAGAAGGAGAGGGAGGAGGAGAAGAGACCGCCTCGCATTCGGCTCTGAAGAGAGAGTGAATCAGTTCTTTAATGAAAGTGAATCGGACATTGAATGACTAATTAAATAAATGTGTGAAAACTACGTGATATTTCTTGAAAAATATTGGACCTGAATCAGTGGCACTTTCGTTGTTTGCGACAACGTTAATTTCTCGTGCTTTTAACAAACAAACCTTGTTTAGTTTAATTCATTTCAGTGAACATATATGAAAATGGGACTCAGTTAAAATAGCCAATTAGCGTGAATATAACAAGAAAGCTCGATACACTTACAAGCAACAATCAAGCAAGCTAACTCGTTTGAAACCGAGTGGATAAAACGAGTGGTAAAGCTAACCTTTGAGGGAAAAGCCAGTCCAGTCATCTTCCGTAGATCAAGAGGCACTGATCTCCTTAATGTAATTGTTTATCAGTAGTAACCTGATCTCCAACAGCTGCTATCAACTCAAAAGCAAATAAATTTATTGAACAAACTCGTTGTGCTTCCCAGTTTACTTTTATTATTATTATTTGGCACGGTCCGCCTAGTTAAACCGTGTTTTCGGCAGTGGTGAACTGAATCTAGCTTTAATGACACACAGAACTCGATATTCAGTGGTTTCCAGCAGAACTATTACTAGAACAAGGCTAAAATAGAGTCCTAATCACTCATTTAAATTGTGTAAATATAGAAGCAACTGGCCTGGCGGCGTTCGCCGCTCATGATCCTTCCCGAAGTGCGCCTGACGTTCTTCAAAGTCTGAAAAATTATTCTAAACTATTTCAAAAAGTACACGAATGCAAACGATGGAGTAACAACAAATTTGAGCTTGACAGAGAGAAGTGAATATTGACAGAAGCTCTAATATGGTCGCTTCTAAACCATAGAAATCAAATTATGCGAAATGAACGACAAAAATAATAAAACAAATAGCGGAAAACACTCAACTGCGGCTGCGAGCAAAGTGAGCTACAGTAATCAATAACTCACGCAGCTAAAGTAATCTACAAATTCCCTGAGCTCAATCCCGACTTTTTAAAATCGAATTCTGCTCTTTTAGCTATTTTCAAACTTTTTCATTTTTGTTTCCATACTCAGCAGTACAGTGGGCTTCCAATAAAACAATAAAATTGGGGTCGAATTTTTTGTGTTTACACTATCTTTAACGCGGATTCACATTAATATCCAGTATTCGTAGCATCGTAAAAGTATTTGTAAATGTAGATCACAAATAATACCAGGGAAGAAGGCATACTTTCATTGCCAAAAGTGAATAAGACGTGGACAATACTAACCTGATCTCCAGCTCCAACATCTTCCTCGTTCTTTCCGACGTGGACACCGCTAGCGATCTCGGGCGCCTACTGCTCGAGTGCAACAAGCACATTGCACGTCTTGTAGTCGAAGCCTGAGAAAGTACACTTTACACACGTGACTCTCTCGACACATCACTCTGCAGCGATAAACAGAGAAGAGCATTGTGAAATCGTAGGAAAGTTCTATTTTTAGCAGTGGATGCATGCACGAACCCTTGCTGGAATCGTCGAATCCGATCTTCTTGACGGCGTTTATGACGAGACTCTGGTAGTCGACGACAGCCTTGCTCGTGATTTCTCTCGCCAGGAGAACCATCCCAGTCTTGGTTACAGTTTCTGAAAATTGAAGCAAAGAACCGTGTTATTTCCATCCCCAGGCAGTGTTTCAATCTTCGCCCACCCCAATATGATTCAGCTTACCGCAAGCGACCTTGGCGTTCGGGTGAGGTGCGCGTCGAGAACCGTGTCGGAGATGATGTCGCACATCTTGTCGGGGTGCCCCTCAGACACGGACTCCGAAGTGAACAGGAAGCGCTGCGCACTGCCATCAGATGCAACGCATTTATTGATTCTATATTTATATAATCTTTATTTTTAAATATACCTCGGCTCCGTTGCTCAGTCGCACGATGGCGCACTTGCGATTTCCAGAGTTCGGCTTCTTCGGATGACGGATCACCACTGGAGAGAGACATATTAGCTTCTTGGTTACGATTACTTCCGGATCTTGCCTCCCTCTGATCCCTCTCGACAGTTTTCCTAATCGTCCTTTTCTCGAACCATGTTATATTGTAATTACAAGCCATGATTTCGCACTAATGATACAAGAAAGCTGTGGTTCTGTTGGTGAGTGGGCCCTAGTCACTCTACTGACCCCCAACTAGAATCACTGCATTTCTCATTGTCTTTAAGGAATAGATGAAACTTATTTCAATATCCCTAAGGACTTCTCACAATATAACGACAACAATGGAATCAGATTACTTCAGGAGATTACTGTGAAAAGCCTTGATATTACTATGAATAACCTTGATATTACAATTTGTTCTGCCTTACTTCTAGTAGTAACTAATTTCCAAGCCACCAAGGAGTCGGTAATCAGCAGGACATATTATTCAATAAACAATAAGAATGCACGAATCGGGTTGTTTTTCCAAGTAAACATTTTTTATAAACTAACTTTTGAGGACGATTCCCTTGAAGTGATTGTAGCCGGTGATGGGACTCTTGTCCTTGGAGCGTGATCGTCGCTCGGGAGGCTTATTTCGTTCGTGGATGAACTGCAAGTAGGTCAAAATGATGTTAGTAACGGGTACACGGAAACAACACACCAAAATCAGGTGCTAACCAATTTCAAAGCTGCGAAATGCACTGTGAAAGCAGTGCATAATTGCTATAATATCAGTGCATATGTTTTAATAATAAAAAAAGTGAGAATAAGTGGGTAAATCACACCTGGAGGAAGTTGTTGCGGGCTGCCAGCGAGCTCGTGTGTAGGGCGGCTGCAGCGGTCGACGAGGACGGCAGATGGGCCAGCCGCTGCAGCAGCACCGACCGATCGCATCTGCGCATTATCATTTTAACATAATTACATCAAAGAGCGGAGCCAATAAACCAATACAAATGCACACGAAATGCGCGGAAAAGCAGAGCGTCTAAAACAGACTGCGGAGAACCATCAATGTAGGTCAAACAGCAGCGGTACTAGGCACCTGATGATTCCTTATGCCAAGAACAGCACCATGAACAATGAATAAACCAACAAATCGATAAATACAACGAGCGAAACGACCGAGAGCGAGCACTGAGGCTCCAAATTAAAAAAGTCACGCTGTCGAATGCGAACTGATTTTTTTGGGTTACTGTAGTTACTTTTCTCCATGTTAGAGGAATATTTCACCAGGACATGCCCGACCGATTCCCGTAAACAAGGGTGGACAAAAAATATGAAATGAAAATTGGAATTTATTAGTGATTATTCGCTGGAAGTCAAAAAAGTCAAAAATGGCCAAAAATTATTATCTGTCACGGTTTGTCCACCATGTATGATACTCCAAAATATCCGAGCCGGTCTCTTAAATACAATTTTCTGATTTTTTCTGATTTTCTGACCACTTTTTCTGTTTTCTGATCAGAAAATTTTCTGACCCAAAAATTGTCAGAAAATCAGAAAAATCAGAAATACCCAGCCCTGCTGCACAGGTGCACCCCTAGCTCGTGGACGGTCTCTTAAGCACTTTAGTGTTTTCGGAAAGTAAAACTAATATTTTCGTCTTTTCTTTTTAGCTTGACTCAGATTGAAGTAATAAAGACAATGCGTTACCACCGCACCTTTGTTATCGATCTTTCGTCGTTGAAATCTGTTCTCTAAACCGTCTTGGAAACATGCTGAAAAAAATAGTGAGAACAGCGAGGTGCGCCCAGCTTATGCGCGTTAAAAGCTATTCTCTTCTCGTGCCATTCAAGATGAGGGTGCCTCTTCTCGTATTCTCGATATTACGTAAGTTATTTTTTCAACCTTTGCTGGAATATATTTAAAGCAAAGAATAATAAATAAGTAAATAACCAAGCGTGGTTTAATAGTGAGACACAGATGATAAATTTCCCTTAGCCAATTCAGCAGAGATATGTTTCAGAGATAATTCTTTGTTCTTGTCCACCTGGATTCGAACTCGTCATTAATGGGGAGTGCAGAGGAAACTACACCAGGATCAACTCCTTCTATGATGAACTGGCAAAGACAGCGATTTCGAAATGCAATGAAATCCAAGGACAGCCAATCATTATTCACAACGAGGAAGTGAGCCGTTAAATATGATCACACAATCATAATATTTTTAGCAAAATTCGTACTGGAAAAATCACGTGGCAGGCGGAACTGCGTGGACAGTTATGGGTAATTATATAAAAAGCACATTTTTGCGATATTGAATCTCCAGGCCTTGTCTGTAGTTCGACGACAACACGCTGGGAATGGGCCGATGGATTAACTGTAGACTTCAAACCCCCTGAAAATCTCTTGCACCCAGGTTTTGATTGTGCCACTTAGTATTCGCTTGAAGCTTCCGTATTTTCAGACTTCAATAAGCCATGTGTATCCACATACTCTTGGGTTCTGCGCACGTCCGACGGCTATTGGGGAGTGTTCGGTAAGATGTTTTCTCGGTTAAATAAATAAAGATATTATATTCCTCACTGAAAAATGCATGATAGCGTATGGAAGGCATTTTTTTTACGAATCATGATTAATGAAATTTGTAGAAGGACAACATACAGCATGGACATCGGACGTGTTTTGCACTACTCAACTGCAACATCCGACTCCCAATGGCGATGGTTGCGATACTTTCGAGGACGACAGCGAAGATGGAGTTTGCTATCAGGTAATCAGACCCGATTTGATCAACTATCATTTTTGAGAAGAGCTATTCCATCGGAGATCAGATTATTCTTTTTCAGATCGGCTCAACTGCAGAAAATTGGAAAGAAGCTCAGACGATCTGCGGTAGTTTCGGAGCACAGCCTGCATCAATTCACAATCTGCAGGTGTTCATTATTTTATAAATATTGTAAGAAAAAATCGATCCAGGAAAACTCTTTCATTCGTCGATTGGCAGTTTCCATGGGAGATGTGAAATCAATCTTTCTTGGCGCAACAGTTTCTGGTAAAGGAAATGTTTTTGCATGGGCTGATGGATCGGAATGGGACTACGATAATTTTAGTCCAGGTTCGTATTTCGAAATGGTTTCTCTGTACTTACATCAATTAAGGGTATTTTTGAAATGAATTAAGGTTTCCCTCTCGAAGGGTTTGGGAGTTGTCTTGCGATGGATACTGAAGGTAACTCCGGTCAGTGGGTGAACGTAGATTGCAACTCTAAACGATCAGTGGCGTGCACACGTCAAAGTGAGTTTTGATCTAAATTTTCATAGAACTTGAAGTGCTTCAGAGAACTACATCCTTCCAAATTGCTCATCTGGACTGGGCCAAATTGAAGGCCAAATTGTAGCACATACTCAAATTTCACAATACTTTCTCAATTTTAGATCTACTCGCCCGGTTTTCCTTACGATGCTTCCACTCCATGTGATTTCATCCTCACTGTCGATGCCGGAAAGAAACTTGAGTTGGAGGTATTGTTTATTTATCATCGATGAAATAATTCATTGAAGAATTTGCATTTAGGTGCTTATGCTCGAAGCTAACTCTTGCTTTGACAATCTGATCATATTCGACAGTTATGTCGGCGGAGATTTAATGGACAAGTAAGATCTCTCCATCATCATCAAGTAGCCTTTGCCGCAGTTTGACTGGCGAAGTTCAAGAAAGAATTTATACGAGTCCCTCGAATTCAATGAGAATCTCTTGGCAGCCGAATGGGGGAGTGAATGTGAGAGGAGTCATGGTAACTTTACTACATTAATGAAGTTATATCATGCCGTTTTAGATGACGTTCCGTGGAGTTTGATTACGACACTGTTTATGTAATCTGATCATGCAAATGCTCCGGCAAATTGTTTTTCTCGTTCATCTCCAATGCCGATAAAGATTGTGCTCGAAAATGGTGTCATTTGACCTTTCGATCTCAAAAATTGCCGTCACCACACTATAAAATGGTTCATACTCTCAAGCAGATGTTTCCAATACCTGGAATACTTTACAGAGCTCAGAATAATTTTCTTCTTCAGTTTCCTTCGCACCAACGTCAAAAAGAAAGTTTTTACTCATCTGGTTTCTTGTCATTCCGTTTGTCGAATCTATCAGGTGGCACTTGAATCACGCTCTGCCTACATCTAAGTTAGTAACACTTGATTCATCCCACCTTTTTCCCTTTTCTTCCCATCCCCTCCCAAACGAAGCCTTGAAGAATCTCTAAATAAATCTATAAATCTATAATTTCATTGGCATTTCAACTATGAACAAACTCAGGCGCGATCTTTTCTGCACTGGAGATGCCTGTGCATTCTCCATTCAATCATTCACTTCCCATGCTAATTCAATAACCATCACGAAAATTCAGGCAAAGAATCTATCGGCTGAACAAATGATTCGATGGTTACAGAGTTGCATCACAAACGTCGAGGTTGAATCAGGATGCATTGGCGACATGTTAGATGAAACGCTTTGTGTTCTGCAAGTAGGCGTTTTCAGGACCGACATGTGTAATACTGAGAATTATAATGCAACCGATATAATTCCGATTAAAAACGCGACTTGTCTCGAACCGGTAGTGTTATTTATTACTGAAAGAAGTAAGCTAGTATTTTCAGGGTAAATTTAATGTTTGCGACCGTACAATGTGCTTGTTCTCAACCAGTAACCAAACGTAAGTTTGAAAAAAAATCTATCCATTGGGACTACTACCAAATCCCGAGCATCCGCATATCGTAATATTTCCATGTAGACCTATGAAATCTTTAAATTCTGCAAAAATCCGATTGGTTCATCGCCATATTTCGTCTTGACATTCAAACAGAACAATTTCAGGAGATTTTGTGGAAAATTCAATGACTCCTCGGCAATACATGAGTTTGTTATTATATTTTTATACTATCATTAAATCAATTTCAGAATCTTCCCTAACCTCATTCTACTCCTTCAAACTTCGACGGTAGACGTTATTCCAGAAAATAAACTAACCCCGTATTCTCCGTTTGTTGCGAGCTGTGACAGCAAAGTAACCTAGAAGCAGATTGATACTAGTTTCAATATAAAATGTGTTCAGGAGTGCATGGACCGCGCACAGGAACTCAATTTACAAAATTGTATTACTGCCAAACGCCAAGTTTCCTGCTATCTCCATCACAATGTTTGCTACGATTGCGTTACTTTTCTAGAGATGATCATTACTGAACAATATCCGATATAATCCTGAGAATATTTCCTGTACCGGTGACTTCTGCTATGCTAACATGGCGTCTTTGGACAGGGGGATAGGGCAGCCCACAATCACCACTGGAGGATGCATTACTATTGTCGACGATAGCTTATCCGCGAGGAAAATAAAGTTAGAGTTTACATTTTATTGGAAGTTACGAACACATCGCTCTGAAGGAATCATCGTAAATCTATTTACAGAATAGCTTCTACCAATACATGCGCCGTTATTTCTATTTGTGCGATGAAAATTTCTGCAATTTCGAAAACATTGAGAATTCGGTAGCTAGATTTCCATCTGTCGCATTGACTTCATTATGATGCCATGAAGTGGGAAATATTTTCAGCTCAAAGACGAACTAACGCGTAGAGAGATCGAAACAACGACTAAATCAAACAGTCAATCATCGCCTCCATTCACCATCATAGTCACCATTTTTGCACTTCTTTTTATGTATTTGAGTCATCAAATAATATTATGAAACACTAAAAATAAAAAGTAAAAATATACAAATACACACTGACATAGCAAAAGTTATATCTTTCTCAATTGTTATGTATCTCCTGATCTGAAACTATTTGTCCCTGTCGAATCATCGCTGTTTTTGAACATTCAACAAATTCAATTCTTTGATAATATCTGCACAATTCTCACCGGGGAAGTGCCAATAAAGTACACTCTATACTTCGCTCACTAATGCTCTCCTTTCGAGCTTCAAATTTAAAATTGCTACGTTTCACTCCCCTAATTTTCTTCACACGAATGCAGATGTTTTCGATACTGCGAAGAGCTTAGAGTACTCGAAATACTTCTCATCGATTCAAAGACGAAATGTTTCTCTCTTTGCTGATTTTCTTCCCAGTTGCTATGTCTATCAGATGCCACTTGAATCACGCACTATCGCCATCTGAGTAATTACATTAAAAAGATATTTGAACAATTGTTAAACTCACAATCAGACGCGACCTATATTGCAACGGAGACGCTTGTGCGATATCATTTCAACAATATCGAACAGTTCAGGTAATCATTAGATCGTTTAATCATGATTAGATTTGCTCAGAGTTGCATAACCAACATCGAGGTTTCTTCCGGATGCATTGGCTCCAAAGCAGAGGCAACACTATGTGTTTGCAAGTGAAGTGAAATTTCGAAATATCCTAGAAAAGAACACCTTCCAGAACCGACATGTGTAATTCTGAGGATTATAATGCAACTGAAATAACTCCCATTAAAAACGCGACTTGTCTCGATCCGGTATTACTTATTACTAGTTAGTGAATCAATTTAGTATGTTGAGGCTAAACACAGTTCTTGCGATCTCTCAATGTGCTTGTTCTCGGCGAATGAAGAAATGTGAGTATGCGTAATATATAAATTTGTGGATGAACTACAAAACGACTAATTCCGCGGCGAGCCATTAATTGTGAAATATTCATGTGCCATCGAGTGCATTTTTAATAAATGACATTAACATCAGTTGTATTTACTTTCAGATATGCCTGTGGTTCGTTCGATGACCCGATAATATTGCACGAGTTTTTTTTAATGTCTTAAAATCCGTAAATACATGTTCAGGCAGTTTCCTAATTCCATTCTTATCCTTCAAACTTTATCTATATTTAGCCTAAACCAAATTTCATCGGTTGTTGCGACTTGTGACAGTAAAGTAACCATACACTCTTTGATGTACTTTTCGAAAGTTCTTAAATTTAGGATTGTGTGAGACGTGCTGAGTTGCTCAGCTCGAGAAAATTCACAAGCTCCAGGCGCCAAGTTTTATTCATCATGACGACGTTCGCTTCTCATGCGTCTTTTTGTTGTTGTCAAATATGCGTATTTCAGCCCAAGAATCCCAACAATGTGTCATGTCACGGTGACTTCTGTTATACAAACTTCGCAGATTTGGATGGGTTGGTCGGGCGGCGTATAGTCACAACTCGAGGCTGCCTCACCATCATCGATGATAGCTTATCGGCAAGGAAGCTGACGGTATACTACATATTACAATATGCACTGATAACGAGCCAATACACAAGAAAAAAATATTTCTAACGGAATATATTTTACAGAACGGCTTTTACCATTACATGCGGCTGTATTTCTATTTGTGTTCGGAAGAATATTGCAATATCGAAAATGTCAAAGTTGAAAAGTTGAAAATCGGTGAAGAGGTTAGAATTACTTAGCGAAATGTGACATGCGATTAATTACATTTCGAATGCCTGAAAATACAATTATCTTTGTGTGATTGTAGTATGATAACAATTTTTTTTCATCTTTCAAGGTTGAAGTTGGAACGACGTCTCCGGCGCCTAATTTCGAAACCACTACCAAGTTGAGCAGTCATGTTTTGCCTTTTTGTACAATAATACTAGTCGCCTGTTGTATAATTATTCATTTTATTCGTTAACTTTTATTCCTTGAATATTGAATGATGATGAGAAAATAAATCACATTATTATAAGTTTTAGTGAAAATAATTGCAGAAAACTAAACAAATGAAAACATATTATAGCATGTTTCGAATTGCTTATTCGATCGTCCATACATTCCATATTTCTTTGGCTGGTCTTCCATGCCATTATAGGTTTCGCAAGAAGAGAAGAGAAAGATGGTTGTTGAGTAGTTACATCCCAAATTCGTCAAACGCAGATGTTTTTTTTTTATTTTCCTACTTCTCCGCTCTCTAATCTCCACTTCTCCCCTCTTCTTCGAAATTGGCTTTGCGTGTTCAATGCGTTTATCCTGGCTTTTCTTCTTTCCATTATCGACGGCCATCACATGTCATATTTCGAATATTCGTAGATCATTTGAGTTATTCGATATTTATTTCATATAATTAAATTTTCGTATACCCAGAAGCGACGAATACTGTGTTGGTGGAGCATGTGCAATCTCTATACGACCGTACGGTAATATTCAGGTCAGCAGACTAAGTTGACGGAAAAAATTGAGATGCAACATATTCAGGGCTGCATATCTAACGTCGAGGTTCATTTCAGTTCAGGGTTGCATCGGAAACGAAACTGACGAAATGCTGTGCATCTGCGAGTAAATTAAATATCATGAAAATATATATTTTTTAAAAGCAGAACTGAGAAGTGTAACTCATTCGAGGTGAATATCACAGCTGTGATGCATAATAAAAATTGGAATTGGGGCAAACTGGTATATTTACAATCACATTCAAGGTTGATCGAGTCTTCAGATTCCGCTTAGTTCTAGCAATGAATCGACTTGTGTGATCAGTTATAACAGTGTGTAAGAAAAATTTGTTTATGAAGATCATGAACTGTGATTTCAGCGACCCATCTCAGCACTTCGATGACCCAAATAGAATCTTCGAGTTCGTTTCTCACGTTGTCTCTTTGTCAATTTCAACTTTTCAGAGTCTTTCCTAACATCCTCATAATAGACCAAACTTCAGTGATTGACTACGGCGTAAAGCGTGGTCATTTCGCTCTAAGGTCTTTGTTTATTGCAAACTGTGAAACTGAAGTAAGTAAATTGGTTAGAAAAAATAAAATATGTTCAGTATGGACGGACAAATGACATCGGATAGACACTACTAACAACAATAATATTTTTAATGAAATATGAAATTTAGGATTGTTTGAATCGTTCTGAGAAGCTGAGACTGCAGAATTTTACGAGTTCCAAGTGTCATGTTACATTCATCCGAATGACGTTATCTAACACTTAACGGCACATTTAATTGCGAAATTCAGCTCTATAGTATTGCCTCCAATCCTGATAATCTCACATGTCGTGGCAATTTTTGTTACGTCAACTCGGTGGAAAACTTTCCTTACAATTCGCAAAAAAACAGATCGCGGCTGCATAACAGTTGTCGACGACAGTCTAACCACGAGAAAAATTAGCGTATGTATTCCATGCAATATTCCGCATGAAATGTAGCGAATTCACAAACATAACCAACCAAAGGTTTTGAGGATGATAATACATCTTTGCAGAACGGTATTTACCAGTACTTGCGTCTCAGTTTTTTTTTTGGAAGATCAAGGCAATTGTCTTACTTCTGTTTCGCAAGTAGTAATGAACGAAGAAGTGTGCGGTATGAACCCAGTATTCGTTTTAGGGTCAATCCAAGAGCTATGATCGATTATACTGACGTTGGGAAAGAGTCTGAGATATTTTTTGACGATTATCGAATTTCTAAATCGACAAACTTTTGAAGTCTCAACGGTTCATCGAAGGTTCGACAAAGGGAGCTGAAAATATAAATAACGAAAAAGTGTCGTTGTATTTTAAATTTCTTACGTATCATTGCTCACATAACTGCTGGCACAATGCTGATTGAACTCGCAAGTTGTGCTGTCACAGGCGCTCCGACTCTTCGAGAAAAACAATAACGATTCCGTCTTTCGAACTGGAAAGCTACCGGATCTCTGCAGCTCGGGTATTTTATGGGAGTTACCGTAGTGATAATATAGTCTTCGGTGTTGCACAGGTCCGTTCTGGAACACACTCATATCGAAACTTACAAACGAAGCTTAGCTTACTTGCAAGTACACATCGTCTTGGTGGTATTGTTGCCCCGACAACCGCTGGGCACTTCGAGGTTAGTTATACAGCTCTGATAAAGATTATTAAATATTTTTTCCAACCAATTAATCGCCTGTAGTGTCCCATTCGGTCTAATTGCAATCGCACACGCATCGCCAGTGCAGTATTGGTCGTGTCTGTACTTTATTTTTCGAACAAAGGTCTTTGTGAGACAACTAATAAATAACTAACTCGACGTGATAACGGGCGTGTTTCAAATGACATTTGATGGATTCAGCAACTGGAAAGAATAGAAACAACGAAAAAATCATCGTAAATATGGAGATTTGAAAGCCAGTAGACACTTCACTAGCTTGTAGATCAATCAAAAACATCTGCGAGGGAGGGAGATACGTCAAGAGAGTGAGAAACACCCGATCTTCGAACGATTTTTTTCTCGAAAATGTGAAAAGGTGGTTTTGGTGAATGTGCTAGGTTCGTACACAAGATAAAATCAATAATTTTTATTCAATATTTGCGACATTATAATTGCATAAATAGTAGTTTCGTTAGAAACAGCAATGTCAGCGTGTAGATAGATGATAGATGGTTGCTTGGCTTTGTCGTCGTTTCGACTATCTGATTCGATAGTGCTTTAACCTGGAGAACAATTCATATTTTAAATTAGTTCAAAACTCCAAGTATCGTAGTTCTTATTAAGTAAGGTGTTGTTTGTTATCAATGTTAGGTAAGCAAAAACCTTGTAATCCTGAACAGTATCGTTGTTGCAGTGATTATGCGAGCATATGTAGAATTCGAGCTGCATGTACTGGTAGATACCGTTCTGCAAAGTAGTTGATTATCTAATTATTAGTAGACAACTCTATATTGGCTGACTGGTGACTATTTACGAATTATGAGTAAAATTTAGATAAGATGCATGCCTCAATCGTTCTTTCGGCTAGACTATCATCCACAATGGAAATGCATCCGCGAGTGTTCATTAGAGGAAATCCAGGAAGTCTGATGTCATTGTACGTGACAAAACAGAAGTCACCGAAACAGGAAAAATTCTTGAATGTTGAAGGCTCATCATTATACTTAATCTTGAGAAATAATATGGGAGTTTTAATATAAACAAACTCTCTCTGGATGGACATAACATGATAGCTGAGGCTTAGCGCTTATGAAGTTCAGTCTGCTAAGTTCCTCTGCAAGATGCATACACTCCTGAATTTTTTTGTAGACCTTTACATTGCGTTATTGTTTTTGGATTTTTAATTTTCCTTCTTACTTGAGTGACACAAGTAGCAAGGAATGATATCGACCGAGGAAGAATGCTCTTGTCTATTTTCGGCCCCCACATCGACACCGAACTGTGATCGATTACAATGATGTTTGGGAAGAGCCTGTACATATTCTTTATTGTTCTAAATAAAGCGTGTGACCAAACTCATTGATTCTCATTTGTTCATCAAACGTAGAATATATATCGAATATGAAAATATATTTATATTTATTTTAATTTATTCGAAAAATGTTCTCACTCTCCACCCTTTCGGAATAGGCATGTCGAAAAATCTGAACAACTGGGTTCCTGAATATTTGGTATTAATTTTGTTAACATTCATTACCTTTACCAGATTGTGACATCTTGCATTGTGTAATGGCGTAATAACTGTGATATTATAGTTATCCGAATTGCACAAGTCGGTTCTAAAAGCTGACACTTTGATTTTCGCGTTCGATTCTGCTTACCCGCAAATGCAAAGTGTCGTATCATCATTGTCTCTAATGCATCCGATCGTCACCTCGACGTTTGTTATACAACTCTGCAAATATGGAAGGGTACTTATCAGCCCAATTTCGAACCTGAATATTCCCATCCGGCTTTATGGAGATTGCACAAGCATCGCCAAAGCAGAATTCATCCTCTCCACTAGAGATACATTATAACGGATAATATCAGGTCGGTCAGAAAGTTTCTTTCTTTTTTTACGCTCATCGATTCTGACCTATATTATTCTTGTTGTTTGATCGATCAGCATATGGCTATACATAATCAATGAGGGCATTGTTGCTCTTTTTAGCGCACATTATATCAGGGCTTAACAATCAGTATGAGGGACACAAAGTAAAGCTAAATTCACAGTGGTTCACCATGAATCGCATCTGTATCTCAACCCAGTGCACAGTGGAAAGAAGTAATAGGGTCCAACCAGTGTCACATTTATAAAGTACGATGATTGATGATTACCATTAAGTTATTGCGAGGAAATTATCGCAGCATGCTTAATAGAAAAGCGCTTGTGAAGATGCAACAGACGGTTCTGGAACTCTCGAAAAACAGTTTCCATCACACAGCTGTCGAGTCGATAGATCTTCAAATGTCAATTCAAGTGCATATCAAAGTACAATACCTAGTGAGTCCCCAATACAAATTGAGAGAGGATCCCATTATCCATAAATTAGCTGAATTTTCTTGAACTTTGATATCGATAATTGAAGATTGTAAACAAGACATATATCTGCGTCCCTTTTTGTATAGAGTCAGAAGGGCGGTTATTTCGATGCTAAAAGAATAAGCAACTCTTGTTCTATCGTTGTTTTCTTGGGTAGAACTTGGCGTTCGCTATTTTCTGTAATGGGAGGTCGTGACGGTATACACCGAAATTCATGTTTTATTGCAATTTCCGCTTCAAAATGTATTTTCCCTTCTTCCACACGAGACCTGTTCAATTCACACATACTACGATGTTGCCCCAGGACACCCCTAACTTATGGCATATTGGCGATTTAAACAAGCACAATTGTCGAGCTAAAATTAACAAAAAGAAAAAGAAAGAAACTTTTTGACCGACCTAATATTTATGAAACAAAGGAACTCACAAAACACCACGGTAACGATAATGTTTCATGCGGCATTTGATAGGCATCACAACTGGGAGAAAAATGAGCCAAGAGATCAACATTCTGTAAGAAGAGAAAATGTAAGAGAGATGGAGGTTCTTTCATTCTAATCATTGAAAACATCTGTCCGAGCGTGCGAATGTGAAATTAAAAACTGAGATGCAACGTAAAGGGGAAAAATTGAAGAAATACACGCAAATGAAGCTACAGTAGGAAGTTTCTTAGCCTCTTCATTTGACACTTACGTAATACATAAGAAAACTGTTCATTTCACTTTGTTCAAGACATTTTAACGTATATTTTTCGTTCACTAATTCAAATGTATCTAAAGTGAAATTGCGAGGAGAGAGAACAACACAGTGTAAGAAGGCGATGGGTGGCAGATTGCTTTCGTTGTCTTTTCCATATTGTAGATTGGTGTAGTCGATTCGGATTTGACCTTGAAATATAGTAGTTTTGCAAGCGCAACTATTATCCTGATTTGTAAATAATTGTAGCGAAACAAAATGCTTGCGCACATTTTACTATATTTCGCTTTTTTTCCACGCATTTTGCAAGCAATTTTCTGCCTGGAACACCTATCCTATATTCGTTGAATGTATCGTTATTGAAGTAATTTTCCGAACACAAGTAGAAGTAGAGCCGCAAGTATTGATAGATGCCGGTCTTAAAAGCTATGGTTATGTTTTAAAGCTTCAGCGTAACATATTTTCACAATGAACGACGATTTCGGAGCGGTTTTTGCCCCTTGAGAAGTTAGGACTATCCAAGAGCTATCATCGATTAGCATGATGATTGGAAAGATCCTGATGCCATTAATCAACGGGGAAATTGGCGAGAGAAACAAACTCGTGGAATCTATTCGGATCTTCGAATGTGGCGCAACTTCCGCTGAATTTTCATTTTTCATTAGAAAAATAATTTTTAAAAAATGAATTTGTTACTACTTTTGAACTTCGTACGGCTACATCTGTTTTCTATTACGTTGAACTAATTTCAAGAGCAATCATGGTTGGCACATCATATTCGTAAGGAAAACAGGACAGAAAAGACTCACTGGTTGTAGGTGTCGAACAAGCACGTGGCACTGTCGCAAACGTGCTTATCATCCTAAAATTTTCAAACCATTTTGGTGGACAACGAGAGACGTTACCGGATCATGACAGTCAAGGTATTTTAGTGGCGTTATCTCTGTTACATTATAATCCAAAATGTTGCACAAATCGGTTCTAGAAAACGTCTGACATTTAGATATTGTGTAATTTCTATAGTACTTGCAGATGCAAAGAACAGTAGTCTCAGTGTCTCCCACGCATCCGACCGACACCGCGGAGTTCGTAATGCAACTCTAAACATGCATTATCATAAGTTTTAGATTAATAGTAAACCATCTGAATAATTCCATAAGAACGAATGGCGATTGCACAGATTTGCATATACAGAATTTTCCAGCTCCAATTCTGAAAATCCGAAAAGCTTTATTATCGTAAATAAAGAGCATTCGAAACTAACACAACAGTACTGGGGACGTTAAGCATATGGCATTTTATAGACATTGCCACGGGGAATAAGAGTACCCAAGCGAACAACATCTCGTACTGGAGCCGAAACCATAGAGAGAGAAAATATGGACTTCTTCGAAAATTTAGAAACATCTGCTTTTAAGAGACCGGCTCCGTTATTTTCGACCACCCTTTGGTCACGGTGCCCCCGGAATGGCAGCCACAAGCCCATACCCGAGTATGATGAGTACTTTGGTCGTGTATTGTTCAAAACATTTTTTCTTTTCTGTTACCTCAAATCACCTGGTTGAAAATTGATCCCATAGGCAAAATGCTAAAAAAAAATCATATTTTCTCAGCCAGATTAGATAGGTTAAGTTACTCAATTACGTTAACATAAGAGTGTCCCGAGGTATATAATCAGCCGTTATGATATGACTGTACTCGATTTGAAAATCACTTTTGAAATTTATTTTTTGTTTTTTTTTGGAATTTCTTGCAAAACGAGGAAATAACGCAGGCTCCCACTATGCTCATTTTGTGGGACCTTCTCACATGCATCGAAACCTCATTGAGTGGGAATTTTCAATTTTTACGAAAAGCGTCGTTTTTACGTTTGAAGACAGTCAACTGAGGGGTAGATTGTGATTTAATTCCCTTATGGCCGAATAAATGCCTCAAATGCGTTAGTTCGAAAACTACTCAACCTTTCCAATTGTGTAGCGTTGATTTAAGTCGAAATAACCATACTTCCCGAGATTCGAAAAATCGGTTTTTTGAATCTTGTTGACTTTGCATTTTTCCGACACTTTTTTGTCCTAACGCAGAAATAACGCAGACATTCACTATTATAATTCGGTAGACCCATCAACTATGCATCGAATTCCTATCAACTAAGCCGCTCATATTTTTACGAATGTCGCCATTTTTCCGCTCGAATTCACGTGTGTTCTTTGCATCTGCAAGTACTATAGAAATTACACAATATCTAAATGTCAGACGTTTTCTAGAACCGATTTGTGCAACATTTTGGATTATAATGTAACAGAGATAACGCCACTAAAATACCTTGACTGTCATGATCCGGTAACGTCTCTCGTTGTCCACCAAAATGGTTTGAAAATTTTAGGATGATAAGCACGTTTGCGACAGTGCCACGTGCTTGTTCGACACCTACAACCAGTGAGTCTTTTCTGTCCTGTTTTCCTTACGAATATGATGTGCCAACCATGATTGCTCTTGAAATTAGTTCAACGTAATAGAAAACAGATGTAGCCGTCCGGGAATTGGGTATTAGCAGAGTTACATAACTTTTTTGAAAAACCGACTGCCCCGATCCAGCGCATCAACAAGAAATGACGTCATCAACATAATAAATGTCCCCCTCTGCCTCCTTATTCGATTTCTTTTTTGGAATTGTTTTTAGCATGATTTTAAAGCGAGTTATGGTTGTTTTAGTGAGGCAATTTTGGTCGTAAATTTCGTAGTGTCTCTACTTTGACCTACCTATACTCGAAGATGCGACCATTTATCGAAAATCGGCTAACGCAGTTTGAAAGAGCATCATTCGATGTACTTAAGTTTTACTTTTCAGCGGAATCGGGGAAACTTTGTCCTATGTCCGCTGGGCTCTCGAAACTCTGACGATTCCTCTCTTAAATATCCGGAAAGTCGATTTTTCTAAAAAAAAAAAACACATTGAAGATGACAATTTAAACCATACGCTTAGTTGAGTCATTGGTAGATCACTAAAATACGAGTGGACGTTCGACTACTAGTGATATATTCTATTTTGGAATAATGCCATATAAATCATATTTCAGCAGAATGGAAGTGCATCACATATCAATTTCGTCGGAGATGACTGAACTTCGTTATCTGCTGGATGCTCATCGTCAGAGAGGAGGACTGGATAGGACGGTATAACTAGATTTGGATTACTCTGTAGAAGAGTTTGAATGACCGAATAGTTCAACGTTCGGCTATTAGTGATATGTTCTAATTTGGAATAATGCCATATAAATCATATTTCAACAGAATGGAAGTGCATCACATATCAATTCGTCGGAGATGACTGAACTCCGTAATCTGCTGGATGCTCATCGTCAGAGAGGAGGACTGGATAGGACGGTATAACTAGATTTGGATTACTCTGTAGAAGAGTTTGAATGACCGAATAGTTCAACGTTCGGCTACTAGTAATATGTTCTAATTTGGAATAATGGAAGTTGCGTCCAAGATCGGAAGAAAGTGATTGCCAGCTTTCCATGCTCCTTCTAACCCTATCGTTCAGATTCAAGACACGTCGTCACTACATTGACAAGAATTTCACTGTGGGACAGTGAACGACATTTGGAAGAAGGGGGATCGGGGCGGGGTGCATAAACGATAAACTCGTTCGTTCGAAATTTTGTGCGTGTTACACATACACACTTACCGCACTAAAAGCATTTTGCATCTCACACTGTCTAGATAATACATTATTCAAAAAAAGAAACAAAGGGAAGCATTGCATTGGGGGGTGGTGTTTCTATGGATTACACTCGTCGATAATAAATGGCACGAGCGAGACAGAACTTAAGCGTAGAAACTGAGAGCGCTCAGAGAAAACTCTGTTAATATTTTGAGTTGTGTGAGATCTTCATCATAGATCAATCACAGCCTGGTCCCAGTACTTCTAATGCAGTTCTCTCTTCAGGAGCAGGAGGAGGCGGCGCTCGTCATGATGCTCGCTGATGACGACAATGTCGACGAAGGATCCATGACAAATCGGCATCCGACTCTCTTCATTCCGCGTGCACTCTCGTTTCTCTAACCGACGAGAGATCACGCGAATTCAGGAGAATCGTTTCCGATTTGTCATCTCTAACTAGGACCTCGTTTCGGCGAATCGGGAATATTTGGCGTATCCGAAATTTTATGGAAAAAATATTCTTTTTTTTAAAATTTATCGGTTTCTGGCCCACGTTGCAATCACGCAGATTGAAAACGAGGTGTTATAAAGAAAATCGATTGATGTAAATGATAGGAGAAAACAATGGCCAATTTCAAGTACAGAAACTGAAAAAAGTGTAATTTTTAGATAATCGAAAAAAAAAACCGTTAATGGAAGCATGAAACTGAATTCCTAGTGAGTAGTGAGTTCTTGGGATGATAAAGCGGTCATAAATTTCCTAAAAAAAATGAGCCATCACATCGATCAGATAAGCGAGAGAACTAGTGATAGATTTAACTAGCTAAATAGTTTGCGTTCTCCAACGTTCCAGCCTTTTTGTGAATAGTGCAAGCGCAAAATTCAATTAATCACTCACCTTCTAAGACAATCTTTCTTCAGGAGAGCAATCGCGTGAGAGGAGGGAGTCGATCCTCAATCGACGTTACGGTGAGCAGCATATACACACAGAGGAAGCCCAGTTTCAGATCATAGTAGCCCTGTAATGTGGGCTAATCTGTGTCGGAAAAGCTACATTCTTCATGCTGATATTAGCATTCTGCTGTATGTCCCAGATAATGGATCGCTAGGCGCAATATCGAAATAATTGATGGATCGTTGCAGAACGGACAAGCCATTCGACTCCCGGTCAGACCCTCAAGCAGCGCGGTCGCACCTCCCGCCTCGACTCGTGCCATCCGTGCACCGGTCAATCCACAGACAAGTGAGTGAAGGGCAATGCGGGTCAACCATAAACGTGTTTCTTCCTATATCTCGTTCTACTGCATATTGTCCAGTCAACTGTCTCGCCCTGTTATTGATTTTCTTATTTTTTCATATTCGATAAAATTCATACCGAAAACAAATCGCGCACGGAAGAAATCATAATTCCATCTGACGGGGAGAAAACAGCTTTGTGGATCTCAGATAAAATTTGTAAAAGTTAGTAAAATTACATATAAAAATATCGCAATTGTACCTTTTTCTTCATGACGAAGTATACTGCATTGTTGTCTCCTACTCCGAATACATCGATGTTCTTACCGGGAAGAGTGGCATCTATTTCGTTTCCTCTGAGAGAAATAAATACAATTGAAATATTCGTTATTTCACTTCACTTACTTGCTTTTCACATACAACCTCTGCGGGGAAGCTGATTTCCAGTAAAATATAGTACCTGACTTGTTTTTTTCTTGAAATAGAGTCATTTTTACTCGCCATCCTGCACCTGGAAGGTGTCAATGCCCTCATGTAACCTCTCTATTGTCTTCGTTTTCAGAGAATTGGATCCCATTGCTGAAAAATAAAAGAGTAGCATTTGAAATTAAGCATCTCAATCATGTTGAGAAATGAAGCAATCTCAGTCAAACAAATCACTGTCATGGCCGATTGCATTAGCATGGGCCATGAACGTGATTTTTTCTCTCAACTTTTGATCGATGCCAAGACAATACTTTTCAAGAAATAGGGGAGGAGCCTGGTGGCGTGCGCAATAGAATGGAATGAGAGCGAGAAGGAAAGAGAAAAATGTGCGAATGAGTATGCGGGGACAGAACCAAACACATCTCACAAAACTAACATCGCTCCAATAGGTTGATCTAATGAATCTTCAAGTGAGAATAGATCCAAAATAGAAATATGAGGCAGTTTGCGTTAGGTTCAACAAGTGGCTGGAAAAAAAATCCGATATGCTCAAAATGGTCCCAGGGGTAACTTTTGATTCTGAATCGAATGGCGTTTCCCGTTTTTCGATAGGTCCTTTCCGAACCGAGTTATGGCACCATGTGGGTTTTGTCAAATTCTTGTTCTCCTATGAAAACTGCCCCGAAAAGGGGCAAAATTGCCACAAATCTTGCGTACCCGACCAGAATTTAATTCTCTACAAAATGAAAAAAAATTGAAGCTCCTATCTTTTTTCGTTTTCAAGTTATGATCGTTTTTTGACAGACGCCATCTGCAAGTAGAACGAGTAGACTCTAACGATCATTTTAAGTTTTTGGGTGTAGGATTTGAACTGTGGAGAACTGAATTACATCGATTTTAGTGACAAAAACCTGCGATTTTTGGAGTTTTTCGAGTTCAACTTTTTTCTTAAGAGTTTTCATGATCTATAGGATAAAAATTCGGTTTCTACGTGAGAAAATACACCAAAAACTCCTATAGTGACGTATTTTTAAGAATATCATTTTTTCGACACAAAAATGGATCCAGGAACCAGTATCAGGGTCGAAAAAGTCATTTTCTCAAAAATACGTCTCTATAGGAGTTTTTGGTCTCTTTAATTAATCATTTAATTTTTAATTAAATATGAAAATTAATTAATTAATTAACGAATAAATTATTTACTGAACTATTTCATAATCCTTTAAATTATCAACTAAATTGTCTCATGATCCAGGTGCAGAATCGTGATAAACTCGATAAGCATCCAATCACCTGCAGCTCCCTCGATCTATTTTTGCTTTCTGCAGCTGCTGTATACTCCTCCTCCTCTTCACTCTCATCCAAATACAGTCTCGCCCTCTCTTGTCTCTCCGTAGCTGCAGTATTCGCTTTCTTCTTCTCTGCATCTCGTGCAGCAGGTTCCGGCTGCGCCTGCTGCAGCGTCGTTCGCTTTTTCTTAACAGGCGGAGGTGTGAGGTCGTGCAGGGGCGAGGGTGGGTCAGCAGGTGCAGCAGCTGCAGCCCTATTTGCAGCCTCATCGACATAGGTCAGATTCTCATTGGGATCGTGAGCCTGGATGATAGTGACGTGGTTGAGGATCCGAGTGCCCAAGGGATCCGAGGATGTAACAATGATATTTTTATTATTTTAATCAATTACATTTTTGAGAGGATGAGTTTTTCGTTTAGCCACTGGTTCAATCAAGGTTGTGCCGCTACGTAAAGTAATCTAAAACAATATTTTTTTAAACCATAAATGCAATGCGATTTTACTCCATAAATGACTTCAGTCATATTGAACAAGTGTTGATCAGATACGAATTGGTTCAACGAACAAGCACCACACTTGAACCATGCGTGAAACGCAAAACCGTAGGCTTATTATGGTGCACATTTTATACAAAATATAAATAAATAAATAAAAAGAACAAAAAAATATCCTCACGTCGCTTGGTTCTTCTCATTCCTCCAGGAGTGCGCAACACCGGAGACTGATTAGGGTGATAAAATCGCCCTGAGTCTGCAATTATCGATTATTTAAAATTGAGATGATAGATTGTTGATTTTCCAACCATACGAATAGAATATGATTTACAATTATTGTGATTCCTATCATGGCACTATCAGCGGAAACTCGAATCTCCTTATTTTATAAAACTTCTGCAGCACCAGAAAAAATTCTTATTTCTCTCACTTACTTATACCTTCCAAACTCTGTATTACACCGTATAAATTTTTCCGTCTTTACTTTATCCCTCTCCACTTTCACTATCGTACCCCATCGTTCGTCCCCCTACCGTAATCCTCGCCAGTTTCATCATTATCCGACGCCCTCGAAACGTGTAGTTCAGTCTCCTCATTCTCCTCCTCATCATTCTTTCTTCTCAAAAAAAAAACATATTATTTGGCCGAGCCCCGTATTTTCTCCATGAAATATGGGCCAACTATTGATTACAGTATCCCCACTCGCATGGCTACCGTACTCACTTGAGTTGGTAACTGATGATCTTCGGCTTATCCCCCGTTGATAGATCGTAGACCACGTGGTAGTTAGGGAACTTTTTCAGGATGCTGAAAATATTGATTTGCAGATAATAATTGATTTATTTTTAATTAAATTAAAAAGAGTGAAAACTGACTTCTGACGCTCGAGTGTCGGAAGTTCAGTTCCCATGTACTTGTATATGTATAAAGAAATGCGAGAAATGAGCTTCATCTGCTACAATTAAAGAAAGAAGAACAGGAATAAAAGAAGCTCAAAGATCAAAGGTCATCCACCAACCTTATCCGCACTGACTCCTCCCACGTGGTGCATTTTCTCGTGCAGATATTTACGATACCTGCAGTGGGATCACTAATGTATCGTTATATAATGAAGATTATTTATATAAACATAATACTTCATACATATACAAAAGATATCACATATCCGTTCTTCCTCCACGCTAGAGTTCGAAATACTGGTCGCGATTTCTCCATTCCGCACACTCTTTCGTCAATCGATAGAGTGTGCGAAATGGAGAATTCTTGAGCAACTCTATTCTTCCACACTCACTTTGTGGCCATGGACGATTCGGAGTGGTCGCATTTATCGCCGTTTCTCTTTCTCTCCTGCTCCTTCTCCATCCATTTCCACAGCTCCAATCCTTTGGGAAAGTCGGCGTGTCTTTGAAGATTGCGGTCCTTAGACGTGCATGCCCTGCAAATATCGTAATCACGCGGTTTCGCTCAAACTAGTGATGATAAACTAGCTTTTAAAGCAGAATTCAGCCTGAACCATACGCTTTTTCAGAGAAATTATCTGTCTCGTGGTATTGAGTACTGTAACCACTTTCGGAATCATTATACGGCGATCGATTTCTCGCTTCAAAAACCGTGTCTTTAGCACTACTACTGATTGGACTCAGAAAGGCGAATACAGAAGACTTTCTTAGTGATGAGAGTTCTTAAAAAACAAACGCGTGAGACCTGCCTCAGGCGAATAATTCTTCGAGTGTATGCTAACTCGTCATATGAGGCGAATCGCGAGATTTTCGAGCACCCTGCGGACTTAGGAAACATATACCTCCGATCCCGCTGAAAAGTAAAACTTAAGTACTTTGAATGGTGCTCTACAAAACCACGTTGGCCGTTTTTCTATATCGGTTTTCTGCAGTAGTGATTTCGTTTCGGATTCCGCTCTCTCCATTTCGCACACTCTGTCGTTTCTCAGACATGTCGTCGATAGTGTGCGGAATGGAGAGCCAAAACCGAAACGACATCACTATTCTGCATTAGTATTGTATCGGAGAACAAACCTTACTTGTAGAGGAACACCACCATCATCTTCAGATCACTCTGGCTGTAGGTCTCTCGTGCCGTCTGGGATTCGATAGATCACGATAGGTTACGGTAGTCAAACGAGTACGGTAAGTACTGTTCGCAAATGCTTTTTACGAGCAGGACTACGCCTCGCTCGTGCTACATTAGACAAGCGCAATGATATGATATACACATATCACTTAGCGAGAGAGCGTGCGCTTCTCAATTTCCCCACCATATTGGAAAGATGCTTGTCGCGTTTTTTTTCTTTTCTAAAATTCATTTTCATAATTCCCATTGGTATTATATCATCACTTTCAAACAAATATTTTAAACACTTTCTGATGTTTGATAATACTAACCTTCTCAGCAGTGGGTTCTTCGGTTTTCTTGATGACGATATCATGCCACCCGGTGTTCTTATTACTTGGAGAAAACGGCCTGACCATCTGAAAAAGACTGAACATAAAAGACAGAAATAGCAAGTAAGCAACACGTAAGAGCGAACGATTCAAAACATAGGGTTGTGTTATACACCGATAAAATGATCGGATGCCACCGTCCGACCTGAACGATCTCCCCCGCTGGGCATGCATTACTTGATATCCTGAACTAATCGATTTGAGTAGATCTCCCCCAGCGGGTAAATCATCACAAGCTTATCACGATTATACGGCTCGTCTTATCATAGGAGAATAATTGCACAAGAACGAGATTAGGCTGCTTTGAAGGTAAGAGTTGGTCGCTGGTTTGCTAGTTCGACGTATGTCATTGTAAAAAGCTCGTCAATCTTCGAGCGATCTGGAAAAGTTAACTTTTCCTCCGCGCTCTCAGCCTCACGAGCTTTTCGCAATCGCATGGGCAAAGCATAGGCAATCCTTAAACATATAAAATCAAGAGATTCGGTCACGTGAGGGCACTTCCCACAGTAAATCTGTTAATCTGGACACCCTGAACAGTCTCGATAGTGATTGTTTTCTCTAAAGGCTTGTTTCTCCGAATGGTGAAGAAAAGTCACCAATTCGCAGTATATTTTCTTCTGTTTTCTAAATACTGGCAAACGTAGATCACATAATGATCTATTCTAAATCTATTTTCATTAGCATAGCCATTTGAGAAATTTATTGACTTGTTCTTGTTGATATCGGAGGCTCTCAAGATATACTATTTTTTTCTGAAAAATAATATACTCCTGAATATTAACGAGATATGAACTATTGATTGAATCAAGACCATACAAAAGGCATTCCCAATACAGGTTTATTCTTTTAAACATGACGTGTAGTAAATTTCAAAGATTATGAGCAAAAAAGAGGATGATCTTGGAAGACAGAAGACATTTCGTTGCGAACCATTGAATCTTATTGCACGAATATCTTACGACATCAAGACGAAAGCATGAAAATTAAGTATATAATACGAATAATAATTTTAAAAAATAATGAATAAAGTCACAATTTCTTAAACTCAAATTGACCATGTAAGCAAGGCAAACACCGCCGACAATAGGCGATCCGATCAGAGCAATCGGTGCGAGAGGAGAACTCACAAACAGGAGCAGTGCTACGGGGGCCAGAAAGATGAGCCACGCAGCGGACGAGACCTATGCTGATGCATTTGTGATTGTGCACATGCTAATGTTGTAGAAATAGCAGATCATATTTCGTGTTGATCCGATATCTCAGGAAGACACGAAATTAATGAAGAAACAAAGAGAAACATGATAACCCTATCAGATACCCACCTTCTTTTCATTGGAGTATATATTTTTGTCTTTGCTTGCTAGAGCGTGAATCCTGATATTTTGAATCGAAATGTATGGCGACATGTATGCTGGATGTGCAAGAAATCGACTCGCGTTTCATACAAAAATCGTCAGAGCACATGATTAATAGAACCGATGCTCACTTATTACCGACCATAAAGTAATCGATTTAACAGCGCTGTTAACGATTGAGAGGCAAGTTAAGAGGGTAGAGTAGTATGAGTTCGATGTCTCGAGTAGCCAACTCGCAATGGGTCTCTCAATGAAGTTTGATGTAAGCATCAATCTATTTCCATGAAATTCGCTTCGTTCGAGATTAAAAAATGCGTGAAGCTGAGTGCCAACGACCCGGATACAATGACCATTGATATGAATTAACTGAAAAAAAATCTTTCGATGATTTCTGATGAAACATACCTCTAAATCAGAAGTCATGGCTTTCTCAATCTCGGAAATATCGATCATCCTTGTCACTTGAAACTCCCAGTAGCCTCTCCCAGTACTGCGAAGACGTTTCTGTAAATATATTTAACGTAATAATGGAAGGACAGTTTTTATCATAACAATTCAGTTGTGGAGTATGCCATGAGTTAACCATTTAACTTGAGAAGTTGAGATTTTGCACGTTTTTTTTCTGAAATATAAACTATACCTAGGGACCGCCAGCCCCGCCCACTTTGCCTCGACACCATTCCCTCAAAAACGAGATCGAGGGAGCACACTCGTCATACGCAACCAAATCACTAGCTCCAAAGCTTGACATGATGCTCTCCCCCTCCTCTATCAATGGCCTCAGGCGCATCTTGCACTTTCAAGTTTGAATACGTCAAAAATCGATATTTATGTTGAGAATAGGGTGATTAGGGCATTTCCAATGCACGCTCAATGATGCGCCTGAGATATTATATTAATTTATATTTTAGAGGAATTTTAAGCACGAAATTGTATTTTAAATATGTTTTTCTGAATTGTGCTCGAATTAAATAAGAGCGCGGGTGGAGAGCGGCGAAAGAGCGGGGTGGGGAGAGAGACACACGCGAGAGAGGCTCCGCCCCCTTTATCTCTCGTCTCGCCTCTCCCTCCTCTTTGGCTGAGGGAGTCGCGCGCGCTTCTTCAGCTCTCCCGACCTTCAGAGAAGAGATAGCGACATGCGTCCAAAAGCAAAAATGATATTGAGAACCTGACGGTCACATTGAGCCTACTTTAGACCAAGTTACGAAAAGTCGGCTCTCAGGCTGGTGGTCCCTAACCTTACCAGAATAGATGATAATAGCCAGTCTGCATTGATAAGCAGGTTGCACATCACGAGACCGCCGAATCTCGCTAATGTGTCCTCGAAGTTTTCAAAAAAGCAAAGCAAAGCTATGTTAATAAAAATTACTCGTGACTCGAATTGGATGGAAATCCCGGGGATGTGAACATTGCGAGTAACGTATTCACATAAGAAATTCACATCCACAAAAGGCTAGGTGTTGCGACGGAAGTGGAGTGACAAATAGGACAGTGTAGACGAAAAAAGTGCAGATATCAATCTGAAATGATGGATGCAATAAAAAGGCCTACATATTATTTGTATATTTTAATACTTTCTGGCCAAGCTAGTAATTTGCTCACGATCAAGCAGTGAAAATTGGCAGTCAGCAAAATAAGAGCGGCTGCACCTTGGTGTGGATGTCTCTCTGATTGGTGTAACATCCGCACCAACCTCTCATGTCAGTTCCCTAAAAGTTAGCAAGTGCCGGCTCTCGACTGCAGCAGGGTGGTGTACCTTAGTGATGACAATTCGAAACCCGCTCTCCTCATATTGTGTGATCTCTCGTCGGTTAGAGAAGTGAGAGAACATGCAAAGTGAGGAGACTCGAGTTCCCATTTGTCATCTCTACTGTAGCTGTGGCTGCGTCGGTTGTGTGGAGATGATTCGGAAGGTCAGGGTAGATATTAACATCACGGCTGTATTTGCGAAATAAATATAGAGAACAAAGTGACATAATTACAAATGAACGGATTTTGGTCATAAACCTGGTGACAAATCATCTGCTTAGAAATTGCGATTGAACACGATTGCAAACACTACCGAGGCGAGAACACTGATTTCGCTCGTAGATTGGCTTATCTGAAACATAGCGAGTAGAATCTAGAGACTATTGAGCAGGATACCTTGATCACAATCTCTCCACCTCCCGTTGTGTTTGTATTGTCATTGCAGTAGTCCCAATCACAGAGGTGAGTCGTGCGAAATCCGGAAGTATACGAGATCGTCTGAAAATTTACTTTGGTATGCTAAAGATGTTGTGAATAGGGTTGACAATTCAAGGACGGCTCTTCTCATTTTGAATAGTCTCTCACTAGTCAGAGAAAAAAATGAAGAGATGCAATCCTTTTTAATTAAAATTACCAATCCTATTTGTGAACAGACATACCGACATGTTCCAAATTGCAAGAGTACCGTCAACTCTCCAGCATCCGTAATAGTAATATCTGGATAATTTATTTCTGATTTTGAATATTGATAGAAAATGCTCACGTTTCATTATAGATGCTATAGTAGTCCTCTAGGAGATCGTAAGTCAGATAACAAAAGTGACCGAGACAAATTCCATCGAAGAAAACTCCATCATCACCGATCTATTCGTTTCAAATTATGATTGTCACAAATTGGTGTTTGAAACATTTCAATCACCCACCTCGCGTATGATACACTTAACAAGAGGCCTCGAGAAAATAGAAAAGTTCGCTAGACTTTTGTTGAATTGCTGCTCACAGTTCTGAATACATCAAGTATTGTTGTACCTTCCGATTACAATTACATCCAATAGCTTTGCTTTGTATCTGCTTACTTTTATTAAGAGAGCAACTCTGAATTTTTTTTAACCTTTCGGCGGTTTTCCGGACATGCCGCCAGGATTTTCGATTCAGACCTCCATACGCATACCATGGAGGCATGTTGGATGCCTGTTTACAAAAGTGGCCAAATTAGGGCGCCGCGTATACAAAGCGGCGCGCCATGTGGGCGCCAAGTTCGAAAATCGGTTTTTCATATTTTCTCAACCAGACAAGCTAGTCTCAAAATTTCCTTTGCAAAATCATAGACATGTCAAGAGTGCATGAGAACACTATTGAGATCTGATTCAGGTCGATTCCAAATAATTTTTTGAGATTTCAAAATTCGGTTTTCCGACAAACTGACCCACTTTTCGCGAGGGGGGAATTAGTCACCTACAGTATCGGACATAAGTCACCGTCCAAAATTTTAAAGTGGTATAACTTTTGAGCCAGTTAAGCAATCGGTTCGATGTTTTGGCAGGACACATTAGACCTGCTGATGCATTGTCACCGTTAGTGACGTCATGCTGCGATTTCGCAATATTGCATAGTGATGATGCAATCATATATGTTTTAAGGTCATTGGGATTTTTTTCTAAGTTTTCTCTCTTTTTGTGATGATAGAAGGCCTCAGCATCTACCTATTAAAAAATAGTACTCATGGGGCGTTGTCGTACAGAAGCAGAACACAGGTTCAAAATAGGGTCCCGAAAAATTTTTTTCCATTCATTGACGTGCTAGAGACTCGTTCAAAGGCTCAAAATGACCCTTACAATAATTCCTGATTACCCACAAAGTTCGATATTGATAGCTCTTAATTTGACCTCAGGACACGAATTTTTCACTTTTTCACATCACCCATTTTAGTATGTCTATATTTTTTAGGGTGATTTTTGTTAAAATTTGGTTCCAAGACACGATGGTAGCATATCTAGGGAACATATCATTCTCAACTTTGTAGAAAATATGAAAATCTTTCCTGCCTCTGGCAACCGAAAATCCGAGGTCACTCGATTTTCGAGTCAAAACATGACCATGATATCATGGTTGAAAATTTTCATCTTGGAACCTCTTGACTATATTTTTATCTGATGTATATCTGTGCTCAGAATTCAGATAACGATAGGAGAGCTCATGATATCATGAATGAAAATAGTTAAAAATTAAAAACTGTTGAAAACATCAATTTTTTCGACATATTAAATTTTAGCTATTTTCATTCATGATATCATGAGCTCTCCTATCGTTATCTGAATTCTGAGCATAGATATACATCAGATAAAAATATAGTCAAGAGGTTCCAAGATATAGTCAAGAGGTTCGAAGATGAAAATTTTCAACCATGATGGGGGATCATGGTCATGTTTTGACTCGAAAATCGAGTGACCTCGGATTTTCGGTTGCCAGAGGCAGGAAAGATTTTCATATGAAAGTTGAGAATGATATGTTCCCTAGATATGCTACCATCGAACCAAATTTTAACAAAAATCACCCTAAAAAATATAGTAAAATGGGTGATGCGAAAAAGTAAAAAATTCGTGTCCTGAGGTCAAATTAAGAGCTATCAATATCGAACTTTGTGGGTAATCAGGAATTATTGTAAGGGTCATTTTGAGCCTTTGAACGAGTCTCTAGCACGTCAATGAATGAAAATTATTTTTTTCGGGACCCTATTTTGAACCTGTGTTCTGCTTCTGTACGACAACGCCCCATGAGTACTATTTTTTAATAGGTAGATGCTGAGGCCTTCTATCATCACAAAAAGAGAGAAAACTTAGAAAAAAATCCCAATGACCTTAAAATCACAAGTGAAGAACATATATATGATTGCATCATCACTATGCAATATTGCGAAATCGCAGCATGACGTCACTAACGGTGACAATGCATCAGCAGGTCTAATGTGTCCTGCCAAAACATCGAACCGATTGCTTACTGGCTCAAAAGTTATAACACTTTAAAATTTTGGACGGTGACTTATGTCCGATACTGTATCACACAATGAAGCCCGTGCAATTCTACGCCAAATGATATGTAGTACAGACAATTTCATTAAACCAGCCGCTGCAAAAATGGAATTAAACCAAAAAATCCTCGATTTCGACCATTTTTCGAGCACAACCTTTTTTATTCACCTTTTCACGAGCTCTAATATTGAAATTCGGATTCAACGCGCAAAAGTACGTAAAAAATTACTTTTATTTTTCTGAGATACAAATTTTTTCAACTTTACCATGACCCCGGGGTCGAGGTCACTTTTTCGGTAGAAAAATCGAATTCTGACAGTATCTGATTATACGCTTATAATATGTATTTGGGTGCGTAGAATTCGAATTTGTAAACTAGAGCTCACAAAAACTCGAAAAAAACAAGTTATACTCGATAATCCGAAAATAGTGGACATCTTCAGTTTTTCGAAGATAACTTGTTCCTTTCGAGTTTTCGTGAGCCCTAGTTTACAAATTCGAATTCTACGCACCCAAATACATATCATAGGCGTATAATCAGATACTGTCAGAATTCGATTTTTCTACCGAAAAAGTGACCTCGACCCCGGGGTCATGGTAAAGTTGAAAAAATTTGTATCTCAGAAAAATAAGAGTAATTTTTTTTATGTACTTTTGCGCGTTGAATCCGAATTTCAATATTAGAGCTCGTGAAAAGGTGAATAAAAAAAGTTGTGCTCGAAAAATGGTCGAAATCGAGGATTTTTTGGTTTCAATTCCATTTTTGCAGCGGCTGGTTTAATGAAATTGTCTGTACTACATATCATTTGGCGTAGAATTGCACGGGCTTCATTGTGTGATAGGTGACTAATTCCCCCCTCGCGAAAAGTGGGTCGTTATGGCGAAAAACCGATTTTTGAAGTCACGAAAACTGATTTGGAATCGACCTGAATCAGATCTCAATAGTGTTTATATGCACTCTCGACATGTCTATGATTATGCAAAGGAAATTTTGAGACTAGCTTGTCTGGTTGAGAAAATATGAAAAACCGATTTTCGAACTTGGCGCCCACCTGGCGCGCCGCTTTGTATACGCGGCGCCCTAATTTGGCCACTTTTGTAAACAGGCATCCAACATGCCTCCATGGTATGCGTATGGAGGTCTGAATCGAAAATCCTGGCGGCATGTCCGGACAGAGCCAAAAAAAATCAGAGTTGCACTCTTAAGCGTAATTTTTCCATGAAAATATGTTGAACAAAATTGCATTATAGACTACACACCATTTGGTTCTCAGATGAAAGATCTTTGCTAAACTTTAACTGCGACATCTCCAGAAAATGTTCTCAAACTTTACAAACTTAGGAGATCGTTTACGAATTTTTATATTTTCGCTTTTGGCTACCCACCAAGGGAACTATTATTTTGATTTTATTGAACACAGAATGTTTATATCGAGGTGGAATTTTGGTGTCAGACATCAAGCTACTTGTATCCTCACTAGTGGTGACAAATCTGCATCAACTCTCCTCATTGTCTGTCGTCGGTTAAAGGGGCGAGAGAGCGCGCAAATTGAGGAGTTTCGGGTGCTGATTTGCCATTACTAATCCTCACTTCACTCGTGCAACTCATTTCGCTGTCAAAAAACTCGAGCGGAGTCGAATTATCGCTACTATTCCCGTATGATAGCCACGCGAAGGAAAGTCGTTGAACAAGGACGTCAGGGAAGATACTGGAAATTCCATTATTATTCTTACTTCATTTTAAAGCTCTGGCGTAATTCTGTGCGTGCCTGTTCATATGTCGACCAGATTTCGGATACCGTGCTCCTACCGTAATCATACAGAAGCCCGGGTACCGTACCCTACCATGGTGGGTCAGAAATTTCCTCATCGAATCTTCCAGAACCTTCAAAAGAGAGGGGAGGTTTTGGAGAGAGGATATTTCAAAATCCACTTTTTAAACTAAAAAAAAGTTTCATATCAAATCTCACTCGGCGTTATTTCTTCTATCACTCATGACGTCTAGAGCGTGGCATTCCCTGTAGAAGGTATCCATTCCATACGGCTTGAAAACATTGCAGATTACTCCTTCGCATTCGTCCGGGGTCTAAATTTATCGATGTTTTCTCTGAAGATTCTATGGGAAGTTTATCTCAATCTGCATATCTAAAGATACGCTTTCTTCATATTTTTCTCATAATTTGGAGTTCAACTATACCCCAACGAAGCATTTCCGTGTGATAGGAGTCTTCACAGGCGCTTCAAAGAGCGAATGACTGTTGCAGTAGTCGGTGCTGAAGAAACAATAAAAACATATAAAATAGAATGAGCACGTTATATGTGTGTGCCCGCTATTGTGTAATGAGAAACGCTCCCCTGACGATTAAGTGTAGTTATTTGTTGCATTATGAGCTCACAAAACGTAAATTTTATATGTTTATTTTATTTTTCTAACTTCACTCCAAGCCAAGATATACAACAATGCAGAGTCTCAAACACGCAAACTGCAAACAAAATAAGCGGTCCTCTCCAATTTGTGTTATGGAATCAGTGAAAAATTTGATGCACGGAATGATGTATTCCGATTATAAAATTGGATATATCACGCGTTTTCTCAGATATTTTGGCTTTTGGCAATTGTGCAGTGCAATCTCTCAGAAAACGCTTGACATATATTCTCGATTATATTTGCTGTGAATAAGGCGCACCTGCACAGACAGTCTATCTTCCCATAATCATCGTAGCATCCGTCGTAATTCACAAAAGCAGTGACGTTTGCCACGCAGAACTGTAAATTCAGCGATTTTCTGATTCAGAACGAATAATTTATTTGATCGTTCCGAACGCTATTTCGGTACCCGACCAGTTTGGAGAGCATGATCAATTAAGATAGGCATTATTCATTCCCTACTCATGCAGCATAACTGGCTACGTAAGAACATGAAGAATAAATATATCTTTCAATCTTTCAATCTGCTTATGATATTCACATGCTGTCACACCCTTGGGGTGTATCAATAAATAAATGAATAAAAATAACTAAAAACTCGGACCTGATCCGTGAAGTGTTCCGGCTTCACTGTCCTTGATTTCGCTGTCCAGGCACCGCACATATCTCCTTCACAAGTATTTCTGAACGAATGTCTCGTAAATTTAAAAAAATAGCGAGAAAAAATGAATGAGAATTATGTACTTGACAAATGATTCTGAGATTTAAAAAAAGTTCAAAAAATATTCAAAAAAATATAATAAATAATCCAGGTGGTATGTGGATAATTATTATGTTCTAGATTCTTACGGGCTGGCTGGATACGTTATGTTAGGATAGTTCGTGTAGCACGAAATGGCGTCGATTGTTTGCAGACTAGATGACAATAGCAATAAGAGGAGCACAGTCATGACTTTCCTCTTCCAATCTAGAGGCAAGATCATTGTTTGCCATTTACATAATGTTCGTAATGAAGTTTCAAAAGGTCAGCGCGATTCGACAAAAATTTCGAGAAAAGGTTGTTTATACAATAGTAAAACGGCGCATGAAACTCGCTCGCTCTCTCAGTGGCACATCCAAATTGAAAGATCACAGAGAGAATTGTGACTGCCACTTTTCAAGAAATGTTTCCCAACGCTAGTAATTTGTTCGGTACAAATTGGTAGCTGTGCAAATTGGCAGTTAGCACGACCAGCGGGTGCACCTAACTTTGGTTGTCTCGTCATTAGCTCTCCCCCTCACATCTCTGTTCCCAAAGAGTTAACAACTTTCGGTTTTCGGCAACCTTTAAGGATTATAAATTCATCTACAGTTATTGAAGCAGATATGTTCGGTTCGATGATGAAGCGTATGTTCGAGTCATTTTTTATCATTACAAAAAATTCTCTAAAATATAAATATAATTAAATAAAATAATAATATAATTCAGCGAAATACGGGCCGGGTGCGCCAGGCGAAGATATACGTGAGGATGAATATTACGAAGATGCAGAAGAGATGACAAAGAGGTACGGTAGCCGAGCGTTGGTATTCCCAGCCGATTGATAAAAACCTAATGAAATTAACCATTCAGTAAGGCGTATAATTACTTCGTTATTCTCCACGGCCTTCTCGTTTTCTTGTCTATTCTTATCAATTTTACAATGCACACAACACTCATCACAATGAGAAAGAAATTATTCGAGGTAAGTGATTTATGGACAGGGATGTGCATATAAGCAAATATATTTAGTTTTTGTTCGGCTTTTCCGATCAAAAATTCTCGAATTCACAGAAAACAGACATCGCAGTATTACGAGAGATATTTCTGTTTGATTTCCGTTTACTTTGAAACATATTCATATAACCATGATTGTTTATCTTCCAGAGTACTTTCTACATTGTTGTTGCTGGTCTCATGATATTCACTACACTCAAGACACTCATACAAGCAGCATTTATCGTTCCCCAATACATTCTCAAAGTGAGATTTGGACTTGTTTGACACCATGATCTTTTGAATGTTACTGTTACTGATAAACAATATCGTTGGTTTAAGCAAAAGTTGGAGAGATGAACTTTCTATTCAGAACGACCCCTTCAAGGCCGAATACCGTAACACGATTTTTACTTTGGATATGCTGGCGGATTACGGTATTCCCTGTCTCGGGACCCTAATCAGGCCACCTCTCAGGAATTCTCGGCTTCTCAACTCTGATGGCGGCAAATCGCTTATCCGCCTTTCAAATGGGTGCCTATGGTCCTCTCTTCGTCAAGTATCACGATGAGTAAAACTCGTAAATGATAATTAATTCAGGCCTATGATTTACTACTTTTTCGGTTTGGTCACGGGCATAATAGTATTCTGCGGTGTGCTAATGTCCGGTGAGAAACACCTTATGAATCCATTTGCGGAATAGTCGAGCAATGTCCGGCGCAGCATAAAATTGAGCGCAATCGGTGCACTGATTCTGAGATTTTCCAGCCATGGGATGTACCAGGGTATACAACTTGCAGACGAACACCTATGTAGACAAGTGCCCGGGCGACCAGCCAACTCTTATAATTCAGGTACGGTAACTATGGTCGATCGAGGACTGATATTATTTCCAGAAAGTGCTGATGTCTCTGTTTTACGTCTTATGTATTCTATCCTTCTCCTTCTATGTTCGCACATACTGGCTCATCAAGTGCCAGAGGTAGGAAATTTATTTGGAAGGAATGGTTGTGAGTCATAATTTTCATCGCAGGGGCTATCTAATGAAAAACGAAAACAATCGATTTCGACCAGAAATGGTGATTCTCCACCAAGCAATAATCATTTTCGGACTGTATCTGGTAAGTTGCATTGCATACCATGAAAATAAGGACTTGCGTTCGAATAACAAGCAATGTACAGACTTGGATCGTTATATATACTCTCATGCCTTTCTTCTTGACTGAATCTGCTTCCGTATACTTCTATCTGATCTATTCTCTCAATATTTCATCTATCTGCATCGCTGCGACCTTTCCTGGACTCTTCCTTACTTCCAATGTTTTCCGCCGGTGAGATCAACACCATCCATTACGAGCTAATCATACATTGGAGACTTGAAAAGGAAGTGAGAACACAGAGAGAACTGACAGCGAAGTTTCCCTCCCTCAATGCACTAATTAGACGCGTTGAACTAAGATTGAGCATGAATTTTTCAAACAATCATAGTATCATTATTTTCAGTGAGATCGCTTCGTGGCTGTCTCTCTGCGAACTGCGTCCACATTGGCCGACGAGAGCGACGAGAAGAGTCACGGTCACATCGAGCGATCAAATTATGTCCATCGTGTAATAGAAAATTGACTCACCTTGTCTCACTAATCACAATAATATAATTGCATAAATAATGACAGTATTCAACAATTGTGTCAAACCAATTTAGCAAACTTTTTCTCTCACATACAGTATCGATAATAAGTCTTTGCCCGTCTTTGGCCATTTTTCAATCTTTCATAACTTTTGACTCACGATAGATTTCTGGCTCAAACTTGGACATGTAGTAGTACAGCCGTCGTGTGTTAGAAATATGCCATTGAGATATAAGGGAACTCCCTGGTTGTTGCATTGTGATGACGCAATCGTGACATGGTTTTTCTTGTCGTACTTTAAGCTCGATGAATTTTCTTTCAAACTTCCTGCTTGGTGTGATAATAGAAGGCCTCAATACCATTTCAATGAAAATATGTACTCATGGGAGGATGAGGTACAGTGGCTTTAGACTGTCTCAAAGTAGGGACTCGAAAAATGGATTTTCCTTCATCGACGTGCTAGAAACTTGTTCAAAAGCTCAAAATGATCCTTACCACAATACATGATGATCCCCGAAGTTTGATGATGATAGCTATTAATTTGCCCACAGGGCACGAATTTTTCATTTTTTCACATTATTTATTTTCTCTCTATTCTGGATGATCACAGGTCCAAGGCCCATTTTCGTTCAAAGGTCTTTCCTGGACAGGTTAGTTGCAAATCCATTGAACAATAGATTCCTAACTTTTTAGAGCATTTGGATACCTTTCCTGCCCGCGGCAACCGCAAATCCGAAGTCATTCGAAATTACACTAAAAAATGACCATGATACCCCCATCATTAGTCGAAAAAATATTTCTATCAGAACTTCCTGGCTTAATTTTTTTCTGGTATATCTTTATGTGCTGAATCCGAATTTCGATATGAGAGCCTATGATATCATGTTTGAAAAAAGTTAAAATTCATTATGTCTAAAAACAGCTGATTTTGAAAATCGATTAACCTTGGATTTTCGGTTGCCGCGGGCGGAAAAGTTATCCAAATGCTCTAAAAAGTTGAGAATCGTATATTCCATGGATTTGCAACTAACCTGTCCAGGAAAGACCTTTGAACAAAAATTGGCCTTGGACCTGTGATCATCCAAAATAGAGAGAAAATATATAATGTGAAAAAGTGAAAAATTCGTGCCCTGAGGGCAAATTAATAGCTATCGTCATCAAACTTCGGGGATCATCAGGTATTGTTGTAAGGATCATTTTGAGTTTTTGAACAAGTTTCTAGCACGTCGATGAACGAAAATCCATTTTCGAGTCCCTACTTTGAGACAGTCTAAAGCCACTGTACCTCATCCTCCCATGAGTACATATTTTCATTGAAATGGTATTGAGGCCTTCTATTATCACACCAAGCAGGAAGTTTGAAAGAAAATTCATCGAGCTTAAAGTACGACAAGAAAAACCATGTCACGATTGCGTCATCACAATGCAACAACCAGGGAGTTCCCTTATATCTCAATGGCATATTTCTAACACACGACGGCTGTACTACTACATGTCCAAGTTTGAGCCAGAAATCTATCGTGAGTCAAAAGTTATGAAGGATTGAAAAAGTGGGCAAAGACTTATTATCGATACTGTATGCGGGCTTATGAATAATGAACGAATTTTTTATTTGAAATTAATCGCTAAAAACAGATGAATTATCGATTTTCCATTCCGCTTTTCACCAAATGCATGACGACGAGACAAGCTATGATGAAAAAATTACCAGTGTTGTGAGGTCACATCATTCACACTACTTGATGTTTTTCAACTTTTTCAGATGGATGCAACCACTCCTTGGTGAAAATTTGCAAATCTTTAAAAAAAATCCTCTCCTTATCGTTACAAAAACTTATAATTTACATATTCGATGAATAAACAAGGTTTCAAACTGCCCTCTGACACTCCTTGTTGTCTAGTAATGAGATCGAAAGCACCGACGCCTAAGTACGTTGAATTTGAATAAAGACGAGATAATACGTGAAAGTGAGAGAGTTCGAGGTCTCATAAAGAAAATCTGAGAACGCTAGCAGAACGACGCCAGTCCCGTGCACCTCAGTTCAGTCTCATTCTATCGTTCATTAGCATCTAATCTATTATGCTCTATGTTCTCAGTTTTTCTTACCCGCTTGCACCATTTTCGTGCTCGTGCCAGTCCTCATGGTGTAACCCCCATTCTTCCTTTCTGACCATTGATCCACCCCATAACCAAGTGATTCGATAGAGAAATACATTATTCGTTGTTTAGATCTCTACATCACTAACCAAACCTACTAGCTCGTAATAACTCACTGATGTTGCATTTTCTTCACTCAGTAGTATGATTTCATCGATTGGCATATGCTTCCTCCTTTTCTCTTGCTCCTGCACCCAATATGATCTTTACTGATTTCGCAATACCCTCAACATGTTCTTCTTCAGTGTATGCTCATCCTCGTGTTACTCTTCACGGTTTCGGTCGCGCAAGACGATTTCGCCTCCTTCCATGTTCGCAATTATCTCAATCACTCGGTCTCGCCATGTGAGAATTTCTACAAGCATGTCTGTACAATGCCGGTGAATGAGACGGTGGTGAAGAAGTCGGAAAGATATTATCAGAACTTGGCTCAAAAACTGAGTTCGAGATCAGTGAATAACCCTGTCATGGTGAGTTTTGTCATAGACGTGTATTAACAATACTATGTCTTCGCGCATCAAACACTGATCGATTCATAACTTTTAAAAAAAATTGCATTTTACTCATTAAATATCAATTCAGTACGACATCGAGCAAGCTCGGACTACTCTTGAGTGCACTTTCAATGCTGATGATTATTCGACGTTGCTCCATGATGACATCAACGGTGAGATCACATCAAATTTACTTTACCAGGGTCGAGAACTATTCATACCCAGGTGCAACTCCGATTTCGACTGCTACTTTGAGGAGTTTCTCTATTTCACAATCTCTACGGCGTTTTGAAGAAAGATGACTTTGTGAGTTAGATTTTGTAGCTCTTTGCATAACTACGGATGTTGTGTGATAATCTCGATATCAACTTATCACTAGTAAATGTTTTCCAGGTGGACGATAGTCTCGTGTACTATTCAACTCACGGAAATGAGATAAATCCAAGATTCAATCAGAAATCGAATGAAGAGAGAATCGACGATTGTGTGTACGCCACTTCTGCAATGATTGCGTCACTGTATGATGTGACTGATGTTACGGAGGAATTTGAGGTATGATCTGAATTGTGGGATGATAGGTGAGGTCTATAGCTCAGGTTCCAATTTTTTTTTCGTTTTAAGTCAAATCAAAAGATCAAAAAAAATTTCATGATGCGAAATGTGGTTGTTGATTTGAGGGTGGATGATAATCTATTGGATAATTTAAGGCGAAAGTACATGTTTACACTCAAATGCAAGATCGGCTTTTCGTATTGGAGCTTCTTGATAAAAAATAAGGAGAAAAATATCGGACTGAAGTTGATGCAGAAACTCTCGGAACAAATGAAAGGAGTTATTCTGAAAAGGTTCCAAGTGAGTGACTTCAATTGTGCTATTCCCTTAATGATTTACTATGTCAGGAAACGTTTTGGATGAACAAATTGAACGAGTTCGGTTTCGAAACGGTTAGCCAGTTCGCCAGAATCCTAGACGAGTTGAACATCCAAACTGACATCGATTCCTTGGATCGGAATTTGACAGCTCTGAGAAAAATTAATCGCGAAGCGACAGTCGGATACTTTGTTCATAGACAAAGGTGAGTTAAAGGTTTAAAATTAGAAGTGCGAGAAATGCAGTAAAAAAAATGCAATGTTTTGCTATTTTCTCATGTCAACCTAGTATTTAAATTTTTTCTTTATTTATATTTCTTTATTTAAATATTATTACACAGATCAACTGGATGCGATTGGTTTGATATCGGTCATTCGTTCGAAACCATTGCTAGCCATTCAAACGAAGCACTGAAGAGTGATTATGCGGTGAGATAACATGTTCCAAATACGAAATGCAACTCATCATTTCAGAATGAAATGTTTGAAAAAGGATTTGGCGTAGGATTTGAGTATAATGCATGGAACTACGTTGGTGGAAGCAAAATCCTCGTAAGGGCCACTACTTTCTACCCGCTCCTTGTGAACTCCTCTGAAGCTACCCAGGTAGGGTGAAGGGTTATCATTCATTAGTTTCTGAATTTTTTTTTTTTGCAAATCTACAAGAATCTCATAATCGAATGTTCGTCTGTTTTCTGCATTATTTCCGATATAAACCAAGAAAAACAACAACAAAAACTATATTTACTTCCGGAATCTATTAGAACACGCGAATCATATTTTTCCTTTCCAGCTCGCATTCGCCGGTGACATAATTGGTCACGAAATATATCATTCCTTTATCAAAGAGGCCCTTTACAATCGCTGTCAGGGATTCAGAAACGAGGCGAATTGCCTGAGCGAGCACTACAAGAAGACCTGCCAAGTGTTCGCTGAGGTGATCCTTTGAATGTCGAATCCAATGAGAGTTTGAATCACAAGTAGTTTCCCGAGAAACTCTTAATCACTTGAAATTCTATAAACCTTGTCAGGGCGAGTGCAACAGCGGTGAAGCGACGTTTTCCGAGGATGGACCAGATGTTGAAGGAATGAGAGCAGCATACGATTTGCTCAAGATGAAGTTTCCCCAGCGTCATCTAAAAGTAAGTAAACATTGTTGAGGCGTATTATACACAAATATAAATCGGAATTAATAGTTTTACGCGACCATACTAAATGAAATGAGATAATCAATCGCTTTCCTTTTCAGGGCCTAGAATATCCCGAGCTAAATATCACCCGAGAGCAGAGCTTCTTCTATTCAGCGGCAATGCGCTCCTGCGGACCGATTCCTGACACATGGGTGAGTCTGTTAGCTGATTCACAATATTTATTTCTATTCAGAAAACGTAAAATGAAGAGAAACATAAATTGAGCACATTAATTATGCATTTCAGAATGACGTGCACTCTCCGGATTACATTCGAGTCAACGGTGTAATGTCGCAGATGCCCGAATTTTCGGACGCCTTTGGATGCCAGGCGGGAGATGCTCTTTACGCTGAACCTGTGAGTAAAATGCGTTATACGCTAGGTATCTTAACTTAAGTGTGAATTAGATAAATCTGTTAGTTTAATTTGTCATTGAATACATTAGAATTAAACTCGTTCCAGGACGGAGTTTGCTACCTATTTGGAGAAAATTCAACTGGAATAAATAGTAATCCCCCTCCATTAGAAGAAGATACAACTGAAGATGAGCATGAAAATGAGGACGAGGAAGAGTGATTCCCAAGCTACGTCTGCGGATAATAATATCGTAAAAACTGAGATCTCGGTTACATTATATCTTTATCTTCGCGTATTTATCTCGATCTCATACCTGTTACAGTGATCATGCAAAAAACGGTGCTAACAAATCTCACAAATTTTCTGTCCAATAATTATAAGAAAAAGTTATTGATTTACAACCACGACTCACTATTTAAAATGTTTTTACTCTCGTCGATTTTGCATTTATAAATTATTTTGAACAGTGATAATTTTTTTTTAAATGTTGGACACTGTCAGTATTTATATCGGGTTGAGGAATAAGTAACGCTCGTTTTTCCAATTTCAGATTATGACCTCTCCCGTCTTTCTAAATTGTGCAATTATATTCCGGTTTTTGATGATCGATAAGGGCTTGGATACTCTCTTTAGCGCACACTATATCATATATCTCCGATCATTTAGGCGATCACAATGGCTGGCTCAATTCAAAGGTGTCGCACCTCACCCTGAGATTTTGACAGGTCAGCACTGAGGGAAGAAGAATTATTGAGCCACAATTAAGCTGCAGTAGTAAAGTATCATGGTTATACATTACACTGATGATATTCAGAGGAATATCCAAGTAAAGGCCTGTGTGAGATATGCGCCTAACGAGAGTGTAGGATTTTCAGTTACTGACCGAAAGAAGTTTTGCTAGCCGCGTTTTCTTAGCAATAGATCTAAAGACCTCAATTATGCTTGAATGTGGAGTACCTTTCCTGTTGAAAATATGGACGAATTTTGCTAAGTGTGTAGCATTCTCTTTATGAGTTAAATTGCTCGTAAGTCCGATATAGAAAAAACAAGCCTCGAAATCGACATTTATTGCTATTTCCTGTAAACCGTACTAATTGAATGTAAGGCCTTAGATGGTTAAATGGACGAGCAACTTTTGCACTATCATCCACCAAGTGGCCACATATATAGAATGGCTACTATGTCTTGGGTATGGTTTAATCCAAAGTCCTCAAAACACGCATTTCTTTTGATTCCTTCACAAAATAATATTTTTGGAAAACTGTTATTTTTCAAATAGGAGCATAAGTAGCACCAAATGTTTATAGTGATAATATAGCTCCATAGTGAGTGACTGGAGCGCACTAGTGTATAGGCCAGCACCTTCGATCCTCAAGGTAGACAAATAAGTTAAGTGAACTGCAATTTTTCACGAACGTTCCCCTTGAAACGTCTATAAAAATACAACAATAAATCGAGCACCATTCTCACTTCACCATGGAAGAGGTGTAGTATCGGGCTGCTCACCTGAGAATGTGTGAATTTACCGAACAGTTTCCACGTTAAATTACACAATTTCGAAAAAAATCTAAAATTTTCGAAAATTATCAGGTACATTGAAATCTAAATTTCTCTCCTACACAGGAAGCGTGATATTTCTAATAATAACGGCTATGATACTCGAGTATACCCTGAAAAAATGCTATAAAGTCAGCTCGTTTAGATTTGATTGGCGGGAGATATATGAGCCCAAACACGATGCTCAAAAACGAGCGTTACTTATTCCTCAACCCAATACGTAGGGAACGCCAGCCCCGTCCACTTTCCCTCGACATCATTCCCCTCAAAAGCGAGATCGAGGGAGCACACCTCTCAAACGCAACCAAATCACTCGCTCAAAAGCTTGATCTATAGCTCTTGCTCTCCTCTACCATTGACCATAGGCGGATCTTGCCATTTATCATTTGAGTAGGTCAATAGTCGATATTTAGGATGGGAATAGGGTGTTTTGGTCATTTCCAGTGCACGCACAATGTTCCGCCCGAGATATTATATTAATTCGTATTTTAGAGGAATTTTAAGCACAATATTGGATTTTTAATAATTTTCTCTGAATTGTGCTCGAATTTAATATGAGCGCGAAAGGAGAGCGACGAGAGAGCGGGGGAGGGAGAGAGACACACGCGAGAGAGGCTCCGCCCCTTTATCTCTTGTCTCGCCTCTCCCTCCTCTGTGACTGGGGAGTCGCGCGCGCTTCTGAAGCTCTCACGAGCTTCAGAGAAGAGATAGCGACATGCGTCCAAAAACAAAAATGATATTGAGAACCTGACGGTCACATTGAGCCTACTTTAGACCAGATTCCGCAAAGTCGGCTCTCAGGCTGGTGGTCCCTATTTATACGATTACGTTGTAGTGATTAGTGGGAAATAGTGGAATAAGTTTTCTATTTCACGATATGCATAATTTGATCGGTCGATGAGACCGTAGAGGAACAAGTGACGCTGTTCGCTCTCAACGGCCAATGGGGACGGAGATCGTAGAGTGACAACCACGAAGAGATCTCACTGTAAATCTCGATGATATTATTGATTGAATGATTCATACTCAATGGTAGGTTCAACGCGTCTAATTGGTGCATAGAGGGAGGGAAACCTCGCTCTGATAAAACCTCGTTTGCAAGTTTCCAGTGTATGATTAAATGGTTTGACCTCACCGTCGGAAAGCATTGGAAGTAAGGAAGAGACCGGGGAAGGTTGCAGCGATGCAGATAGATGCGATGTTTAGAGAATAGCTCAGATAGAAATATACAGACGCAGAATCATTCAAGAAAAAAAGGAGGAGATTAGAGATAACGATCCAAGTCTGAATATTGTTTGTTATCTTAACGCAAAGTAATTATTCCCATGTTGTGCAATGAAACTCACCAGATACAGTACGAAAATTATTATTGCTTGGTGGAGAATCGCCATTTCTGGTCGAAATCGATTGTTTTCGTTGTTCATTAAATATCCCCTGCAATAAAATATGTGTCTCACCAACATCCCTTCCAAATCGGTTCCCACCTCTGGCTTTTGATGAGCCAATATGTTCGAAAATAGAAGGAGAAAGATAGAATACAGAAGACGTAAAACAGAGACATCAGTACTTTCTGGAAATAATATCAGTCCTCGATCGACCATTGTCACCGTACCTGAATGACAAGAGTTGGCATGTCGCTCGGACACGTGTCTACGTAGGTGTTCGTCTGTGAGTTGTATTGCCTGCGACACCCCATTCCTCGAGAACCAAACGTTACCACTAGGACCGTGTTTCGAAGATATTTGTTACTGTGCCGGTCATTGCTTGTATATTACGCAAACGGCCTCATAAGATGTTTCGCACCCGACATTATTACACCGCAGAAGATTATGAAGACCGTGACCAATCCGAACAAGTAGTAGATCACAGGCCTGAATTTTTTCTCAATTTCGAGTTTTATTATCGTCATACTTGACGAAAAGAGGGCCATAGGCGCCCATTTGAAAGGCGGATAAGCGATTTGCCGCCATTAGAGTTGAGAAGCCGAGAATTCCTGAACGGAGGCGTGATAAGGGTCCAGAGGGAGAGAATACCGTAATCCGCCACCATATCCAGTGTGAACATCGTCTTACGGTATTCGGCGGAGAAGGGGTCGTTCTGAATACAAAAATTAATAAAATTTAATCACCCTAAAATGATTTTTTCTTCAATTTGATTGATCATTAATCACGTAATATTCAAAATTTTTTACAGATCTCACTCTGAGCATATATTGGGGAACAATGAACGCTGCTTGTATGAGTGTCTTGAGTGTAGTGAATATCATTAGACCAGCGACAACAATGTAGAAAGTACTCTGGAAGATATAAATCATGGTTCTGTAAAAGTTTTAACTAAAATGGAAATGAGACAAGAGTATCTCCAGCAATACTGCGATGTCTTTTTCTGTGAAGAAGGCGAAAATTTTTGATCGAAAAAAAGGAATATACACAACCCTGTTCTGAAATCGCTTGCCTCAAATAATTTCTTCCTCATTGTTATGAGTGTTGTATGCATTGTGCCATTGATAAGAAGAGACAACAAAACAAGGAGGCCTTGGAGAATTACGAAGTACTGATACGCCTTACTGAAAGGCTAATTTCATTAGGTTTTTTTTTTAAATCAATCAGCGGAGAATGCCAAAGCTCGGCTACCGTACCTCTTTATCATCGCTCTTTCATCTTCGTAGTAGTCCTCTGCGCGTCCCGTCGCACCCACCCCGAACATGGCTTAATTAGGATATTATTTTATTTTTTATAATGATAAAACTTGATCCGAACATACGTTTCATCATCGAATTGAACATGACGCTGCGATTTTTGTATTTTAATCCTTAAAGGTAATCGATAACCGAGATGTGAGTGGGTACACTAACCAAAGACACGTTCACACCAAGCTGCACTCGTTGGTCGTGCCAATTTGCACTGCTACTCGGGAACAAATTACTAGGGGCAACGTTTCTTGAAAAGTGGCAGTCACATTGCTTTCTGTGATCTGCAATTTGAATGTGCAACTGAGAGAGCGAGCGAGCTTCATGTGCCATTTTATTATTGTAGAACCTTTTTTCTCGAATTCTATTCGAATCACGGTTCCCTTTTTGTAATTGCATCATCAACATTATGTGAATAGCAAACATTGCTCTTTCCTATAGCTTGGAAGCGTAAGATCATGATTGTGGTCCTCTTCTTGCTATTGTCTTCTACTCTGCAAACAATCGACGCCATTTCGTGCTACACAAACTATCCAGAGATAAAGTATCCTGCCAGCCCGTAAGGATCAACAACATAAATAAGTATCAACATATGTACCACTTGGGATATTTATTTTTTCAATATCTGTGAAAAAAATACTTTGATTTTTTTAAAACTCATAATCATTTATCAGATATTTATCTTTAATTTGTTTCGTTCATGTGTTATTTATTAGACAAATCGTTCAGAAATACTTGTGAAGGAGATATGTGCGGTGCCTGGACTGCAAATCCGCATCTGGAGCAGAAGGAACATTTCTCAGATCAGGTCCGATTTTTTTAAAATTTATTTTTCATTTATTTATATATTGATACACCCCAAAGGATGTGGCAGCATGTGAATAACAGGATGGGTGACAACACAAAAAACTCGACCAAAACGACATTTGCGCAACTCGCCCAAAACGACATTAGCGCAACTCTACATAATTCGATTTCTAGTCACCATAGGATCGTGGCGGTGGTGTCATTCTGATCAGCATATTTTCCTCTTTATTTTGACACCTCCGCCAGGATCCTAGAGTGGCTAGAAATCGAATTATGTTGAGTTGCGCAAATGTCGTTTTGGTCGAGTTGCGCAAATGTCGTTTGCGGTATTGTCACCCATCCGAATAACATATACAGATTGAAACATTGAAATATATATGTATTCTTCATATAGACCTAGGGAGTTGTGCTGCATAAATAGGGAATGAATAATGCCTATCTTAATTGATTATGCTTTGAAAACTGGTCGGTACCGATAAAGCGCGCGAAACGAACAAATAATTATTCGTTCTGAGTCAGAAAATCGCTCAATTTTCAGCTCTGCGTGGCAAACATCTCTGCGTGGGCGGATTATGACGGATGTTACGAGGATTCGTGGAAGGTAGACTGTCTGTGCAGGTTTGCTCCTTATTTACCCCAAATGAATTATAATCTAGGAAATATATCCAATTTTATAATTTCTGAATGCATCATTCCTTGCATCTAATTAGCCAAATTAGCCCCGGCGCGTAGCGCCGGGACAATTTTGGCTGAGGCTTGGGAAAATATAATGGGCAGAAAGTATCCTGACATACCCTAGGGTACGAATTTCGTTCAAACTCAAAATCAAGTATCCAGCGTTTGGGGATCCTCGGTGGAAGCCTAGAGGGTGCTAAATCCAAAATTTCAAATCTCTTGCACAACCGGAAGTATATCCGGCCGACTTCGAATTTGTGCCTTTCGTGGCGTCCGGAATTTCGAGTTACACTCGGAGTAATCGTAGAGAGACGTACTATAGCTCATTCGATAGAGCGTATACGATTGCCCGCCTAGAGAGTTTTCAGAATTGCGAAATTCCGCTTGCGAACCCCGCTATCGGTCGTTGAAGTCGCGAAATTCTGTGGCCTCTGGCAGTTTTCCACTATTTCTGAAATTCAAGCTCTCAAATGAAAATACAAGCTCCTACCGGCATACCGTAGATACAGAATTCCATGCTGAATCGAATAAGCTTACTTTCGAGAAGATCGGTTTCCATGTGTAGGTACCAGCTCTTGCCAAAAATTCGCACCAAAAAAGTTTCGTCTGCAGAACTGCCAGAGGGGAAGACCCTCGCCTCGCCTCTCTCACTTGTCAACAAGATTGTAAACAGGAGAGCCTCCAGAGGTCGGACAACAAAGTTCAAGATAGATCAAAATTAATGTCAGATTAGGAATCAGCGCCCTCAGATACCCCTGATGGTATGGTTTGCTGGGGTCGAACACCCACTTCCGGTTTTGAAGTACGAGTTCGCATGAAAATTTAAATTTTCAAAAATCATACGGTGACGTTACTCCTATTGAAACCGGCCCAAAATGATATATTTCATGAGTCTGTTCGATAATTTTGAATCTCGACCTCTTCTTAGTTCAAAGGTCTTTGTTCGTTTTTTCAAATTTTAAATCAAATCAAATTGAAACTGAAAGTCGAAATTTCAAATAATCCTGAAAGTCATCTGACCGGGACAAGTGATATATCAATCGAATCAGAATCTCGCACTGAAAATGATGGCGCAATTTATTTGAAATTTTGAAAGTCGAAATTTTAAACGATAATTTTTTTTTCGAAATTTTGAAATTTCGAAATTTTCACTTTTTTCGTGTGAGTTGTCATTCAGAGCTAAATTTGGAAAGAGTAACGGCTGTTATGTTTATTTACAGGGAATATTATCATATTGTTTGAACGGTGTCAACCATTCACAGAATAGATCAATCTGGAAATACATGCCCTCTGGGGGAACGCATTCCCTTCTCTCTCGATCAACCCAATCGATTAGTCGACAAGTACCCTGTCTGCGGTGTCAAAATGAGGGCGTTCGATCCGTGAACGGAAGGGGGCATCCGTTCTTCTTTCTCTAGACATGCTCAAGTATCTTTCATTCACCAAACACGTGCTAAATACAGTTTGAAGGGGTGGGGCTATTCCCTAGTGTGAGAGGAATCCCTCTCTTAATCTACCCGGCTCTGTCCGTCTCACGTGACCTTTGGCTCCCTCTCCCTACTATCTCTGGTCTCTCTGTCACTCTAGTCACTCGCAAAAGGGATAACAGGAAAGGGCCAAAAAGTGGCAGAGGGGGAGAGGTGCGCTGCGCATTTTTTGCACAGATTTAGCAGCTCTTTCCCTGGGATCACGCGCGGGAATTCAAACTTCAAACGCGAATATCTCGGCTCAGAGATGAGCTATTGGGTTGAGGAATAAGTAACGCTCGTTTTTTCTCTCTGACTTTAGAACCCTCGTGCTCGCTCTTTTGTTGTTGCCGTCTGCCACCCTGTTTACACTGGAGAGAGGGCCCCTCGGGCATTCCACACATGCTTTCGATTCAGTTCTCCCTAGTCTCCCAGGCGAGAATGCCGCACAATTTCGTCCCCGACCGAATTCACATTCGGAACGTGATGCTCTTTCTCTTTCTATCTGGCTTGAAACCGCCCGCCATTCATGAACAACTGGAGCAGGTTTACCCCACACATACCCCGCATGTAACCACCGTGAGAAAGTGGGTAGTCAAATTCGAGAAACACGACTTTTCCCTCGAAGATGAAGACCGACCCGGTCGCCCCATGGAGTTGGACCTCGATCGATTGCGTTCTGAGGTGGAGGCTGACCCGTATCTCACTACGCGCGATCTTGCTGACTTCCTGGGGTCGACCAAAAAACTGCCGTGAATGGACTTCACGCGATTGGAAAGAAGTGGAAACTCGGGAGATGGATCCCCCATGACCTGACCGACTATGACAAGGATCGCCGAGTGGACATGGCTTCGACTCTTCTCACTCTGCATCGCCGGTTTGATTGGCTGGACAATGTCATCACAGGTGATGAAAAGTGGGTGCTCTACGACAACCATGAGCGCATGAGACAGTGGGTCGGAGAGGACCAAAAGCCAGCAGATGTCCCCAAACCCGATTTGCACCCCAAAAAAGTGATGTTGTGCATCTGGTGGTCAGTGCGGGGAGTGGAGTTCTGGGAACTCCTACTCGAGGGGACGACTATCACGGCAGAGGTCTACACTCTTCAGCTACGGAAGCTGAGACTCGCTGTCGAACAAACACGCGGGAAGGACGCTCGAATCTACTTTCAGCACGACAACGCCTGCCCGCATGTCGCAAGAAAGACCAAGGCTGAGCTGGCGGGCTATGGCTGGACTGTCCTCCCCCACCCTCCCTACCTTGCCCCCTCCGATTACCACCTCTTCTCATACCTCCAGCGTTTCCTCAAGGGACAGAGCTTCAAAGACCGAGCCACTATCCAGACCGTACTGACCAACTATTTCAAGAACCAGCCCCAGTCCTTCTATCACGAGGGCATCCACAAGCTGCCTGGTAGATGGCAGAAGGTCATCGATGCGCATGGAGAATATTTTTAGATTCTATCGTGCTTTGTAAAGTTTTTATGATAAAGTGAAAAAAATTCAAAAACGAGCGTTACTTATTCCTCAACCCGATACAACGCTCAAATGTTGGATTTCCATTATGATCGGGCTATCGTCTCAGCTTCCTCGACCAAATATTGCTGCTACTCCTCCTTTAAAATAGTCGCTCCGCGTCAATAAAAGTCCCGAGATCCACCTTCCGGGGGAAGGTGGCGTATCCCGGCTTTGCAAGCAAAGTCAACAGCTGAGTGAATTTTGACTCGAGAGATTAGATTATCCAAAGATCACAGCTCAATAAAAGCCGTGAGATCTCGACAGTATAGATTTATACAAAGTTTAGCGTATTATATTTCCAAAGTCTCGGGTCAATAAAAGTCCCGGGATCAAAAGCCAAAATTCCCGCTCTATTTTTCGACGGAATAAACATGCTTTTGGATTTGAACATATAATTATCCCAAGAATTTCCAGTACAACGGTACTCACTCGATTCGCTCTCCATGGTATTTTGTTCATCATCCTAGGACAGTTCTACAATTCTAAGTTCTAAGTATTAAATAAACCATATGACATACTTTTCGATTTTAATGTATGCTAAACTACTGTTTTTCTTTCATCAAAATCATCGATTGTGACAATTCCGCGGAAAATAAAGCGGGAATTTTGGCTTTTGATCCCGGGACTTTTATTGACCCGAGACTTTGGAAATATAATACGCTAAACTTTGTATAAATCTATACTGTCGAGATCTCACGGCTTTTATTGAGTTGTGATCTTTGGATAATCTAATCTCTCGAGTCAAAATTCAGTCAGCTGTTGACTTTGCTTGCAAAGCCGGGATACGCCACCTTCCCCCGGAAGGTGGATTTTTCATTGAGTCCATTTTCATCTTATTTTTATTTTGACACCTTATTTTGTTCGCAGTCTTTGAAGGTCGTTATGCTCTTCGAAAGTCCCTCTATTGAGACCGCGTTTGAGGGCCGGTAGGGGAAATATCTGTCCAGGAAGTCACGTCGAGAATCGTCTTTGAGACTCTGCTTTGTTATATGTTGGCTTAGAGTGAAGTTTATTTTTTATTGTTTCTTCAGCACCGACTACTGTAACAATCATTCGCTGTTTGAAGCGCCTTTGAAGGCTCCCATAACACGGAAGTGCTTCGTTGGGGTACTGTTTATGCGAAAATTTTGAAGAAAGCGTATCTTGCATCAAGATGTGCAGATTGAGAGAAACTGCCCATAGAATCTATAGAAAAAAATTCGTTAAATTAAGACACCGGACGAATGTGACGGGGTACTCTGCAACGTTTACATGTATTATCGACAACCCTTATCGAGGAGATGCAGCAGTCTAGACGTCATGACTGGGAGTGATGCCGAGTGAGATTTGATACGATTTTATAGATACGATTTTTTAAAATATGGTTTTCGAAATTCAATCTCTCCCTCACTTTCCCTCTATCTTGAAAGTTCTGGAAGATTCGATGATGAAATCTCTCTCCACGGTACCCGGGTTACTGTATTACGGCAGCTGTACGGTATTCGAAAACTGGTCGACGTATGAACAGGCATGCACCGAATGACGCCAGAGCTTTAAAGTGTAGTATGAATAATAGTGTAAATTCCAGTATCTTCCCTGACGTCCTTGTCCAACGACTTTCCTTCATGTGGGAACATTACGGGAATCGTAGCGACAATTCGACTCCGCTCGAGTTTTTTGACATGGAAATGAGTTGCACGAGTGAAGTGAGGATAAGTAATGGCAAATCGGCACCCGACTCTCTTCTTGATGTATTCAGAACTGTGAGCGACAATTCAACAAGAGTCTAGCGCATTTTTCAATGTTCTCGAGGCCTCTTGTGAAGTGTATCATACGCGAGGTGGGTGATTGTAATGTGTCAAATGCCAATTTCTGATCGAAAATCTGTTGATAATATCGACGTTATTACGAATTGAATCATCGCATTAATTTGAAACGAATAGAGCGGTTTTGCTGGAGTTTACTTCGATGGCATTTGTCTCGGTCACTTTTGTTATCTGGCTTACGATCTCGTCGGGAGCAATTTTGAGAGGTGAGCATTTTATTTCAATATTTAAAATCAGAAATTAACCCTCCAGTAGTGTTGTTAGATCGAATGATTCGCATTCACGAATAAGTTTCACAAGTTTATTCGTGAATGAGTTTCATTCGGAATGAATTCTGCAATTCTATTCTCGAATAAAAGTTATTCGTGAATGCATTTGCATTCATTCGGGAAGTTATTCGAACTATTATTCTCGAATAGAATCGCGATTGATCGAGTTATTTCCCCTTGTTTACTCTCTCGCTCGAAGTCGCGCGCGTGTTTTCATCAATGGAGGAATGCAACATTATTCGTGAATAAAGGCAAAACGATTCGTGAATCACTTTTATTCTCGAATCATTCTCCCCTTTCCATTCCGAATAGTTCGGTTAATCGAATAGAGTTGTTATTGTTATTCTCGAATATTATTCGAATTACTACTCTCCAGATCGTATTCCTATGGCTGCTGGAGAGTTGACGGTACTCTTGCAAATTGGAACGTGTCGGTTCGTCCGTTCACAGCTAGGATTGGTAATTCAATGATCTCTCGGCATTTCGCGCGCATTCTTGCTTCTCTGACCGATGAGAAACAATGCAAAATGAGCAGAGTTATCCTCGAATTGTCAACGCTATTAACCACGTCTTTAGCCTGCCAAAGTAAATGTTCAGACAATCTCGTACACCTTCGGATTCCGTACAACTCACTTATGTGATTGGGACTACTGTAACGATAATGAAAACACAACTGGAGGTGGCGAAATTGTGATAAAGGTATCCTGCACAATAGTCTCGAGATTCTACTCGCTATGTTTAAGATGAGTCAGTTTAATGAGTCATCTACGAGCGAAATCAGTGTTCTCGCTTCGGTAGTGTTTGCAATCTTGTTCATTATCCATTTCTGATCAAATGGTTTCTCACTAAATTTGTAACCAAAATCCGTTCATTCGTAATTCTCTATACTTATTTTGCAAATACAGTTCATATTCATGTTTGTTTTATCTTTTCTGCAAAATTTATTATGTGTTTTTGATTTCCCTCTTCACTGCCCTTCCGTTTCATCTAAACACAACAGGCACAGTCTCGCGCTTCACAACCCTGCTGTGACATGTAGCGTTGTACAGTCCAATTACCTTAAATGCGCGTACCCCGGGGTAATCCCAAAAAGGTAGTCGATAACCGACACTTGTTAACTCTTAGGGAACTGGTATGTGAGGAAAAACATCCACACCAAAATCTGCATCCGCTTGTCTCTTCCAGACTTCCAATTTGCATTGATTGGTCGTGAGAAAATTACTAGATTGCTCAGAAAGTCTTAACCGATTTTCACTGAAACTTATGGTCTCTACCATCTTTCGTTTTGCCAGATACATAGTGAATTGCTTTTTTCTCTTGCTTGGAAGCGGATGGTGATGACTGTCGTCCTCATCTTGCATTGTCTTTTATTCTTCAAATAATCGACGCCATTTCGTGCTACACGAACTATCCAGACATAAAATATCCAGACCCAACAACCACTTGAATTTTTTTTATTAAAACAAAATCTGTGTTTTTATTTATTAATATATAGACAAAATGATCCGTTCTTTGAAATCGCAAAGACAATTATCAGCTAGTTTTCATTAATTCGTTTCGTTTTGGTTTTTACGACATTAGTTCAGAAATACTTGTGAAGAAGATACGTGCGGTGCCTGGACAGTGACTCCGAGGATGCCGCACTTCTCAGATCAGATTCTTTTCTTTTTTGGTTTATTTTTCATGTTCTTACCTAGCCAGCAATAAATAATGAATGCATAATACCTATCATTATTCTTCATGCTATCCAGACGAGCACGCGGAATTAATTTCAACTATGATAAATGTCGTTTGTTATTCATGATATCGGGAAAAAAATGTTTGTTATTTTTTAAATTATCATAACTTGTTTGAAAAAATGTTAGACACTTTAATTATTTATACGATTACATTATTGCGAATAGTGAGAAACATGGAGTCGATGTCTATTTCATAATGGACTTGATTTGATCACTCGATGTCATCGTAGCTGAACTGACGATTTTCTTCGTTCTCGTCAACGAATAAAAACGCAGATCGCAGAGAGACAACCAAGAAGCGATCTCACTGGAAGTGATAGTATTGTCACACAATAATAATTTATAATTGTCATTATTCTTATTATTATTATTGTTTATTTTATATAAATTATTATTGTTTGAATTATTCATAATCAGTGGTAGTTGAACGAGTCTAATTGGTACATTTTTCAAAAACCACTGTGCTCGTTTTGCAAGTTTCCAATGTTTGATTAGGGCGTAATGGATGGTTTTGATCTTACCGTCGAAAAGCATTGGAAGTAAGGAAGAGTCCAGGAAAGGTTGCATCGATGCAAATAGATGAAATATTTAGAGAATATGTGAGATAGAAGTATACAGACGCAGATTCATTCAAATAGAAAGACATGAGAGTAGAAATAACGATCCATGTCTGAATATTGTTTGTTATTCGAACGATAAGTAATTATTTCCATGTTATGCAATGAATCTCACAAGATATAGTCCGAAAATGATTATTGCTTGGTGGAGAATCGCCATTTCTGGTCGAAATCGATTGTTTTCGTTTTTCATTAGATAGCCCCTGCGATGAAAACTACGTCTCACAACCATCCCTTCCAAATCAATTTCCACCTCTGGCATTTGATGAGCCTGTATGTTCGAACATAAAAGGAGAATGATAGAATACATAAATCAGAGACATCAGAACTTTCTGGGAATAATATTTCTTCTCGGTAGCCCATCGACCATCGTTACCGTACGTGGATGACGAGAGTCGGTAGGTCGATCGGGCACGTGTCTATGTAGGTGTTCGTCTGTTCGTTATATAGCCTGGTACATCCCATGACTGGAAAATCTTAGAATCAGTGTACCGATTGCGTTCACCACATAAATATAAGAGGTCGTTTACTTATTCGATTTGTTTGCTGTTCCGGACATTGTTCGACTATCACGCAAACAGCCTCATACGGTGTTTCTCACCGAGCAGTAGCACACCGCAAATAATTATGACGCCGGTGAGAAATCCGAACAAGTAGTAGATCATAGGCCTGAATTACTTATCAATTTCCAGGTTTCTTCATACCTGACGAAAAGGAGGCCATAGGCGCCCATTTGAAAGGAGGATAAACGATTTGCCGCCATCAGAGTTGAGAAGCAGAGAATGCCTGAGAGGTGGGCCTGGTCAGGGTCCCGAGACAGGGGATACCGTAATCCGCCAGCATATCCAAAGTAAACATCGTGTTACGGTATTCGTCTGGGAATGGGTCGCTCTGAATAGAAAATTCATCTCTCCAACTTTTGCTTGTTTAAAACAGTAACAGTGACATTCAAAAGATCATGCGTCAAACAAGTCCAAATCTCACTTTGAGAATATATTGGGGAACGATAAATACTGCTTGTATGAGTGTCTTGAGTGTAGTGAATATCATTAGACCAACGACCACTATGTAGAAAGTACTCTGGAAGATATAAAATATTGGTCCTGAATAAGGTTCAAGTTAAATGGGAATGAAAAATGAGTATACTTTTTCCGCAATAGTCTTTTTCTGTGAAGGCAATTTTTAATCGCAAACATGTAATCGCAATCAGAAATCGCTCGCCTCAAATAATTTCTTCCTCATTGTGATGAGTGTTGTGTGCATTGTTCCATTGTTAAGAAGGGATAAGAAAACGAGGACGACGTGGAGAACAACGAAATACTGATACACATCACTAAAACGTTAAACTACCCTTTCAGTCAATCGTCGAATACCAAAGCTCGACTGGCGTACCTCTTTTTAATCTCTTTTGCATCTGCATATTTAGGGCCTCCTCCACGTGGATCGTCTCTGCCCGAACCCATTCCGTAGATGGCTGAATCATAATACTACCAGGGGTTTTCCCTTGACTACGTCGGTGGGAAAACCACTGGCGGTGTTCGGTGCTTAGCGCCTCACATGAGCTTAGTTCGCCTAAGCTTAGATTGAGTGTTGGCAAGATGCCCAAACCAAGCGTTATCAGGAATCTAAACCGGACATCCGCACAGACAGACAGACACACGTTTGCGCTTTATTTATTATTAGTATAGATTTTATCAACTGCATTTATAATGAAAATTAAACATACGTTTCATCATCGAATTGAACATAGATGCTATTTTTTCAAAAACTGCAGCTGGATTTTAATCCTTAACAGCTTGTCGATAACTGACAAATGCAAACTCTTGGGGAACTCGCACGGTGTGGATGTTGCACCAAACACAGAAACACACACACGCTCAATGCCAATTTGCACTGCTTGGTCGTGAGCAAATTACTAGCTTGGTTCTAACCGATTTTGACACCTGAACCTTCTGGCCTATACCATTTGTCCTACAGAGCCACTAATTGATGGTTATATGCAAGAACACATTCCTTGAAAAGCGGCAGTCACATTTCTTTCTGTGATCTGCAAATTTGATGTGCCACTGAGAGTACGAGCAAGCTTCATGCGCCATTGCACTATTGGATAAACATTTTCTCGGAATCTAGTCAAATCGTGATACTGTTTCATACTGCATTATCAACATTATGTGAATGGCAAACATCGTTCTTTTCTCTAGATTCGAAGCGGAAAGGTCATGACTGTGGTCCTCTTCTTGCTATTGTATTCTACTCTGCAAATAATTGAGAATTTACATAACTATTAAATATCTATAAAACAATTGGATTATTTATTAATATTTATCTTAATATCTATTCAAACAAAAATACTTTGGTCTTTGAAATCTCAGAAACAATTATCAGTTGGTTTCTCATTCATTTGTTCCGTTCATTTGTTATTTACGAGACATTCGTTCAGAAATAATTGTGAAGGTGATATGTGCGGTGGCTGGATAGTAAATCCCAAGAAGGAAACCGAACACACAGATCAGGTTCGTGTTTTTTTAAATTCAATTTTTTTTGCATTCTCATATTTTATTTTTATTTTTTAATTCTACCTAGCCAATCACTTAGCATAAAAAGGCAATTAATAATATCCTCATCATTCGTCATGCTCTATAGATGTCCACTGAATCAGAAAATCGCGGAATTTTCAGATCTGCGTGGCAAACATCACTGCGTGGGCGATTTACGACGGATGCTACGAGGATTCGTGGGGGAGATATCACTGTCTGTGCAGGTGCGCCTTACTTACAGTAAACGAAGTATAATCGAGGATATATATTTTGATTTTTTTTAGAAAGTAGGTTTCAGTCAATTACTTTTGATTGTTTCTTCAGCACCGACCACTGCAACAATCATTCTCTGTTTGAAGCGCCTTTAAAGGCTCCTCCCACAAGGAAATGCTTCGTCGGGGTACAGTTGAACTCCAAATTATGCGAAAATTGTAATCTATAGAAAAAATCGATAAATTAAGACGCCGGACGAATGCGAAGGAGCAATTTGCAATATTAACAAGCCTTATCGAGATCCTTTATCGAGGAGATGCCACACTCTAGACGTCATGCATGGGTGTGACTCCGAGTGAGATATGATGCGATTTGTTTTAAAGAAGTACTGTCAGCAATGACAGCTAGCAACTCTCACCACGATTTGCCGGGACTCACTACGGCGTTTAGCAAGGACATGACCTTAACTCTGAATTTTTTACCATTTCGTCAGATTTCCGGACATGCCGCCAGGATTTTCGATTCAGACCTCCATATGCATACCATGGAGGCATGTTGGATGCATGTTTACAAAAGTGGTCAAATTAGAGTCCATAAAGCGGCGCGCCAGGTGGGCGCCAAGTTTGAAAATCGGTTTTTCATATTTTCTCAACCAGACAAGCTAGACTCAAAATTTCTTTTGCATAATCATAGACATGTCGAGAGTGCATGAGAACACTATTGAGATCTGATTCAGGTCGATTCCAAACCAATTTTAGTGATTTTAAAAATCGGTTTTCCGACATACTTATCCACCTTTCGCGAGGAGGGAGAATTAGCCACCTAACACACAATGAAGCCCGTGCAATTATACGCCCAATGGTATGTAGTAGTAAAGAGAATTTCACTAAACCAGCCGCTGCAAAAATGGACATGAAACCAAAAAATCCTCGATTTCGACCATTTTTCGAGCACAGCATTTTTCTTCGCCATTTTATGAGGTCTACTATTGAAATTCGAATTCAGCGCAGAAAAGTACGTCAGAAAAAAATATACTCAAATTTTTCTGAGATACAAATTTTTTCAACTTTACCATGACCCCGGGGTCGAGGTCACTTTTTCGGTAGAAAAATCGAATTCTGACATTATCTGATTATACGCTTATAATATGTAGTTGGGTGCGTAGTATTCGAATTTGTAAACTAGAGGACTCGAAAACGTGAAAGAAACAAATAATCGTCGAAAAACTAAAGATGACCACTATTTTCGGATTTTCGAGCATATCTCATTTCTTTCGTGTTTTCGTGAGCTCTAGTTTACAAATTCGAATTCTACGCACCCAACTACATATTATATTGTAGTGAATGGCACAAACTCGGAGAAGGTGATTTGGAGTTGCTAGACTCTTACATCCGTCAACTGGTGTTGCTAGTGCCAGTATGATCGTCTTTCCCCATTTAATATAAAATATTGTTCTTACATTGACATTAGTGAAATACATTAGTGAAATATTTTGACAGCGACTCTCGAAGTTATCAATAAGAAAGACGATCACTGGCATTTATGATGTAGATGGAACGCGAATTCTCCTTGTCAATGATTTTTTTGAAGATTTTAAAGCAGCTGCAGGAAATCCGCGACAGTCCATAAGTTAGGTACAAGAAGTGTTGCGAACAAGAAAAGAAGCTAGAAGAAAATCTGGCCCTGTGCATTGAATACAATTTTTTCAAATGTAAAAGACTTGGAGAGTGATCGATGAGAAAGGATCATTGGTACTGATGATGTAGATGGAACGCGAATTCACCTTGTCATGGAATATTTCTTGGAATGTTTTTCATAAAGCTTTAGGAATTGCCAAGATTATCTATATTCAAGGCGTGTTGCGAACAGAAGTGTTCGAAAATCTCTGTTTTTTTTTTTTTAAATTTGGATCCTGGCGGTTTGGAGCTGCACAGATGAGATATCCATCGATGAGCGGTGAGCGTGACAGTGATCCATTGGCCCTACCTACAGTAAAACTAACCCAATCTGCAGACTGTTTTTGTGATCTGATGAGAAATTTCTCGAAAATTTCGCTAGGCAATTCCGAGTTCCAAGAGTCTAATATCCATCGATCAGCGGCGATTGTGTCGGTTCATTCACCACTTCGTCGCGCTCAAAAATACTGATAATGGTGAAGATAAGCAAAGAAGGTAGAATGGAGAAGGGTGATTATTTTGGGAAATAATGAGATTGAGTTTTTTTAAAGCCGTTCTTCAATCTGTGATCGTTTTGGAAGGGGTTTCACGGTGGTATATGGAATGGCTGAAACGCGAGTTCACTTTGGCAAGATTGTTCGGGAAAAAACGTCTAAATCTGCCATTTGCGGTAGCGCACATTTATCGATGTAGATGTTGTAGTTCACTAGCAATGTCTGTGGAGGATGTAGTGGTAGTGGTAGTGTTGCCTGATCAAATAATGAATTTATCCATTCTGCACACTCACTCGTATCTCTGCCGATATTGTGTGCAGAATGGAGAGAATGGCATTCGGTCGGGCAACACTTGATGATGGTGTTTGGTGCACTGAGATTCATATAAGGATTTTTAGGTGAAGACGCACTGAGTATGAAGTCATTGCTTTCGGCTCTCTTTGTTACTTATAATTTTAACGAGGCGTGATTTAACCTGGTTAAATTTTATGCCCGAAATTTTTCATACGCTCTTGCTTTGGTCACAATGTGATTTGGTGCTACACGACTACTCCTCCAATCGATCAGGAATGTTCTTGTCAGTCAAGCCTTGCTCGTTGATTGAATTTAAAATATAGCGTATTTTGGTTGCAATGAATACAACGTAATTTGGTGAGTAATAGTTCAAGGGGACTTGGAGTTATTGTAAGATTCAAAAACACAGTTAGTGTCATGGACTGTTTAGCATACAGTAGGCATGATGATCGGAACAAAATATTCGCTAATTATTTATTTAGTTTTCCAATATTCCCGATCTTTCTCCTATGTGATCCTGGACGCAAAATGCACTGATTAAATACAACTACTGAAGCCTAGAATCCTTTTTAAATGATTGCTAAACACAGTAGATTGGACCGTTCGTAATAACAAGTGAAACGGTTTATTTTCTTGCAATATTTTGAAATATTATCCCTTGATCAAGAATGTGCTAGACAAAATCAGTAGAATGTGGTATTTTACACTGTGCAGTCGAAGACTCTGAGAATAAACTGATGAGAAATGCATTCACTGGTATTTCTGATGTAGATGGAACGCGAGTGCTAGTTTTCGAGTAATTTTTCTTAGAATTTCTTCTATGCAGCTTTTGAAAATCCGCAGCGGTCGAAAAGTTACCTACAGATTCAAGGTTTTTTGCGAACAGAACAGTTCAGCGCTTCAGCACTTTTTGAATTTTTGGATCAAGGCGGTTCGTCTAAGTTTTCCTTTCACGGCGAGTTAAAAATCTGGTTACTGTCTCCCGTGAGTTGAAATAAGAAAATATGCAATTTGCACGCTTTTCCAACCTGCCAAAACGCGTTGCATCATCATTACGAAACTCGCCATTTTCCACATATTTTTTTTTATAAAAGTTCACGAATTTCGCGATAATAATAATTAGAAGCCATTCATAGGTGATTTTAGTAAGGTCTGGTCTAAACGGCGTATTTCCTATAAAGTGTAACGATTTTTATGGCTGAAGTAATGAAATTAAAGAGCAGTGATAGATCCATCCATCGCCTCTCAGCAGGACTCGATTTATTTCTTGTCGGCTGAGAAAAAATTTTCGACATTTTTCTAAAAGAACTTTTGACGAGGTGGGTTTAAATCTGGACTATTTTCGGGATAAATTTTTTTAGTGTCTGCGAATTCCGTGTATAATACTGACGTTGTATTAATTGCGTCGATGTCTATGATTACATGAATGCTGCCAGGCTCAAAACTCATGATAAATTCAAGTTCGTCACTCTTCAGAATCAAAAACTTTCATTTTTATTACCGCTGAAAATTGATTTCACTAGAAATACTTACTGTTGAGAACACAATTTCGACGATGATTCGGCCAAAGTGTTTTGATAAACCATTAATTTTACTTTAGCATTAACTCGTCGGGGTTGGTGGATTTTTTATATTATGGAATGTGATTACTGCTATAAAGGGCATGGAGATGATTTGTCCTTGAATTTCTGACCTAAATCTCAAATCATTGTGGCGGTTTTGATAATTCGAACCTGTCAGATTGCGGGCGCGCAGGTACTTCAAAACTGTTGATGAGTGTGCTCGGTTGCTGCGATTCTTTCGGACCGGGAAATAAAGTGAACATAAAGCTACTGTTGATAAGTGCTGTGAAAGATATGACCAAATCATTGGATCCTAGCTTTTGGAGATGAGATGACAGTTAAGCGACCTTGCTCGTAAAAGCAATTCATCCAATTTCAGAGCGACTTTGAGGTAGTGTGGAGAATGGAGAGAGCATTTACTCAATCTGGCATTCCAAATCGTATTGTATCGTAGTTTCGTTGTGTCGGATGATTCGGTGGATGTGATCTATGGCGAATTCGAGAATGGAAGTGGAGAAGATGAAGAGGTGGAGGAGAGTGACTGGAGGGAGAGGTGAGGTCGTAATCGGACAACTTGGAGAAAAGAATGGAGAAATGTTTGATTTATCACCGGAAATGTATACTTTATGGGAACTTGGTGCTTTGAAGTTGCCGGATTGTTTCTCGGATGAGTTAGCATTGATTGTGGCAGTAATTTCCCTCATTCTCGTTGTCTCGAGAGAGAAAAATGTGTCTGGTTTGGCACATACTGAATCGGAGATGCATGACAGCTAGTTCTATCGACAGAGGTTGCTTGCGACAATATCTCTCTTTTTTACATTGAAATATTATACAATAAAACCTCTGTTAATTTCCTAAAAATGACACATACTCGTAGAAGGTGACTTTGAGTTGCAAGACTTTTATATCCATCGACCGGTGTTGGTAGTGGCAGTATTATCGAGTATTTCGCTTAATATTAAATATTACGCTGATTCTATAAGATTGTTTTCGTCTCAAGACGATTCGGAGTTGCATGACTAAAATATCCATCGATATGCGGTGTACGTCTCACTATCGCTCGTTCACCGGTGCACAATTAAAAATTCTTTTATTTTCAGATTTCTGCTGGCGCGCGAGTTCTATCACGCCACCATCTTCATCATCAACCCTCTGTTGAAGGAGAGACGCGGACCGGTGTGGCAGTCGTGGTGAGTAGGGATGACAGCTCTCTCATTCTGCACACTCACAAATTTGTCTGAGGAACGAGAGAATGATATTCGATCTGGCAAACCTCGAAGATAGTATTTAGTGCAGAGTGATAGTTGCAAAGAGAACAGAATTGTTGTTTGTGGCTCTCGTTCACCTAGATAATTTAGATGAGGGAAGATTCCACCTGGTTCAATTTTAGGCCCAAAATTATTTAAACGCTCTTGTTCTGGCCGAAATGTGATTCTGTGTAGCATGACTACTCTTTAACCCGAGCAGCAATGCTCTTGGCAGTACACTTTTTAAATTTGAATCACCCGCAAAAGCTGTGTCTCACCATCCTCACTTAATGTCGAATCCGAGTTTGCATTGATTTCTTAGTGCTTCCCATTTTGAACAAAAATCGTAAATAAATTAACGGTGACGCTTCGACTAACGTGTGCTGGTTTGAAGATGCAACTTGCTAGTTAGATTCACTAGTGTTGCAGTCGTCAACCACATTAAAAATCATCTATAAAATTAGGAAAAAAAATTTCCAGCTTGCGTTGCCAATCATAAGGAAATGTATTCGAATCTAGGAATTTTCGAGCAACTACTGATTTTGCTCATTAGGCTCTGGCTGCAGTGATCGCTTTAGTGCAAGTAATGCAATAAACGATGGCGGTAGAAGATGGTAGTGTCGTCGATTCGTATAGTGATCTCTCCATTCGGCACACATAGAGGTAGACTTCAGAGAGCAACGAATGTGCAGAATGGAGAGAGTCATATCCGATCCGGCAACACTAGAAGAAGGTATTTGGTTTCGTCGTCGTCAATCCACGAATCAGCAATGCAAGTAGCTTCGAGGGCGAGTATAAGTTGCAGACGTCATAGAGACAACGATCAAAGGTTGGTCGTGGTAGTGTTCTCCCTGTGCATTATCCAAAATATTTTGAAAAACATATCTCATTACATTTATATCAGCGATTGTTAATTGAAGGCCGATTTTTTCAAAATTGATTCTTTCATCGGCCCGGGTTTGCGGTGACAATTTTTCCACTCTGAATCATTATAAGTAAATTAAATAGAATCTACGATTTATTCGAGTGACCATTCATATTGGAGACTAGTTAAATTGGTGTTGCAGAACTGCTAGTTAGATCGGCCCGAGTTTTTCATGTCAATGGTTTCTTCGATGCTATTCAATAAAATACATTAATTTCGGTTGTCATCCAACCTCTCGATCTCGTTCAACGGTCGCCTTCGCAAGACTGCCGGCTACTGTAAGTGGTCGAACAGAGCGGGAAGATGCACCGTCGAGTTCAATTCCAAATTGTTATTAGAACAAGGAGCCGAAACGTTAGCTACATATTCGAGGCTTTTCGCCAATTGAAGAATTCGAAAATTTTCGCACTTTTTGATCTTGGGTCAAAGCGGTTCGGAGTTGCACAGATCAGATATCCAGCGATAAGGGGTGCGCGTGGCAATGATCCGTTCATCGTCCCGAAAATAACTCTGTTTGTTAACTGTTTCTAGAGAAAGAATTTAAATATTACGAAAAAAATCAATAGGTGATTCGGTGCTCCAAAAGTTGAATATACTGCATTAATGCATTGATTGTGTCGATTTTGACTGCTCACCGAGCATGAATCCTTACGAACGTATCGAGGACATGCTGGCGCACGATTTTTGTCACGCCGCCGTCTTCACCATCAACCGACTAATGAAGGAGAGACACGGACCGGTGTCGTGGTGAGTAGGGATGACAGCTCTCTCCATTCTGCACACTTTTTCGTCTGTATGACCGGGGTGTAGAATGGACAGACCTAAAAATGAAATGTTATCCTGGGGGAATATTTTGAGATCTAGTAAAAAAGAATGAAATCGATACTCATTTTAGCGAACTTAGCATTATTTTTGATTTCTAGTGACAAGGCAAAGTGGAGTTGCACGTGTGCTATGCAAATTAATCAGCGATGGTTATGATAATACGAGTTCTGCTTCAAATGAAACTCGATCACAGCAAACTGGAATCGGGAGACAATGCGTCTGTCACACAATATGTGTGTCGTGACCAGTGTTCTTTAACTTGGATTTTTCGGGATGCGACATTGCCTTTTTGTTGCCACGGCGGGCCCGCGGGTAGTGATAGTGTGCAGAATGGAGAGAGTGCTATCTTGCAATAATAAATGATAGTATTTAGTGCAGTGAGATTCATGCATCGATTATTTTTTGGTACATATTACGGCGTTCTACATCGTTTGAGCGAGAGAAGAGAGATAGTGGTCAAGGGGAATGGCGAGATAGTACGCGAAAGTGAGTACGGGAGCGGTCTCGTCTGGAAATCGTATTGGCGCGTTGCCAGCAAAACGCCGTGCATTGCGAAAAGAGACAAATCGCTGATTTCGGCTCTCGTTGATGCATGCAATATGGACGAGACGAGATTTCACCTGGTTCAATTATTTGGTCGGAACATGTCCAAACGTCTTGTTCTGGCCGCAATGTGATTCTGTGCTGCACGATTCCGCTTTCAATTGATCAGCAATACACTTGGCAGTGATACACATACTTTTGATACACATACAATCTAACTTAATTTGGAGGATATATTATCATTGTAATAATGCAAGGAAATTTCCAGTTGCATGGCAATTATATTCCTTGGTCAGGATTGCCATATCCACACACACTACACAGGACTGCATCCGTGATAGGCTGCGACCGGTATTTTTCCTTTTCATCTTAATTTGGGTCATATCGTGCTTTTGTGCTGCCTAGCTGCTTCTTACATTTAGATTGACTTGCGGGGCTCTCGGAAATGTATCGATTGTGGAGTGCGTCTAAAACATAGTCAGATTATAGCCGGGTAGGCATTCCATGGAAACGAATCTGACAACTCGAAATAGACTCAGAATGGTAAAGAGGATTACCGTGGAAGGAAAGATTAGATTTGATTCATGCACGAATGGGGAATCTCCCCTGCTGATGTCACTAGTCACGAGTTGCTCAAGGACACGCGGGGATTACGGTAGATGACGCATACTGTATAATTCCGGATCGAATAGTGGCTCTCTCCATTTTGCACACTCTATCGTCCGTCAGAGAAACGAGAGCGTAAAATGTAGATGGATCATAATCTAGTTAGCACGTTCTGTTTTGTGAAAGCGACGCGATGATCGTATGTTCAGAAAATCAAGAGATTCCTATATAATCCTATATTTTGATGAAATGCGATTTTAAAATGCGTTGTATCACGCAAGGTAAAGATTAGTGAGATGCGCCTTTGACCATGAAATGGAAATCGGGGGAATGCCCTCTGTTGACGTCAGTCCAGTCACGAGTTGCACACAGCTAAAAAGGACATCGAGGGGATTACGGTAGGTGACGCATACTTTATAATCCCGAGCGAGTAAGTCAGATGTGTGCAATAGAGATAGGACACTGGAGGCAGGTATTGCGTCATTCAACTTGATAAATTATTTCTGAATGTATGACGCATATTTGTGATGTCGTTTCCGTTTTCAGCTCTCTCCATTCTGCACACTCTCTCAATTGTCTGATCGGCGAGACAGTGTGCGAAATGGAGAGAGCTAAAACCGAAAGGGCATCCCTTACGCATATTAGTTATCAATTCACCCACGCTTTGTGAGGAAAAGGAGGTTTGGATGGTATGAGTCTGAGATTAGAGATCGAGTAGCGATTGGAGACGTCAAAATAATGAATAAATAAGATAAATTTATAATAAATAAATAATTGTTGATCAAGTAACTGCTCTCTGCTCACTTCAAGCAGACGAAAACTGTAGTGAGGAATGAAAAAAATGAGGAGGAGGAGAGAGATGTGAACGAGTGGTCGAGTACGGTAGCTACAGTATCCCCGCCTGCCGATTTCAGTACCCCAATTGTTTGTTGGTTCTGTTTCATTCATTTTTCCCTATCCGATTGACCGGGTGCGATTTTGAACCTTTGAATCGGAGGGGAGAGACGGGGGCTCCGCGATCGAAGTCAACACGCTCTCTCAATGCGAATCTCCAAAGATCGACACCCCCCGGATTACGGTTGACTCTCTCGATTTCGCACGCTATCTCGCCTTCCCTCTGCTTATCTGCCTTCTCTGACTCCTCGATAAATGCACTCTCTCGCGGAGGTAGCCCCCCTTCATAAGCTGCTTTCCCGCTCTCTTCTCCCCCTCTTTTTCTCCTTCGCCATGGCGAATTGTCGTCGCGTGATTCCCGACCCGGTGATTTAGAGACGGGGCAAATCGGACAAACCGACCCTCCTCAGTTCGCGTGCTCTCTCGTTTCTGCTAGTCGGTTCTCATTCGCCATCCTATGATTTCTTCCTGGTCTATTTGATTTCGGCATTTATTCTGATTCTGACCCGTGACGGCTGGTCCAAGGATGGTTCTTTTGATTTTATAATACTGTCTAAATTGACATGGCTGGACCGTCTCAATGATTGCTTTTGCGCGGCCGTTTATTCAGGGAGGCGCGAAAAAAGCGAATCGAGTTTTAGCACTCTCCATTCTGCACACTATCCAGAGGCTCATAACGATGAGCGAGCGTGCTGAATGGAGATGGATACAATTGTGATTAAGCGATCTGAAGTTCAGATTCTAAACAGAATCAAAATGACACCTCGATTGATAGAATCATAGGAATTCCTGCACAACCTTTCCAAGGGAATTCCGTGATAACATGACTATGAATAGCAAATAGGGGGTGAATCACGATCGATTAGAGATTGTGTAGGTAAAGTACCCGCATAGTGCTCTCTCCATTTTGCACACTCCCTAACTGATCAGAGGAACGAGAACGAATTGAGAGGAATCGGGTTCCAATTTATAATCACTAGAAGGCACGAGAATAGGCGAGGAGGTCGGTTCTAGTTATTTGACTCTCCTCATTTCACGTGCTCTCTCGTCTGACCGGCGAGAGAGTGTGCAGAATGGAGAGCGCCGATTCCGATTTATAATCACTATGGAGAGGGCGGTTCCATTCTGCGGTCAACTAGAAAGGCACTCCCAGAAAAAGGCGAGCGAGGGAGATAGATCGAGTTTGGCCCTCCTCTCTCTCTCTCTCTCTCTCTCTCTCTCTCTCGCACCCTCTCAATTACTTTTGATGCCGGATCGAATAGTCGCCCTCTCCATTGTGCACACTCCCTCGTCGGTCAGACAGATGAGGGAGTGTGCTGATTGGAGAGGGCTACTATTCTGACACTTCCATTCCGTCGCATATTGATGCCTTTATTATAGCGATATCGAGTTCTCAGGGCATTTTATAAGGCGAGAATCGTTGAATGTGCATCAGTCTACTAGATTTCAGTCTTCCTCTCCCCTATCCTAAGTTTGTTTTAGTCCGAATTCTCGAGACTACATTCTAGCTTCTTTTCGCTTCTTCCCCTCTTTGAATAATGTCGCACGTTCATAGTCAAAACATGTTGTTGCAAAGGAAAACAACGCCAACCATTTGCTCGCAATTCCTTCATTCTCACCCCCTGCGCTCTCTCAAGTCGGTCGATCGTCGATAAGTTCGTTCATTCTTTATTTATTTATATTTATTTAATACACCCCATCCTTTACCTCTTCATCGTACCTTTCTAGTAGTAGTTCTTATAGAGTTGACAAAGAGTCCACTTGGCACACTGGTGTTGCCCTATCGAATAGTTCCTCTCTCCATTCCGCGAACTCTCCTGTCTCTGATCGTCGAGGGCGGATCAAATAGTGATCTCTGTCGGCACTTTCTCGACGTTCAGAGATAAAACATTGGGTGCAATACAGAGAGCTACTATTAGTTGAAGAGTGTGCAAAATGGAGACTGAGATTTAAGAATCTCAAACCTACTAGTCCTGCGTGTCGAGGTCTCTGCGATCATATGTGCTAGCCACCAGGGGTGCTTTTTCAGTTTTGATTTCTCCATTCTGCACACTGTTTCTATCGTCGGACCGACGAGAGAGTGTGCAGAATGGAGAGAGCCGCGATTCACCGCTCTCCCATTTGTCCAATAGGCTACATTAATCACTGGGGTGATTGCATTGGACATGTGGGAAAGTGCTCCCTCGCTCGGGATCTCTTTTCATGTTTGTGGTGTAAATTCGTGAGCGTTTCTAGAGCCCAATCATTCCGAGGTTCAGCCCAACCCTTTCCAGGTCCATCCCAAGACCCATTCCAAACTACTCGAGAAGATGAGAATCACCGTGTGGTTGCTGCTGGCGCTCCTGCCCATGATCACCGTCCAGCAGCGCGTGAGAAAGAAGTGAGCAGATTACGGTACATTGGATGGTTACGGTAACCTCGGATTACGGTGTACTAATGGTTACCGTATCTCCCATGCCTCTCAATGGAGATTGTCGTATCGACTAGTAGCTCTCTCCATTCTGCACACTGCCGTGCATCTGGCTGATAAGAAGTGTGCTGAATAGGGAGAGCACTATTCGATCCATCAACTTACGGTAGATCAATCGGCTACCGTAACCCTTTTCCTTTCCAGAGGCGTCCTCCCTCCGGGTCCGATTCCGCAGGCGTGCTGTCAGGTGTTCTGCCCGCCCAAGGACATCTGCGTGTGCTGCTTTGTGGTGAGTGCCCTATCGACTGCCGTATCCTTGGATTTTCCGCTCGAGATCCAGACACCGATTCGATTCGTACTGTTACCCGGAGGTTTGCGAATAGTTTGATGTTCTTGGTGAAGATAGCTTCTTCGGATTACAGTAACCAAGAATAGTAGATCAATGGCTACCGTAACCCTCAGAATTTCCGTTCAGGACTACGAGTACTTTGACGGGATGAAGCGCGTGACCGCGAATGGCGTGCCGGATTTCCTGAAGCCGAAAACGAAGCGAGAGGCCGGGATCGAGTCACTGGACTTCGACGCGGAAATCGACATGGACTCATGACCTACTATGAGCTGATTGCGCCCTATCGACTACCGTAACCTCAATCTTTCCACTCGGGACCCAGACGCGCCCAATTTTCCCTTCCCTCCCTTCTCATACTATTGCCTCTTCCTTATGATACCGGTCGCCTTGCATTGCATCAACCCACCGTACACATGTGCCTTTTCGTCGTTTCGTTGTAGAGAAGTTGTAGACTTATGACCCCTACCCCTGTCAAACTTGCCTTGTCTACCGATGATGATGAGGCGCGAGGCTGTCATGATAAATATTATTTTTATTATTATTAATTTGTTTGATAAACAAAAATTTTAAAAAATTAAATTTAATAAACTCGTTTCTTGATACACGAATGAGAATGGAACTACCGTAATATTTCTGGCGTCTTGAAACCGCGTTTCACCGTTTTGCTTTTAACATTCTTTGAAATTCGATGTTGTATTCATGATTTCGTCGCGCTTTATTCACTAACAATTGGTTCATATCTTCCTGGATGTTTCTAGCATCTTTGTCAGTCTAAAAATAGTCGCGTTGGCGCTGTGCACGGTTTCGCTAGAACTTCCGTTTTTTTTAAAAACGATGTGCTTTCAATCTCGCCATACTATTGCTTGTCCACCTGTCTATTCTTCACACACTAGCGATTCATATTAAGCTCGATATCCCTAGCTCTTCAGTTGCCCAAAAATAGTTATGGAAAGGCAGTTATCGGTCGTTGACTTTTTTTCTTCAAACCACGTTTTCTGCTGTTTTTGAGCGCGGTTTGGCCTTATTTATTTTAAAACATGTATTTAATTTTATTTATTTATTTAGCATGTCGGCACGCGACGCGATGGCCGCGATGCTTGACGAGCTGATGGGGCCGAAGCGAAACGCGAGCGACAACAACACGTCGTTCTCGTTTCGAGACGAATCCGTGTGCAAGTGAGCCATTTGCTTCCCTTTTTCAAGATATTGGGAAGATTCTCAGTATCCCGGCTAATCTTCTACTTTCGATATGAATTGAATAAACCTATTAGGTGTCTTCAACCTTACCACAGTTGCAACTCGTGCTAGGTGGCAGTTTATCGACGGCCGTCGCTCACGGATCTTTGCTTACTAGGGTTTACTTCCTGTCCTAGCGGCGCCTAGGCCCTTGAAAATCAATTTCCCCTCAGCTAGACAATGCATAGCAAGGTCGTACTCGTATACTTCTGTACAAAATAAGCCTCCATTTTACTTAAACAATATTATTGCTTGTTCGCTGTTGTGTTATGCTACTGGGATTGGGGTGAGACATACTTGTCCAAGCCGCAGGCGTGCGCACTGACGCAAATTTGCTTCAGTGCGCAACCATGTATGGTCATGGTTTACAAAATGTCTCCATTCGGTCCCCAACTTTTTTTTCTCTCCATTCCTTTCCCTCTTCCTTTCCCTCTCCCCCCTCTCTCACCCCCTCCTATTCTTTCAATCTGTATATGTTATTTCACATGCTGTCACACCCGTTGGGGTGTATCAATAAATAAAAAAATAAATAAATGGTCATGGTTTACAAAATGTCTCCATTCGGCCCCCAACTTTTCCTAGTTACAGTAGGTTACGGTAGGATACAATAGGAAAAGTTTTGGACCGATTGGAGACATTTTGTAAACCATGACCCCCTATACATGGTTGCGCAAAAACCCCTTCGCCGCCAGAACGAGACAAGGATATGGGTGATATTTTCGTGAAGATGTGCGAATTGGCTTCTAAACAAGCTTCGTGTTTATAAAACTAATATAATTAAAATGTAATTTGTTAAATATCAGATTCGCTCTGGCCGATTTCTGTCCTCACGATCTATTCGTGCACACGAAGGGCGACCTCGGACCCTGCCCCCTCATCCACGATGACAAACTGAGACTCGAGTATCAAGTGAGCTTTGCACAAAGTGTTTAGAGAATGAGTGTGAGGAGAATACGGCCTTGCTGCAGCCTGAAAATGCCTAGTTTCGGACTTTCAACTAAAAACATCCCGATTCTTTTCTTCATACAACAACGTTTTCTCGACTAATGAAAATGAGTCGTGAGATAGTGAATTGAGAAATTGTTTGACATCACAGTGTCGGGTTTCCGCTGTCAACTTTAGCGAAAACGACGAGAGAAATAGGTAAATTCTGTCTGGAATAACCAGTTTTAATGGCCTATGGTGCGTCTATATTTGGCATGCCCTTCAGACGGTGGTATTATAGTTTTCCTTTCTACAAGACAGTTTCTAAGATTCGCAATAGTTATTGCCGGACCACCAGTTGATCATATTCAATCAATATTGCATTCCAGGCCTCCGCCGAATACGGCAAGCTGGGCTACGAGAGGCGATTTCTGGCGTGAGTTTATCTCCATTTTTCATTTATTTATCAATTTCGAAGATATTTGTGGCGAAACGTAGAGTGTTTGAAGCAGTAAAATAAACGTTTTTCTCTGCTTCTCGAACAATATCACTAGAATCTTGAACCATAAACGGCTTAATATCTAATGTGCCAATAGACTAAATATGTTATTAGCAAATTTTTATTAATAATATATTATTAATTAAAAATACATTTAAATAAATTTCTCCAGGTTCCTGGAGCGCCTGAACGACGACATGCAGTTCACGATCAAGAAGGAGAAGGACAAACTGGCGGCACAGTACGGAGGAGCGGATAAGGAGGTGAGGAGCACTCTCCATTCTGCACACCTTTACCGAGGAGGGAGAGTGCAGAATGGAGAGAGCAAAATTTGGATGAAGTGGTGAGGAGGTGCTATGGTCGAGTGATATCTCTGATATGTCTGACCAGCGGGATATTGAGCGAATGAGATTTTTTTTCGGAAACACTTCGCGGCAAACGGAATATTGAAGAGAGGATATACTGATTTTAGTTGTATTATTGATGGAGCCTAATTGTACGGGCAATGCGAAAACCCTTATTGCCGCATAATCGCCTTGTTTTCTTGGATAAATAAAGAGACTCAACCATTTGAAAAAAATATGAGATCCACCGAATGTAGATAATTTCCATTTCAGAAAGAGCAACGAGAGATCGATGAGGAGATAATGAAGAATGAGAAGGTTTGTTGTCATCTTATAATCAGCACCTGTTGTCTATCGTTGTCCGATACTTCCCCAACGACTGATAACTCGCTGAAACTCGTAACTAACTTTTTTTTTTAATCGTCACCGGGCTGCTTGGTAGACTATACTGTTACTTCTATTCATCCTTTAGCCATGAAATACTTCTGCCGTCTATTGTTGACCATTAATTGACCAACGACTTAGCTAACTTGCTGAAACATTAAACTAGAAAGTGTAATTATAACCATGCCCATTGATGGATGGGAATGAATGAGAAGGCTATTTTCGGTGGAGATGTCGGGCGTATCGTTTACCACTAATTTCATGATAGCTTTGCCATCTCATTGAAACATAAAACAAGCTTGCAATCCTGACAATGACCGATTGAATCGATAATGATAAATACATTCTTTAAAAAAAACTGTATTTAAAAAAATATTTTTTCTATTTATTATTCTTAGATGGCCGAAGCGGCGGGTGCGCGTGGCGACGTCGAGGAGTGCAAGAAGTTCATGGATAAGGTACGGTAGTCAGTACGGTACAGTAGTCCCTGCGTCATGCAGTAGTTCATATCAAAGTTACGGTAACCACTGTTTGACTGATTTAGGCCCATCTGGTAATTGCAGTTAAGCCTGATATATCATATATATATATATATATATATATATATATATATATATATATATATTCTTATAAGATGACACAGAAACCCATTCACGATATGCATTTCTCCTCTTTCGTGGTCGATTTAGAACGATGATATTTGCTATGTCTAACCTAATCTCATCCCATTTCAGATCGAGTCTCTCCGACTAGAGAAGGGTCGACGCGATCGCATCGGCGAGTCAATCATGCACAGGGAGATGGAGGTGTGCGAGGTGAGCAATTCATGGAACTCGTTTTATTTTGTTTTTTTCTGACAGCCAGACGGTGATATTGGAACTCTTGGGAAACTTAGCTAATATAACCCCGTTGAAACATAGCTCTGACGTGCGAATTTGATTTGGTGTGTGCTGAGCAGTCTACCAGTTATTGGCAATCGAGAGAGACTAAAGCAGACATATCCCAGATGAAACATTTCTCTTACAGCCAGAAGCTGTTAGACTGATTTATATTATATTTTTTCGAAGAAGAGAAAGCATTTCTATTGAAACCTTTCAAAACCCTTTCACATAAAAGACTGCTGAAACGCGTTTCTCCCATTCTCAATGTCAATCGTCGAAGTGGTTGGGACTGTTTAATTTCACGTATATCAGTAAAACAGAATGGAGGAACTCGTAGTGAACACATTTCACTCAAGGTGTAAATTAATCTGCAAAATTATTATTTATAATTATATTTATGAAATTAATTTGCAGATCTGCGCGCGTCGTCTTATCATCAACGACGCTCCTCAACGCGTGGAAGAACATCTGACGGGCAAGATGCATGTGGGGTACGTGAATAATAGGAATGTAATTGGGTTTTGGCTTTCTCCATTCTGCACACTTTCTGTCCGGTTAGACAGACGAGATAGTGTGCAGAATGGAGATAGTCGAAAACCAAAACACTAATGTGGAGTATGCGCGTACTACTGAAATACACTTATTTTTGACTTAATAATGAAACACTATCCCGCCTGGTTTGAACAGAGTGAACCATTTCCGAGTGTTGTGTTTTATTACATTTTAAAGCTCCCAAACATTAGTAATTGTATAGAGGAGTTCGTATCACAACTATTGAAAAGGTAGTGTTTTTACTTGCTTATTTCGTGCATTTCTAAGTGTACAATAAATTATCATGAATAGTCTCTAGTGGTTGGCCTTACAGTTAGATAATATTACCAAATTTTCTGCATAAATAAGGGAAATAACATATCTTACTCAGGTACATCCGCATCGGAGAGACAATCGCCAAGCTGAGAGAGACGATTGACAAGTATGAGAAGAGGTGAGAGATTGATTATCCATTAGATTTGGTGAAACATAGTCTATCCTGTTCTGACTAGGGTTGGCAATTCATGGATTAGTATGAGAAGAGGTGAGGAAGTGGTGAACCAGTAGTTTGTCTAGTCAGGATCGGTTAGCGAATTGGGGTAATGCAAAATATGCTTGGTTGTTTTAAGAGTGTTTTCTCCTGTAAAATGAATCCGATCGCGATCGAAGGCATCGAGGTTTGATTTGTTGGGTCAATGAAACAGTAGTGTGCCGGGTATCGGGTAACGGAAGTGTGGCGTTTCGTGGATATTATTTGAATGCATGGTGTTTTGTTAAGAGGAACAGAACGGAATCGAACCTGCTGGTTAATGTAATGGAGTAATGTGGTAGAAATCCACTTGATCAGTGTGTAATGACAAAATATTACAGCGGAGCATTGTTTCATTTTCATTTATTGAAAGAGATTCCACAACTTCAATAAAATTGCTCAAACACATCCGATTATATGGGGGCACTAGTCGGTCTAGTTGCAGCTGCGCCATATTATTTATTTGGACTTATTTTTTGTAAAGGAAATGTTATTCATATTGAAGGCTTCAAAACTCTTAACTTCTTATCTTTGTGCTGAAGCATAAGTCAGGCGGGTCTGAATCGGGTCTATAACGGTTTCAGAATAGTCTCTAACCCTCTCCCCATTTCAGACCGGACCGTGGCGGTGCCGAGGTGGAACGCGCTTCCTCTTCCGACCGACGTCGCGATGATAGAGGAGGTACTATTTCCACTATAAACGGTGTCCTCTTTGTATTGGAGCGTTGAAACAGTAGTTTGTCAAGTCGTCTTGCGAACAACGATTTTAAATTTTTTTCTTCACACAAGTCATCGCTGTACTGCAGTTTGAATTTGTTCAAGACGGTTAAGGAAAACTGGGACCATGAATCCACCGGGAATGGGCATTTCGCGAAACAAATTTTCCATCGTATTTATATATCGTTCACACACTCACACTTACATGCACAACTGTTTGTCTTAGTAGTTTTACAATAATATAATGGTATTATTGCGAATATTTATTTATTTTAGGAAGAGGTGATGACCGTCGCTCTTCCCATCGCTCTGATCGATCGGAGAGAGGAGGAGGAGGAGGAGAGAGGGAGAGGAAGAGGAGTCGATCGAGGGAGAGAGATAGAGACAGAAGGGAGAGAAGGGATCGATCCAGAGACAGGTATAGAGTTTTATAAATTATTTATTATAAAAAAAATGCAAAAATAAAATCTAACGATTAATGAATAAGGTGTGCAATACGGAAGCGACGGGCTGAGAATATTATTTTGGTAGACTGAATGTCAAAAGGGGAGATGAATTGCGGCTCGCCCAATCTGCCTGGTAATGGGATAGTCGCGAAACATTGATTTACCTTCTCGTTCATCATTAGTTTTTTTTTCTTTAAAAAAAATCAATTTTGAATGATTTAGACATGAGATGATCGTGAAACTTCGATTCGCTTATGCACTAATATTGAAATAAATCAACAACCCATAATCTGCAGGGAAATACCGGATGGTTTTTTCTCTTGGCGCTTTGGTCTCGAAGTACACAAAATCTGTAGGCTTCTATACAGAGCGTCTCGGAAATCGCGCGATCACGGTTATGGTCTGAGATCGAAACTTTAAATAGCCGGGTCTTGTTAGGAAAGCTGGTTTTTGCATATCATTGTCTGGTCTGAGATCATTTCTGAATTTGTGTCGAATCATTGTGACCCTACTTGCATTGAGATTCCCCAAATATGTCTGGATAAATTGGGTTGTTGAAACAGTAGTCGGTCTGGCTTCATTGTCAAATGAGAAATCGATTTTTGACTGCGGTCTAAGAGTATTATCTATCTTTTCCACATTTCAGAGACAGGAAAAGGAGCAGGAGTAGATCAAAGGACAGACGAGACAGAGACAGAAGAAGATAAGGTACCGTACCCTCCCGACTACCGTAATCCCATCTCCTTTCTCTTCTCACTTTTGCTAGAATATCGTTGATAATGATCGTTTGTGTGACATTTTTACCAGCACTACTATTTTTTATATAGTCAATCCGTGATTACTCTCCCCTTAATTTTCCCCGATACCGTACACCCTCCCATCATACCGTATTCTTCCCATTCTAGTGTGACTCCACACACTGCTCTCAGTAGGGCCCTCTCCTGTAATTCCCGAGTAAAGGTTCGTTTCGAAAAAAATGCCCAGGCCCAGGTTCGTTGTTTGTCATTCGGGAGGGGGAATATCGATCGGATCGTGGTATCCATCCGATCGATCGATCGATACCTACAGTAACCCTCGTCGAACCTACAGTAACCCGTCGTCTCTTCTCTTTCCATCTCTCAGAAGTTCCCTCGATCCATCCTTTCTCTCCACGCGGGTCCGTCTTCCCTCCCGAGAGAGTTAACGGTACCCGCCAAATATTCCGTGATCTTTGATCTTTAATCCTTGATATTCGCACTTTTTACATGTCCCGATCGATAAACTATTAGTTATTGTTTGTGCTTCGAGTCAATATAGCACTGGCAGAAGGTGATTACAGCATAATGATTTGATGATGATAAACCTGATTTTTGTTGACTTTGTGATGTGTTTTGGTGAGGAGTAGATCAAAACCCTCAAACCGTCCTCTGATCGGTCATTGATTGTCTGTTGAGTGAGGAGCATACTGTAGTTTTATCAGAAGATACTGTAGCTGGATAAGAGCTACGAGAGTGACTGTCGATGTCTCCAGAGCTTATTGTAGTCTGTAGTTTGTAGTGTGATCAGGAGATCGCCCTCTCCTATGTTGATATCGTTGATTCGATCAAGAAGGAGGACAAGCTGGCCGTGCAGTACGGAGGAGCGAATAAGGAGGTGAGGAGTACTGACTCTCTCCATTCTGCACACTCGCTCGTCTGTCTTTCCAGTAAGAGAGTGTGCAGAATGGAGAGCCGAAATGGTGGTGGTTGACTTCTACGAGTTAGAGATAATAGTCTTATTATCGTAGCGTAAATACTCGTCTGTTCGCTTCATCTCATAATTCGTTCCCTTAGAGAAAGTGAGATCTTAATGATCATGAGCCTCTACCCACGTCGATTCAGCCCAATGCAAAAATTACATTAGACAGAAAAAGGTCTCGCAGTTTTCTGCAGAGGTTCCCTCTAGCGTGAAAGCTAAATGAGGGGGCGGAGAGAGCGACTTCATGGCCGCGGCGCTCTCTACACGAGAATCTACCAAAAGTTAGAAAATGTTGAGATGCCCGAGGTGTGACTGACTAGGAAAGATTATTAGTATTATCCTAATAAACAATTTCAGAAAGAGCGACGAGAGATTGATGAGCAAATAATGAAGAATGAGAAGGTTCGTGTTAGTTTTTGAGGCTAAGACCTTGGAGGGAGACGTCCATCGTTGTTAAATGATTCACGATGATTTTGTCTCTACGTGAAACATGAAACCAACATGGTGCTTGACAAATCAGACTGATTTTGCTTTATCGGGTTGAGGAATAAGTAACGCTCGTTTTTCCAATTTCAGATTATGACCTCTCCCGTCTTTCTAAATTGTGCAATTATATTCCGGTTTTTGATGATCGATAAGGGCTTGTATACTCTCTTTAGCGCACACTATATCATATATCTCCGATTATTTAGGCGATCACAATGGCTGGCTCAATTCAAAGTTGTCGCACCTCACCCTGAGATTTTGACAGGTCAGCACTGAGGGAAGAAGAGTTATTGAGCCACAATTAAGCTGCAGTAGTAAAGTATCATGGTTATACATTACACTGATGATATTCAGATGAATATCCAAGTAAAGGCCTATGCGAGATATGCGCCTAACAAGAGTGTAGGATTTTCAGTTACTGACCGAAAGAAGTTTTGCTAGCCGCGTTTTCTTAGCAATAGATCTAAAGACCTCAATTATGCTTGAATGTGGAGTACCTTTCCTGTTGAAAATATGGACGAATTTTGCTAAGTGTGGAGCATTCTCTTTATGAGTTAAATTGCTCGTAAGTCCGATATAGAAAAACAAGCCTCGAAATCGACATTTATTGCTATTTCCTGTAAACCGTACTAATTGAATGTAAGGCCTTAGATGGTTAAATGGACGAGCAACTTTTGCACTATCATCCACCAAGTGGCCACAATTATAGAATGGCTACTATGTCTTGGGTATGGTTTAATCCAAAGTCCTCAAAACACGCATTTCTTTTGATTCCGTCACAAAATAATATTTTTGGAAAACTGTTAATTTTCAAATAGGAGCATAAGTAGCACCAAATGTTTATAGTGATAATATAGCTCCATAGTGAGTGACTGGAGCGCACTAGTGTATAGGCCAGCACCTTCGATCCTCAAGGTAGACAAATAAGTTAAGTGAACTGCAATTTTTCACGAACGTTCCCCTTGAAACGTCTTTAAAAATACAACAATGAATCGAGCACCATTCTCACTTCACCATGAAAGAGGTGTAGTATCGGGCTGCTCACCTGAGAATGTGTGAATTTACCGAACAGTTTCCACGTTAAATTACACAATTTCGAAAAAAATCTAAAATTTTCGAAAATTATCTGGTACATTGAAATCTAAATTTCTCTCCTACACAGGAAGCGTGATATTACTAATAATAACGGCTATGATACTCGAGCATACCCTGAAAAAATGCTATAAAGTCAGCTCGTTTAGATTTGATTGGCGGGAGATATATGAGCCCAAACACGATGCTCAAAAACGAGCGTTACTTATTCCTCAACCCAATATATAGAAGGCCGTTTACTTTCTTTATTTACTCACCGAAATGGAGTCCGAACTTTCCTCTAATGGATTTCCAACGAGTATCACGGGGTTACGGATCAGAAAATGTTATTTTTTATAAGTTTTTTTTCTCTAATGAGAATTGGAGGTATACTCCCTTGAATAGCTGGTTGTTTCCTATAGCCCTTAGCGTTCTAGACATGTTCTAATCCTTTAGACTGCCAATTTGTACTAGAGGTTGGTGCAGTACGCCAATTTGATTTGCTCACTAGGGCTTACTTCCCGTTCAAGTAGCGACTAGACAGCTTGAAATTCAATCACCCCTCAGCTATGCAATACGCAAAGAGGTCATACTCGTTAACTTCTCTGCAAAACAAGTCTCCACTTTATTAGACCAATACTCAAATTATTTATTTACTGACGTGCTACGCAACTGAGATTGGGGTGAGACAAGGATTTTGACGAAGATGAGCTAATTTGCGTCTAAACAGTAAATTTGGAAATTGAATGTTTGAGCACCATGTGAGAACCCCATCGAATAGTGTGCGGAGAATAAGTAAACACCATTGATGCAGCCTGAAAATGACTGCGTTTCGGCCTTGGAACTTAAAAGCGGTTCCTGATTCCTTTCTTCATGAATCAGTTCTTCATGAATTCTTCATGAATTTTTTCTTGACTAAAGGAGTTGTGAGGTAATGAAGTGAGAATTGTTTGACATCCCCAGTGTCAGATATCCGCTGACTAATTTACCAAGAGACAAATGAAAGAAAGGTATCGAGAGAAATAGAGAGATGCTTTGTAGAATTGGACTCTCGGGCGCCTATGTTCTTCATTTTTTCTCTCACTAACCAGACCGTAAGATTTGAAAAAAAAGTATTTAATGGAACGGCTGTGGAACATATTCAATCATTATTGCATTCCAGGCCTCCGCCGAGTACAGCAAGCTGGGCTACGAGAGGCGATTTCTGGTTATCTCTTTTTTTCATTTATTCATTAATTTCGATGAGAATTGGGTAACGCGTTGGACGCTAGAAGCGGTAAAATTACATGTGAAGTGTTTCTCTCTACTTCTCGACCAACAGTTGTAATAAAAAAATCACTGGAAGATTGAACCGTAACCGGGATGATATCTAATGAACCAATACGCCAAATATTTTCGAAAATTAATAATATTTAAATGAATTCGAAATTCCTTCAGATTCTTGGAGCGCCTGAACGTCGACATGCAATTCACGATCAAGAAGGAGAAGGATAAACTGGCGGCGCAGTACGGAGGAGCGGAAAAGGAGTGAGGAGAGATGACTCTCTCCATTATGCGCACTGTCTCTCTGGCCAGACAGACGAGAGAGTGTGCAGAATGGAGAGAGTCGTCCTTGAATTGTTAAATCTACAGTATCGCCCATAAGTCGTTGACCACTTTTCAATCTTTCATGATTTTTGACTCACGATAGATTTTTCGCTCAAACTTGGGCATGAAGTAGTACACTCATCGTGTGTTAGGAATATGCCACGGCAGACTTTAAGCTCGATACATTTTCTTTTCAGCCTTTTTGCTTGATGTGACGATATAAGGCCTCAATGCCTTTTCGATGAAAATATGTACTTATACGAGGATGACGTACAGTGACTTTACACTGGCTCAAATAAGGGTCACCAAAAAATGGATTTTCGTTTTTCGACGTGCTAGAAACTCGTTAAAAAGCCCAAAATGATCCTTACCACAATTCCAGATGATCCCCGAAGTTTGATAACGATATCTTTTAATTTGCCCTCAGGGCACGAATTTTTCACTTTTGTAAATTATTTTTTTCTCCCCATTTTGGATGACCACAGTTCCAAGCCCGATTTTTGTTCAAAGGTCTTTAGTGGACAGGTTGGTTGCAAATCCATGGAAAATACTATTTCCATTTTTTTAGAGCATTTGTATAACTTTCCCGCACGCGGCAACCGAATATCTGAGGTCAATCGATTTTCAAAATCGGCTATTTTTCGACATAATGAATTTTAACTTTTTTCATTAATAATATCATGCGCTAACATATCGAAATTCGGATTCAGCACACAACGGTACACCAGGAAAAAAATTAGTCCTGAAATTCTGAGCGAAAAAAAAATTCGACTAATGATGGGGGTAGCATGGTAAATTTTTAGGTTGAAAATCTATTTGCGTCGGACTTTTGGTTGCCGCGTGCGGGAAAGTTATCCAAATGTTCTAAAAAAATTGGGAATCGTATATTCCATGGATTTGCAACAAACGTGTCCAGGAAAGACCTTTGAACAAAAATCGGGCTTGGAACTGTGGACATCCAAAATGGGGAGAAAAATTAATTTGCAAAAATGAAAAATTCGTGCCCTGAGGGAAAATTAAGAGATATCGTTATCAAACTTCGGGGATCATCTGGAATTGTGGTAAGGATCATTATGGCTTTTTAACGAGTTTCTAGCACGTCGAAAAATGAAAATCCATTTTTTGGTGACCCTTATTTGAGCCAGTGTAAAGTCACTGTACGTCATCCTCGTATAAGTACATATTTTCATCGAAAAGGCATTGAGGCCTTATATCGTCACATCAAGCAAAAAGGCTGAAAAGAAAATGTATCGAGCTTAAAGTCTGCCGTGAAAAACCATGTCACGATTGCGTAATCACTATGCAACAACCAGGGTTCCCTGATATCTCAATGGCATATTCCTAACACACGATGGGTGTACTACTACATGTTAAAGTTTGAGCGAGAAATCTATCTTGAGTCGAAAGTTATGAAAGATTGAAAAAGTGGCCAAAGACTTATGGGCGATACTGTAGTGAGGAGTAGTGACTCCATTCTGCACACTCTGCACACAAGTCTGACCGAGGAGAGAGTGTGTGCAGAATGGAGAGAGGAAAACCGAACTAGCATTTCTAGCGACACTGTCTCTCCGCTGAATGAGTGGATAAGAGTTTTTTTTGTTGGAAACTGCGCGGCCCACGGAATATTGAAGAGAGTAAATATTTATTTTAGTTGTACATTTCTTGAAGCCTAATTGTGCGGGTAGCTTGAAAAACCTTATTGGCGCATAATCGCCTTGTTCCCTTGGATAAATGAAGAGACTAATGCCCCTCATTCATTTTAGAAAAAAATATGCATCATGAGATGTATTTAGATAAGTTCCATTTCAGAAAGAGCAACGAGAGATCGATGAGGAGATAATGAAAAATGAGAAGATTTGTGATTTTTGGTTTACGGAATTCTCTGAGATGATGATCGTTGTCACATATTCTCACGAAAATTTTGTATCTGAGTGAAACGTGAAATTAGCTTGAAGTCTGTTCCGACTCATTGTGTTAAATTTTCTTATTCGATTTATTTTGTTTGTAATTGAATCCATTATACTCATCAATTTGTTATTTGTGTCAAACGTGTCGTTCTCCTATGAAGAACAGCGACACTTCTTGGATTAATTATTTTGTTAACTGCAAACCTTAACTGTAGTTGAAAAGTGCAAATTGTTTCCATCTCCAGATGACCGAGGCAGCGGGCGCACGAGGCGACGTCGAGGAGTGCAAGAAGTTCATGGACAAGGTACGGTAGGAAACGAGGTTACGGTAGTCCATGTACAGTGTACTGTAGTCTTCTGTACTAGGCGGCTACGATGCCTCATGGCAACTGAATACTGTAATCCCCCTTTACGAATTGGCGCTCATCCGGTATCTTTGAATCACTGTAGTTATCTTAGTTGCGTGAAGTTGACTTCTGGAAAGAAAACGCATGCTCAGTCGATCAATGATTCATTCTTCAGATCGAGTCTCTCCGACTGGAGAAGATCGCATCGGAGAGTCAATCATGCATAGGATGATGTGCGACGTGAGCAATTTATGGATTTCATGATTTGATTTTTCTGACTGCCAGAGATGATGATATTGGAACTCTGCGGTAACTAAGCAGATACAACCCTGTTGAAACAGAACTCTGACGTGTGAATTTGGTTTGTTGTCACTGAAATGGCTACTTATTACTGACACTCCAGAGTGACTAAAGCAGACATATCCCAGATGAAACATTGCTCTAACAGCCTGAAAGTGCATTGCAGCTGTTCGACTGATTTAAATTATATTTTTCCCTCGGCGAAGTCAATCGCATTGAAACCATCGTTGAACTGATCTTATAAAAGCTCGCTGAAACATGCTTCTCCAAGATTTCATTTGAATTATCGAAGTTGTTGGGCACTACGTATTTTCACTCTGCAATTCATCAATAAAACAACAGTCATGGGAACAGCATTGTTTTCTTTGTACTCCGAATGCAGATTTAAAAAATATGTATTTATCTATTATTACTGTATTTGCAGATCTGCGCTCGTCGCCTCATCATCAACGACGCTCCTCAACGCGTGGAAGAACATCTGACGGGCAAGATGCATGTGGGGTACGTGAATAATAGGAATGTAATTGGGTTTTGGCTCTCTCCATTCAACACACTATCTCGTCTGTTCGACAGACGAGATAGTGTGTAGAATGGAAAGCTATCGAACATTAGTAAAAAGGAAGCCGTGTGTTCTAAAACGACCAAAGGAGTTCATATCTCTTGAAGGGATCTAGTTTTAGTTTTTCCTTGCATTTCTTCCGTGTCATTGTGCGAGAAATTATCATAAGCGGACAATTTACCTAAATTAACATATTTATTTTCATAAATAGCGGAACGAGTAACGTATTCTCTCCAGGTACATCCGCATTGGAGAGACAATCGCCAAACTGAGATAGACGATTGACAAGTATGAGAAGAGGTGAGGGAGTGGTGGAACAGTAGTTTGTTCGGTCTGGTTCGGTTAGCGAAAAGGGTTATGCAAAATATGCTTGGTTGTTTTGAGAGTGTTTTTTTCCTGTCAAATGAATCCGTTCGCGATCGAAGGCTCTGCATCGCGGCTCTATTTGTTGGGACAATGAAACAGTAGTGTGCCGGGATTCGTATAACGGAAGAGTCGCGTAGCGTAGTATTTTCGACGAATGCCGGGTATTTTGTTTACTCCAAAGATCAAGAACGTAATTGAACCCGATCAAAGGAGTCTAACTTACCGGAGTGTTGTAGCGGGAATCCACTTGGTCCGAGTGCTGTGGTCAAATTTAGATAGGAGCATTGTTTTATTGTGGCCGAGATTCTGCCGCAATGAAATTGCTCATGGGGAACTGTTGAAGCAACAATCGGTCTAGAATCAGTTGCGCCATGTTTTTTTATCGATTTAAAAAAAATGAAAATGTCATCATTATATTAAAGCTTTCAAAAAACTTAACTTCTTATATTAGAGCTGAAGCAGAAGTCAAAAGGGTCCAAATTTAATCCATAAACGAAACTATAATTAATCTGGCTTTAATTATCTCTCCCCATTTCAGACCGGATCGTGGCGGTGCCGAGGTGGAACGCGCCTCCTCCTCCAACAGACGTCGCGATGATAGAGGAGGTACTGTTCCTACTTAAAAGGAGTCTCTTTTTGTTGAAACAGTAGTTTGACAAGTGTTCTTGTGAATTCATCGTACTGCAGTTTGAATTTTTCAATATGGTTAAGTAAGGAAGGGATCATGAATCCACCGGGAATGAGCATTTCGCGAAATTGATTTTCCGTCGTATTTATTTCGTTCACAAATTCTCACTCACATGGGCAACTATTTGCATTATTATTACTTATTTATTATTTGTAATAATATTATTACGAATATTTATTTTTAGGAAGAGGTGATGACCGTCGCTCTTCCGATCGCTCTGATCGATCGGAAAGGTTAGGAGGAGAGAGGGAGAGGAAGAGGAGTCGATCGAGGGAAAGAGACAGAGACAGAAGGGAGAGAAGGGATCGATCAAAAGACAGGTACATGATTTTAAAAATTTTTCTTCAGAATAAAATTGCAAAGTTGGAATCTAACGAATAATGAATAGTAAAAAACACGGAAGCAACGGATTGAGAGTATTATTTTTGGCTGCTACAGCACGGCCGTTCAGCCTGTTGCTTTTCCTCGCTTCCTTCCCAATGGAAACACAGGAAAGGTGGGCGGAGCTCTGAGGCGAGGAGGAGCGAACTTATATACGCAGCCAATATAGCGCAGCCGCTAAATATCAAAACGTAGTAAAAGGCGTTGACTGCGAAGCAGCGCGGATAGCGTTGCGTGCGTTTGCCTTTTGTAGTTTGTAGTTTTAAGTTTTTGAAAAACAGAAGCTCCGAAACGGAAAACACTTTGGGCTAGCGATTGGGGCTACAGTAAGAAAATGGGCGGGGCGTCTCAATTCTGAAGCGGAGGAGTAGAGGTCCGTGAAGCGGAGGAGTAGAGGATTGCTGCTAGACCAATCTGCTTGGTAATGAAATAGTCGCGAAACATCGATTCACCTTCTCGTTCATCATTTGATTTTTTTCTTTCCTTTAAAAATCAGTGTTTGATGATTGCTATCGAATGATTGATGCCGGGGTAATCTTGAAACGTCTACTTGCTAACTCACTAATATTGAAATAAAAGAATTAGCAACCTATTATCTGTAGGGAAATACCGTTTGGTCTTTTGGCGCTTTGGCCTCGAAGTACAGAGAACATGTAGGCTTCTCGACAGAGCGTCTCCGAAATCGAGCAATTACGGTTATGGTCCGAGGTCGAAACTTAAACTAGCCGGGTCATAGAAACGCTAGTTTTTGGCATTGGGTTGTCAGATGGATCATTGCTCATTTTGTATTAACTCATCCAGATCTGAATTGAAACTGCTCATTCATGTCTCGATAAGGTGAGTTGTTGAAACAGTAGTCGATCTGGTCTAGATTGAGAAAACTTTTTTCTTTTACTATGGCTGAGAGTATTTTCTATCTTTTTCTTTTCAGAGACAGGAAAAGGAGCAGGAGTAGATCAAAGGACAGACGAGACAGAGACAGAAGAAGATAAGGTACCGTACCCCCTCCCGACTACCGTAATCCTACCTCCTTTCTCCTCCCACTTTTGCTAGAATATCGTTGATAATGATCGTTTGTGTGACATTTTTACCAGCACTTTACTAGTTTCTTTTATATAGTCAATCCGTGATTACCCTCCCCTTAATTTGCCCCGATACCGTACACCCTCCCATCATACCGTATTCTTCCCATTCTAGTGTGACTCCACACACTGCTCTCAGTAGGGCCCTCTCCTGTAATTCCCGAGTAAAGGTTCGTTTCGAAAAATACCCAGGCCCAGGTTCGTTGTTTGTCATTCGGGAGGGGGGAATATCGATCGGATCGTGGTATCCATCCGATCGATCGATCGATACCTACAGTAACCCTCGTCGAACCAACAGTAACCCTTCGCCTCTTCTCTTTCCATCTCTCAGAAGTCCCCTCGATCCATCCTTTCGCTCCACGTGGGTCCGTCTTCCCTCCCGAGAGAGTTAACGGTACTAGCCAATTATTCCGTGATCTTTGATCTTTAATCCTTGATATTCGCACTTTTTACATGTCCCGCCAGATAAACTATTAGTAATTGTTTGTTCATCGAGCCTACTTGTAACACTGGTGAATGGTAATTACAGCATAATGATTTGATGATGATAAACGGGGATTTGTGAAGTTTTTTTTTTGATCAGGAATAGATCAAAACCCCTGAAACCGTCCTCTGATCTGATATTGATTGTCTGAAGAGTGTTGAGTAGACTGTAGTTTAATCAGGAGATACCGTAGTTTGGTAAGAGTGACGATTCGACGAGAGTTACTGTAGCTATCTCCAGAGCATACTGTAGTCTGTAGCTTGAACTGTAGATCACTCGACCCTCCATGATGATCTCGTTGACCCGATCAAGTATAAGAAGTACAAGTTGGCGGCGCTGTACGGATGAACGAATAAGGAGGTGAGGAGGAGTACTGACCCTCTCCATTCTACGCACTCTTTTCTGTCTGACTTGCTAGATAGTGTGCTGAATGGAGAAAATAATAAGCGAAATGACATCGCGTTTTGGTAATACTCAGGCGAAAGCCGAGGTCTTGCCGTCGTGGAAATACCAATGTGGGCACTCCATCCCTTAGGCTCCCTCTTCCCGTAGAGAAAGAAGGAATGATGATTTCATATCAGAAGGGAGAAAAATATTGAGATGAACGCATGCAAAACTCCGCTATTTCCTTTAACTCCAGATTCCATGACTGATGAATAATTGATTGGAATTGTCAACAACCTCAATTTCAGATCGAACAGTTAGAGATCGATGAAAGGATAATGAAGATTGAGAAGGTTTGTTTTTATATTTTCTCCCATGAAACGACTAATCATCGGTGTCCAACATTTTCACAATGATTTTGTCTGCTCGATGAAACATGAATCTACCCTAAATTTACCACAAGGTCGCTGGACAGATCAGATTGATTTTGCTTGTCAGTCGTTAGTATCTTTTTAAAATTATAAAAAAAACTTTTTAAAAAAAACTTTTAAAAAAAGTTTCCCCAACAGATTTCCGAATATCACGGCTTTATCATTTCGGAATAATAATAAAAATTACACATGACCGAGACAGTGGGTACGCGTGGCGATTGCGCAGAGTGTACGAAGTTCTTGAACAAGGTATGGTATTGTGAATTATTACGGCAATCTATGGTTTAACGGTATCTGAGTTACGATTATTGATCCGATCCGAATAATTACTCTCTCCATTCTACACACTCTATTGATGTTCTAACCGGCAACAGAGTGTGCTGAATGGAGAGAGCTACTAATACAAAACGAAAGAAGAAAAGAGATAAGTTGTTTGGGCGAGGAGAGTGTGCAAAATGGAGAGAGCTGAAAACCTCTAATACCGTTCTTCCTCATTGAACCGGCTTAATTGGGATGTTCAACCCGTAGTGTGAGGTGCTAATTCTCACAAATTCGTTTTTTGGATCGCACGTGTGACTATCGAATTGCAGTTCGAATTTATTCAAGAGGATTAAGGAACGGTAGGAACATGAATCGACAAGGGAAGAACATTTCGTGAATTAGTTGCTTTATTCGTTGCCGACTCGTTGCGACATCGCGATCAAATTCACACTTATCAGTTCTTTGCTCGCACGTTAATAAAAGCTCTAATAAATATTAATAAAACTATTTAAAAATAATATTATCATTATTTCCAGGAGAAAGGACCATCTGTCGTCCCATCGATCGGGCCAATCAGAGAGATGGAGGAGAGAGGGAGATGAAGAGTAGTCGATCGAGGGATAGAGACAGAGACAGATGGGAGAGAACGGATCGATCCAGAGACAGGTACCGTACTCTCGTCGGTGTGAAAAACAAGCGTGTGGTAAGAATGGAAAGATTTCCCGTACTATGCATTTGAACCGCATTCTAAGAATCGATATTTGGTGGATTTTTGTTAAAAATAAAATCAGCCGTCTCATGTGAAATGATGAGAGTGGGGTTCTCATTTTCTATGAGAAGCGTATATTTCGAAATACATCTTGCTTTGTGTGAACGTTGAAACATTGGAGGGTTTGCTGAGAATTGCCGCATTTGGATCATAACGGGGACTTTCAAGAGGTTTGCGCTTGTTGTGAAGAGGTTTGCAGAAGTGTTTCGAAAGAGAAAAAAGAAATAGGGCCCGAATTAGTGAAATTATGAACTGAAGATATTGGAGTCTTTTGAGGAGGATTCAATTCTCAAATCGAAGAATATCGGATTCCTCCAGTTTTAGTGAGATGTTGCGACAACAATGTGCCTGGTCGGAATTGGCATTGATTGTGAGAAAGAAATAATTGAGTTTATCCATGGAACATGTTCGATAACGATGTTGCAGAGATGCTTGTTTTTGATTATGAGAAAAATTATCGAAAAAATTGGGTGGGTTAAAATTACAAGAATTATGAATGAACGAGCTACACAGAAACGACAGACTATCCGTTAAACGCGATCACAGGAAACAAAGCTCGACGCTATCTTGTGGAGGACCTTACAGGGTATACAAAAATGCATGGAAACATATGGGTCAGAAAATGTGCCCACCACCCCCTGGTTCTATTCGATTCTTAGGTGACACGCGTGATATTAGCCATTCTCGAATGGGTTTCGCTGTTAAAAGCGATGCCATCCCAAGTTAAACCTTGAACCGACTTTGGACTGCAGTAGTGATGCCGGATCGAGTAATGTTCTCTCCACTTACAACACTTTCTCGCCGGTTAGAGCACCGAGCTCTCGAGAGAGTGTGCAGAATGGAGAGAGTCACTATCGTGTTGTTCATGTTTTTGCATTTCTTTTCGCCGAGCAAAGTCGTCACTAGTGAAGTCAATAAAACGAAACTGGGTTTTCCGGGGTGGTGAAACATTAATATTTCGGGAATCTGGTAGCGACCGTTGAAAGTTCCATGGATATTCGGTCAGTAGAGGGTGCTTCCGCATCGGAGAAAAAACCGATAAGTATGAGTTTGAGGTGAGCGAACTGGTCAACAAAGTTCAGCAATTTCCGATGGATATGCCGGATACCGGATCAAATTGTAGCTCGCTCCATTGTGCACACTCCAGTCTGGTTGGAATATTTGTATTATCGATAATTATTTTGTATTTTATTTTGTTCAATTGAGAGCGATCACAGAATCACTCACTATCGGAAACATACAGTTTAGAATTAGTATTGAAACAGTAGCCGACCTGGTTGAATAGAGTGATTGAACGCGGTAAAAACTGCTTATAACTAGGGTTGGCTATTCGACCCCTCGTAGCGACGGTCGCAATCACTCCCCCGCGCATAAATAGGCGAGGGGGGGATTGCAACCGTCGCTACCTTGGGTCAAATAGCCAACCCCAGGCACCTCATTTCAGATCGGGCAGTGGCGGTGCCGAGAACGAACGATCCTCCTCCTCCGACAGACGTTGTGATGATAGAGGAGGTAATAGAGATTGAGTTTAGGTTCTGACTCTCTCCATTTTGCACACTCTCTCCTGCTAGACGGTTTGTCTAGAGAGTGTGCAGAATAGAGAGAACTGGAAAAAATCAGTAATACCGTATTTCATTAACACGCTCCATTATTTTGATGGGATGATGTATAAGTAAACAGCAGTCAGAGGTGCGAATTCGGACTGATTTATTTATTTCGACGAGACGCCTTTAACAAATTGCAGTCTGGATTTGTCCAAGATTGTTAAGAAAGAAAGGGAACACAAATCCACCGGGATTGTGCATTTCCTTTTTTTGTTCTTTGGCGCCTTGTTGCAATATCGCGATCAATGCTGCACGTGAATCCCTTTCGTACCTAAGTATTCTATATATATAGTAATAATTATTTTATTTATAGCAATATAAGTGTGGTATGTATTTGTAACAAGAGACCAACCCCATCAAAACTTCCTGTATCTCTGTACCTTCAATGTAGTCTCGCTTGTTCACAAAACAAATACACTAACTTACCCTATTCGTCCATATCTCCATTCAAACAAGGTTCAGCCGTGTTTCCTAACGTAATCAATTCTTGCCGTATTCACGCACCTGGAGTGTGCAAAAATTCTACGACCTCTTCATTTCGTATGATCTCTCGCTGGTTAGAGAAGACGAGAGAGTATGCATAATAAGGATGTCGTAAAAATTTTTGCACACCCCTGTCACGCACATTCGCTAACAACAAAGAACGGTTCTCGTTTCCCCCAATTTCTCTCTCTTCTCACCTGTCTGCTCATTTCCAATGCGGATGAACCTCCACAACTTAACCAACATCCAAGTATCGCGTCATGCCCGCTACCCGATATCTACCCGGATCAGATGATCAATAGTTGCGTCAAAAGTTCAATTGTATTAGCAGAATCGATTTTTGAGCCAGTCAGAATACAGCTTCACAACTAAGCCAATAATTGATGAGTTTGAACAATTCCAATCAGATGATGGCCTTGACCCCATAACATACAAATATACGAGTGCCTGTCTAATCCAAAACCAGCCGCGTCTCAGTAACTTCTCTAGTGATAACAAATGTTTTCAACAATAAAAACAATACATACCACTTCTATCATCACTACGTCTATCGGAGGAGGAGGCGCGTTCCACCTCGAAACCACCATGGTCCGATCTGAAATTAAAAGAGAGAATTAGAGCAGTTTTAAAATTGTTGTTTTTTTTGGATTCGACTCGGACCAGGTCGACATAGGCTTCAGTGCTAAACCAAAAGTGGTAGTCTTTGTGAGATTGCAATGTCGAATAGGAGGACCTTCCGATCTAAAAAAATCGACGCTTAAAATAGACTGCCTACTACTTCATCAATAACCAGAAAAGGATGCGTTCTTATCATCCTCACTTCGCACACCTCCATACCCCTGTGAATGATTGGCTCTCTTATGCGTTCGCGTCGGCCCCTCTCCAGACGATTAGATTCAACCGCCTGAATTAATGGAAATATCAGTGTGTATGTGAATTCTGGTTTAACTACGATCTAGACAAGACATCAGAGAGCGTGCAGAATGAAGAAAACGGAAAACCTCAATACCGTTCCTCCTAATTTAACGCGCTAAAATGTGCCTAGGTGGGATGAAAAACAGTACTCCGCGTTGCGAATTCTGACTAGTTTCTTTCTCTCCCGTCGGATTCGTGGTATTGCATTTTGGAGTAGCCCCTGCTCATAGCGCCTGGGCAATGGCTCAGGCTTGGCTAAATCCAATGGGTAGAAAGAATCTTTACATACCCTAGGTAATGACTATCGGTTAAACTCAAATCCAAGTATCCAGCGTTTGGGGATCCTCGATGGAAGCCTAGAGGGTGCTAAATACGAAATTTCAAGAGACTGTGCAAAAGTAGAGTCATAACGGAAACGAAATCTCTAGTACCTCCTCTATCATCACTACGTCTGTCGGAGGAGGAAGCTCGTTCCATCTGAGCACAACCACGGTCCGATTTGCAATAAGGACAAGAAATAGTGCTGTTGGATCGAATAGTGGATCTCTCCATTATGCAAATTCGCCCAAACTCTCGTCGTTCTGACCGGCTAAAAAATGTACTAAATGGAGAGAGCGCTGTCCGATTCGGCGACACTAGACTGTGTTAGAACCCGTTCTGGTATCAATTTTAGATTCCACTTGGGCCAGGCCGTCCAATGCTTCACTGCTATACTAAAAGTGGAAGTGTTAGAAGATTTTAATTCCAGTCGTGTATGCCGTCTTATGAAAAAGAATCTACCTAAATTGACGCTCGACGATAAATTAGACTGACTACTGCGACAATAGTAAGGCATAAGTGTATTTATAAAAATTTTAAACTATGATATTTGTTTGAATAATTTCATTACCGTTGAAACTGTAATCAGACTGGTCGAAATCGGAAGCAAATGATGAAACACTATTCGGTCTACTTTCAGATGCGCAATATTATTAAATTCGAAATTTTTCGACCGGAATGCTCATTGAATCGCAATCTATTAAACCCGTCCACTTTTGGTTTAGCGCTGAAACATTTATCGACCTGATCCGCAAAAAAAACAAAAATTGAGCCGGCAATATTAATTTTCTATTGCAGATCGGACCGTGGTGGTGCCGAGGTGGAAGGTGCCTCCTCCTTCGACAGACGTCGCGAGGGAAGTGAGAGGAATTAGGCTTATTGTATAGTATGGAAATCTCTCTCCAAGCGGAGATGCTGAACTGTGTTAGGGTTTGATAAATCGTTGAATCGATATTCGTTCAGGTTGGAATCTAAAGCCAACAAGGGAGATTGCGCAAGTATAAGAAGAAGGATCGAGTTTTTTTTTTACATTTGGCGTGTTCAGCGAAATGATAGCGAAGATGCTGAAACAGGGCTGATTATGGAGAACTCGTGAAGCACCGGTCTGCTGGGTTGGAATTTCGTAGTGTAGCGGGAAAATAAGCAAAAGTTGAACAAGAGCTCAGTGATTGGTTCTTGTTTGGAGCCATTAGGATGGTGATAGTGATTTCACTGAAACACTGAAAGGTTTAGTGGAGCATTGAGTCATTAATTGTCCTGGCCGAAATGGGGAGAAAAATTGAGAAGAGAGATAAGAGATTTGTTGCGAGGGTAGCGACGATAGCGATGTTGCAGGGATACGTCTAGTTGTGAAAGAGAGAAATGAAAAATCACATGTTGTTGTATAGAATGATGAGGTTTTAAAAAAATATTTCATAAGAACTGCGCATCACAGCGTTTCACCCCCGTCAAAAAATGGACATTGGAATTTGAATTTAAAATTAAGGGTTATGGTAATCAGGCGACGGAGGGAAATTTAAAATCAAATGAATCGCGCACCGAATGTGCGGATTATTGCGCGGCATGCATGCGCAGCCAATTTCGAAACTCTGTTTTTCTCGTTCTGCATCTTTGTTTCTAAATTTACGCATTTGTTTGTTAGTTTGTCGATTACCCTGTAGGTTGTTCGGCTAACGCAGGTCGAGGTAGCTCGAAATTAATAATGCGCTTGGTGTAGTGAGCTTTTTTAAAAACAAAACCGTTGTGTTCTCTGATCATTGCTATAACTTATTATTTTAAATTTCAGCGCGTTTCGGACGGTCATCGTCCTTCGTCGGCCCTTCGCGAGACGCACGCGTAGGAAGGACGGCTTTTTCAAGTAAGCGTTATTTGATACTCATTTGCAATTGAATGGCCAACTAGTAATGGCGAAATGGCGTTTTATGCCGGATTGAAGCCGGCATTCCGAGTCCGTTTTGTCATCTCGATTGCCAACTCACGCAAGGTTGTCACAAAAATTATTACTTTTCCCTTTGATTATGTTTGCACCCGAAAGCAAGAAGCATGTTTTACCAGTTTCCAATGGCTGAGACTTTTACCACACAAATCAATTCTAATACCGTAATAAATATAAATAAATAAATATATCCCAGGATTGGCGAACAAGTTGATGGACCAGACTGCCCGGGCGATGATCGAGTGCTTCAACGCCAAGCTCCTCTCTCAACGTTCATGTCTCCAACAGGTTAATATTTATTTTTTTTTTTAAAGATTTATTTATTTATTTCGGGTTTTAGGCTTTTTTTGTTATTTGCTCTGTTTGGGAGAATACTATGAGCTTCATTCATTCTTCATGAGGGAATAGAAAAAGCAGGGATGTACTGGGATATATGAGGCCGTTTGCTTAAGACTAACAACGACCAACAGCTCTCCGTACAGGGTAAAAGTAGTGTTTTGAGGAGAGCATGTTTTCTAGCATAGTTCGAGGTGCTCATTAACATTGGCCACATCTCTTGTTATGCAAATGCATTTTTAATTAGTTCAATAAGTTCAAAGATCAGGCAATTTTTCACCTTTTTGCCCATAGCGACAAAACCACTGATGGGATTTGAAAACTTCAAACAGAGACTGGGGTTGATTTTACATGATAAAATGCATAGCGTTTTTGAATTATTAAAATTTCGAAATTCCACCGACTTGGGTACTGTATCTTTGCTGAAAACTATTTGCAGGAGGTGAGAGGGGATGGAATGAATCTCTCCTCTCCTCTGAGGGTCGAATTTGCCCGTTTTCTCTTCAGTATTTAAATCATAACTTTCTTTGCGGGCCTAGTTGTGCGATTTAGCGGTGCAGGTGGCTCAATATGGGTAAGCATCTTACCCACACGCCGTACAAATGGCGGCTCCTGCAAATAGTTTTCAGCAAAGATACCCAAGTCGAGTCGGTGGAATTTCGGAATTTTAATAATTCAAAAACGCTATGCATTTTATCATGTAAAATCAACCCCAGTCTCTGTTTCAAGTTTTCAAATCCCATCAGTGGTTTTGTCGCTAAAAAGGTGAAAAATTGCCTGATCTTTGAACCTATTGAACTAATTAAACATGCATTTGCATAACAAGAGATGTGGCCCATGTTAATGAGCACCTCGAACTATGCTAGAAAACATGCTCTCCTCAAAACACTACTTTTACCCTGTACGGGCTTTGTTCGACTCTAACGCAAACGGCCTCATACGGCCGACAGGGTGTAAATGGAATAGCTAGCCTATAGCGAACACTTGCAATTCCCCTGTCTCTAGGCTTCAACATATTCGTATGACATCCAATCATGTATTTTGGGTGCAATTTTCTCTCTCTTGTGGATTAAACAGAAGAGAGAGAGTGTGTATGAGCGTATTGAAGAGGAATGGTGGTTTCTTTTGACGTCACGGTCTGTGAGAACGGATCGATGGGATTCCGTTGCATAAATATTTTTTTCTATCGAGTAGTAGCTGCCGACTGGAGAGTAATGTGAATACTGACAATGGGTAAACCCAATTTCTCCAATTAATTCAAATTTACTGTAATAGTTTCTTATCATTCTTATCCTATCCAATTCGCAGAGCCGCCCTCAACGTCTACCGCTCAAGTTCTCTACCGTCGACGTCGAGCCGGAATTTGAATAGAAGCCATTCTAAATGAAGAGGAAGAAAGAGCGAGAGGTACGGTAGCTTACTATATTTTATTTCGTAACTTATATTTTATGATTCCTTACCACATGTAAGTACACTTTGAACCAGTATTTTCTCAACAAAAAAACGTATGCACTTAGTCACTCTTCTGAAAAGTTTATTTGTGGACGATTTTCTTAGCTTTCGTACATCACAGACAGAACCGAACATATTTATATTTTAATTTTTTACCTTTTCACTAATTATCGTCAAAATATTCCAATCCTTCTTTCTAATTTTTTTTTCCACCCCGGGGAAAAGCGAATATTACTAGAAATACGGTTTAAAAAGAGCATACGAGTAGTGGATACGGTAGTATGGAGCCTAGCATGTGGTCCTTCCGTAATCCCTAGTTCATATCCAATGGGCATAATAATTGCTCTAATTTTAACCGTATTTCTATTAATATTTTTACTGTTTTTATTTCCCCGGAATTTGGAGTTGATAAAAACAGGGAAATTGGAATATTTGGATGAGAATAGGCAGAATTTAAAAATGGAAATCAATTCGATTCTGTGATGTACGATAAATTCAAATATAAATAGAACAGAGTCTTCAAATAACGGATTAGAAAGTGCGACTCGAGTTTCTGAATATTTTTCAGATCTGACTAAAATCGTTTTTCCTTGATGCTACAAAAATATGTTTTGTTGTTTCTCAATGTTAGTATATGAATTTTAGTTCGAAAGTGCAACAAAAAAAAATTGCTCTTTCAGATGCTCCGACGTACTGTATTTTGCCACAAACCCAGCATCAAAAATCTTAAAAAAATGGACTCAGAAGCTCGAGAGTCGCACTTTCGAATCTGTTACGTGAAAAGTCTTTTCGATTTTCATTTGAATTTTGCTATGGAATCCTCCAAAGATAGACAGTTCAGAGAAATGACTGATTTCGAGTGCATCCCATATAAGTATGTTCAAAGTGTATGTGTTGTCGTCAGCAATCATACAATATCTGAACTATATCAAACAATTTGATAAAGATCGGTTCAGTTTGAAATAAGTTATGCCTAACCATGCAGTACAATCTCCTTTTCAATCGTTATTCTAGAATCTAGAGAAATATATCTAAAAAATAAATATTTTGATCGGCTTATAGTTACTGTATTTCTACTCAGGTGCCCGAGAGCCCCTCTGTGATGACGGCGAGAGGATGAGGAAATGAGAAGGATAAAATGCTAGGACAAGAAGCACTCGCATCAATACGAAGATCCATCCCCTTTCTTCGATTTCCCACCATTGTTACTCCTAGTAACGGTCATTTCTCCAATATGTTGTTAATGCGAAAATGTCTTATATTATTCGTTGAATTTGATAAATCATGTTTTAAAAATAAAGTTGGGATGAGTCTACCACTGGAGTAGACTTGTCTGCAAGCTCAGAATGATCATTCTGGAGGTTCCTATTTTTTGCACTGAGATAAATATTTCATTAATTCCGTGTGATTGAAATCTCAATCTGACGAACATGCAAATGCCCACTTTTTCTGTCGTTAGCGACTGCGAAAACTTGGAAATGACGAAAAAAAATATTTGCAAAAGATTTGCATTGGCAGGGCACGGCTTGTCGATTGCTAGTCCTTTCTGTTACCACTGAGCCATGTCGCACGCACTCTCCTCTCTTTACACGCTCTCTCGTTTTCGTCTCTTTCTCTACCCTAGAATACTCTCTCGCTCCAATGTCCGCGCGCGAAACGCTGTGCGCATGCACTGAAATGATTCCACCCCATCCGATCTTGATTACGTGGTGAAGGCCGGTTTTATAAGCATCGGTCTCATGATTTCTATTTGTAATGCGATTCCAATACTGTAATGAAATTATTCAAACAAATATCATAGTTTAAAATTGTTATAAATACAATTATGCTTTACTATTGTCGCAGTTTATCTTCTAGCATCAATTTAGTTAGATTCTTTTTCATAAGAAATCGCATCCACAAGACAAGGGAAACAAAGGATCGATCCAGAGACAGGTTAAGAGTTTTATAAATAATTTAAGAAAAAAAATGAAAAAAGTTGTGCATAAAATCGAACGCACAATGAATGGGAGGAGCAACACGAAAGGGACCGGCTAAGAATATCATACGTGGGTTGTTCACAACAAAAACAATAACTAATTGCAACATTGCGCAGAATTTTATTTTGATCAAATATTGTGGCAGAACGAGAAAGAAAGTGGTATTGAAATTGACCAAACACATCCATTATTGGCTTAGTCGTGAAGCTTTACTCGTCCTGGTTCAGAAGATGAGTGATTAGCGTTGAACGGAGCAAAAAGAATAGAATCGCAGGCAGTGAGGTTCGTCTATTTTTGGTAGAGTGGTGAAGCATTGATGAGCGTGGTCAAAATCGGGGTAACTAAGAAGTTTGACAAGTGCGGGAAGGAATGAGAAAGGAAGTTATATGTTGTTACGAGCAGAGAGGAATTTGAAAATAGAGATGGCCAGATGTGACTATATTTAATGGATGGTTGCATCAAGAGATGATCTGGCAGGAATCAATTAGGAGAATTGGAAACGTGGGTAAAGAGGGATTGGATGTTTTTTTCTTTTTTCGAGAGAACAAAGATGGGAGCAAAGATGCCGAGATGCTACTTGTTGTAGTGAAATTCTGAAGCAGCGATCTGCGAGGACGGAATTTGGAAGCGTTTCAGGAAAACAGCGACAAGTAGACAACGAGATTTGTAAGTCGTGCTGCAAAGAATGTCAGCGAAGTCACTAAAAAAAGATATGGTGGAAAGGAGGAGCTGTAGTCGGCCTGGTAGGATCGCTTTGTTGAATAATGACGGGTCAATCCGATTGAACATGTTCAAACGATTTGTTTGCGCTCTAAAGCAATCGTCGGCCTGATTTTTTAGGACTGGCGTCATATGTGTGATGTTTTCCTATTGTGGATAAGATGCCGTTTGCGCTATAGTCGTACAAACTTGCGCAATCCTTCGAACAGTGATCTTTCGAAAAAATGGGGGGTATAGGTTCTCGAGGGTGCTGATTATCGTGGACGGTTTCATTTTGCACCAAATCGATTGCCCCGACCGGGCTGCATCTATGCTGCAAAACACGTTTTTCAATTATTTTTTTTTTGGTTTTTCAATAACGTAGCTCGCAGGCTTTCAAAGGTCATCAAAATTTGACAGGGCATAGAATCGAAGATGTTGATTACAACCATGTTATTCATGACTAGTGGAAAGAGGCCTCAAAAATTGTTTCAAATCGGAGATGCTGAACTGTGTCAGGGTTTGATGAATCGTTGAAACGGTATTCGGTCAGGTCAGCATCTAGAGCTAACAAGGGAGATTGCGCAAGTGTAAGAAGAAGGATCGAGTTTTTTTTTATAAACTTGTCGTGTTCAGAGAGATGATAGCGAAGATGCTGAGATAAGAATGATTATGATGAACCCGTGAATCAGCGATCTGCTGGGTTGGAATTTGGTAGTTTAGCGGGAGAATGTAAACAAGTAGAAGAAGAGCTCAGTGAATGGGGTTGTTAGAAATCAATACGACGGTGATAGCGATTTCACTGAAGCACTGCGAGATTTGGTGGAGCGTTGAGGCATGAATTCCTGGTCAAAATCGGGAGTAAAATTGAGAGAGATAAGAGATTTTTGTTGCGAGGGTACCTCAACGATAGCGATGTTCCAGGAATGCGTCTCATTGTGATTGAGTTTTTCTGATGCCGGATCATATGGAATGCTCAGCCTTTTAATTGTTGTTTTGGATCTGCTCCGCCTCGAGAATTGCAATATTCTATCTCGTCTGCTCTTGTCGGAGTGCTGAAGCAGTATTAGCGGGGTTTACTAGCATTGCTCCACTTGTTATTTTACAAACATTGTTCAACAACTGCATTGAAATTATCAAAACACGGTTTTCTGTTTTAGCAGTAATCAGTCTAGTTTATGGTCTGGCGTCAAATTATGTATTTAATTGTTTTTAAACCGGAATTGCTATTCGAACTAAAATCTATCCGAACTAAAATCGCGATTGCTGTACACACCTAAAAATATTGTTGCGTTTGCTCAGCTGTTGTTTCTGCAGTTATAGAGTTGTTTCGTTGAGATATGTTTTTACTTGTCTCTCGGAAGCTTCTCTTTGTAAGGTTCCCTTTATTAATTATTTTAATTCAGATACGACCGCTAACGAAGCGAAAGCGAGAGCGTGCCCGGAAGCACCTTCTAGAAGGAAAGAGAGAAAAAGGTACAGCATTTTTCGCAATGCGGACTGAGTATCCGAAAATTGCTGATGACAGCATATTATCGTCGTCGTGCAACGACTACTTCATCGTGCTCAAGTGCAACGGCATCGTCATCGAGTTCAAGTGCAACGACATCTTCATCGTGCACAAGTGCAACGACAATTCGTCCAAGAATATCGAGCCCACGAATGATGTGGAGAACGACAAGAAGATTTACTCAAACGAGTCCCATTGACCTACCGTACTATGCCCATTATGAGATTACGAATGAGGACATTCGCTTGAGAAGTGAGGGGCATGTAGAGGATATGCAATATCCCCTGTTTTCTGTAATATGCTGCTAACATCCAATTACCGAAATAATAGCAAATATCGTTAGAAATAATTAATTGCTAATTAAAATCAGTTCACGATGCTATCGTTTCAAATGTTGTCATACTGTAAGATTACGCGTCGAATGCCCGTAGCAGCCCCGTCGCTGTAGCGTCCCCCAGTTTTGGCGTCGTTTCGTCAGTCTAGTTCGCGTGGCGACTAGCTCACGGTTGTTTTCTCGTCGGTGGTTGTTAAGAAGGTGTTTATCATGTCTTTATAAATACTATTTAATTACTTCGTTTTATTTGATTGCCCGGGGTTTTGGTGACTTTTGGGGATCGCTTCTAACTAAGTATATTTAGCGTCTAGTCTTTCCTTCTTTCTTTCCCTAGTCTTTTGTCACTATTCGTATTACTTATTTCCGTTCATTCGTTAGACCCAGCGAGCAGGTTTCTGCCCCAGGTCTGTAGCACAAGAGAGCAGTTTTCTGCTCCGCGTGCAGCTAGCTCAGAGATCAGGTTTCTGGTCCAGTAGCTAATCGATAACTGTCATTGACGAACCGTAATTGCCAAGGGCACGCCGGAGGCTATGCCGAAAATTGGAATTGCTTGCAGTATCGCATAGAGTACTATTATCGAGTAATTGAAAGGATACAGAGAAGCCACTCTAATTGAGCCGCTACACCAAGACGCTGTAGTGGCCTACCCGAGTTGCGCCGAATCTTGTTATCTTTACGCACTTGTGCATCTGCCTCCCAGAGAACTTATCGGATCCAGGCACACATCTCGCTTATGACCTCATTCATATCACGAGTCATCAAAAACGGATGGAGTCAGAAAGGGTCGAATGAACACTCTTCCTTTGTAAATCGGGTGCTCCACCACTGAGCTGTACCCCTCGGTTGTTTCCTTTGAGCTGGTCTTACTCGCTCACGTTCTCATCCCTGCACTTGCGTCTTTTGTAATCTCGTTGTATCATTTGATTTCATGAACGTTATACACTAAGAAACACACGCTTTCCCGGTGGGAAACTCGTCTTTAGACACGCGGTCCATGACGAAATTTGCCGGGAGATTCTCCTCTCGTTGTTTTGATTCCCGAGTATTTCGTCACCACTCGCAATCACTTGGTCCATTGTTCGATTTGGCTTTGGCTTGGCCCCCATGTAAAGATAACTAGATTCGGCGCAACTCGGGTAGGCCACTACAGCGTCTTGGTGTAGCGGCTCCATTAGAGTGGCTTCTCTGTATCCTTTCAATTACTCGATAATAGTACTCTATGCGATACTGCAATTCCAATTTTCGGCATAGCCTCCGGCGTGCCCTTGGTAATTACGGTTCATCAATGACAGTTATCGATTAGCTACTGGACCAGAAACCTGATCTCTGAGCTAGCTGCACGCGGAGCAGAAACCTGCTCTCTTGTGCTACAGACCTGGGGCAGAAACCTGCTCGCTGGGTCTAACGAATGAACGCAAATAAGTGATACGAATAGTGACAAAAGACTAGGGGAAGAAAGAAGGAAAGACTAGACGCTAAATATACTTAGTTAGAAGCGATCCCCAAAAGTCACCAAAACCCCGGGCAATCAAATAAAACGAAGTAATTAAATAGTATTTATAAAGACATGATAAACACCTTCTTAACAACCACCGACGAGAAAACAACCGTGAGCTAGTCGCCACGCGAACTAGACCGACGAAACGACGCCAAAACTGGGGACGCTACAGCGACGGGGCTGCTACGGGCATTCGACGCGTAATCTTACAGTATGACAACATTTGAAACGATAGCATCGTGAACTGATTTTAATTAGCAATTAATTATTTCTAGCGATATTTGCTATTATTTCGGTAATTGGATGTTAGCATATTACAGAAAACAGGGGATGTTGCATATCCTCTACACTTGGTAGTGTGGTTTGTAGACGCGACAAGCGTCGCGTGTTTCCAGCGGTTACTCTCATTTTCACATTTAGTTTTTTTCAACAGATATTCACAAATCTGCGAATCGCTTACGCAGTTACTTGTTTGTCAGGTCCGAATTGGTTATTTGCATGGAGAGGTACGAGAAATGCTAGAAGAGCAAAGTAAGTAAAATTGAATGTTTGAAACCGTAAGGATGAAGATAGCGAACGATTTGAAATGCGTACAAATTTGTTGGCGAATTGAAACATTTATGAGCCTAGTAGCTTTGAAGCACATGTCAGCCCGGTCGGAATCAAATCCAAAATCGAAAATTTAATTAGCTCTAATATATTCTAGTTTCGCCGAATCGAATGGCGCTCTCTCCATTCAGCACACTCTCTTGCCGAGAGAATGTGCATAGAATGTGCACTGCAGAGTGTAGCGAACTACTAATCGATACAACAACACTAATTCCCTCCCCAATTTCAGATCGGGCCGTGGCCGTTCCGAGGTGGATCGGTCTAGTTTCAGCTGTATTTTCAATTAGAATATGTTGAACTTGAATAAGTCTCTGAATTGTGAACTTCCAAATACTCTCACTTTTGATTGAGCACTGAAGCACGTGTTGGCCTGGTCCCAGTCACATAAAAAACGAAAATAAAACAGATTAACGTCTTCTAGTGTCGCAGAATTTTCTCTCTCCATTCAGCACACTCTCTCGCCGGACAGAGCTGCGAGAGAGAGTGCAGTATGGAGAGAGCACCTATTCGATCCGACAGTACTAATTCTCCCTCACGTTTCAGATCAGACGTTGGCGATGTCGATATGGAACTCTTCCTCCGATAGACGTCGTGATGATAGATGAGGTAATATAGATCTCTTTTCGGTTTTAACTCTCTCCAATTTGGAAACGCTGCTGACTCGAAGAGAATGGATAGCGGAAGATATCTATTTTCGTTGCTCTCCATTGAACTCGCTCAACTATGCCCAATTTGGTTTAGTTTGATTGGCGTGGAGAAATAGTAGTCTGATGAGCGAATTAAAATTTGTTTTTTATTGATTATTTATTGAGCAATTTGTCACAGCTAGATTGCAGTCCGAATTTGTTTAAAAGGGATAGGGAAAGAAAGGATCATGAATCCACCAGGCATGCTCCATTTTGTGAAATAGCCTCTTCATTATTTTCCACCTGTTTCGAAATCGTGCACAAATCTTCACTACTCCTATCTCGTTCACACTGAGAGAAAAAACGATTATAATTTTTTTAAACCCTAGCGAGGAAAGTGTGCAAAAAGGAGAGGTCTACTATGCGATACAACATTTGTTCTCCCCATTTCAGATCGGACTGTGGGGGAGGGGGTGCCGAGGAACAATCTGCCTGGCATAATCGTGAAACATCGACTTATCATCTCGACCATTTGATTTATGAAATAATATTCGATGGCTGATGATCATAGGTTTAGTGAACGAAGTTAGCGATCGGGTTAGCGCTGGAGTGATACATCCGAAGATGAGATGGACACGAAACGGACAGTAGTGTCCATAAACGCAATGATTTATGAACTCAGTAAAATTTGAATAAATTCGCCTAGTTCACGTATCGTTCGAGAATTGTTTTTATTATTAGTTTTGGCCAATCCGATATGATACAAAATCATTTCAGTGCTGATAGGTCTGTACTTGAGATCATAGAGAAACCTGGATTCACATACTCGCAAGTTTTCAAATAAATTCAGGCGTTTGACGAGTTCGAAGGAATATTAGATTTTTTTAGTTCAGCAAAACCCGTATCGATATCGCTTTTAGCAGCTTGACATCCTATAAATCTTTGGAGAGCAGTGATTACGGATCGAATAGTGGCTCTCTTCATTCTGCACTCTCGATTCTTTCTGAACGCCTAGAGAGTGTGCAGAATGGAGAGAGCGCCTTTCGACCGGGCAACATTAGATAGCACGATCCGGCAGTCTCTACGTAATATTCGTATAGTTTGTGTGTGTTTTGATCAGGGGTAGATCGAACCGTTCTCGGATTGATTATCTGAGAGCCAAAGTACACTGTAGTTTGATCGGAGATTACCCGTTGATCACGTTCATTTGTGCCGCCTCATCCACCTTTATCTATCCTTCCCTCCGTTGCACCTCTCACCCCCCCCCCCCCCCCTCAAAATTATTCAAACACATCTAATCTTGGTTTAATGTTGGAGCATTAGTCGATCTAGCTTCAGCTGGGTCGTTGTATTTATTTGTTTTTGCTGGGGTTTTTGCCGCTATCGGAATCTATAAAAAATACTTCTATTTTTGGTTCAGCACTGAAGCGCTTTTCGGGATGGTCCGAATCGAATCTGAAAATGAGAAAAAAAGAAAATTAATTGATTTTCAAAAATAATTTTTTTTTTCAACTTTTGCGGGAGTCGAACCTGCCTGCAAAACATCACCTGCGGGCGGGAGTCGAACCTGCCTGCAAAACATCACCTGCGGGCGGGAGTCGAAACTGCCTGCAAAACATCACCTGCGGGCGGGAGTCGAACCTGTCTGCAAAACATCACCTGCGGGCGGGAGTCGAACCTGCCTGCAAAACATCACCTGCGGGCGGGAGTCGAACCTGCCTGCAAAACATCACCTGCGGGCGGGAGTCGAACCTGCCTGCGTCGGCATGCCAGTCAGACACAATGCCCATTAAACTGGCAGCTTTTGAAAACTGAAAACCGATTTGGCAACTTTTGAAAACTGAAATCGCTCACTCTCATGGGTCCCCACTTGGGCGTAATCATCAATTCCAGAAAGCTGATGGCCACTTCGCGACCAACAAGATGAAGAACAACGAAAATAAATATCTGTGTGATATAACGAAGACGATATATCACATCTTGCAAAACATGGTCGATCGTGGGGCTCGAACCGGGTAGTCGAGACTGGATTGGGTTCTTCAGTCAGACACCATAACCACGAGCGCCGAGTCTGCGAGCTTATCCCTCTTAGAGCTACAAGAGAATGTGATGAATAGAATCTTCTACCATCTTGCAAAACATGGTCGATCGTGGGGCTCGAACCGGTGATATAGCGGACTTGTCTGACTGGCATGCCGACGCAGGCAGGTTCGACTCCCGCCCGCAGGTGATGTTTTGCAAGAGGTAGAGAAACGCGCGCTGGTTATGGTGTATTGTTTATGGTGTCTGACTGAAGTCCGCTATATCACCGGTTCGAGCCCCACGATCGACCATGTTTTGCAAGATGGTAGAAGATTCTATTCATCACACTCTCTTGTTGCTCTAAACATGAAGAGGGATAAGTTTCGGATTGGGGACTGGGCATGGTGTCTGACTGGCATGCCGACGCAGGCACGTTCGACTTCCGCCCGCAGGTGATGTTTTGCAAGAGGTACAGAAAGGCGCGCGCCCCATCCACTAGTCTCCGTCAAGCGTTCTGAGGTCCCTGCCAGGTCTTGCGAGTCGTCTCCACCTAGAAATTCAGAGGTAGAGAAAAAAAGAAAAAAAATATTTTTCAGATAGATCCGTGTCGTTGCCGAGGAGGAACGCGCCTCCTCCTCCGCAAGTGTGAGCCTTGTAGGTCTGCGTACTTTGGTCTGCCGACAAAATAGTGTGCAGAATGGAGAGAAGCACTATTTGATCCGTCATTATTGATGGAGATTGAAAAGCGTTTGCTGAGAGTTACACTATCGACAAGTACTAGAAGAGATGAGTAGAGTGGAGTGTTTCCGATGATTTTTGATGGAACGTTGAAACACTAGTTGATCCTGCGAAAATCGATAATTTATTGAACAATTTTATTTGTGAGATATTTCACGGTGGAAATGAGTGATTTTAGCAAGTGAAAAGAGAAAGGAATCGAAGCTTGAAAATTGATTCCGAGTGGGTTCTGGGTTAAATTATAGCGTCAAATAATGCTGAATCCGTGTTGAGGTGGCCAGAAAATGACCAGATAAATGTTCGTTCGCGTTCAAGAAAGATACGGACGTTCAAGAAATCGTAAAGAACGCAATTTCTCGAATCAATATAAAGCGCTTTGCATTAACTTGCCAGTAATAGCAAGCACCATCTGGTGATGAGGAGTAGGATTTTAAACCTAATTGTTGAAAAAAATAGGGAAATCTTACGAATCATCAATAGAGTGAGTAACACGGAAGCGACGGGTTGAGAATATCACAGATTCATTTTCCGACAGCGATGATTCGATGAATTGCATCCGCCCATTATGTCTGGTAATAAGGTAGTGGTAAAACATCGATTCTTCTTCTTATTCTTCTTTTTTTTTATAAAAAAAACAACAACATCCGATTATTGAAGGCTGTCATAGGTTTTGTTCATCGGTCACTAAACACGATCACTAAACACGTGAGGAGATGCATCCGAAGATGCATCCAATTACGAAACTGCGAATCGCGTGCTCTCATCGAATCAAAAAGCAAACAGACTAGTGGTGAAATTTCGGTTTTGGCTCTCTCCATTCTGCACACTCTCTTGACGGTCAGAGAAAATAGAGAGAGTGTGTAGAATGAAGAGAGTCGAAAACCGAAACGACATCACCAGCACAGAAGCGCGAGTTTGAAATTGTTGTATTTTTCCCAAGTGGCAGTCATCCCAGAATTGCACCTAGTGCAATCGGCCCATTGATGAGATAATGGTGAAACCTCGATTTCCCATTGCGTTCATCACTGCAGTGGTACGGGAAAATTCCATACGTGATTTCCGTGAAATTGAGTATTTTGATCAGGGGATCAAAGCGTCCTCTGATCTGTTATTTACTGTCTCAGTCTGTGAGCCAAAGCACACTGTAGTCTGATCAGAAGAGCTCCCATTGATCTTTCTACCCCTCCTACTCATCCTTCCATCGCCCCGCCCCTCTTCCTACTCATTCTGTCTCGGTCCGCTCGCTCCTCTTCTGCTCGTCCCCTCTTCCCTTCTATTCCGTTCCCTCTAGCCATTCCTTCCGTCGTCACCGGACTCCTTAGCACTCATCGGGACTTTCGTTTGCGTCTCTGCTCGCCCTTTACCTTCTCTCTCCTCTCAGTTTTTTCCTGGTCCCTAGGTAGGACAGACGTTGCCTCACATCTTCCTTCCTGTGCCTTCTCTGTTCCCAGTTAGTAATGGCAAATCGGCATACGGCTCTCCTCAATTCGCGTACTTTCCCGTTTCTCTGACCGGCGAGAGAGTGTCCGATTTGAGGACAATAATGCCGTCATTCCCCCCGCTTTCCGCTCACTTATTTGCGTGTCACCTGCTTCCCCCAATCCTGTAGGGATGCCAGACCGAATAGCGCTCTCTCCGCACTCTTTTTCGCAGGTCAAAATAGTTTGTTTTTTTAAGTGTGCAGAATGGAGAGAGCGCGAAAACATAAATGACATCACTACCTTACAGACTGCGCCTTCACTTTCCAGGATTCAAGGGTCGACGCTCGAGGACCAGCGTCGTCGCCTCTCAAAGGTACGGGAGGCTACAGTATCCCTCGGATGCATAGTCTTGGCTCAGGGACCATGGCTCTGCAGTATCTCGACACTACAGCCGACGCCCATCAGATTAGTTTATTTATTGAAACGCTGCTGGCTACACATTGCACATTGCTGTCTGGATTTCTTCAAGAGGTTTAGAGAAGGATAGGAACATGAATCCACCGGTAATTCGCAATTCGTGAAAAGGGCTTTCCATTCTTTCTTGTGAGCAAGCACAATCTTGTGAGACATTCAGTAGAGTGTTAACGATAAATGCATTGAAAATATCCTGTGAATAATGAATATATTGACCAACACGGAAGCGACAGGCTGAAAATATTATTGGCGGATTTAGTGCCAGTGTCTGGGGTACTGTAATCACTCCGTTTCCTCTATAGATTATCGATTTTCAGAAACCACTCAACTCGAGACCCTCTCCAGTCCCATTACGTGCGTGCTGAGATTTTAGAGGAGAGGAAGGTGAGGAAAGGAAATGGGATAAGGTGGCGCTTCCTGATGGATTAGTAGCTCTCTCCATTTTGCACACTCCCTATCCAGATATGAGTGAGTAGCTAGCATCATGGGGTAAAGCCCCGCCCATTCACTGCTGAGTGGGGCATCTAGAGTTTGGAGTAGTCCAGGCTCTAGTGCGCCCCTAAGTACGCCTGGTTTTGTGACCCCGCGATTCCGCCGTAAGGGCAGATAGGGGAAAACATCCTGACAAATTGTAGTCTGGTAAACGTAGCACTTTATACCATACTACAAACTACAAAGGTGCGGGCTTGAGCCTGATCTAACCCTCTTCCCTTGGTCTTCCAAGTCTCACCATTCCGTTGTGCTCATTCGTGTACAGAGTTCGAATGACACAACGAAACGGTGAGACTGAAGACTTCGCCTCCCCTCCCTCCATCCTCCCACTGTGACCCTACCATCCCTTGTCCAGTCTACAGTATCCTTCCCCTGCCTTCACCCTACAGTTGTGCTTGGCCAACAGCTACATTTTTGAGTGAGGGGCTGCGTTCGCGCTGCCCTGCTTTTCGGATTCATAAAAGCATGCCTCCTATCTACTCTACACTACCCCATCCATCTATTCAGCCCACTACCCCCCGAGTATCGACTCCCCTCCCACCTTACCATCTTCGAATCCCTCACCAGCTCCTCACAGACAATCGTGCGAGTCAAGAGCGAATGTCTTGACGAGCTTATTGCTAATCGGCATCCGACTCACCTCATTTCCCATACTCTCTCGATTTTCTGACCGGCGACAGAGCATGAGAAATGAGGAGAGTCGTGGCCGTTTTGTCCTCCACTGCTTCCTTCCCTCTCCTTCCTCTCTTCTATACTACCGTACTCCTGCTCTCTCTCTATAGTACCTCTCTCCAGTACCCTACAATCCAACAATATCCTTTCTTCTCATCGGTCGTCCTTGCAACTACTCACTCATTCTCACTTACCCTTCTCCGCCTACTCTCCGGCGCTTTCACGTCTGTGTCTTTCCGTAAGGTTCGAATATGCTGTGGAACTCAGGTGAGACAAGGGTCGATATTTACTGTGGTTACAGTAATCCATAACTGCTGGCTACCTTATCTTTCGCGGGTATGAGTGAAGAAGTCGAAAACGTCAAGCAATCTATTTATTACACTTGCGGGAGGAGAAAATACAGGGTCTCGAATGCACTCATAGAGGGGAAAAGCACGAATGAAGGAGGAATCATTTGAAGTAGACGAGAGAAAGAGTTACGGTAATATGCATATAGGGGAAGAGAGTGACAAAGTAGAACAAATTGCTATAGAGGGTACGGTAAAAGCATTGGGTGTACTGTATCGGTATGGTATACGGTAGGCATGAATATCGATCGGCTTAGAGGTTGCCGGCGCAGATGTTAAGGAGCGTGTCGCGGAAGACGCCCGAGGTGTCGCCCTGAAAGAGGGTACGGTAATTGATTGATCAATCGATAACTGACGGGCTACCGTAATTACCTCTTCACAGTTACCACGACGTTCAATCAATATCAACCGTGATCTGATCAGCTACCGTATCTTTGCGTCAATAAATAAATAACTAGTGTTACCGTAGTCGATCGTTACCGCACCTCTCCCCTTATGACAATGAATCAATAGCTAAGGATACCGTAATCCATAGTCGATCACTACCATACCTTGATGTGATCCTCTAGAGGCTTGCCGTAGAGCTGCTTGTACTCCTCCTTGATGAGGTTGAGGTCGACCTGCACAAATCAAAGTTACAGTAATCAAAGGATTACGGTATTATTTTTGATACGGTACCTCGGAGCGAGCGACGACAGCACGGATGAGGTCGTTCTCGCGCGTGCCCAGACCCTGAAGATTATCAATTAATTGGGCGGATACCGTTACGTCTATTCATGTTGAAGACCTACTAGTCTACAGAATACGGTGAGCTACCGAGTTGTCAAAGCTCTCCATTTTGCACACTCAAACGAAAGAGTGTGCAGAGTACAGAGATCCATATTCAGCAACACTATTGAACGTGTTGATCTGCGTACGATTCATGTCTTACGGTAGCTACCATACTTACATAGATTTTATCTACTGATTGTTCGGATACCGTAACCCATTATTGGTTTCTGTAGCTACCGTACCTTCATCGAGTTGTGGAGCTGGGTGGCGAAGAACTTCTGCTTGTTCACCGAAGCGCGCACGATCGTGAGGTAGGCGGCTCTGTGAAAATCGATAATTGTCATACGGTAGGAGTATGGTAGATTCAGTAGGCCAGATAAGTACGGTAGAAGTAAATACGGTAGGTCGGAGTTTGCTGATCCAGATACAGAAGAACTGTGGAAGTACAAGTATAATTCGGCTAAGATAAGAAGGTGAATCGAGGTTTCATGACTATCTCATCACCAGAAATATCGTGTGCAAGAGCAATAAGCAGCAGACAATGTCTTTAAAGCCGTACAATCTCAGATAGGCACTGTAAGATTACGGTGGGTTTAATGAGTCAGGCAAATACGGTAGGATGCTGTCCGGTAGATCAAATAATTACGGTAGTTCATTGTTCGGTGGGTCATATGTCTTACCTGAGATCGCCGGAGAACTCCTTCTCGATGGCGTTCTCGATGTTCTGACCGGACAGCTTCTCGAACTCGGCGAACACCTGGATTTTTATTAATTAATTAAATAATTGATTTTTTTGTGTTGAAATGGGCAGCTGACTCGAGGTTTCGCGATAGTTTCTAGTCCAGGCAGATCACTTCAGAAATGATCCAGCTCTCGTGGCCAACTTTTACAACATTCATCGTCCACGTGAGTGGTGAAATGGTGAATCGTGGCTTCGTGATGATCCGAAAAGGAAGCAGATCGCCTCACCATTTATTAGTTCTTGAATTGCTTTTGAAGAAAAAAAACCACCAATCTACTGAAGGATGAAAGAAGGATGAACAAGTAAAATTGCAGTTGCGATTTCGCAAAAATATTTGGCCGAAAAAATTATGAGAAAGTGAATCTAGGTTTCGCTAAGGCGTCAAAACGACGCACATGATCCCAGCATTGATTCTGCTTTTGCCTCCAATAAAATAACAGAATCCCAGTAAAGGATTCCAAAGTGAATAGAGGCTCCGTGATATTTTCAAAGTCAGTCAGGACCTTCCAGTATTAATACGACTGAGAAACTCGTTCGAAAAAATCTAATGATGAATGATCAGGAAATTCGTTTCATTATCGTCTTATAACCAGGCAGATCATCACCCTCGCATTGATTCAGGCTCCTGCTTCAAAAAAATACCGCCACTGAAGTGATGGGATTTCCCCCCCCCCCCATCGCTGCAGTGATGAACGCAACGGGAAATCGGGGTTTCACCACTATCTTATCAATGGGCCGATTGCACTGGGTGCAATTCTGCCTCGCTAGACTCGCTTCCGAAAAAATACAACAATTTCAACCTCGCTCTTCTGTGCTGTTCACTAGTGATGTCGTTTCGGCTTTCGACTCTCTTCATTCTGCACACTCTCTCGTTTCTCTGAGCCGAAACCATGAGATCCCGCTATCCGATTTCATGAAATTGCAGCAATACTTATTCCACTCCTCTTCACGAGTGCTCAATGCCTGGCGATATCTCGCTCCTCACTACTTTCATTACGTGTTCTCTTCTGGTCTCAACGATTTCTAGTTCATAGTTGTCTCTCCCAGCTTATTTCACATCACAACGCATGGTGTGCCTGGTGGTTTCATGATTCGTGTACATTGTCCATGAGCTTCTCACTATTCCAATGTAATCTAAGAATTCACCAAAATAATCTCTATCCGATCGAAGAATTCGATTCCACATCGGAATTTGTACCTACAGTATCCTACCGTATTCCTAAACTACCATATCCTCCTCCCTCCAACTACCGAACTATTGATGTCATTTTGGTTTTCGACTCTCTTCATTCTGAATGCTCTCTCGTTTATCTGACAGAGGAGAAAGTGTGCAGAATGGAGAGAGCCAAAACCGAAATTGCATTCCAACTCGCTCACCTTCCTCAGCTGGTACATGTTCTGGGTGGCCAGAATGTGCAGGAAGTGCGAGCCGTCGGCGCCCTTGAACTTGCCCTTGCCGTCCGCGAAGAGGCGAACCGCGTCCTGTAACGATTGTTTGGGTTACGGTAGGTGGGGAAAATACAGTAATCCCTAGATCGCGCTCATGATCGATATACCGTATCCTCAAAGCTACCGTACATCGTGCGCCTGTGCGTCATTCGTCGCCTGCCCGTTGTCCTTGCTGCCGGTGACGAGGGCGACCAGGAGGTCCTGCAATTACTGATCTTATTAAATTGATTAATTAACATTCATTCATATTTATGCATGACTGGTTCTGTAAACAGATATTTTTGGCGTTATCAGCTCTTTCTATTAGTGTAAATCAACGGCAAGACAAAAATCATTGAACCCGAGTTCCCAACGCTAAACGTTCCTCGTGAAACCTATCTTTCGCGGGCGCTCCTGCGCAGAATCCTTGACCATCTTCCGAAATACTGATGCGCAACGGATACCTATTTATTTGCTCACCACTTTCCAACGAAATTTACGCCGTGAGAAACGGACCCTGGTGAATCGGCGTCTCACCACTATAGTATTAACGGTCGATTTGCTATAAGATCAATTCATTCCACGACAACAGGTCAAATCGTATTACCATTCCTATGTTGTATACGGCTACCGTACCCAAACCGATAAAAATTTCGATCGATAAATGCTACCGTACCTTGAACTCGCCCGAGGTGTCGCCTGCCACGGTCTTGGCCAGAGGAGCCTTCTCGTGCTTCTGAAGGAAGGATGATTACGGTAAGGTTATGGAATCGATTAATGTTTATAATAAATACATTTCCACGAAGAAATCTCATTTCGAGCCCGGTGCTTCGGCGTTGCTAATTCATTTCATAATGTCTGATCCGATCAATCGCTTGAACATTTTGAAAATATCTCTCATTTTTTCGGATCATAGACAGACTACCGCATCCAATCGATAATCTGCCGACTATCCATATTTCAGGCTCTAGATAGCAATATCGTTTCAGATCTTATTTCCCTCCATTCTGCACACTATCTCGTCTCTCTGACTGGAAAGAGAGTGTGCAGAATGGAGAGACAGCATACACTATAACTGAAACAGATTATCACAAGCCAATGGAAAATCTCCTCAACTGCCATATGCAATCGATATTATCCTCGACTACTGTATGCCCAATCGATAACTGACTACCGTATACCTTATCATAGTGGGCGGCGATGGCCTTGAGCTGGTCGGGCGTGCGAGAGCAGATGATCTCAATGAGCACCGCCTCGTCCGTGCCGAGACCCTGAGAAGATTACGGTATGTTTGGTGGATCGATAATCGTCCCGGGACCCTGAGAATACGGTTAGGGTACTGTATCGATTAATAAGTCGATAAATCCACACACACTTTTATGTCGGGCGGTGCTTTTTCTCTCTCAAAGCACGACATTCAATCTATTTCAAAGGCGCCTTTTCAGTGCAATTGTCGCTGAATCAATCCCTGATTACTAATCGTACTGCATTATTCGCAATCTAAATCACTTCCTTTTCTGAATGTCATTCTATTTCGGACGCAAATCTGTGAAATGGAAATACACGAAAACAACGGAGCGCTAATAGTGTTTTCGTCCCTGTTTTTCTGCTATTCCATCTTCAAGTGGAGGGTTGTTTTTGTTGTTGTGACCATGTCTATCTGGCCTCAGGCAGCACAACGGACTTCAATCAAGAGAGAAGAGGCGGGAGTCTCTCCCCTCATGTATTTACTATCCTCTGCGTCTCTCACCGCGCGCTATTTTCAATACAAAAATAGTAGGATGATGGGGGAAGACGCAGGCTATACACTTAGCTGATCGCTAGACGAACAGAGACTGGTAAATAGCGCAATAACACCCTACTATGAGTATGAGCGACACGGCTCGTTATGACCCTAGCTAGTCAGTTCTCGCTTGTGAATAATAATAAAATCAGTTTTCGCTCGACATGATAGCAAAAAAATTTGTACGATTAAAAAAAAATCTGATAGAGACAATTGTTCAAAAAACCAATTCTTTTTTCTCGACTGCATTAAAAATCAATAATCAATCGACTACCGTAATAAAGGTCGTGGTATTTCTACCGTACCTTCATGGCCTTCTCGAGCTGCTCCAGGTCGTACTCGAGGGGTGACATCATGAGCGCGAGGATGAGCGTCTCAGCATCGCCGGAGAACTGAAACAAAATCAGTTCTCAATCTAGACTACCGTAATCGAGTCAGTTATCGATGAGTGGATTGCCGGATACCGTACCTTCTTGTCGAGTGCCTGCAGCAGCTCCTTGCCGTAGCGGATGCGGTAGGGCTCCTTGACCTACAAGAGGAGAAGAATCGATAGTTGCTTCGAGAGCCCGGTATACGGTAGTGATTTCCTTTGATTTCGGGTCTCTCCATTCTGCACACTTCCTCACCGATCAGACAAACGAGATAGTGTGCAAAATGAAGAGAGATTAAAATAGAAAAGACATCACTATAAGGCACTTCATAATCAGAAATATTGAATTGCAATGTGATAAAAAAAAAGATTGATGGTTCAAGAGATCAACGATCACGTCTCTCCTCACCTTCTGACGCTGGGCGTTGTTGATGTCGACGATGAGCTTGGCGACCGTGTCCTGCAACGATTATCGATTATTTCCGAAGATTACGGTATCCGATTATCGATTACTTCTGATTTTAGATTTTCTATTCCTTTTTTGTGTTTTATATGTCGGATGCATTAAGAGCCGGACAATCTCAATATTTTTCTTATCGAAATGAGCTCACTCCATTTGCACACTTTATTCTCTGATCGACGAGAGTGTGCAGAATGGAGAGAGCAGCTAGCACTTTTTCCACTTTCATTCTTGGCAGAATTCTAGATGAGTGTAAATCCAACCTCCTATGATTTCTATAAAACCGCGAAACACCCAATGGTACCGTTGCTAAAATCCAGCCCGCGGAATTGATGAATAGATATTTTCTCGTCAATTGTTTTTTCCATCCTGCCTTTCCTCGAAACCATTCTCGATGATTGCGAACTCAAGATTATAATAATACTCTGAAACAGCAGGCCGCCTACTGATTCTCTCAACTCATCCCTTCTAAATTGCAGCGCACTGAGTTTTTTTAATTATTATTTCGAATAAAAAGACCAACATGATTTTTGTTGGCTATATTCTTTGCGTCATAGAGAAGAGCTGACACTTCAAATGACCCAGTAACAAATAACGTCTTCCATTATTCGAGCATTGCAATAATATATTTTGACCACACAAAGCAGCAGGATTCTAGATAAGTGGAAAGCAAACCTCTAATAAACACACTGAAACCTCTTCTCACCTACTTCTATTCTCACCATTTCTCAAGCTTCTCGAAACCTGCTGCTCGATAAGTATTTCTTTCTAATATGATCACCAACAACAACATTCCAGATGAATGCATTCTTGCCGTCATATGAGTGCTATGAAACCTCCGATCACCGCGTGTGCTCGATAACTACGATAGATATTCTTTTGATCTTTTCTTCTGAAATCTCCGACCTCCTCTCTCACTCCTCATATTGAATTTAAGATCTATTTCATCGCAATTGCATCGACTCTGTCTTCCCGGCAAGATAGTGTGCCAACATTGAGAGAGTGTGCTAAATGGAGAGCGCCTCACCTTCTCTCCGTTTCTCAGCGCGCGCTCGATCTTCTCGGCGTACGCGTCGGCCTCGAAGCCGGGCTTCTCGTGGATCGGGTAGTAAGAGGAGGTCATCTCGATACTCTGAAGATACGGTAGGTTATGGTAGGTCAGAGGAAGGACACGGCAGGTCACGCAAAAATATGGTACAGAAAACGGTAAGTCGCGAAACAATACGGTAGGCGAAATTGTAGCTTAGAACAGAGGCAAGGGGTGAGGTCATTGCAATTGAGTATCCAGTAAGGAAGGGTAGGTCAGATGAAGGGTATGATAGGTCAGAGGGAGGGCGCGGAAGGTTACAGGATGCGGAAATAATGATTCTGAAACAGTATTCCGGTTGGTCAGAGGAAGGTTAGAGTAAACGCTACACGTCAGTAGATCAGTATAGGAAGCGCACGGCGTTTTGCATGGGGATGAAGGACAGGTGTGAGAGGAAAAACGAGATAGCACGCGAAAACGAGAGAGTATAAGACTGAGAAAGAGGGCGACGCACCGGCAAAAGGGAAAATTATGTATCTAGCAATCCATCTTTTAATAAGTTGGTGGACAGTTTCGTGTGGTTATCACGCTCTTCTGAGAGATTGCAGGAAAACGAACAACCCGCGGCACTAGGCGCCCCAAGTTTCAACGATCTCTATGAAATAATTATTGTAGAGTATAGTGGGGACGAGAAAAACTTTGACGTTTTCCGTTTGTCCCAGAACCGGCTTTTAGATATTTTACGGCTCCGGACCCGGCTCTATCGTATCTCAGCTCCCAGTGAAGCTAGCAGGATTGCGAATAGCTCAAAATTTGCAGAAAAATATTATAAGAAACGTTTATGTTAAGAGCTATACGCTACGAGTAGAGTAACATTTAGAAAAAAATCAAAAACCAATTAGAAAATCAGAAAATAAAATTTTCCTCAATAAAAGTTCAGATGGCTAGTGAGATGAGTACAGATTCGGAATCTACATATACGAATTAGTCGGGAGGCAACAAGAGCCCGTGAAAATGAACATTTTTATGCCAAAAATGATCGAAAATCGCCGATTTGGACGGTTTTCAGAGCACAACTTTTTTCTGTGATGATTTCAAGAATTCTAGTTTCGAAATTCAAATTCTACGCACCAAAATGCGCCAGAATCATCTATAGTAAGGTCGCTATAGGTATTTCCGATCTATTTTCGCCTGTAGAAAACGATTTTTCATACTAGAGCTCACCAAACTCCAAAAGAAAAAGTTGTGCTCGAAAAAGCAGTTTATTTTCGATGCCCAAAAAAAAGGTCATGAAAAAGTTGAAATTTTTTTGTCTCGGAACAATCTTACTATAGATGATTCTGGCGTATTTTGGAGCGTAGAATTCGAATTTCGAAACTAGAATTCTCGAAATCATCACAGAAAAAAGTTGTGCTCTGAAAACCGTCCAAATCGGCGATTTTCGATCATTTTTGGCATAAAAATGTTCATTTTCACGCGCTAGGAGGTTGACTCTTGTTGCCTCCCGACTAATTCGTATATGTAGATACCGAATCTGTACTCATCTCACTAGCCATCTGAACTTTTATTTTGAGGAAAATTTTATTTTCTGATTTTCTAATTGGTTTTTGATTTTTTTTCTAAATGTTACTCTACTCGTAGCGTATAGCTCTTAACATAAACGTTTCTTATAATATTTTTCTGCAAATTTTGAGCTATTCGCCATCCTGCTAGCTTCACTGGAGCTGTGATCGGGAGCCGGGTCCGGAGCCGTAAAATACCTAAAAGCCGGTTCTGGGACAAACGGAAAACGTCAAAGTTTTTCTCGTCCCCATTATACTCTACAATAATTATTTCATAGAGATCGTTGAAACTTGGGGCGCCTAGTGCCGCAGGGTCATGCAATATCTCAGAAGATGCGTGTTATTACGATCTAAGATTACGACCTCTCCCACCCATCGCAGTTGATCTATCGACACAAGGATTATTGTAACCCATGAGGACTTAATTTCTCCTCATAACTCACATCATAGACCTATTGGTGAGACGGGCTCAATGAAAAGTCACAGTTGATTTGTTCGATAATGGCATTATTTAACTTTCATTCCTTATTCATTATTAGCACCGCATAAGTGAGAGAGTGAAGATGCAAAAGGCGATAGTCAGCGAAAGTGAGTAAGCATTAGAGACGCAGACAGTGCGGGAAAAGGAGGGAGAGGCTGCATTTTTATTATTCCGCTATTCCGGAGATCGTAACCCTTCAACTTCTTCGAATTTCGTCAATGTCGCTTTTGCGTAGGGCCGAAACGCTATGCGAAACGAGCGAGAAAAAGTAAGGCGGTGAGAGAAAAGGCGAGATAGCGAGAGAGCACGCTAGAGGTCTCAGCGCAACTTTTCTTGGCTCGTTTCTCGCATGATGCCGTGTAAAACGAGCACAAATTGCATGAAATAAAACCGCACATATTTTTTGCACCAACTTATTAACGAGAGGAAGGAGAAAATACAAAAAAGACTCGAATGAAACAAAAATCACGAAGGATGAATCATTTGAAGAGAACGGGATGAAGAGATATGTTAAATAATATGCATGTAAGTGAGCGCCAAAGTAAGATAAATTGCACCAAGGTTACTGTGAAAGCATGGGGGTTATGTGTGCTATGTTATTGATTGGTGAGCGGGGGTTATTGATCGATTACGGTAAGAAGCTGAGTTATTTTTGTTTAGTGGTTGCCGGCGCAAATGGCCAACAGCGTGCTGCAGAAGGTGCCCGAGGTGTCGCCCTGGAAGGTTACGGTAAATTATTGTTCGATACTGGCAGCTACCGCACACTAATTAACCGATTCTAGAAAAGCCGCCCCTCTTTTCCGCTCAAAACAAGAAGAAATCAACTCCGGAACAATTACGACTGTAATAAGTTATTTGGCCGCTACTGTACCTTGATGTCTTTCTCGAGGGTCGTCTTGTGCTCCAGCTTGTATTCATCCTTGATGAGGTTAAGGTCGACCTACGGTAGTCGCAGTAAGGATTACGGTAATACAAAAATTACGGTACCTCGGAGCGCGTAACAATCACCCGGATGAGATCGTTCTCACGTGTGCCCATACCCTGATAATGATTTTCAATTAATTACCATAATTTTGTGCATTGTAGATTACAGTGACTATTTGATTGATCAACACCTGTAATTATTCATCTGGTATGATTTATTGGGAAGTTTCCGGGGTTACTTACAATAGACCAAAGATCACTGTAGCTACTATCATACTTCATCGCTTTTTATCGGTTGATTGTTCAGAAACCGTAATCATTTATATTGAAACACCGTACTCTCATCGACTCTTTGAGCTGGATGGCGAAGAACCTCTGCTTGTTCTCAGTTGCGCGCACGATCGCGAGGTAGGCGGCTCTGGAAAAATCGATAATTAGGGTACGGTAGGTTTAGCGAATGTGAGAAAGGTGCGGCACAATCATTGAGTTATATAACCAGATAGGTTGGGTATGCTTCGGTTCGGAGGGTCAGAGAATTACGGTAGGTCAGGGTTCGGTGATACAGATAGCATACTTGAGATCGCCGGAGAACTCCTTCTTGATGGCCTCCTCGATGGTCTTACCGGACAGGTTCGTGAAGTGGGCAAACATCTGAACATTTTCGAAGCTCTTTTTTTCTGGCAGTGACCAGGGTGGCAATTTTTCTGACAAAGTTACCTCTGTGGTAAATTTCTGACAAAGTTACCTCTGTGGTAATTTTTCTGACATTCTTTAAAATGTTTTAGTGATGATCTCAAACCCGGCGGATCACCCTAAAGTACCTCTCCCACCAAAAATGAACTCCTCTTATTATGCTCTCCTTCTTACCATCCCCATCGTACGATCTCGAATGTTTGTTTTATCGAAGCCATGTTCCTTTACTTACCGAATCTTTATGCAGTAGAGATCATCTACCGTATCCTTATCCATCTACCGTACTTACCTTCCTCAGCTGGTACGTGTTCTGGGTTGCGAGGATGTGTAGAAAATGCGAACCGTGCTCGCCCTTGAACTTGCCCTTGCCGTCCGCGAACAGGCGAACTGCGTCCTGTAACGATTGTCCATGTTACAGTAGGTCCAGAAGATACAGTATTCCCCCGCTAATGATCTAGGCAACGATCCCAGAATATCTGTGTTGAGATAACAAGTTGAATCGAGGTTCCATTACTATCTCAAAATCACGTCGATAGCACTATGGGCAATTCTGAAGACTGACGTCCAATATATATCGATATCGGGGAATGCTACCCTATCTCTCAGTGCTAGATCGATCAGACTACCGTATCGGAAATATATCGTACATCGTGCGCCTGGGCCTCGTTAGTCGCCTCTCCGCTGTCCTTGCTGCCTCTGATCAGAGCGACCAGGAAGTCCTACAATTATTAATTTTATCAAGCTATTTTTATCACCTCGAACACATATCTCGCTACCGTAACCGCATAATCTCTGGATCGATAAATGCTACCGTACCTTGAACTCGCCCGAGGTGTCATCTACAATGCTCTTCTCGAGAGACTTAGCCCCGTTCCTCTGAAAAACGATTACGGTATACGCAGCGATAATAGATTTTAAAAACACAGGACATTAAAAGATCTTATTTTCAACTAGGGGAATTCGTGCTGCTAGCTCTTTTAATGAGCTATGCAACTCCATCGAATTTAACATATTGATCATATTTAATGAACAGATATCTCTATTGGTCAGACAGTGTATCCAATGTGCTATTGAAAATAGTGTTGTTGGACTACTAAAGATAATCGATTATCTTCTCAACTACTGTACGCCTATTCTATAGCCTGTTGTATGCCTCTCCTATTATATCAAGGTACTGACATTCTAGGAATAGTTCGTACCGTATTATATTTAAAAATGTATCAGAAAAATCGATATTCAATAAAATACCGTATACCTGATCGTAGTGGTGGGCAATGACCTTGAGTTGAGCGGGCGTGCGAGAGCAGATGATTTCGATGAGCGCAGCCTCGTCCGTTCCCGTACCCTGAAATGAGTACAGTAGTGTACGGAAGGTATCGATCGATAATCATGTCGGGATACTCTATGTATTGTCCATCGTTGCATGTCCCACTTTTACTTTTTTTTTCCTAATTCTGACACCTCACTGTCTCATTCAATTCCAACGCCATTTCATTAATGCAATTTATGAGTCAGCCCCCGATTACTAATCGTAGTTTTATTCGCAATCTGAGTCACTTCCCGCCATGAATGCCAGGATTCAATTTTGAATGCAAATCGGAGTCGGAAGGTGCCGTGAAATACGAAAACAACGGAGCTAATAGTGTTTTCGTCCCTGCATTTCTGCTATTCCCTTCTTCTTCTTCTAGGGTTGTTTTTGTTGTTGCGACCGTGTCTGTTTGGCCGTATGCAGTAAGACAGACTTCCATCAAGAAAGAAGAGGGGAGTTCCTCCGCTCTTGTATTTTTCCTCTGCATCTCTGCCCCTCGCTGTTTTCAGCGCGTTCGTGCGAAAATAGTAGGATGGAGGAAGACTCAGGCTATACACTTGGTGAGAGTGGCAGACGACTAGGGTCCGCAATAACACTATGAATAGTAGGGTAGTTATTGCCTATGAGCGACGCGCTTGTTATAATCCGAGCAGGTTAGTTCTCGTGAGTGGCATAATACAATCAGTTCTCGATCAGTTGTGATTCTGTTTGCCACACCAGGAAAGATATGTATGCCTATAGTGCCAAGCGCACTAGAAACAGATGATTACAGTACATGCAGAAGCAACAGACTAGTTTACGTTAAACTACCGTATTTAAATCAGTTCTCGATTTGTGGTGTTGCTGCTACCGTACCAGCATGGCCTTCTCGAGCTGCTTCAGGTCGTACTCGAGGGGCGAATCCATGAGCGCGAGAATGAGCGTCTCGGCATCGCCGGAAAACTGGAATAAAATAAGTTCTCGATCGCCGCCGGTGGTTTGTCTACGATACCTTCTTGTCGAGCGCTACATCCAAATCCTTGCCGTAGCGGATTTTGTAGGGGCCCTTGACCTGCAGAGACAGAGAATTCAAAGATCAGAACCGAAGTTGCGAGAGAACGAGGCTTAACAAGATCGGAAGTTCATATTTACAATCGGATCAATTGATCGAACACCATGATCAAGATCAAGAATTTAAGAGAGACGAAAGGATCCCAAAGAGCAATAGGGTCTCTCGCGACGGATCAAAGATAACGCCTCCTCACCTTCTGACGCTGGAGATTGTTGATATCGACGATGAGCTTGGCAACCGTCTCCTGCAACGATAACCGATTAGTTCCGCTAGAAGATTACGGTAACTCATTATCGATTATTTCCGCTTTCAGATTCACTATTCCCCGGACCTTTTTCATCTCGAAAATGTGTCAAGAGCGGAGCAATCACTACTTTCTCCCTAAAGTCTTGTCCGATCGAACAGTACACTCTCCATTCTGCACACTCTATCGCCAGTCAGAGCATCGAGAAAGTGTGCCGAATGGAGAGAGCGACTAGCAACACTACTTTCTCTCTAATGTCCGCCAAGGAGTGGAATGCGCAAAAACGATCCGAAAGGTCAACAGAGAGATAGTAAGGGAAGGGTGTTGTACGAATGTGTCAACAAGTACACGCGAGAGTCGTGAATCATCCTTCTATTTCCGGAGCCACAAAAATTCATCATCTCATCTCAACAACTTAATACCATCAACATCCTAACTATTGCATTATCATGATGCAACTATGTCTCAGCAAACGTTTCGATAATATTTGGTTAGCCATCAGCACACAATTAAAGTTGAATGTAAGGTCATAATAAGGGCTGGCAAATGAAGAGAAAGTCGATAAATGAAGAGGGGAGTTGAGTAGGGGTGTCAAATGAAGAGATGAAGAGGGAAATGAAGAGCGAATTGAGCGGTCGTCAATTCCCCCTCTTCATGAACAGTTCGCGGTCGTTCACCCTCTTCATGAAGAGGTCTGCACAGAAATGGCTATAACTCAGGAACGGGCGAACATTTTTGCGCTTAACTTGGGAATTGAGTCTACTAGTTTATGATGCTCTCAGCATGCATAATAGTTTCTTGATACTGACAGTTTGAGTTTTCAACATGGCTCACAGATGCTTCGACTCTCATACCTAACGATGCATAATGACCTACCCAAATCAATTCCAAAATTTCGCGAAAAAATGTTCACCCGTTCTTGAGTTATAGCCATTTCTGTGCAGATCTCTTCATGAAGAGGATGAACGACCGCGCTCTCTTCATGAAGAGGGGGAATGAACGACCGCTCAACTCGCTCTTCATTTCCCTCTTCATCTCTTCATTTGACACCCCTAGAGTTGAGCGGTCGTTCATTCTGCTCTTCATGAAGAGTGACGCGGTCGTTTTCGCTCTTCATGAAGAGCGATTCTCACAGAAATTACTCTTACTAAAGAACGGATTGATATTTTCTTTTGAAACTTTGAAAATGGCTTTTGTGGGAACTGCTCTTCATGAAGAGCGCGAACGACCGGGTCATTCTTCATGAAGAGCAGACCGCGACGCCCTTCTCTTCATGAAGAATGACGCAGCTCTCCTCGCCATTGTGAGAGGGAATGAAATCTTCAATTGCGCTCTTCATTTGCCAGCCCTAGTCACATCTTCATGAAGAGAAGGGCGTCGCGGTCTGCTCTTCATGAAGAATAACCCGGTCGTTCGCGCTCTTCATGAAGAGCAGTTCTCACAATATTGGCTCTAAATCGAAAACGGTTGAATATTTTTGCTTGAAACTTTGACAATGGCTTCATTAGGTCACTTGGAAGAAACCCTCTCGTTGACATCTCAAAATTCGATTATTCAAATTTGAATTAGTTATTGATATTTGAGAAACGATCTGCGTTTTTATTTAGCTAGAGGGAGAAAGGAAGACCTACTGAAGCCATTGTCAAAGTTTCAAAAGAAAATATCAATCCGTTTTTAAGTAAGAGTAATTTCTGTGAATCGCTCTTCATGAAGAGCGAGAACGACCGCGTCACTCTTCATGAAGAGCAGAATGAACGACCGCTCAACTCCCCTCTTCATTTGTCGACTTTCTCTTCATTTGCCAGCCCTAATCATGATCCTCACTAGATTTAGCCGTACATGTGCACAGTTTTCCTTCAGATTCTAGATAAGTGTACAGCCACCCTAATATGAGATCTGAAATCGTGAAACAAATCGTAATATTCTTTTTTTCTAATCCAGCCCTTCAATTATCATTATTTAAGGCATCCACTTCGATTCTCACATTCTAGATGAGCATAAGACCATAAACATATCAGCACTCTGTAACCGCGAACTGCCTTCTGCTTCTTTTCTCCTACCTTTGCAATCAAAACATGATTCTTGTTTTTTTAAAAAGTATTTGGACCTTGTTTTGATCTCTCTGAAAACCCCTATCGTGTTCACCTTACCTCCCTTTGATGTTCTCTGACCAGCTAGGTAGTGTGCCAAATGGAGAAACTCACCTTGCCGCCTAATTTCTTACATAAACTACCGGCTCGGCAAGTATTTTTCTAAGCTTTGTCTCATTCTCCCGTCTCATTATAGATGATTGGAATCTCATTATCATCAGCGCAATGAAACTGCAGACTGCCCACTGATTCTCACAACTCATTAGTTTTAACTATCCGTTCACAGAGTTACTTTTCCATATCACACGGTGGCATGATCCTAGTTGATCATATTCTTCTCGTCATGTTGCAGAGCTGAAACCTCCGATCGCATAGTGACAAAGGAACGACACCTATAATTCTAGCCCTTCAATAATATTCGTTCTTATTCGTCATTCACTGATCAATTCTCGATGAATGGAAAGTCACCATCTTATAAAAAAAACTAAAACCTCTTCTTATCTTTTTTCCGCTCTTCAGCTTGCGCTCGATCTTCTCGGCGTATTCGTCAGCGTTGAAGCCGGGCTTCTCGTGGATCGGGTAGTAGGAGGAGGTCATCTCGATACTCTGAAGATACGGTAGGTTATGGTAGGTCAGGGGAAGAATACGGTGGTTTGGTAGGTCAGAGGTTCACATAACCGCTAAACGTGGGAGTGGAATAGTATTGCTAGTGAACGAGAGAGGGTGGGGCACCGGCGAAAGGAACAATTTTACTCTTTTCGATTGGATCAACGCGCAAAAAGAGGGAGAATCGAGATGGGCGCTCTCTCCAAACCGCACACTCTCTCGTCCCTGCCCTCCCGATCTGCGCACTCCCCCGTTCAAGTGCTCTCTCTCTAGCCTTTTCTCGAAAACGATTTAGAGATAAGGAGATGGGGGGGGGAAGGGAGATTATCAAACGCGATAGTAAACAACCGTCACGCATTATGCGGTTGATAGCCTTTTGAGCGCTGAGAACGGCTTTTCACGCATCGGTAAACACCCGCAAAACTGCAATTCTGACATGGGGGGACGCGATAATAATGCTCTTTCCGCCTGATGTCAAAGTGCTTGTAAAACTTCCATATTCTGGCACGGCGTTCTACTGGAAAAACGCCAAGTGAGCTGTCGTGGCGAGACCATTGCGCACGATCTCGCATTTACATGCTCTCTCGCCATTCCCCTGACGCTCCCTCCTCTCTCGCTAACCCCATGCAAAACGCCGTGCGATTGAATGGTTATTTCTCTCCATTCTGCACCGGCTGTCGGCAGGCCGAGTGGCGAGATAGTGTGCGGAATGGAGAGGGGAAACTGCTATTATGACCGTGTATTTGGTCTCCTTCTACGTTGAAAAGGCCTTTCACGGTTCGGCAAACACAAACGACGAGTAAACTGTGCCATTCTGACCGCTATGGGATGGGAAGAGAAGAGGGAAACCACTAGAGTACAGATTCTCTAAAGAGAGGTGGAATGGAGAAGGGGGGAGGGTACACACAAAATAGCAAACACACAATGAGTGAACTCGTGTTGAGGGAGCTCTCTCCATTCTGCACACTCGCTCACCGCTCTGACCGATGAAAGTGAGCGGAATCGGGCCACTTTTCAATTCGGCAACACCACTCTTGAGTGAGATACTAGTGACATATTCTCCTCAATTCGCATACTCTCGTTTCTCTGGCCAGTGAGAGAGTACGCTAATTGAGGAGAGTCGAGGGAGATACTACCATGTTGTTTCCTTCTTGCGCTAGACTGGCAAGTCAGGCACAAGGCTGTTTATGCGCGGCGGGGGGGGGGGGGGGGGAGAGAAGAACGAAGAAGAAGGAGAAAATAGCATAGAAGAAGGAACGAGGGCTCCTCTATAAGAGAGCGTTGATGAGTCAGTGGAGGCTCCGCCCTAAGGGACTAACTCTCCTCGTTTCTCGTTATCTCTCGCCGATCAGAGAAAAGCCGAGAGAAATGAGAAGAATCCTCCCCCTTCTTTATAAATGAGTAACCACTTTAAGATACAAGCGAAGCATAGATTTCGAAACGGGCGAGCGGCGGAAACAGACTGACTCATGCATATCAGACTTTCAAAAATACATCAACGAGTCTCTTGTGAAATCTACCTCTAATGGACTAGAAAGGGCGGCGGGTAAACATGCCCCGGAACAGCAATAAGAGAAGGAGGGAAGTGAATCATGGAAGCGGAATAGAATAGGAGAGTGAAAAGGTCGGAGCGAGGAGGCGAGAGAGTGTGAAAAATGGAGAGAGCCGTGTTGTTGTCACCGCATCTCTCTCGAATACAGTGGCCTTCCCATCGCGACATTCAAACCGTCAATTAGTGCGAAGAAATGATGCAGCAATTGGGGAGAAGAGAGCCGACTTGGGATGATACGATGCTTCGATGAAACGCGAATAGAGCCAGAATAGGAAGGTGAAGTGTTCGTGACAGTCGGGAGGTGGCAATTAGTGCACGAAAATATTGTTTTCGATTCTCTCTATTCTGCACACTCTCTCGTCTGTCTGACCGGTGAGATGGGAGCGAATGGAGAGAGTGAAAATCGAAATAGCATCTCTAGAAAGTAGAAAATTCGGTAGGAACCAAACGATACTTCACAGTCGTAATCGAGAATTGAGCTCACCATCTACGATCCTCCGTTGAACTCTACAGATATTCCCTTGTAAACGTGCCCATGACGGAATAAATAAATAATGAATGAATGAGTTAGTGAATGAGACCGACTCTCCTCACTTGGCACGCTATCTAAATAAAAAAATTACCGATGAGCGCGCACGCAAAAGGTGGAAAGTCGGTCTTGAATAGGCAGCACTTCACAGCGTTTCAGAAACATGAGGAGAATGGACATAGGGTCTTAACGGAAAAAAGATTGCACATCAAAGAAGGGGGACTCTCTCATTTTTGATTTATCTCCTATTTCTCGCTTTTTGTCTAACTTTTGTCCCGGTCTCGACCCTATCTTATTACATCTTTATCTCTCGAATAATACAGTGACTACCTTTCCTATGCCCCTTCGGCGACATTCTAGATGAAGCAATTAGTGCGAAAGTTGGTGCAATTCCGAAAAGTTTTCAGAGAGGGAGAAAAGAGGCGACTTTAGACGACACCCCTAAATCCCCCGAGGGGAGGTGGGGAGAGGAAATCGATTCTCTCCTCTTCCCCGTCCCTCCTACAAGGACCACGTCGGAAACACGGCAATAAATAGAGTTCGAAACACGGGTCTCTCCATTCTGCACACTCTCTTGATGGGCAGATAAACGAGAGAGCACGCGAAACCGGGAGACTCATCCCTAGTCAGAAGAGGGCCATAAACCTGCCAGCATAGCCAGATGTGATGGTTCTTTCACAAATAAAAAGCGAAAGCTGCGGATCGATCGAGAAATCGGATGGTTTCGGTTCGTCAGGAGAGGGATACGGTAAGTTATGGTTCCGTAGGGCATCAGAAATCTATTGTAGATGGAACAGACGGGCACGGTAAATTACGAAAAAAATGACGCTCTCCTAGCAATGAAACTCTCTCCATTCTGCACACTCGAGTGTGTAGATTGGAGAGAGTTGAGAACCGAATCGGGCGGTAAAGCTCTCAGTATTCCAGATGTGATGCTTTCTCCACACACGAAACCACACTCAGACACCACCGATCGATCGAGAAATCATATTTATCGATTATTCATTCGAACGGCAACATTCGTAACATACGAACTAAAAAAAATGACAATTCGGAACCCAACTCTCCTCGTTTCGCGTGCTCTATCGTTTCTCTGACCAATGAGGGTGCACTCGAATTGAGGAGATTCGTTTCCGTTCTGACTTCACTAGTACAAGCCTCTCGACTCCTCACTCACCTTTTAACACGCGGCTACCGTATCACCTTGAGAAAGGATCTTGAGAGGGACTGAGGAGGCGGGATACGGTGGATGAAATGAGGAGGTGATGGTGCTGAGGGAGGAGAGAGGACGATAAGTGGTGAAACGGAAGATTTGTGAATTCTTACCTAAATTGAATGGTTACACGACCAAAATGGCAATGGAATGTGTCAACTAGGCGAAAATTTCAGTCTATGAAAGCTCTTTGAAACATGAACGTAACTATTTGAAAATTTGGCTTGGATTGAGAATTTTCAGCCGTAACATAAATCGAAAGTCATCGCACGACGAGCGACTGTCCCTGTGAAGAAAAAGATCGATAAAGTACCGTAATCCCCATTCATTACGGGACTTTATCGATCCCCATTCAGTTCCATTGTTGATATCATACTCGGTTCCCGTTCCTCTTTCGATCGTCAACCGTACCGAGTTGGATACTTGTTTCAACGACTTCACAAAATGGATACTTTCAAGATTGGATAATGCACTTGTGTCACTTTCGTGAACAAATGAAAATCCGATCAATGCATTCAGCTACGACTTTCCGACCATACTCCCTATTATTGTTAGTTCTTGACATACGAAAACTCAGATACATCAATAGTAGACCGCTTCAAAAATATATGGTCTGATGTTGAAACCGCAAGCACCGGCCTTCTCGTCCAAGCTTGAAACATGTCAGCAAGCTCTCCACACACAAATACAATGTCCGTCATCCTAGCATGTAATTGGTTCTGAACCACTATTCCTATCCGCCTATCTTCAATATTAATAACTGTGAAAATAATTAATAAAATATAAATATATGTATATATACATAGAGAGGGCAATGGCTATATTTCAACGGCGTCGAATAAATATTTTGCTTATTTTAACTAATGCTATCGGTGGTGCTGAATACAGCAGAACAAATAAAAGAGCGAAAAAAAGCGAAATAACAATAATTCAGCTATTTCGAGAAAATAGCGGGGCGACGCACTTCTACAGTATATCTCATTTGGAGCTGAGTCGTTGACTTGTGTCAGATTTAATATTCCTGTTTATATATTTTTATTTCGCTTTTATTTCACATTTTCTAGTTATTATAAATCAAAGACTGTGGTGAAACTTATTTATACAACCTGTGCGTGTGTTTGAACATTTTTTTTAAAGCAGAAGGATTTTTTTATCTACAGAGGCATTACAATAATCAAATTGAGTTCGGGATTGTCGGCGCCTTCTTTTTGAGGTCATCTGCAATCATGTTCAAATAAAAATGATGAATAAGTAAGCAAATAAATCAATAGAAAGAACGCGAGTGATTGAATAATTGATTGAATAATGAGTGAATTGAGACCATTCAAACGAGGATTTCAATATTTCCGACTGATACCCAAGACTATTCCAGGTACGCAGCGTGTAGCTAAGGACATTGTTTAAAAGATCAGAGTGGTTTGGTATAATATACATACCATACCTTTCCCGAGAAGTGCTCATCGTAGCGCTACGGCGCGTCGTTCACGAGCATGAAACAGCCGAAGATCTGCAATGCAAAAATAATTAATTATTCAAATAATTAATTAAATTACATATTTGTTGTTCTAACTGTTTTGAAGTTGGTATCGCTATTGAGAAACGGACATGAGCCATGCATTGAACCAACCGATGACCCAAATGAGATAAGGAATGGCTGAGACGCGCCATCACCTGGCACTTTCGCAAAATATATTGCACTGGATTTATCAAAAATACCTAGCCTGAAGCTAAATTGGAGCTACAATGGAATATGGATTTCATTCGGATTTGGATCTCTCCATTCAGCACACTCTCATCAGACAAGCGAGATAGTATGCAGAATGGAGAGAGCATTATTGGATCCAGCAACAAACTTTTTCTAAAATGAAATATTAATGAGAGCGATAATCAGAGGGAAAAATAAACTGACTCTTCGCTCTTCTATCTCTGTCGCGGTCACGGCGATCCGACGATCCACGGTCACGGACAGAGTCACGGTCACGGTCACGGCGGTCACGCGAACAAGAACGTCTGCAAAGATGGATCTCTGAAACACAAACGCAACTATTTGAAAATTTAGCTTGGATTGGGAATTTTCAGCAACTGAAAAACCGCTATTGTTTTTTCTGGTCTTTCTCATTTCTGTATCCAGCAGTCTCCATTCCGACAACAATATCGCCAAGTGTGCAAAATGGAGAGGGCTAATATTCGCAAAATGACATCAATGTAGATGTAGATGAAACAAAACGAGAGTCTGTGCGTGTGAGAAACAATCAAAAAGATTCTAGATATTTTAAAAAGTCATTATGGAGATGAGATTGTGCCAACAGATGCCAGCAGATGGATAAACAACTTTTTACCTTGCATTTTTTTGACCAAAACAGAATGGATGTATTCCATGGCGAACAAAGATTCCCATGGCACACTTCCATGGACTTGCTATTCGAAAACACTTGTGACACTTTTTTTTCAGAAGGTGAAGCATTCAATCAACAGTCGCCATACGAATCAGTAGCGACGCATAAAACCGTCTGGCACAATTTCATGGAAGTTTCGATGATTTTTCTAAAAGTTTCCTGGCGCTCAGATACGATCCATAAGTTATCTCCAAAAAACGAATCCTAATCTACCCAAGCACTCATGCGTGGTGGAGGGATATTTTTTTTAATCGGAAAGCAAGAAGCAAACTCAGATACCATAAGAATGATGAGTGGGTACTAAATCACAATCTCACATGCCACGATTTCATTATCCTGCTGATATATTGAAAACATTCTCACCAAAGCGATGAGAAATTATTTCAAAACCGGAAGAGACATGGTGATCGAATCACCTGATGAGCCAAGATAGATATGCGATAGTTGAAACCCTTTCACACCTGGTAGACTTTCATAGACTTCTTTTAGGGACATTTTGAAATATCGGCATCCAAGATATGATCGAAAATATAGATGCCCAAAGAAATAAAATCCAATTCCGACTACGGAACTTGTTTCGTTTTGGCTCTCCATACCACACGCTCTCTCGCCGATCAGACAGACAAAAGAGTGTGCTGAATGGATAGTCTGAAAACCCGAATTGACGTCTCTAGTTCAGGCACACTATAAAATGACACACTTTCATGGTGTCTTGTTTTACGAAAAGATTTATCCCGAAGCCGATAAAATACTAGATATTATTTTTGAACTATAAGAGCAGGAGTGACTGTGATTGTTCAGAGCGATGCCCAAAAAAGTATAAATTATTGCAGTAACTTTCGCTCACCGGGCGCATTGTCAAGGATTTGTTCAGGAATATTTAAGACATACTGGATAATACTTTTTGCAAGCGGCATAGTACACGGAATTGAGCTAAAAAAATACATCGCGATATACAAGGAGATATTGAGACATAGGCTCGCCTGGCACCCTTTCATGGATTTGTTGAGGGAGTTGGCGACGTCCTCGTCGACAGGAAAATCCATCAAATTTTGCAAAATGTGTGGGAAATTGAAAGTTGCGTATTGATGATGTAATGCATTTTGGATTCAAGTATAGGCTATTAAAAGACGCGTATCCAGCACCCAAGTCAATCGATGTATTAATCAACATTTATTCTCTTCATTGGAAATTGTATCGATTTTTTCAGTGAAATCTGAAAATGGACTCTCTCTCTCTCAAATCCGTGATTTTTCTTATTTTGTACTTATATCACTAATGCAAGTGTGTAAATCATAGATGGCAGATAGTAGTATTGTATGCACCTATGATTTAATCCCTCACTTTTAAGAGGATTTTAAAATTACGGCATCTAGGATATAATCGAAAGCACATGCGAAAAGAAGAAAAAGCTAGTTCCAACTAGTTACAATGTTTCGGGTTTTGCTCTCTCCATTCCGCACACTATCTCGCCCGTCAGACAGACAAAAGAGTGTGCCGAATGGAGAGAGTGAAAACCCGAAATGGCATCCCTAGTTCCGACATACTGTATCACCTGACACACTTTCATGAATATTGATTATTTGAGCCAAATATTCCGAAGAAAAACGAAAGCTAGATACGATATTGAATGCCGAGGCAACTGAGATCGCTTAGAGCAATAATACAAGACTGTTAAATGATGGCTGAAACCTTCTCACACTTGGCAGACTTTCGTTATACCTTGGAATAATATTATCCCAATTCCCTAACCGATTGTAATCGGAGGATTGCCTGATGTTTTGTGATGTCGTTTCGGTTTTCGACTCTCTTCATTCGGCACACTATCTCGTGTCTCTGACCAGCGAGAGAGTGTGAAGACTGAACAGAGCCAAATCCGAAATTCCCATATACCCCTACTGATGATCCAAGCCGAAATCTCCTCTGATCAGAAACCATTTCATGTTAACATTAATGGAGTAGAAGATTTAGATTTCTTGGACACTACGTCTAACTCTCATTGTGGAAACGGCCTCTCCAAGAAGGATATGCTGTCTATGAAACTCATTCTCACCTGACACACTTTCATGGGCTTGTTGAGGTAGTTTCCGACGTCCTCCATTTGAGGGAAACACTCCAACGACCCTCCACCTGCAATCGATATTTGATAATTTAAAAAACGAACTTTTTTAAAGATTTTTTTAGAAATGGATACTGCGGAGAAACTGAAAACAACAACCATTCCACAATTAGCTAATGCCCGTGAAACATACACGTGCCTCGTTAAAATTTTGGTTTTTTTTTTTAAAAATAGCGCAATAGTGTGGAATATAAGCATCACAAGTTTCATTCGATGGGGTTTTTTCACATGCGTCGACTGCATCGAATTGATCATGAACACCACGTCATTAATTTCAGCTCTCGATTTTTTTAAATTTAAATAAAATGAAATAAATGTTTCTAGTATGCATTGAACTATCACTGATGATAATAATTCTCAGATTCAGTGTGTAAATCACTTCCTCCCCTATTCCCTGCTGCTCACTAGTGTTTCCGGTTCGAATAGTGCTCTCTCCATTCTGCACACTCTCCCGGTGGTCATAGGAAAGAGTGTGCAAAATGGATATAACTTCTGTTTCTCCTCCCTACCGTACTTATCTAAGTGAATCCAATGGCCTCAATAGGACCTCTCAATGTCACCTTCTCTCACTGACCTCTCCCTTGGCCAGCACACAGAAGAGGACGGAGCCGGCGATTAGAATGGCGGCAGTGAAGAGCATCACCAATTGCCACTCCTCCTGAGTCTTCTGCAATGAGATTACTGTAATACTCGGATAGAAAAGTATTTTGTGACTTAATCACCAATAATCGATTACTCTCGACTCTTTCAGATAATGTACAGTTGACGAAACGGAAAAAAACTACAGGCGCATGATTTTTTGTCAGCCGACTCAATCAGACTCGTCCTTTCTCAGTTTCACCAACTACTCATTATTTGCAAATCTCAGGAGAAATCAATCTCTAGGCGATATCCAATCAACACAAACAATTTAATCTTCTTGCGGAATCTATGTTTCATTGACTAGTTATCCTAATAACTCTGGAAATCCAATGGAATCTTCTGGATTGAACAACAAAACAAAAATACAGAATGTGGTAAGGTTATGAATAAATTCCTGAGTTGAAAGAATTTTTTTTTAAACATACAGTGAGAAAGAAGATAACCAGTAATTCCTGTCCGCATCTGTAGAAAGTGGAGATGACGAGGAAAACAGCCTGATCGACCAAGGTCTGAAAGAGTAAAGAGATGTAGTAAAGCCGACCCGAATTGTTGCTCTCTCCATTCTGCACACTATATCGTCGCTCTGACCGTCGATAGTGTGTGCAGAATAGAGATGGCGTTATTTGATCTGGCAAAAGTAGAGAGCGTGGATGAGAAACATCACCATTTAAATTCAATGAGATTTTTTTTAAAGCGCGAGAGTCGGTCATATTGATCATCAACACTACTTCAATAATATAAGCTCACATTGAAACCTGGATCAAAATAGCCGAGTACTTTATTTATTTCAAAAGCTGAATGCTTGAAATTATTATATCTCTAGTATGTATTGAGCACTCAACGATGAGAACTTCCTCAAATTCAGGGTGCTAATTGCTTGCACTCCTAATCCCTACTGCCAACTATTGTATTAGGTTGGAAAGAAAGTTCCTGGTAGGTTTTCTGTCAAACAATTACTGCTTGCTGCGTTTATTTGCTTCCGTCTCTAACATAGCAATGTTCGGGGCTATATTAGAGCATTATAATAATATGTTCAAATCTAATCACGCCTGCGTAGAAAAATAGATAAATAATATAAAAGACAAATTAGCAGATTTTCGCGAATTTTGGTACTTCCATCATTGACTATTCGTTCCAAAAATATCCATCACCCAATTCTGCTCGATAAATTAGTGACTGGGCAAGGGCTGATTGTTTGGTTGGCGCATAAATATTTGGTCTCCTCACTGTTCGGATAAGAGGGATCGTCGATTTTAGCATCTGCGTCTCGAAACGCTACATAAAATATCAGCTCTTCTCCGGTGATTCGAATCTTCTCGCAATAAATATTGTAGACTCATATTACATGGAACGTTGCTTTGTAATATATTTGAGACCTGTAGGTTTATCGGCCTGAGAACAAAAAAATAAAATAAATTTTTGGGTGCGTCCAAAATCCGCGGATTTATGATTTGACGCATATCTCGAGAAAGCCAGAAATGACCAACCCCTCGTACTAACTATATTGGAATCATCACTCATCATACTCTACAAAAGTAACTTAGGTTAGGCCCTATGACAGTTCTTCAAAGAGCGCTGATCCAATAACAAAGTGTAGGTCATTGTCGGACTCGGCGAGTTTGGTTTGCCATTATAGCCGTCTTACTTATTAGTGAGAACTGATTCAGTGTGCGCTATAAAGAGTATCTTAGCCCTCGTTGATTATACAAAGACTTGTATTGATAGCTCAAATGCGAAGGACAGGAGAGGTAAGAATGTGTGAAAACAAAAACCTTAACTTTCTTTCAAACCTGATATAACAGTTCTCTCCATTCTGCACACTCTCTCGCCGATCAGAGAATCAAGTCAGTGTGCAGAATGGAGAGGGAAACTACAAGATCAGGCAACCTTAAAACCCAAACAGTAGGCCATCCTGTTGACTGCTAATGATAAATCAGCTCATACAGTTTTAAAAAAACTGACGATGTCGGCATACAGTAATCATCCCGCACCCCTTACCGGCGTATGAGATCGAGGTGAGGACTTTTAACACGCGGCTACCGTATCACCTTGAGAGAGGATCTTGAGGGGAACGGAGGATGTGGTATATGGTAGGTATTGAAGGGTGGTGGATACGGTGGATGGAATGAGGAGGTGAGTGTGTTGTGGGATGAAAGAGGACGATTAGCGCTTAAATGGGAGATTTCGGAATTGTCAACCAGTAAGAATATTGTTTCACCAACATCAAAATACTAGCTTGCAAGATTAGATAATTGAGTGTCCGGAAACGTTAAGAGGAAAAATAAAAGGTGACTTCTATCAAGGTCAAACGTCAAATGAGGTCTCGTCTAGTATTTTCTGCCGATATGCCAAAACAAGCTTGCCGACGTGGTCTACTCGATATATTCATTTTTACCATACATTACGCTGTTTTTCTCGCTTTGCCGATATGGGTCTTGCCGGAGTACGGATGTGCACTCTCGTTTTTTCGAGACCCATTTGACGTATGATCAAGGTACACTCTCGTTTCATCGATTGTACAAAATTGAATGTTTTAGACACTAGACAATAATGAAAAAAGAGATGGTGGAAAAACGAACTTTGCTGAGTTTCCAGGAATATCCAAGCTTGATCCATTTCCCAAAGTTGCATTTTTTTAGTTGGGGTAACAACAAGATAATAGATTAGGCGGAAACAAACTCTTCTATCCCTGCTTCGGTCCCTCCTGTCTCTGTCGCGGTCACGGCGATCCGACGATCCACGGTCACGGCCAGAGTCACGGTCACGGTCACGGCGGTCACGCGAGCGAGAACGTCTGCAATGTCGGGAATAGGATTGGGTTAGACTAGTTGCTGATTGATTTGGAACCGATGAGGGTGAAGAATTAAAATGGGCGATCACTCTCGTCTATGAAGAATCTTTGAAACGATAACGTAATTACTTGAAATTTTAATTTTGCGAGAAGGTGCTATAATTAGACTTGAAATAATTAGGATTTGATTTGAAATGAAGAAAGCATCCAGATCATAGAACAAATATAGCTATTTGAAAATTTAGTGAAACAAGCATGTGCCTCGTTCAAAACTTTTAAATATGAAATATGAGCAGTCGTGTGATCTACGTGGAACGTAGACTATTTTTGGTCAATCCTTACCAACCCGTGAGTCACTATTTTGAGCACTAACCCCAACCTATTATACATCACAGAAACAAAAAAGAGCCTGGTACGAAAAATCACCTTTTTTCTTAGGAAAGCCCAAAATCTATCAGACTACGCAATCATTCCAATCTATAGAAACTTACTGAAACACGAAAGCATCACTTTCAAACATTATCAATATTATCGATTGAATAATCTCCCAGAGGACGATCAAATCAAGCAGTAACTTCAGCCTATCAAACACCACAGAAACATACAACCACCAACATCAATTTATCCTCTAGATCCTCTAACAATCAATCTACCGTACCTTCGCTCTCTGTCCTTGTCCTTCTTCCTCTCCCTGTCTCTGTCCGACGACTTGTGACTGCTACCACGCGAGGAACGATGATCCCTGAGAAAATAAATCGATGAACTACCGTAATCCCTAATAGTTCATTCCTCGATTCGATCTATCAATTACCGTACTAGCCATCAGCTCTCAACAACCGTACAATGGTGAAAACTCGTTTCATAGGCTTAATGTAATGGACTATTTGGGTAAGGAAAAATCGTGAATTACGCTACCGTAACCTCTGTCATTTCTCAATCCGATCAATAAACTACCGTAATCACCATCCACTTTTCCCTGCTCACCTGTCCTTGTCTCTCTGATCTGCTCTTCCCTTCTCCTACTCCCTCTATCTATCGACTCTATCTCTCTCACTCCTATCCTCCTTCTTCTTCTCTTCCATCGTCTTAGGAAGAGTCTCGAGAATGTCACGAATCGTCGCGTAGGCAATGTGCAGCTGGAAAAATCAATTAATTAATTAACAAAATTAAATATAAATTAAACAATTAATTAATATCAGGAGGACCAGCTTTCTCATTTTGCTAAGGACATTTCCATGGCTGATGACTAGATGCTGAAACAGCAGCCAATAATGTGCTACCATTTATTGGTGGTATTTAATCAGGAAACCATCTACATCAGCAAATGGAGACTATTTCAAAAGCTGATGGTCCGTTGTTGAAACCGCAAATACCCGCCACCTCATCTTATCTTGAAAAATTTAAATGCGAGCTAACGTTGCCCCACAAACAAATTTCCTGCATTTAATCATTGCGTGTCTGATTGATTGTGAGCCAATATACCACTTACCTTTTTGTTGATGAATAATTGATTTCAGTTTAACACCAGTATCACGACCGGGAAGAGCAAAAACAGCCCCTCCAGGAAATATTTTTTCAAACCGTTTCAAATCCTTCCATACTATGATGGGTGGATACCCTGGGGACAAGGTTTCGAACAATCCCGGTAATGAGTCCCAGAACCGGCTTTTAGGAAATATCCGGTCGCCGATCCGGCTCTACCATATCTCAGCTCCCAGATGAGCAAGAAAGCTGGCGAAGTGCTTAAAAAACGCTGAAAAATAAATTAAGAAACTTTTCTGAGGAAAGTAAGACGATTAGACACAAAATGAAAAAAGTTATGATTGAATACATGACGATAAATTCACATAATAAATATTTTCACGATTACGGATTCAAATTACAGGGAGTTTTATTCTTGAATATGAAAGACCAAGTATCTGTATGCATGAGAAAAATATTGGGAATGCCTGTCAAGGGGGACCTGGGATGTCTTAGCGGGGATCGAACATGAAAAATACACGATTTTCGTAGTTTTTCGAACATAACTTTTTTCTTTCAAAGTTTCATGATGTTTAGTTTCGAAATTCGGATTCCACGTGCAAAACTACGCTAGAAACTCCTATAGTCACAATTATTCCGAGACATAAAAATTTCAGCTTTTTCATGACCATGGTAATTTTGGTAAGGTTCGTGGTAATTTTTGGTTCAAAAAGTCGAAATGTCAGAACTATCTTACTCACGGCCCGTTGACCAGTGCAATGCCGGAGCCGCAACGCACGCGTCGTTCTCGTCAGGGCGCATAATTTTCTTCGGGTCACATTTTCGAACACTTCGTTATTTCGATGTTTCAACTATTTTCCTAAATGCTGAAAGGCAGATACCATTAAGAAAACTGAACTTGTCACAAAATAAAAAATATAGAGACGTTTAGACAAGTGATAAAAAATTTAAAGTAAATCATGATTTACTGGACTACGGACTTTTAAAAATGCATATCTTTTTTTAAATCAAAGATAAAAATATGATTTCAACTTCTAAAAATTCTCACTATATGGTGGAAACTATAACAAGTCATCATTAGTCAGTAAAATGAGAGAAAACCCTAAGAAATGAACTATATAGTCAAAACTAGCAAAGGCCCGATTTCAGAACGAGCGCATTCCCGGCACAATTCGCAGAATTTAGACATAAACAATCTATTGAGCCTATGCAAGACATAAGAAAAAAAAAGTTACGCTTAGTATGAAACAACAGAACATTTCATTAATTAATGAAAAATCTAAAGCCACCTAAAAAGGGCGATAAAGTAAATAAAATCATTTGGTAGTTGGTAGAAATCACAGAATGATACAGCGCACCCACTTGACACTAGAGGGCATGCGTCGCGGTTGAGGGAGTGGATCTTTTTTCAAGGGATTAACGGGCCGTGTCACTATAGCAGTTTCCGACGTATTTTTGTCTTTAGACGACGATTTTCGATACTAGAACTCACCAAAGTGCGAAAGAAAAAAGCCGTACTCAAAAATCCGAACACAAAAAGTTTTTCGAGCATAATTTTTTTCTTTCGCACTTTGGTGAGTTCTAGTATCGAAAAAAAAGTCTAAAGACAAAAATACGTCGGAAACTGCTATAGTGAGATAGTTCTGACATTTCGACTTTTTGAACCAAAAATTAACATGAACCCGGGGTCATGAAAAAGCTGAAATTTTTATGTCTCGGAATAATTGTGACTATAAGAGCTTCTAGCGTAGTTTTGCACGTGGAATCCGAATTTCGAAACTAAACATCATGAAACATTGAAAAAAAAAGTTATGTTCGAAAAACTACGAAAATCGTGTATTTTTCATGTTCGATCCCCGCTAAGACATCCCAGGCCCCCCTTGACAGGCATTCCCAATATTTTTCTCATGCATACAGAGACTTGGTCTTTCATATTCAAGAATAAAGTTACGGTAGATTACTGTATGGTACGGTAGGTTACCGTAGGAAAAGTTTGGGACCGATTGGAGACATTTTGTAAAAAGTTTGACTCAAGGAACTAAATCTGACCCACGGAACCTACCGGGTTACGGTAATTTGGATTACGGTAGTGACATACTATATGTTGGTACGGTAGTTGGCATCGATTGTGCATCAAGTCTAAAATCTCTTAAACCCATGAACCCCTATACATGGGTGAGCACTGACGCTCATGCGAGTCAGTGCACACACATGAGGTGTGAGGGGTACTGTATGACCGATGTGGTATGGTACTTTGACTTTTTTTTAAAAGTCAGTTTGTGATAGGATTACGGTAGGGGGGGTGCCCAACATTGGTGGGCACCCCCCCCCCCTTATTACGGTAGGGGGGGGGTGCCCAACATTGGTGGGCACCCCCCCCCTACCGTAATCCGCCACTCTCCTGGGCACCTATGTCGCCATCTCACCCTATTTTTTGAAAAATGCAAATGCCAGCTAACGTTGCCCCACAAACAAATTTCCTGTACTTAATCCCTGCGTGTCTGATTGATTGTGAGCCAATATACCACCTAACTTTTTGTTGATGAATAATTGATTTCAGTTTAAATAAATAAATAAATCCACCATACCTTTCCTGAGAAGTGATCATCAATGCGCGAATGCGCGTCGTTCACGAGCATGAAACAGCCGCAGATCTGCAATTATTTAAATATTTGAATGTATTAATTAATTGATTAATTGTTTATTTTATTTATCGAAAAGCAACGCATTCTTGAGGTACCATTCCAATTGGATGACCAGTCATTGCACCGACAGGAGATCATAGTGGGATAAGGAATTGATGAGACGCGCTCTCGCCTGGTTCGGTTTGGTTGATGATTAAAAACGTGAATAGGACCTAGATTGAAATGTGAGATTGACCAAGGGATATCCGATGTCTGCAATCGTCTCTCGCCTGGTATTCTTTGGTGGTTTAGAGATATTTTGTTTGAAAAGATGCGATATTTATTTGAAAAGACACGCGGCGATAATGGAAAATATTTTCAACTGCTCAACCGTACACAATTGGACCTACAACTGTCATAACAAATAAGCAAAGCCTAAAACCCCCTCTCACATTGACACTTTCAAGGGACCATCAAATAATATTTTGCGAACGCTCACACCGATACCATTGCACCAACAAAAATCTCTAGACAGCAAAGTCCGAAACATAACCTCACCTGGCACACTTTCATGGGTTTGTTGAGGGAGTTGGCGACATCCTCCAGGTGGTGGAAGCGCTCCAGCAGATTGCGACCCTCCACCTACAATCAATATTTATTAAATAAACCTTTTTGTTTTTAAATAAATAGTATTTAAAAATTGCATTTGAATGCAGAGAATTGGGGTAGTAAATTCTAGATGGCTGCAAGGTTGTGGTTACGTGATAGAAACTGCGGATCGCCTCGGGTAAAAATGTACGTGTATTTTCACCAATGACTCATTAATTTAACAATCTCTTTCTCGAACCGTGCTGACGACTCGCGACTCAGATTCTGCTGAATTTGTTGCACCGAGTATGTTTTCTTTCCAACCCCGTACTCTTCAATGCTCCTTGTTGCACCTATGGCCGAAGGAACTCCCAAAGACTAAAAAATAAAGAAAGTAGGTCAGATAATAATTGAGACTTTTGACAATTCAATATTTATGGGCTTTTCCTCGTTTCCGTGTTCAGCTCTGTCCATTACACTTACATTCAGAACGAAGGAAGAGTGTGCAAAATGGAGCCCTCTCCATTTTGCACACTCATCACTTCTCGCTCACCTCGCATCGGTTCCTTTCCTCCTTCAGCTTATTAGTCTCTTCAAGCAAACTACGGGCGAAAATGACGTTTCCCTCATTCTGAAGTTGACAATTAGTGGCAAATGTTGCGGAGGTCAAATAAAGTTCGAAACACGAATCGCAGTCTCTCCATTCTGCACACTCTTTTGAAGGTGAGTAAAATCAAACAAGACCCATTCCCTTCCAAGTCGGATCATATCTGGTCAGTAGACCAGATATGATGCTTCCTCAAAAAGTAAATTACAAAAGCTGAGAATCAATCGGAAAATCGAATAGATACATACGGTACATCAGGATACGGTAGGGTACAACTGTCTACTCCGTGATAATACAATTGTAGAGGCGACAAAAAAAGGTAGGTCACGAAAAGATACTTGCTTAAAACGGAGAATTCTGAATCGGAGGAGCAATGGCCAAACGCTCTTCATTCATAACCCTATCTCGGATCGGCTTTAGTGTGCAAGATGGAGAGGTTTGGTAGATCAGCGAGGATTCTTTACTAACGGGCTATAAAAACTGTCAGTATTCTAGATGTGATGCTCCCTCCACACATAAAACCACTCACAGACACAATCAATTGATCGAGAAATGATCTTTATCGATTATTCATTCAAACGAGAACATTTGTAATCAACGCTACAATTGAACGGTGGATGGGGAATTTGAGACAACACAATTTGGGTAGTATATAATACTAATAAGGTTAATAAATGGCTCAGCTTGTAGGGTACTGTAGATAGGGTATACGGTAGGTTACGGTAGGCGACGTGTCTGGAAGCATACATTGATTAATAGGAATCACATCATAATTTTCGAAAACAGCTCAAAACTTGAATCGGGACTGACACATTCTGTCTCATTTCATTGTAGGGAAGGCAGCACGCATCGTGTGTGTCAACAAGACGACGTTTCTTATTCAGATTACGGTAGCCACTCTCACCAGATTACGGTAACCACATCACTCTCACGGGGTCGATCAATTGATAACTGACTGGGGTCACAAACCTCTCGACGCCTCACTCACCTTTTAACACGCGGTTACCGTATCACCTTGAGAGAGGATCTTTAGGGGAACGGAGGTGGGATACGGTAGGTATGAATGGGTGGTGGATACGGTGGATGGAATGAGGAGGTGATTGTGTTGAGGGAGGAGGAAAGACGATTAGCGCTGAAATGGAAGATTTCGGAATTCCGGGACCATGAAAACTCATGTTTCACCAACATCTCAAAATAATGTTTTCCAAGATTAGACAATGTATTCTTGGGATCCGTTGGGGGGAAAATAAAATACCTACTTCTTTCAAGGTACACCCTAGTTTCGTCAATTGTACAAAATTGAATATTTAGACTAGGCAATAATAAATGCGGATAAAGTGCAAAAATAAATTTTGGAAATTTCTAGGAATATCATAGTTTCATCCATTTCTCCAGCTGAAATTTTCAAAGTTTGGCTAATAGAAAGACAATCGATTAGGCAAAAACAAACTCTTCTATCCCTGCTCCTGTCCCTCCTGTCTCTATCGCGGTCACGGCGATCCGACGATCCGCGGTCACGACCAGAGTCACGGTCACGCGACGAGCGGTCACGGCGGTCACGCGAGCGAGAACGTCTGCAATGTCGGGAATAGGATTGGGTTAAAAACTAGCTGCTGGTTGATTTGAAACCGATGGGGATGAAGAATTAAAATGGGCGATCACTCTTGTCTTTGAAGAATCTTTGAAACAATAACGTAATTATTTGTAATTTTAATCTTGCGAGAAGGTACTATAATTAGGCTTGAAATAATTAGGATTTGATTTGAAAATTTGATTTTTTTTTCATAGAACAAATAGAGCTAGTTGAAAATCTAGTGAAACACGCATGTGCCTCGTTCAAAATTATCGAATAGGAAGGCTGAGCAGTCATGCGATCTACGCGGAACGTAGACTATTTTTGTTCAATCCTTACCAACCCGTGAGTCACTATTTTGAGCATCAACGCCAATTTATTATACATCACAGAAACAAAAAAGAGCCTGGTTCGAAATTCACTTTTTTCTTAGGAAAGTCCAAAATCTATCAGACTACGCAATCAATGCGATCTATAAAACCTTAATGAAGCAAGCGCCACCTTCAAAAATTTCCTCCCAAAGAGCCATCAAATCAAGCAATCACTTCAAACTATCAAACACAACCGAAACATAAAACCACCAACATCAATTAAAAGGCGTTCTCCCTACTAGCGCTGGAGGGGGTGGCACAGTAACTCAAAATCATCTCAGGGGGTTAATACTTCGTGGTTAGAGTCACTAGGGGTGGGATACTCTTCAGCCAAAAAAGTGATCCCAAAAGTTGATCTTTGATCTTTAGGATCGAAAATTTTAAAATTGAGATTCAACCCACTTGGCATATATCATTCTACCTCTCAATTGATCTACCGTACCTTCGCTCTCTGTCCTTGTCCTTCTCCCTCTCCCTGTCTCTATCCGACGACTTGTGGCTGCTGCCACGCGAGGAACGGTGGTCCCTGAGAAAATAAATCGATAAAATACCGTAATCCCTAATAGTTCATTTCTCGATTCGATCTATCAACTACCGTACTAGCCATCAGCTCTCAAGAACCGTACAATGGTGAAAACTCGAGAGAAAAATAGGCTTAATGTAATGGGCTGTTGGATAAGGAAAAATCGTGAATTACACTACCATAACCTGTCATTTCTCAATCCGATCAATAAACGTAATCACCATCCACTTTTCCCTGCTCACCTGTCCTTGTCTCTCTGATCTGCTCTTCCCTTCTCCTTCTCCCTCTCTCTATCGACTCTATCTCTCTCACTCCTATCCTCCTTCTTCTTCTCTTCCATAGTCTTAGGAAGAGTCTCGAGAATGTCACGAATCGTCGCGTACGCAATGTGGAGCTGGAATTTAATTAAGTAATTAATTAACAAGATTAAACATAAATTAAAACATTAATTAATATCAGGAGGACCAGCTTTTTCATTTTGCGAAGGGTATGTCAATGGCTGATTACTGGACGCGCAAACAGCAATCAATAATTTGCTCCCATTTATTGGTGGTATTTAGTCACGAACCCAGCGACATCAGCAAATGGAGAATATTTTAAAAGGTGATGATCATTTGTTGAAACCGCAAACACCCGCCATCTCACCGTACCTTGGAAAATGTAAATGCCAGCTAACTTTTCCCCACAAAAAATTGCTTGTACATTATCCCAGCATGTCTGATTGATTGTGAGCCAAAACCTAACTTATTTATGAATATTTGATATTTATTTTCAATTTAAATAAATAAATAAATCCACCATACCTTTCCCGAGAAGTGATCATCGATGCGCGACTGCGCGTCGTTCACGAGCATGAAGCAGCCGCAGATCTGCAATTATTTCAATATTTTAATGTACTAATTAGTTATTTACTTGTTTAATTTATTTATCAACACGTCAACGCATTCTGAAGATAATAGTGCACTTGTCATTGAATGGACAGGAGATCCTAGTGGGATAAGGAATGGCTGAAACGCGCCCTCGCCTTGTGGAATTTCGGATCGATTATTAGAAACGGTGATAGAAGTGAGGTATAACAGCTAAATGATGGCCCAAGCTGTATATCCGATTACTGCAACCCTCTCTCACCTGGTCATCTTTGGTGGGTTTTGAGGGATATTTTGAAAGGTGATGGCACGTTTTGGAACCTCCATTTTGGAACCCTCTCAAAACAATGGGAAGGGACTTTAGAACTGTAATTTGAATACAGGTAACATTGCTACTCTCATATATGATGAATAGAAACATACACGTATTCAAATTACAGTTCTAAAGTCCCTTCCCATTGTTTTGGTAGGGTTCCAAAGTGGTCATTTCTCAGGGTTCCAAAATGGAGGTTCCAAAACGTGCCATCACCATTTTGAAAAGGTAACATACAACGCGACTATATTTTAAACTACCTCTGCACACACAATTGGACCTACAACTAACCTAACTAGAATAATCAAAGCCTGAAATCCCTTCTCACCTTGAGCACTTTAATGGTTCCACTAAATGACATTTTGCTACAGCAGACACCGTTACCATTGTATCAACATAAATCCCGAGACGTATGAGCAAAGTCCGAAGTACAGTCTCACCTGGCACACTTTCATGGGTTTGTTGAGGGAGTTGGCGACATCCTCCAAGTGGTGGAAACGCTCCAGCAGATTGCGACCCTCCACCTGCATTTAATATTTATTAATTAGCCTTTTCTTTTAAATAAATACTATTTTAAGTTACATATGAATGCTAAGAATTACAATTATTTATTGGTACCGAACATATGTATATCGTCAACATTCTAGATGGCTGCAAGGTTGTGGTTACATGATAGTTGTGAAACCGCGGATCGCCTCGGATAACGAGATTTATTTTCACCAATGACTCATTAGTTTAACAATCTCTTTCTCGAACCTCGAATTCAGATAAATTTGTTACAACGAGTGTTTTCTTTCCAACCCATTGCACTTCATTTCCCATCGCTGCACCAATGGCCGAAGGAACTCCCAAAGACTAAAATAAACACAGTAGGTCAGATAACAATTGACACCTTTGGCAATTCAATATTTATAGGCTCTTCCTCGTTTCTGTGTTCAGCTCTGTCCATTACACTCACACTCAGAACGAAGGAAGAGTGTGCAAAATGGAGCCCTCTCCATTTTGCACACACATCAAATCCCCCCTCACCTCGCACAGGTCCCTCTCCTCCTTCAGCTTATTCGCCTCCTCGACCAGACTCTGGGCCAGGTTGACGTTGCCCTCATTGCCGGCCTTCTCCGCCTCCTCCATCTTGTCGTCGATTTTCCTGAGAACGAGTACGGTATTTTACGATGGGTTACGGTAATGATGAGGGGAAAAGGGATTATGGATCGCTTTTTCAGGAACAAATGGTCAATTCTACACCGTTGTTTTGCCTAAACATGTGGGTAGGTTAAAGGGATTTTAAAGCTCTCAGAATGGGTGTTTCATCCGTGGGTAAAGTAGAATCGAGAGTAACAGACTTGAGCAGATCGTTCATCTTCTCCTCTTGCGACTCCTTGAGCTTGCCGAAGGTCTCCTCCTCGTTTGAGGCTGAAAATAACAACTTTATATTTTACATCATATAATTATATCCTTTCATAATGTTGTCTATTATACTTAGTCATTCCAGATGCTGTCAACCAACAAAGGAAATTTTAAAATCTCATGAGCAGCTGTTGAAACAGCAAACACCCACTTCTCCGTCCAAGAGGGAAATATTCGATAGACTCACAAACATATCAATGCTTCACGTGCTTTAAATCAAGATCTTCACGATTTACCCTAATAAGCCTAAAGAGTGCGAGTCAACAAAAGAGCCTTGAAGGAGTGCCAATCAACCACGGATATATGAAGAAAAAAACCATTGCTTGAAAATGTGTATTCTGGGGGCTAGGTGGCGAAAACATGTTTCAGTGATTCTACAAAGTTTTAGGATGCTGCAAACGCAACAGTCATCCCGAGGTGACTAGTACAGTCTATAATTGCACAAATACCGATTATTGACGTCCCTGACTGGTCCGGAAACGATTGTGCACTATTCGCTCAGTCATCACTAGGGATGCCGTTTCGGTATTGACTCTCTCCATTCTGCACACTGTCTCGCCAGTCAGAGAAACGAGAGAGTCGAAAACCATCACTAGTCATCACTACAGTCGACACTCACTCTGCGTGATGACGAGTCTCTTCTCGTTCTTGTCGATCTTGCGGCGCACGTCACGGTCCATCTAAATATTATTTAATTAAATGATTTTCGAAAATAAAATAAAATGTCGCTTCTGATGCCTGGTGAACAAAATGAATTTCTAAACAAGACTATGAAGTAGTGTTGGCGATTAGAGATCTGTAGCGAGCTCTCGACGTGTCTCAAATTGCCAAACCTACTATGAAGCACCGTGATATTGCGAAAGGGACAATACAATCATAATTTTTATTAAATATTTAATTAATTAAATAAACACACCTCCGACACGCGATTGAGGAAGCGCTCCTCATACCCGCACTTGTATCGGCGCGCGCTCTCCTCGTACAGCCTCTTCGCGTTCACGTCGTGTTTCTGGAATTAGCTCAATGCTTAAGGCCAATTCTAAAGATTAAGGTCATCTTAAGACCCTATATCGAATCCTTAGGGTGGTTAAGGCGCCTAAGGTTGGTCACTGTAAGGTCCATAAGGCCTCTTCGCGTTCATTGCGTTTGTGGAATTATATAATTAATTTAAATATAAATTAGTTGGAGTTTAGCAGTACACGAAGAAGGAACTAAATTTTTTTTTTAAAACCCCAAATCGGACGCGCGAAACCATCATAGTGATTAGAATTAGAAAAAAACGGGTTAGTCTAAGCCTTAGATAGCCAGAATAGCCTCAAGTAATCATTCAGCTCCTTAGTACAGCCGTAAGCTGCTTAGAATAGCCTTAAGTTTCTTAGGATAGCCTTAACCTCCCTAGAATAGGTAAACCTTAAGTTCTGACCAGATTGCAGTATCCGATGTCGTTCTTCGTGTTGCGGAAGAGGTCGTGCGGGCAGAACGCGACGAGGAAGTCCTTGCAGATTTCGGCGCCATTGAAGTCGATCTCGACCTGCAGAATATGAGCCTTAAGCCTTAAGTCCTAGCCTTAATCCTTAGCCTTAAAGAGGCAATTAAAACTAGGTTAAGTTGGACCAGCATCTAGTTGATACCATGATGAGTCAGAGCCAAACCGGTATCAACTACCCGGTTTTAGAAGGGAAATGGGAACATTGAGAACGGTTTATTTCTTATTAGATTCAGCCAAAATCGAGTTGCCTTTGGTTAGCAATGAGTTTTCTTCAACGATGCGTACCTTCTCGCCGGCGTTCGCGTTTCGCGTCGAGCCCATCAGCTCGTCGAGCATCGCTGACATATAGTCAGTCATTGCTGGACCTAAAATAATTAAAATTTGACTTTAAAATTAGCACCAATGACAACAAAAGACGCCGAAGACTGAACAAAGCGTATGCGAAATTACACGCGCTTCAAATGGTAATAATGGAAAAATTTCAGCGTCAAGAAGCAAAATAACTATTTCAAATCAGTCGCTTACATATCGTTATGTGATCGCGCAACAATAATTTGCCAAAACGACGCTCAAAATAACATTTTAATTGAATATAAACAATCCGCGTGTAGACGGCTCTATAGATCCGCGGAATAGCCAAATGTTGGAAACGGCAGAAAAATTCCGGCGTGTGCCCTGGCATACTGTATTTATTCAAATTCAATTTTGTATTTTCGAAATGCGATTTACATATCGATTTTCACGCCCACTCATGTTTTTGTTATGCCCACATATGGCAAATGACGACAGGCCTGCGCGGCGGGTAATTCTGATGCAATGGCGGCTAAGCTCCGCCCCTTAGAAGCGAGATAGCCGAGCGCCCCTAGAGAGAGAGTTCTGAATACGTTTTTACATTTCTCCCTTCTCCTTCTACTTGGCTGCCTGCCCTATCGTTCCCTTCTCGCTCGTTCCCTTTCATCTCCTCCTCTCTTCGTCGTCGCTTATTTATTATCGTCATTCTTATCTTATCATCGCTTGCTCTGAGAGTCTTACAATCAGCTTACAAAGGCCGTTTCTTGCTTCCCAAGTAGGCGCTGCCTGACATCAGAGCCTCCCTTCCCGCCTCGCATTCTTCTTCTCTCGTTGTTCTCCCTGCCCCCAGTCGCAGTACTCGCAAGAGTGGACACTCCCTCTCGCCCTCCCCTCTCGTCTCTCCGCCCCTTCACTTCGCCCCCTACCTTCCATCGCCCTTTGGCCGCCCTTCCGTCTCTATTGAATCTTCTCTTCTTCCCCGATTCACGGACGCCCCCCCCACCCCCATTAACCTCTTCCTCTTGTTCCTCTCGAATATCCGTGTGCAAACCACTGCGCAATGGCCACTATTTCCCCCCCATTCCTACCCTTTCCCTGCAGCGGAATAAATAAATGATTGCTTGATTGTTCCTCTGCTCCATTCATTGACATCCCTCATCTTCATTAGCCTCTTGCTTGTCTTCCCATTCTGCGCGTTCTCCGTCGCTGCCTGATCCTCGAAACAGTATGCGGAAAACGGATAGTCTGACCCTTGCTCTGTGACTAATCGACACCCCTCTAGGGGGTGCTGCAGTACTAGGCAAATGCTATCTTCTCGTTTTCCAATTAACATCGCTGAATCGCATCGTTCTCCTCTCGCGACTGAATGAGCTCCCTCCATCCCTCCTCGGTCTACGTGATTCCCCTCCCTTCAGTCGTCACCTCAAACGCGTCGGGACCCGAACCGAAGAACCAGGAACCCGACGAACCAAAGATGGCTCCGGAGCTGGCCAGGCCTCGTAAGTCGAATAAATTAATCGCTAATTTCTCTCGTATTATCGGTGAAGGCGGTGCTCTTGGATCATTTTGGTTTCCCAAGGGAGATTTGAGTTTCACAAAAGCGCCATCACTCGTTAGGGAGGCCTAGTCGACATATTCTATCGCTATTTTTTCTAAGCCCTTAACTGATTGGTGAATGAGTTGGGCCGTGTTCGTGTGTTGTTTTTATTGTTTCATGGGAGATTTGTGCTTCACAAAAGCGCCATCACTCGTTAGGGCAGGCCTCGTAAGTTTACACTCTTCCCATCGCATCCCGCGAGCCGATAGCCGAGCACTAAAGAGACAAGAGAGTGCAGGGGGGATGTGTGTTGACTCAGCCGCGGCCAAGGGTCCTCTCAATGGGAATATAAGAGTACAGTAGATCGCCGGTCCGAACAGTAGCTCTCTCCATTCTGCACACACTCTTGTCTGGCTGATTGGCGAGATGGAGAGAGCGCACAGTGCCCGCGGCGTGTTCCCCTGGTACATATATCGGCGCCTCACATTACTGTCTGGAAGTCTGGGACCTCTCGGTGCGCCGCGGTATCTCGCCGCACCGCCTGACATTCCCCCGACGCTATTAAGCGGCTGCGCAAATAATGAACAGCGGCAAGCACACGAGGTTGTTGATATGTGATAGGACAGAGAACTATAGTGAGCGATGGAAATGGAATGGGCGCCATTCCGCGGCGATTAAGCGGGATGACAAAACGAACTCGGCATGCCGACTTCGACTAGGATTCATGCTGGCGTCACCATTGAATCTACCGGGTTGAAGCCGGCTTCAAGTCGGTATTAAAAGCCGTTCTGTGAGCACTAATGGCACTACCGTGGGGATTGCCTCGGTTCGAAAGCAAGGAGCTGTCCATGTTCCGGAGAGACGACAGAGTATGCAGAATGTAGAGAGCTGAATCCCTAAACGACATCGCTTGTTGCTTCGTGAAGGTTCTCTGCTCGAAACGGTGGTCTGTTTGCTCACATTCGATGTTTCTTTTCCGATGGATGCTCTTCTCTCGATAGATAGCGATCGGCGTGTTTGTTAACTGGATTGAGCGGATGATGAAAAATGCGGAGAATCTCGATAAGCAGCGACAAGTTGTGATTCATTTCTGTTTTCTGCTCTCTCCATTCTGCACACTCTTTCGTTTCTCTGACCAGCCAGATAGTGTGCCGAATGGAGAGAGCTAAAGCCATCTCTAGCGACAAGTATGTTTTGCCGGTCGACCTTGGAACCGTGCTCGTGATTGTAGAGCGAGATTGAGAGGGTGTGAACATGACCCTCCTCAATTCGCACACTTCCTCGTCTCCCTGACCGGCGAGAGATCGCGCGATTTGAGGAGAGTCTGCTACGATTCACCCTCAATAGTGTGAACATCATACTATTGCCGCCCTAATTATTTGAGGAGTGGCGACGAAAGGTCACTCTCGCCTCTATGATCTCCCCTCCCACTTGAGTATATACGGGGGCGAATGATGAGATGTGAAGAGGCGCGCTCTCCATTATGCACACTCTTGGTGGCCAGAGAGAGCGATAGAGTGTGGGAATTTGAGAGAGCCAGACAATTCATCGTCGAGAGGACTCGTGGCCTGTCTATAGCAGGCCTTGTTTTGACTGGATTTGCCGCAGATTTCGGGGATTTCATAGGGCTCAGATTCGGAATACGGTAGGCTAGTGAGTGATGACAAATCTGCATCCGATTCCCAGAGAGAACATATGAATTGAGGATAGTCTGAAGCCGCTTGATCATCACTATGGTTCCTTTTTCAAGGATCGACTCTCTTCATTTCGCGCGCTCTCTCACCTTTCTGACCGATGAGAGAGTGTGCAACATGAGGAGGTCAACCCTAGTCATCACTACGGTAGGCTAGTATAGCGTAGTCATTCAAGCGCCAGCTGCCGCCATTCTTACCTTTGTAACGATGAAAAAGTGGAAGATATTAATGGATCTCCTGGACGGGAGAATGCAGAAGGGGGAGAAGGAGCAAAAACGATGAGTGATAAGTGTTCAAGATATCTCGATTGTCTTACGCTCCATTTTGCACACTCTCTATCACTCTGGTTGTCTGTGCTCTCTCCATTTTGCACACTCTTTAGGTCGCTCTGATCAGCGGGATCTATACCATAGTGTAGGAAAGGGCGTGGGCGAATGATATTAGATACTTTGATCCCCGTTGCTGCAATACTTCCCTCATCTTACACGAGATTTATCTGAGATCACCGAACAGGCTTTCAGAGAGATATGTGGAGGGTCGCTCTAGTGTTGGTTGGGCACCTTGAAAATTGGCTTGGATTCATGAGGCTGATTCATGCCCCGTTGCTATACTCAAGGGATGAGATCACCTAACAGACTGTCCGAGAGATATCTGGGGGGGGGGGTAGCTCATAAAGGTGTCGGATGGACATCTCGAAACATACATTTTTAGTATCCTCGATGGACCAATAATATGTAGTGACGGGACAGGGGGAGGGGGATATTTAGTGACTGAACAGAGTTTGTATGAAATATATAGTGACAGGACAGTGGAGGGAACTAAATATGTAGTGACTCGAACGTCGGGCATTTTCGGTACCAAAATCGATGTCTCGAAAATTGGCTTGGTTTCATGGGACTGGTCCATGCCTGGTCGCTCTTGCTGTTGGGCCCAATGGATGGATGATGGGCACTTTGATGGTCAATTGCCTTCGTTGCACTCATTCTACATAGGAAATGAGAAACACATGGACAAGATTCGTGGCTTGTTGCAATGTCTCCATCTTGCAAGAGATATATCGGCGCTTCTGCTGATGGATCAGTGTTGAGAGATCAGCTGCCAGACTTTCAGACTGATATATGGATGGTCGTGTGTTTGATGGAAACATTGAAAATTTATTTGGTTTCATTATACGGAAGCCATATCTTGCAAGAAATACATATCCCAGCAGACTAATGACAGCAGTAAATGCTTGGGTGACTTGCATTTCCCGGTAATGTGTCATTCTGCAAATTACGGGAGAAAAGGCAGGAGAGGAGAAAAAAAGAATATAGTCGACCAGAGAAAGAGAGGAAGCTTGTGCTGTTTTTCGGACATGCCCGTTCCTTTTTTCCCCGCTGTCAGCAGGGTTCCGAGGGTGGGCGAGGGGAAAATATAGCGCTCTACATTTCTCCAGGCCGTCGGGATAGTGTGCGAAATAGAGAGAGTTAGACTGTGGGTGAGGGGAAAATAGCTGTGATCTAGCTCTCTCCATTTTGCACACTCCCGTATTATGTCTGTAGTGTGCAGAATGGAGAGAGCCAGACGGGGGGAGGGCGAGCGAAAGATGAAAGTCTCGTGTTCGATGACGGAAATAGAGAGAGGAATGGGGATGACGGGATGACGAGGGATTCGACCTAAGCACGTGGCTTTGTTACACAGGGAAAGTGGCGAGAGATGAGCGATGTTTGAGGTAATTATCTGCCTGACAGATGAGAGAGTGTGCAGAATGGAGAGGGTCAGATCATTACTGATGTTTGACCACTCACGGGAATGCAGAGCAGAGATGAGAATTTGGAACCCGACTCCTCTATTGGCGTGATCTCTCGTCGCTCTGACCGGCGAGTATTGAAGATAGTCGTTTCCGATTTGGCATCACTAATGCAGAGCAGAAACTATAATGGTGCTCCCTTTTGAGTGGAGTTTGACCGCGGAATGACACCGAGATGATGCTTATTCCAACAGCCTAGAAGGACGCCAATAACAGTGGACGAGAGATTGTAGCTCATTGTACTAGTGGAATTATTAATGAAGGAGTGTGGTGGGTTTAGACGGACCTAAGGAAACTGCATCGTTCTGGGCAAGAACACTAGTCTATAAAATGTGTCTGAAACATAAATGCGCGTTCTGACAGAAGTGCGAGGAGGCGCAAGTAAGAATGCCAGATAGGCTCAAACGAGGTAGAAGTGCTTTCAATCTAGTGATGGTGGATGAATACATTTATGACTTTAATTTTTTTTTGAAATTATTTTATTTTATTCCAGCCTTGTTTCCTTCCACGCGTTATTAGATAAACTTGAAAAAACCATAAATGGGGCATCACAAATTGTCTGCATTTTGTCACACAAAATTGGCTACAACAAAACGGTTATTCTTAAAACAATTCTAGTTTATGAATAATAACCTTCTTAAAATATAAATAAAAATGAATAATAACCTTCTTTGCAGCCCTGTTCCCTTCGACGCGCTTCGCGCTGGCGATCGCGTGCTTCCTCGGCTCGGCCGTGGTCTACATGCTGCGCACGTCGCTCTCGATGGCCATCGTGTGCATGGTGAACAAGCCGCCCAAGAACGACACCCTGAACAAGTGAGTACGGTAGACGCACCAGGATTGGGTATAGGGAACTGATTTTACTTTCTGGTATAGAGTAATCTCAACAGGTCTATCGCAAACGGACACTTCGATTCTTGTTTTCTCGCGCTGCTTCCGCGAACGATGGCACATACCTCTAACCGCGCAGTCTGGCGACCATTCGAAACCGGTTCCTGGGGTTGGGCAGGGAAACCCGAACACGGCATTGCCGTTGGCCGCAGAAGTGGGCAATCGCAAACTGATTGAAGTACAATACTAGCATATGGTAGCCGGCTCGATCGCGAACTGATTGAGCTGAAGATGTCGTTTGGGGGTTTGACTCTCTCCATCTCGCACACTCTATCGGGCAAGCGAGAGTGTGCAGAATGGAGAAAGATAATGCAATGAAGTACGGTGTCTCTCTTGCAGATGCGCGCCCGACGGCGTGTCGCCCGCCACGGATCTGCTCGGCGGATTCAACAACGCCACGCCCACCGCCGAACCCAGAACGGTGAGTAGGGTACGGTAGGCGCACCGGGCTGTGCGATCGGGAACTGACTGTAAATTCTATAAAATTCTTAAATTTTATGACAGAATTTCGCCCAGCTAAATGTAGTTTCCGTCTTCAACTCTCCATTCTGCACACTCTCATCTGTCTGATAGACAGTGTGTTGAATGCAGGGTTCTGACGGCAAAAAATGCTTCGCTAGTGCAGAAAATATAGTTCTGCAGGGGAAAGCAGCCTGAGGCTTGAATAAATACAAATATTAATTTAATATAAAGTATATTATAAAAATATTTGCAGTTCGAATTCGACTGGACCACGGAGACGGAGGGCGCGGTGATGAGCTCCTTCTTCTACGGATACCTCTTCTCGCAGGTGCTCGGAGGCATCGTGGCCGCCAAGTTCGGAGGTGAGGATGGGGGATACGGTAGCCCCTCTCACCGAGGCGGAGGATCGTGAAATGGCTATAAATATGGTGCCCTGGAAGGATGAACATCACAGAAACTACTGTCATGACTAGGATCAGACTGTCATGACTAGGATCATTCGTGTTTCGTATCCATTACATGAATAGTAGCGTTCAAGGAGAAACAATTTTGCGAGCTTGGGTATTTTCGAAAACAATTTAAATTTTGGTGATTTGATGCACTTTGATACTCAATTGACTGTCGATTGATACAGTATCCCATTAATCGTTCCCTGATCAGGCAAGCGTGTCATCCTCGGTTCGATGCTCCTGGCTGCCATCTTCACGCTCATGTCTCCCGTGGCCGCTCGCACGCACGCAATCGCCCTGATGGGAATGAGAGCTGCCATCGGATTCACTCAGGTAAGGAAGCGATACCGATATGGAGAGGGTAACTTGTGGGTTGGGAGATGTTATTTTTGACTACTGGATTCATTTGAATTATTGAATCCTCTTGACTGTGTGAGATGATGAAGAGGAGATGATACATAAATCGGATGGGTAGGCTTGTGATTGGGTGATGATGTTGTTTTACAATTAATTTCCTGAAATCATTGCATGTGTCTGACTTTATTAGGTAAAGAAGAGGCGATGAAACAGAAATCGGATGGGTAGGATTATGCCGGGTGAGAAAAAGGAGAAATGATAGGACAGCAGGAGTGCGAGACCCGTATTATATATATTTTAAAAACATTTTTGACTAGAATGAGTGAAAAGATTCATTGTATCCTCTTGATTCGTTGAGGTTATGAATGATTTCTGATACATAGATGTGACTGGAATTCGCGGTTCGTGTTACAGCGATTATAAATTTTCGAAGTAAACAGTCGAATTTGATTGTTTTCCCTTGATTGTTCGATGAAATTAATGGTTGAAGCATGCATGTGACTGGTATAATACAATACCATCATGATTATCTTTTGTAGGGAGCAGTCTTCCCCGCCATGCACTCTATGTGGTCCCAGTGGGCGCCCCCTCAGGAGAGCTCCGTCCTCACTTCCATCTCATACGCCGGTGAGTGGCACGGTAGAATTACGGTGTTCTCATACGCTGGTAAGGGATACGGTAGGATTACGGTAGGTCATCATCATGATCAGCGGGTCTGGAGTTGTTTACTGTAGGATAACCTGACGACACGGGATTGTTGTTGTTGTTAGTGATGTCTATGCGTCTGACGAAATGTGTGAGATAAGAAGAAGGGACGAGTGTTGCGATAGTTGCTTATCGCACGTACTCACTCGCTAATCTCGCTAATCCGCATCAGGAATTTCACACGCTCACACATATTTTCTAAAGTATTGAGGATTGCGGGGACTATGCGATAACTGATAAGAAAGTCGTTGACGTGATTGTGTTGTGAGATGATGGGATGGTGATGTCCAGAACATGACAGTAAAAACCGATTAAATTTATTGCAAGAGATTTGTTAAATCCGGTTTCGGAAAATTCACATTTTCACGGAATGTTCGAGTTTCAAGCAGGCTGATTGAGGTTGCGATACCTGGTTATTGCTCCCATGGTGCGGCGATGTTAGTTGAACGTCGCTCCGGTGGTCAAATAAATTAATAATAACAGCTGAAATGCGGACATTCCCCTTCCTTTCAGGCACCCAATTCGGCAACATCGTCGTCCTTCCTCTCGGCGGTTTCCTGTGCATGTACGGACCCGACGGCGGATGGCCCTCCATCTTCTACCTTCTCGGTGAGCATACCGTACCCCGGGCTGATGTATACCGTATCCTAGGGCGATCGACAACTGGTTTATTTGTGCCTTTCAGGACTGGTTGGTGTGCTCTGGTGCGCAATTTGGATGTGGATGGCTGCTGACAGACCCATGAGCCACCCGAGTATGTTGAATTAACATTGTTTATAGGCAGATTGATCTGATATTCAATAGCTGTCCATTACTAGTTGATTATAATATGAAGAAGTAGTGTACGGCTTGGATGTAAAAAAAACCGTCAAGAATGATATAATAGAGCCCGATTGCTCGCGATGGTTCTTCTCGGCAATGAATACTTGGTGAAACACCGAACCGAACGGAAGCTAACCTAACCAAATCTCAGGAATCTCTGCCGAGGAGAAGTCATACATCATCACCTCGCAGGAAGCCACCATGGGCAAGGCCACCACCAAGGTATTTTATAGGGTTTCCGGATCAGATACAGCTCTCTCCATTCTGCACACTGTGTGCAGAATGGAGAGCGCTAGTGTCAGATCCGGCACAAGAACACTACTTACCAGTTAGACAGGAGAGTGTGCAGAATGGAGACAGTGAAAACTAAAACCAGTGTTCCTAGTATTTATCAATACTTCGATATGAATACCGAGTCCCTACCGTATCCCATCGCAGGCTCCCTCCACTCCCTGGCGTGCGCTGCTCACTTCTCGTGCCGTCTGGGCTTGCTGGTTCGGCCACTTTGCCGGTGGGTACCGTAATCTAAAGGGAATGCGTCGATAGATAATCGATGATTACCGTGACCTGGGCGTTATCGATTGATCGATCTGCATGGATTACAGTAATCCATTCCAGGCGACTGGGGAGCGTACACGATGCTCGTCTGCATGCCCACCTTCCTGCGTGACGTCCTCGGTCTGGAGCTCGAGACGGTGCGGTAGTCGATGCAGTTATTGATTGATTTGGGATTACTGTGCGATGCTTATTGATTTTAGATTATTCTATTATTTTTGTTTTAAAGACCGAGGAATCAATATATTGCTTCCGCTTGAATTTTGTGTTGATGTAATGATCGTGAAACAGAGATGAGACGAGTAATAATTGTGCACTGGAAATAGGTGATCATTATCGATTTGACTACTAATTTAAATATTTAATTGCTAATTACAATAATTTATTTTCCAGCTGGGTCTCATGTCCGCCGTTCCCTACGTGGCCTACTTCATCATGATCAACGTTGGCGGCTTCGCATCGGATTATTTGAGAGAGAAGAAAGTGATGAGCACCCTCAATATGAGAAGAACCGCCATCCTCATTGGTGAGTGCTCCATCGAAAAATTTGTATTTACAAAAAAATGTTACTAGTAAGATACCGGTTTCAAGAGATTCTGAAATGCGTGAGATTTGTGTTGAGGAGCAATGAAAGTAACAGATCCAGCTATAAACCATTCAGTCAATACCGAGAATGTGATAGTGTCTAGTCCCATCAAGTCATCCAGGTACCCTTGATGATAACTTCGCCCCTCCTTTCAGCCCTGGTCGGTCAGGCAGTCTTCCTCGTTCTCTCCACTTTCTGTGGCTGCGGACAAGACGGACTCGTTATCTTCTTCCTCACTGTAAGTGGTTTGAATTTTTATTTTACGGACATTTATTCCATGCTATTGACTATTAGATGATTCACTAATAATGTAAATAAACTCTGTAACCGGAAAGTCCAATATCGTAAAATTTAAGCGCCAGATTGACATTGTTCGTCATAATTCTTCATAAAGTACCTAAAATAGTTATGAAGTTATTAATTATTTATATCAAGCGTAACCGAAATCTCACATGACTTCTTATCTATACGCGTAATGATATATTTTCCGAAAGCATAAAGTCCTACTATTACCGTCTGGCGATCCGTCCGTGCTACCAATCACCTCCGTAACCCGAATCTCGCAGGTTGGCATGGCCCTCTCCGGTCTCCAATTCTCTTCGTACGTCGTCAACTACATCGACATCGCCTCCACGCACTCGGGCACCGTCATGGGTGAGGGAAAGGGATAGATGAGGGTTACTGTAGCTCACGACGGAGGTGGATTGGAGACTGACTAATTTGAGCGAATATTCTAGAATCTGTTATTAAAAAATAATACGAATTAAACTTTTCACAGGTTGTTTTGGTTCGACTAACTAATCGATAATTGCAGGAATCGGAAACACGATGTCTTGCCTCGGTGGCATCGTATCTCCCATGATCACTGCAGCCATCGTCAAGGATGTACGGTAGTCTTGGCATACGGTAGTTTCGGGCAGTCGATCGATCACTGACCATTCTAAAAATTATCAGGCTAATGAGTAGTTGTTGAAACGGATGTTAAATCGGTGAAATATGTGTAATTTTGCTAAAAAAAATTTTTTGTTGATAACCAATTTTCTTTTTTCTGTCAACTCCAGATAGTGAACTGTTGACGAAACAGAGAAGCGACAGGTAACCAGAGTGGGCCCAACGATAATAGAAACCCTTGGAAAAAATTCAAACCACCCGTCGTTTCTCAGTTTCTTCAATTGTACACTATCTGCAAAAGTATAGAGGTAGCAATAACTCCTTTGATCTTCTTTTGGTTCAATCACAATAATCTTGTACAGTGGTTTGGCAAGCTGGTGCTCGATGATTCACTTTTCTCTAATGTGACCTACAGTAATCACGCAATCGTTTCAGAAGACGCAGGAGGAGTGGCAGTTGGTGATGCTCTTCACAGCTGCCATTCTAATCGCCGGCTCCGTCCTCTTCTGTGTGCTGGCCAAGGGAGAGGTCAGTTGAAGAGGGGTCATCTTTAGGCATTTGAGGGGGGGGGGTCGGAAAAGGTCACATTGCATTAGCACTAGGCAATTGAGCAAAGAGATGCCCTCTTTGATGAGACAAAGAAGGAGCTATTTTCGGGGTGAAAACATGACCTTCTTTGTTCGGTGTTTATGTTTTCTCACTCCTAGTTCTCAAATGACGCAACGCGTGTGAGAAGCGTCAACACCCTGTTTCTGCCCTAGTGACGAAAATATTTTCGAAAACGTGCTTTATTTTAAAATCATCGATGGGGATGTATGTTTCACTCTGGAATCATATAGGAATGAGAAAAAGAAAACCAATATTAGATTGCCTGCTGGGAAAGAAAATATTCTGGTCTAAGGAAGTAAAGAGTTATACAGATTATGCGCCCTTCGCAAGTTGATCTTTGATTTTTTAATCTCTGATCTCTTCAGGTCGAGCCTTGGGCGAAGAACTCTGAGGACGCTGGAGAGGTTGAGATGGAGGCACTCAACCCTCGCAAGGAGTGAGGAAGGACCGGACCTCCCGGATACAATGGTACCATTGATCCATCCCCTCCTACCGCAACCCATCGATCCATCCCTTCCTTCTACCGTAATCCATCGACGCCCAGCGTTCCCCATGTCCCTCTTTGCTATGTAACGAGTGACCCCCTTACCGTATCCAGCATAACCGTGTTCGTGTGCTAAGAACCGTATCGATTCAATCAATATCGAGAGAGCATTACAGTATACCAATTACAATTCTCCCCTTCCCCACTATAGGCTAATGAGTTCAACCCAAAAAGAGCTTGAGCATCCAACAGTCTTTTATCGATCAACAAAAGTTCAAAGATTATAGATCAGAATTTGGCAAATAGATCGAAGTTCGTTGTGTCCTAGTTCTTCATTGTTGTGACCATGCTTACAATAGACAGTTAGTAGAGCTTACGCCCAGTTTTATGTTAATGTTCCCATTTGTTTGATTCTGTCTTAGTTCATTCATTTTACAACCAGTATTCACACAATTTAAGAAGATTTGTTCGTTTTCAGTTGTTGCTTTTAATAAATCGTGGAATAAAGTCGTAAGACGGTATTGTGGCTTGTTGATCTTTGAGATCGGAAAGGGATGGGAGATCAGTAATAATGTTCGTTTTGCTAGCAAAACAATACCTGGAAATGATGCCTCATGCCATCTGTGGGGTAGAGATGTTATTGATTACTGATAATTTATTGTGGCATAAAATGAAGTGAGTACCGTTGATATTGAATCGCTCCTAAACTTATTCACGAGCACGAAACGAGGAATCAGCAGGTTGTTCGAGTCTATTAAGCGAAATCTTTATTTCAGTCATCGCCTCTCCTACATCTGGCGGGTATGGACCGGTGGCTGAATTGATCATCTTTCCCTATCTGGGAAATGGAGGTGCGACCAGCGAGAAGTGAGTTTCACATTTTCGTTATTGGGACGATAAATTCTGACTCCAGTTATTATGCACAGAAGTATCGTGCAAGAGATATTGCTATCGAAGAGTGAACGGTAGTGTTGCCGGAACGGACAGTTACTCTCTCTATTCTGCACACTCTATCGATGGTCAGAGTGACGAGATAGTGTGCAGATTGGAGAGAGCATATTTTGGATCCGGCAACACTACTGTTCATTCTTCACTACTGTGACGGGAGAGGTCAACTCCAGTGATTTAACTTGATCGGCAGATGGAAATATAGCTAGCGAGAAATGGGTTCAACCGTGATTGACATGGGTTTAACAATTGACGTGGGAAAAACTGACAGTATAGAGGAGAGTTGGGCTTCGATTTGCCGTTACTACTGCACACTTTCCCTGTCAAAACTACATTGTCAACGTGGCGCATACTTGTAATATTGATCGATCCTATCTGAAAACGCAGATACTGCAGTGTTTAATTACAACCGCACAATGAGTCTAACAATGAGTCGTATATTTGTAGAAAACATTTCAACGCGAGCTAAATTTTCAAGTACTGTGAGAACATAAACTCTAGCTTCTTGGTGTGTCCCATATCGATGAATTACATTCGCATTAGCTTGTTACACGCGGAACGGAAATTATTTTTTTCAGCCAAAACATAATTTCCGTTCCGCGTGTAACAAGTTAATGCGAATGTAATTCTTCGATCTGGGGCACACCAAGAAGCTAGAGTTTCTGTTCTCACAGTAGTTGTGTCCATGTTTCAGACTTTTTGTAAATTCATGTGATCTACAGTCCCCATCTTCAATTGCCTAGTCTCGGAATCGCTCAAATTTCAGACGTGGGTGAAACAAGAGTTTCACGGGTCAGAATTCACAAATCTTCCATTTCAGCGCTAATCTTTCTCTCTCCTCCTTGTCCTCACCTCCTAATTCTCGCAGTAAATGGCAATTTTGTGCGAATGGGGAAAGGGAGATCTGGAATGACACGGAAACGTTTATTTATTTAACACCGATTCTGCAGACTGCACAAATTACTTAGTCTCATATTCTAATTATTTTGTCCACATCAGTAGATTGGTATTTTGTGCAGGTGTTGAAATGGCAATGTCCGCGATTAGGGAACGTTTCTTTGACCGGAGATCAAACTGCAAATGACTTTATCTCGCAATCTAGCACTTTTGTCAAGTTGGTGAAGCAAAAATATTCCTGGCCACTGATTTCATAAATCGTTCATTTAGGCGCTAACAGATTTATCTCATCCATCAACACAATCATCTCCTCATTCCATCCACCATATCCACCATCAATCGATACTTACTGTATCCCACTTCCTCTGTTCCTCTCTCAAGCTAAGGTGAGCGAGAAATTTATGACTGTGCAAGATGGAGAGAGCTCTATTTTGCACACTTATCGCCATTCGGGCCCGCGAAAGTGTTTGCTGAATGGAGACTGCTGAATTCACACACGAGGAAGATCGAATATGAAGTATATTTTTGTTGTATATTCATTATTTTATTTATATTATTTGTTATTCAAATTAATTTAATATTGATCGATATTATAGGTGGAGGGTCGAAATCGGATGGAGCGTTTCCACCACCTGGAGGACGTCTCCAACTCCCTCAAAACCCCATGAAAGGGTGCCAGGTGAGAGTTTGTTCCAAGTTTCGCATATAATTTTTATGAAGGCCGTATCACAATTTTCGGCAGGGTTGGGTTGCAAAATATATTTAAAATTTGTACTCCTTTTAAAACCCATGAACGAGCGCATGGTGAGATGGGGTTTCAACTATTTGTCTTACCACGGAGGCTCAAATTGACCAAATCCCCGCATCTAGAATAGCTGGGGGAAACCCCGCCTACTGTCCGCTCATTGGCCGAAGGATCGCGTCATGGTTAATGCGTCGCGACCTGCACACACTTTTCACACACTTTGAAGGCTCCCGTCGCGAAATGTCTATTCCATTTTCCACGCGGTTTTCAAAACGAATTATTTTCATGACCACGCTTAATTACTGCCTCTGAACCTCCGTGCTTACGTCTCGAATTACAAGGCGATCCTATTGCGCATCGTTATAAGATAGGGAAAAATCTTACTCAATTGTTTCATGAATGTCTGCCAGGTAAGATTAGGTTACAGCTATAATTTATCCTCTTTGATTATCGCTCTCAACAATGACAGAAAAATTGCTACCCATCTAGTTCAGAAATATTGTCTAGTAGTAATACTACGGCTTCAGCAGAGGTGGTTTAATTGAACACGTCCATGAAAGTATGCCAAGTTTTCGGAACTAAGGACGTTGTTTCGGGTTTTCACTCTCCATTCAGCACACTCTTTGGTCTGTCAAATCGGCGAAAGAGTGTGCGGAATAGAGAGAGCCAAACCCGAAACGACGGCTCTAGTCGGAACTAGCTGCGCATTCTCTATTCTTCTTTTTTTCTCGATTTTATGTTGGATGATTTCAAAATATCCCTGAACAAGCTCATGAAAGCCAACCAGGTATGAGAGCGATTCATCCATCGCATATCCCTCTTGTGTCATCGAGTGATACAGTCGTGTGACTGTTTGCGACTGAAATAGAAGAAAAACTTTTTGCTGTAGCTGCGGACAAGTGCTTTCCAATTTATCAACAAGATAATGAAATTGCGCCACGTGGGATTGTGATTCAGCACTCGCTCAACTTTCTTGGGGTGTCTGAACTTTCGATTATTCTGTTCTTTCCATTCAAAAAATATCCATCCACCAGCCCATGAATTAGTGCATCTGATGATTAGGTTTCGTTTATTGGAGATAACATATGGATCATCTGGCGATATCTGAGCGCTAGGAAACATTTAGAAAATTTATCGAAACATTCATGAAAGTACCAGACGACTGCAGCCTTCGCTATCCTTAGGGCGTCTGTTCATTAAATGCTGCGCTCTCTGAAAAAGAGTATCATATGCTTGGGCAGTTGAAAATGTTTTCCATTATCTTCGCGTTTTATTATTATCTATGTGTTACATTTTCAAAATATCCCTCAAACCCTACCAAAGACACCAGATGATAGAGGGTTGCAGTTATCGGATATACGCCTTGGACCATCTCGCATTTCGATTAAGGTTCGATCGGTTCACTTCACGTTTCTAATCATCAAATCCGATTGATTCACGTTTCTAATCATCAAATTCGATCGATTCACGTTTCTAATCATCAAATCGAAATTCTACTAGGCGAGAGCGCGTCTCAATTAGGGTTGTCAGAATGAAGAAAATGAGTGAGAATGAAGAGGCGATTTTACTCTCTCATTCCCCCCTCTTCATTGAAGAGGGCGCGGTCAAATGAGCTCTTCAATGAAGAGCTATAGGGCTCAAAGAAGACTGTTCTTGCAGCTGAATCCTGATAATTTCGATTCCAGTTTTCACTAATGAGTTACTAATATGTTTCTCAAGAAGATGCGAAAAAACTAGAACGATTGTTTTCTCCTAACCATGTTCTGCATAGTAAGAGAGACGGCCCTCTTCATTGAAGAGCTCGCCGATCCCTCCCCTCTTCATTGAAGAATGACACCGATCCTCTTCATTTTCGCTCTTCATTCTGACAACCATAGTCCCAACTATCCCTTATCCCCCTAGTGCTCTTGCTGATTTAATAACAGCTGCACAGCCATATCCAAATTGCTCGATTACCAAGAATAGACTATCAAGAATACTTTGATTTTAGATAAATAAATTAAACAATTGAATAATTAATAAATACATTAAAATATTGAAATGATTGCAGATCTGCGTATCGCAGATGCTGGTCGCAGAACCTAGCAATTGCAAACTGATTGAAATATACGGTAGCCGATCGCGAACTGATCGAACTGAAGATGTCGTTTGGCGTTTTGACTCTCTCACTATTTGGTACACGGTCTACCAGTTCGGACAAGAGAGAGTGTGTGTGCGCAGTGGAGAGAGACAAAAACCGAAACGATCTCACTAAAGTACCCGGTCTGTGCCCGGTCTTGACGAAGTTTCAGGGCATCCAATCATCTCATATGGACATCTCTTTAGAACAAAATGCATCTGATTTTTAGAATGACCATTCACTGGGATATTGGATATTTTGAGCCATTGTATTGGCGGATTTGAACAACTTCTAAAAAACAATCAAGGCTAGATGCCTGCCGCAGAAGTGGGCAATTGCAAATTGATTGAAATATAGTACTAGCGCACGGTGGCCGGCTCGATCGCGAACTGATCGCAAGCGAGAGTATGCAGAATGGAGAGAGATAATGCAATGAATTGTGGTAACTCTCTTGCAGATGCGCGCCCGACGGCGTGTCGCCCGCCACGGATCTGCTCGGCGGATTCAACAACGCCACGCCCACCGCCGAACACAGAACGGTGAGTGGGGTACGGTAGGCGCACACGGGCTGCGTGATCGGGAACTGATTTTAAACGCGGAGTACGACAGCATTCCGCCGAGCGAATTGTAGTTTCCGCGATCAGCTTTCTCCATTCTGCACACTTTCATCTGTCTGATAGACAGTGTGTGGAATGCAGGGTTCTGACGGTAAAAAAGGCTTCGCTATTGCAGAAAATTTAGTTCAGCAGGGGAAAGCAGCCTGAGACTTGAATAAATATAAATATAAATTTAATATAAAGTATGTAATAAATATATTTGCAGTTCGAATTCGACTGGATCACGGAGACGGAGGGCGCGGTGATGAGCTCCTTCTTCTACGGATACCTCTTCTCGCAGGTGCTCGGAGGCATCGTGACCGCCAAGATTGGAGGTGAGGATGAGGGGATACGGTAGCCCTCCGCACCGAGGCGAACTAGCTTCAAATAATGTGTCCTGGAAGGATTGCCATAGTCTCGATTGGTGTGCTAGGCTCATCTCTGTCTCACACTCACTATATCACCCGTAAGGTTCGAGCAGTGACAATAACATTCACAATGATAGGGCAATATGCAAAAACAATTTATTGGGAAACTCTTCACTTACATCTTCAGACAAATGATGTTTACGCAGACCCATTTTTCATAAATTTACGAGATTGGCTTTTCCAAGAATTTTTTCTAGCATCTTATCCTGCCACCAGAGTTCACTGGCTACATCTTTTCACTTTGATAATAGATTTATGTATCGATTTATTACTCACAACCGTTCCCTGATCAGGCGATCGATTTATACAATAACCTCGATGAATTACAGTATCCCATTAATCGATTGATCGTCAGGCAAGCGCGTCATCCTCGGTTCGATGCTCCTCGCTGCCATCTTCACGCTCATGTCTCCCGTGGCCGCTCGCACGCACGCAATCGCCCTGATGGGAATGAGAGCTGCCATCGGATTCACCCAGGTAATGGGGATGGGATGAAACGGGGATGTGGAGGGGGAATTGGTTTTGTTTGACAAATAGTTGAATTCTCTTGACTACATGTGGTAATGAAGAGGGGATGAAACATGAATGGAGAGGGTATGCTGGTGATTGGGTGATGATAGCGACGAGCGAATCATTGATTCCTCTTGATTACTTGGGACTTTGAATGATTTCTGATACATAGATGTGACTGGAATTCGCGGTTCGTGTTACAGTTGTTATAAATTTTCGAAGAAACCAGTCGGGTTGAACTGTTTTCCTATGATTTTCTCGAGGAAATGAATGGTTGCTGAAGCATGCAAAATATAATGCCATCATCCTTGTTTTCTTCAGGGAGCAGTCTTTCCCGCCATGCACTATGTGGTCTCAGTGGGCGCCCCCTCAGGAGAGCTCCATCCTCACCTCCATCTCATACGCCGGTAAGAGGGTACGGTAGGATTACGGTAGGTCATCATCATCATCATCAGCATTTCCTGTAGGATGATCTGGCGACATGGGTCGTTATTTTGTTGGAGATGTATGGTACACGAATCTGACGAAATATGCGAGATAAGAAGGAGGGACGAGTGTTGCGAATGTTGCTTATCGCACGTACCCACTAGGGATGTCGCTTCGGTTGTGGCTCTCCATTCTGCACTTCTATCTCGTAAGTCAGACAGGCGAGAGAGAGTGCTGAATGGAGAGAGCGGAAAACCGAAACGACATCGCACGTACTCACTCGCTAATCTCGCTAATCCGCATCAGGAATTTCACCCGCACACACATATTTTCGAAAGTTGTGAGGATTGCGGGGACTAGGCGAAAACTGATAAGAAAGTCGTTGACGTGATTGTGTTGTGAGATGATGGGAAGATGATCCAAAACATGAGAATTTGCGGAATCACCGGATTGCCTGTTTCATTGAGCGCTATGAGCAAAATAGGGAAGTTTGTCCTACCAATCGGATGGAGGTTTCGATACCCAGAAATTGCTCCAATGGTATGCGGATGTTGGTATGTAAACATTCTGGAAGTAAATATAGTAACTAAAAATACGGTCCCCTTATCATAACCTGTCGGATTGAGGTTTGCAATCCCTGGTTATTGCTCCCATGGTGTGGCGACGTTAGTAGCACACGGTTTTGAAATCAATTTAAATAAAAACGAAAATACGGACATTCCTCTTTCTTTTCAGGCACCCAATTCGGCAACATCGTCGTCCTTCCTCTCGGCGGGTTCCTGTGCATGTACGGACCCGACGGCGGATGGCCCTCCATCTTCTACCTTCTCGGTGAGGATACCGTACCCCGGGCCGGTGATGTATACCGTATCCGAGAGCGATCGACAACTGGTTTATTTGTGCTTTTCAGGTCTGATCGGTGTGCTCTGGTGCGCGATTTGGATGTGGATGGCTGCTGACAGACCCATGACCCATCCGAGTAGGCTGAATGATCAGTTATGACAACAAGGCGGATTGATGCTTCATGAATCGTTCATTATTCTCCTGTCTTTTGGATGATAGTGTGTGCGGTACTGGAACATGAGATTCGAACGAATGAAGTTTTGCAAAATTCTAATGGATTAAATGATTATTAGCTCTTGGCTCCTCTAGGCAATGAATACTCAGTGAGACAGCGGATTGAAGGGGTGGAAGCTAACCTTTGCAAATCTCAGGAACCGAGGAGAAGTCATACATCATCACCTCGCAAGAAGCGACCATGGGCAAGGCAACCACCAAGGTAATAGGGTTTCCGGATCAGATACTGCCCTCTCCATTCTGCACACTGTGTGCAGAATGGAGAGGACAAGAGTCCCATCCGACTCAAAAGATCACTACTGTCTCGCCTCGCAGACCAGTTAGACCGGAGAGTGTGTAAACGTCCCTAGTTTTCATCAATCTAATGGTATGCGGATGTTGGTATGTAAACATTCTGGAAGTAAATTTAGTAACTAAAAATACGGTCCCCTTATCATAACCTGTCGGATTGAGGTTGCAATCCCTGGTTATTGCTCCCATGGTGTGTCTTTTCCGGTACCCAATTCGGGTACATCGTCGTCCTTCCCCTCGGCGGGTTCCTGTGCATGTACGGACCCGACGGTGGATGGCCCTCCATCTTCTATCTCCTCGGTGAGCTTACAGTACCCTTAAAACTGGTCTACCGTAATAAGAGATCTATCGACAACTGATTTATTTGTGCTTTTCAGGACTGGTTAGTGTGCTCCGGTGCGCGATTTGGATGTGGATGGCTGCTGACAGACCCATGACCCATCCGAGTATGTTGATTCCATGTTTTGACAACAAGGCGGATTGATGATTCATGAGTTGTTCATTGCTCTCCAGCTCTGGATGAAATGGAGTTGAACTGGAAGTGTAAAATTTGCTAAAATTGAATAAGATGACCAAGAGTGATTGTTCACGTTTGGCTACTCTAGGCAATGAATACTCAGTGAGACAGCGGATTGAAGGGGTGGAAGCTAACCTTTGCAAATCTCAGGAACCGAGGAGAAGTCATACATCAAGAATTATAATTTGTTTGCACAGTTGATAGAGTAGCACCTATTATTGGTTTTGTCAGACTCGTTTGGCTCGTGTGTGTATTCGCAAAATAACAAAATGCAGAGGTCTGCAAGCGGATATTGCGCTATCCGATGAAAACGCAAACCGATAGTGCGGTATGAGCGCACTAGAGATGCCTAAACGGCTTTTCGGAAAACGACTTGAAGCCGGCTTCAACGTTAGCCGAAGCAGGCTTTCCGAAATTGTTCTGGCGTCCCCGCACAGATAACTAACCGGGTATTGTCGGGAAAGGATGTTGTGGGGTCGGATCGGACGGCGGCGACGGCGATCCGGGCACACCTCCTGCAACGATCGGAACTACCATAATGATAGGTGTCCACGCCGGTGCCTCCGGATGCAGCCGTTGAGCCATAGCGAGCGTGAGTTGTTGATTGTCCTGCAAGGGGCCGCATCGTGACTGAGAGACCGATGATCTCTGCGTCGCTTACCTCCTCCGTCAAAAGAAGAACAACTCGAATGGCGAGACACGGTAGCGAACGGATGAATGCAGGCCGTGATGCTTGAAAGGGCAAGGTGAATTCACTTTCCTTCTTGCTCTAGTAACACTATTGCTCGACAAGTGATAGCACGGCTCACATCAACGATGAACTAGCATGCGTTTTATATGGCGAATAAAGACAGAGTCTTGAACGTCATTGGTTCTCTCCAGTTTTAAGCGGACGTATGTCAAATCATGACTACAGAAACATCTCATTGCATGAAAGTGTGCATACTTTAATCCACTAAGGAAGTAGCGAATTCATGTTCAGGAGGATTTATGATCATCAAACGGGGATAACGAGTTGTTCAGCTTTTTGAAGCATGTGATCGTTTCGGCAAGCAATACAATGAATCAACTCATAGTCTAAGGATCTTAGAAAACCACGAATGAGAAAATTATAAATCGTTCAAAATATATACCAATGAAAAACACTCTCAATCGTTTTGTGGAATGGTGTAAGCTTGCGTGCAAATAGCACTAATATACGAGAAAAGGGACGAAACATCCACGAGGCGCATGCAAAACAAGAGATTGGTGGACGTGCTGAGGAGGAATGACAGCGGGATGGGGGATGGGGGTGACGTGTACATCTCGGAACTAAGAAAGCGGGAATCGTAAGATGATTTCTAGCAACGTATTAGGAGCGAAACCCTCCTTCATTGTGTGCACGCTTCGCGGTCAACCTGACCTTCCGCCGCGCTCAGCCGCTATTTGACAAGAGCGAAGAGCACAGTGCTGAGTGGTGGAATCCCCCCCTCCCGCCCTCCATCAACTCCCCGCTCGCTATTCTCGTTGGGCACGTACGACCAAGTCGAGATCACACGACACGTAAGCAATGATACGACTTGAGAATGTAACCGATCCCTCTGAAATTGGATTCGTGTAGCGATACTAACTGCAATCAACGCATTCGCTGCCCAACTCACTAAACTTGATCGAGAGTTGGGAGAAGAGAGAGAGGATATCAATCTAATATCACCAGTATTATTAAATTCATTGATTCACTCCGCGGTGGCAGCACCACAATATGGTGAGTCAAAATAGCAACATGATCTCGTGAGAGATTAGCGCAACGAAACAATTCGCAAGATCATCACTATCACCAGAGAATGAAGCAAGCATATCCTATCCCGGAGAAATAATGAATTTCGAAGGTATGATTTATCGTTAACACTATCAATTACAATCTCACATAATAAGATATGTTCGCGTAGAAAGCGAAATGCATAGATAAATGCATGAGGAAATTTGAAATGGAACAACTTGGTGATTCCGATTTAAGTTTGAACGAGGCGTGTTGGTTTAAGGCGGGCCGAACGGGTTATAAGAGCCTTCCTTGTTCCACTTAACGATGAAGAAATCGTTTCCAGTGCCGTCCGGAATCCAGTCAATTGTTAAATTCTGTAAAATAATTATTGGAAATGATTGAAAATAGTATCTTCAAATTGAAATTTTTCATTTAATTGTTCCTGCTACACGGTCAGAACTTGACAAAATATTTGCTGCAACCTTCGTGTTGAAATCGAGTGATGCAGCATAATCGGAAGGCTGTTGCTTGTTGATCCTGACAGAAACAACATAAGTTTTCTATTTTTTTTTTAAAAACAAAATCAGTTTTCTCTACAGTCCGGACGGTGTATCTACGATTCTCGGACTTCTTCAATTCATTAGCATTTTTTAAACATTTTAATTATCGATCCCAATCTATTGATTGATTCCGAACACAAAAAACACGAAATCGGCCAATGAATACAATGCGAACTCCACTAATTCCGAGTTTAAGTGGCTCATCCAAGGCTATTTTTCCATCGAATATATGTATTTGACTACCTGTGAACTGCTCCAGTTTCCTGATCTGTGAGAGTGAGGGTGTCGGAATTCGTAAAAACAAGCACATTGAAATGTTCCGCTCTGCAATACAACATGAATGGATACAAATTAAAGGCAGAGACACCCATTCTCAGAATCTCACTTTTCGTTCGTTATTTCAGCATGGAACGGAGAGCTCAAGTCGTAAAGACTCGAATGATAGGGCTGAAACAGTGAACGTCAGATAGTACTAAAGTTTTCTGAATTTAACTATCTTTTGAAATAAGTTTTCTCTCGTACATCCCTCTTACAAACGGCGTTGCTGACACATATGTACCTTTTGCGATCGAGTACGCAGACATCCATTGGCCCCAGGCGATGCGACCCAGCCGGACGCGTCGAGTTGGCGCTTGTTCGCTGGAAATTATTTGTGTTGTCAAATATATTGTTGTAAAATGTGCTCTAAGCAAGTGTATTAAAATCAAGCAAACACTTACTAATCCCCATCGTTACGTTGAGGTACACGGGCGGCAAAGGGTGATCGGGGAACCAGAAATTATCCTTGTACCCCAGCGAGAGGATGGGAGAGTTGACTTCTAACGTGAATCCAGGAAAGTATCGGTCGTTCCTTGAAAAATACGCACAGTAAAACTAGATCGATCATCTGAATCGATATTAGTTAGATATTACAGTTTTTCGTATTGTTCTGCTAGATAAAAAAAATCCAAAATAATAATACATTCCGTTTGAATGAGCTTTTTGGACTAACAGATCATAGTAGGTGAGCTCGCATCCATTAACATCCTCGAAGCCGTCAATGCCGGTCAGAACAGAGGCCACTTGTTGTTGTCCCATGTCGTTCTGAAGAAACTAACATATAATTATGAAGATACGAATGTTTTAGATATAAATCAATTACGAGTTCGCCTGGGCGTGTGGCTTGGTGAATGGTGAAGGGGCGGACGCTCATCAGAGTCAGGAACTTGTCGAAATTGTCAAATGAAAAATCGAAGCCATCTGCCTCATACATTTCTTTGATGTCCGGTTCAACTGCAAGCGTGAGATTCAAGATTTTGGCTTTCATGCAGAATTGGACCCGGTGGGTCGGTCCGGTGAAAAGAAGAAGTGAGGCATCACTCACCATATAGAACATCGCCCGTGCCGCCAGCGACGAATATCACGAGCGGGCCAGAAGCCAGCTGCCCATTCGCGTTTACAATCGTCAGCGAAGGCATGTTCTGTAATGTTAGAAGAGGCTTGATTCTGGACTCGACAAGTTCACCCGATCAATAGGTTTCTATTTAAATGTCTAAATATGGCAGGAATTAAATTTAAAATGGTAGTATACTTTCTATAGAGTTTTTATATATGTTATTCCTGCCGAATGGCCGATTCATGAATTGTCAACGCACTTTGACGAGTTGGTACTCCTTCTTGTTCGTTGCCGGATCGATGCGCGACGCGAGATCAGCCACACAGGAACGAATTCGCTATCGGGTGACCAGGATGAGAGATGATGTCAGTGTATGGACCCTTGAATTCGACAAAAAACCCGCCCGCTCCAACTGGCCCCACACCCTTGCCATCGATACGAACACTACTGCGGATCACCTGACGAATCCTTTGGGCAGCTGAATGAGTAGATTGGATGCGATCTGCTTCGATTCTGGAACGATCGATGCGAATATGGCACACGAGATTGTGCACACTTGATCGAGAGTCACCTCCAATCAACCATATAAAGGGGGAGGGCTTCTGGTATTGCAATACACCCTTCGTTGTATTTTGTATTGCGTTTTAATAATTAATATTAGATGATTTTGAAACTCAGTTTCGCCGATCAACAACATACGCGCCAAAATTGGTGTTCAAAAAGGTCAACAATGATTAAAAAGGTCAACAATATGCATCTCAAGGAATTATCATATCGGCTATCTGAATACCAATATTAATACACCTTTATATGCACATGTAAGATGATATTTTGATTGACAATTGGAAATTACTAACCGATGCTTGTCCCTTGAAGTCAGACTCATCCAAGATATAACTATACCTCAGATCGAAAACGGCATCTACAATATACAATTTCATATACAATACGGAAATATATCAATAATGCCTAATCATGTACCTGCGAGGCAGACCACAAGCAAGAAGCAACCGATTCCTTTCACGATCATTCTCAACCGTGACATTGATGGCATAACCACATATTTATACTCGACCGAAAGGCGTAAGACCAACGAATCGGTGACGAGTTTAGCGCGTGACCATTATTTGCCATGACAGCAGTAAACCGGGCTACACCAGTCATCATATTACATCACATCACATATATCTCGGTGATTCAAAAATAATCTTTTTGGGCCGATCCAGCCATTTTTTTTTTTACAAATTTCCCGTACATCATCGTTATCCCAGTCATTCTTTCAGCGAACTCCAGGCGTACACACTTATCCGGGGTTTTCTCTTTCGTCATATATGATCATATCATTTATCAATAATGTACTCAGACGCATCGATTTAGCAATAGTGAGCAACGAATCAACATGATCACCGGACCGGCAATGAAAAATATGCTACATCACTATGTCGTCATATAATTTCATGGAAACTTGTGACCATTAAAGTGGAGGTGCGTAGACAGCTGCATCTGATAATCATTATGCTGTTGACTGTGTGCGCGGCACGAGGCCATAAAAAACAACAGAGATTCACTACGAGAAAGGAGCTGAGAGTGGGTAGACAGGCAGATGCCGAGAACGCCGCCAGTAAACAAAACACCATGAGAGATCTGCGGGTGCACAGGGACGGATCAAACAATTGTTCTCTCTCACTTTCGCTTCGCATCTCGACTACAATTATCCTCCTCCTCGCCTTTCGCGTGCAAAATTCCGTGATTGTTATCATGTGCGGCTATCAAAATCAGTCACACGAAAGGGGCTTCATCGCAAGATTCCCTAGTAAGGGAATGATTGAATAGAATGGAATTATCGATTTCTTCCTCTAATGAAACGCGAAAGTTCGTTTTAACACACTAGTTGCTTAAAAGCACACTGGTTCTTAAAGCATAATGGGCATGGTGTCTGACTGGCATGCCGACGCAAGCAGGCTCGACTCCCGCCCGCAGGTGATGTTTTGCAAGAGGTAGAGAATTACATTGCTGCCGGTCGAATATTTGAGTATTTCGGCCATGAAGCAGCAGGGAGATTTGTCTCCCTTTGCGTTATTATGTGTTCCCGCCCCAGCTATTTTCCTCTGACAAGTGATGACATTCACTTGGGTCACTTACGAATTCATTCCAGGCCACTATATCATAATACCGAGAAAGGTCAGCGAATGGTTCCTTGGTCGTTTCTTTGACACATCGCAATGGGGAGAGTCAGGGCAGGGGTAGGGAGGGGGGGGGGAAGGGAGAAGGCGGACGGGAGAGGGGGAAAGGGAGAGGGGGAAGGGGATTGCAGAGGGTGGTTCGTTGTTCAGCACTCTTACACGAGGCAACGAGCGGGCTACGCTATAGCACGTAGCACTCTCTTTCCCATCCCCTCCTCCCATTTATTTTGCTCCGGAGAGTGGAAGGGGTCGGGTGAGAAAGAGGAAGGGTTTGGTTCATTGCTCAGCTAAACGATAGTTCGCTCCAGAAAGTCAAGAGAGAGAAAGGGGATGTTTACGCCACAATGCAGAATTAGATTGATATTATTGAATTACATAAAACCAATGCGCGGTCACTTCCCCATGCCACTCGACATACTCATTTGCATGAGAACTGAGAGTGGTTGGGGAGATTGCGCGTGGTGTGTGCCGTTTTATGATGTCATGAGAAACTTCCAATGAAAAATGGGGCGCTTGTGCTGTTCGGTGGGTCTGTTTGGTATTTGCACTTATACCTTTCTCTATTTTTATTTTTCCTTTCGCTCAATTTCCCTCTCTAATTGCATTCCAAATAGCCATCTCCCGAAATTAATTAAAAATTACCCTCTCCCCTCTCCTTAGAGGACATCTCTCAAAAGCCCACAATTTCTGCTATAGCCTTTTCATCTCAACTCGCGCGTTCACTCTCTGTGAATAACAGACGAGATTATAGTCCTGTGAATGACGGATTATTCAATGCTTATTAAAATTAAGCTTTCGGCAGGAGCTGCTACAAAAAAGTCTCTTCGTCTACCTTTCTATTGCCTATTCTCTCCCCTCTAGAGAATGGCTCACCCAAGGGGCCTATATAACCCCCCAGTTAGCCCCTTCTGGATCGCTCCTCCTTCCGAACCACCCGCTTCACGCCTCATCGCTCTGGTTGTGTCCCGACTGAACCCAGTCAGTTCGGGAATACGACAGGGGCGACGAGGTGAGACGCGGGTTCGGATATCGCTCTTTGTATTGATTGCTTGTTTGAGATAAATGCGGATACCCAGAAAAAAAACAGAAAACAGTCATAACTCGCTTTAAAATTATGCTAGAAACAATTCCAAAAAAGGGTTTGACTGAGGAGGCAGAGGGCAACATTTTGAATGTTGGTGATGTCATTCCTCGTATATGCCCTGGATCGGGGCCGTCGGTTTTTCAAAAAAGCAGTGTAACTTTACTAATACCGATTTGTTCAAGAAGCGCCGAAAAGTGATTGAAGAAAAACCATGTACCTAACACCACCTCAAATATCAGACGAATCGAAGGGGGGGGGGGGGAAATGGCCCGCACTTTTGTCCGAAAAACATGCGATTTTAGCCGTTTTTCACAGTTTTTCAAGCATAACTTTTTTCATTCATGTTTTCATGAGCTCTCATATCGAAATTCGGAATCAGCGTCCAAAATACACCAAAATTTCCTATAGACATATTATTTCGAGAAGAAATTTTTTTTTTAAATATTGAAGGAATTTTCTGTATTCCCGATTTCAGTCATTTTGTTGTTGAATAATACTTTATTACATTTCCAGTTGTATGTTATTTGTACAATAGACAGCAGGGAGATGAGTAGCAGTCAGGGACAGAATGACAACACAGGAAATGTAACTGACGGAAACAGGTTAGATTATTTACGGCCCGAAAACTTATTTACGGCCCGAACAGACGTTTCCTTGTCGGCGGATTTACGTTCTCTTTCTCAAACAGAATATCCTTGTGGTAGGTGAGAATGAAATCTTTCACAGCATCGTCATCATCGCCATCATCATTGAGATCATCATCATCGTCGTCACTCAATTCATCCGAAGAGTCAACAGGAGTCACAGAGACACGGGTGGACATCTTGCGCTTCTTGACCGGTGATGAAGCAGGAACCTGAAATAGAAGAATAAATATACATGATAATACGATATCAAATCTAGGCGAAAAATGATAACTACCTCTTTTTTGAGCAGTCCACTTATCACAGACTTGATTTGAGAGATCGTCAGTCTGTTCTTAGGTGAAATCATCAGCGATCTATCTATATTTCTTGCATTCTTCATGTATCTCTCTGCATCATGAGGATTCGCCTTCGATCCCTCGGCTCTTCTCTCGTTGAAAAACTTGCGGATTAGTTCTCGTGCCGGCTTGTCGTCTGCATTCTTCTGCTTTGTCTTTCGAAGCGCCCATTCTGGAATTGAGTGAATCATCAGTCGAATAGTTAAAGGAGGGGTGGCACGAATATCTGGCTTACTGACTTCTATAGGGGAGATTGTGGGGATTCGTTACCCAATCACACTTGCGAAACTCCCATGTAACCAATTTTCGTTTAAAACTAGCTATGGTTTGGCTGTGTGCCAAGCGGGCCTGATCGCTCAGGCAACGAGAGAGGGATAAGGGGACAATGAAGAGACCGCGCATGCAAATCGGCGCGCGCCTCTCGGCTCTGCGATTTGCATACGCGTTCGTGCCTCCCCTTCTTTAACACCGGAAAAATGAGACTGATATTACAACTGGGAATACTTAAATTTCCGTTCCCCCGAAACATACCTTGTTTGAGATGAGTGATGGATTTAGAACTCGACACTGCGCGAGTGACTGAGTCTGATGGCACCACATTCTTGGCGATAGAGAGGGACGAGAACTCAACGATGTAGTCGTGCATCGTCTCCCGTTCGAGCTCGTAGTTATGCTTTCCAGAGAAGATATGCCTTTGGAGCATATGGAAAGTACGGAACTCGGAGGTGCAATTGTCCTCGGGACAGTGGAGCATGCGAGAGGAATCAACTCCATCCTCATTCTTCTCAATCTTGGCGGGTCGTTGTTGATGAGAGGTTCTTGTGCGCCAGAACAGATGCGGATGATCGACAGTGTGTCCTCCACTCGCAATAATCTTCATTTCTACCTCGCAAGGGGACAGGGGCGATTGATGAATCATTCCATTTCCGATTGAACGATGACGTCTCAGACGAATCTCGCTGCCCTGAAGTGATGTTTTTGTTCATTTTAATATTTTTCTTTCATGTTCAATATATTGTTATTCCATTAGCAGTTCAGAAATATTATCGAAATAAAAAGAAATATGAATTACTTAGACTGGGTGAAGTGAAATACTTCAAAGGCGAAGCTAGAGTAGGTTTCTTGAACTGTTTCTGAAGCATATCCCAATCCGGACTGGTTCGAGCGCCGAACTCGTTCGAGTCCATTCTCCCCTCTCTGCCTCGTGGGGTGCGGTCGTTCCCATCGCTTCGGGCAGCCCATCGCTTCGGGCAGAGCCGTTCACGAGCCCCGTCCGCCACCCCAGAGTGAAGCTTCAGAACTTGAACTGTTATTGAAGCATATCCCAATCCGATCTGGTTCGTGCGCCGAACTCGTTCGAGTCCATTCTCCCCTCTCTACCTCGTGAGGTGCGGTCGTTCCCATCGCTTCGGGCAGCCCATCGCTTTGGGCAGACCGAACGCCTGGAGACAGAGGGGGGGGGGGGAATGAGTGGGCGCTCGAACCAGTTCGGCGCACGAACCAGTTCGGATTGGGATATGCTTCAGAAACAGATCAAGTTCTGAACCATCACTCTGACCGAACGCCTGGAGACAGAGAAGGGGGAATGAGTGGGCGCCTGACCGAACGCTTGGAGACAGATAGGGGGGAATGAGTGGGCGCTCGAACCAGTTCGGCGCACGAACCAGTTCGGATTGGGATATGCTTCAGAGATCTTGGGAATCTTCGACTTGACTTGCTTCTTGCTCAAGATCTCGCAGAGATGAATGCTCACACCATTGAGCAGCTTCCCATGCTGTATCGATGAGAGAATCGTAGAGATCTTCCTTCGTGACGACGACCTTTCGCGATGATGTGACATAGCCACGAGTTTTCCCTTTGAATTGAGCGGCACCTAAATAACTTATTTAAAAAAAAAAAATTCATTTTGAAACATCGTACCTCTATCACAAGGGCCTTTTCCAGCCTACGCTTCCGAGAAGAGCATTTCGTCGATGGCAACTTGAATGTCTTTTTGCATATTGAATAAAGAGCACACGAGTGGAGCGTTTCGATAGCAACCTGGCAAATAAATGAGATTAGCATTTTCATATTTTCATAACAAACATGCCTGCATTATCAGAACGAATGATCACACGAGTTACTCCCATCTCTTTCAGCTCCTTGAGAAATGAGAACGACAAATGAGAACGTTCTGTCCTGAAACATTTGAAATTTTTGCAGAACTATGGATAAAAATCAAACCTGCTTCTCTCCGGCCTCAAAAATGTGGAGAGAAATATGTTCAGCTGCTTCTCCGTTGATAACTGTCTCTGCATGGCTGACGTGGATGGCTGTTCCAGACTTTCCATAATACTCGGTTTCAATCTCGTAGGGATAGAAAGGCTCTTGTTTCTGTGCCCAATCGAGGGTAACCACTGCCTCTCCAGGTTTGAGACCCGACACGCGATTTGACTTCTCCATGTGGGAGAGGGATTCACGAATCTGCGAATATCACTTGTTTTTAAATAGGAAAAACGCACCAGATGTTTCTTCATTTCATAGATAGCATCACAGTAGATGTCACTCGTCTTTGCGAATTGAGAACAGTTCCCTTAATCACGAATTATTTTGACTATAAATGTCAATCAACATACTTGTCGGCATCAGTGGATGCAGATTGCAGGGTTTCTTCCAACAGTTCTTTCATGAAATCCAGAATCGAGTCCAATTCGGCACACCTGGAGAAGGAATATCAATTTAATTCCACGAAAATGAACATACCTGTCACAAATACTGTCGTGATCGTGATCACACGTTTCAGCAAAGTAATCGTTGTCGGGATCAGAGAGAGCGAATGTGGCACAGTGGTCAGCACAATTGTCGTGAAGTTTGATGTGCACCTGTCATATCGGGTAATTAATTGCTATTTGTATTTCGATACCTTGAAGTCTCCACGGAGGTAGGCTTTTCCGGATTGAAGATCCTTGATTAAAATAGTCGATGTGTGTTTATCGATGATTCCCTTCTCAAGTAATTAGCGACGATATTGAAAAGTTCATCGAATGCCTAAAACAAATCATGAAATTTCAGAGAAAAAAAGAATCTTGCTAACCTTCACACCTTCTGCCACCTTCTCATCAACACAAGTCAGGTTTTTTCTCTGAGTTGGAGTCACGACACCAATGATATACTTGGCTGTAGTCGGTTTGAGTGCCATTTCAGAAAGACCTTCCTCTTCTAAGTACTGTAAAACAGAATTTGCTAATATTGCATAGGTATGGGAAAAGTTTGCTTACCATCAGGTACATTCTGTAAACTTCATCGATAGTTTGCCGTCTGACTAGATTGGGCATAGACATCGTTTCTCCAGAATCCATTTTCTCTTGTCTCTCGTCGAATGGTAAATTGATGACAACAAGAGGGCTGAAAGCAATGAATTGAAGTCAATAAAAATAATTCAAAATAAAATGGAGAAATAGAAAAAGAATTGAAGAAATAATGGGTTAAGTTTAACCTTAGAATGAACTCGATTAGCTTGTCCAGATGGCTTTCTTCATATCGAACGCGAGTGATACGCCGATCGATGTCAACTCTTCCCCTTGCATGTAGATCCCTTGCCTTCTGGTGATAGTAAGATGTCAATCCGATGAAGAATTTTTCAAGCTGTAAATTAACGATTAGATTAGTTTCCATCTGCAGCTCACCATTTTCAGAGGAAAAGCAGAGTCAGTCGCCAGAACGAAGAGGCGATTCAGCTTGCAATCCGCTCTTTCAAACAGATCTGCCGCATTAGTGAGAAGCGCCTTGATGGGCTCACCGTAGCAGTCCTTTTGCTAAATATTGTATATTAAATTTTATTTTTTAAAATTTTACTAATCGTACCATTAGTTTCTCTCCGTTTACGACTCTTCTCATAAACTCTTCCGCAGCACCGGGAGCCATGACTTCACAGATAGTTTTGCATGCAATACGTGCCGATCGAGCTATGTGTCTTTGTTGTCGATCAGAGAGTTCAACAAAGTCCTGGGAATGATAAATTCAGAAGAGAGAAAAAACTGCTCAACCAACCTTTCGGCGATCCACATTAACTCCAGAATCCAATTTAAGAATGTATTCTTTGGTTGCTACTTGCTGTTCTTCACTCGCTTTGCACTCGGTCAACTTGTGAGGAGTGCGAGGAGTACGAGGGCAGGGAGTGAGAACGCGTTTCTTAGTTGAATCAACGTCGTATTCAGATCCACGGAGAATCTCCATGTCTTCAGGACAGATTGCTGAGAAAATCACATCATGAATAAAGAGAGAGAAAGAACGCACGTGTTCCGACTTTTAGAATAGAGTTTGTCTTGGCCATAATCCTTTGAGAATCGGCCTTTGTAACGAGATATTTTGGGTCACGGGACATTGCAGGGAATGGTGCTGAACATGAACGTATTAAAAATGTGTAGAAAATTCAATACTACCTTTATGCTCTGGGAAAGAACAGATTATATTTCCATCATCTTTTCTTCTTCTGAAGTTCTTCCAGAACGGACTAGTCCAATCCATGAGATATATTTCCAGATGTTTTGCACATATCTCATGATTTCCCGCTTCCTAAAATGTATAGTTTAACATCCCATAAGTTTCAATAAATTATCACGTACAGAGCTCTTCCAGTCAACATCGAACTGTCCAATGCGGCTCATAATCAGATCAGCCTCATGAGGGCAACCGAGTAGGTCTAGAGATCTTGTTGGCGACTTCCATTTGCCATCTACCGAACTCACTTTGAAAAAATGAGGTATCGGCTACAGATTTGTAAATTAATGCAATACCTGACGAGTTGTCCAGAACAGATAGTTCGTTTGGTAGCAAGATTCTCTACATTTCCCACAGTGCATGTCCTTCCTACTTCCACCAGTTTATCTGGAATAGTTAATTTAATTTTGAATGAACTATCCGAACTCACTCTCGCATTCCTTCCTGTTTGCATAGAGAGGATTTTCTTTGGCAGTATTGTATACATCTCTCACTGTAGCGGTAAAGACAATGTTTTCCACGATCTGAATACATATTGCATTTTCTGAGAAAAAAAATATCAAATTACCTCGATTAATCCTCTCCGAGTTGCTTTGAACACAGAGTCCAAGGCAATATTGATAGCATCCACAGTAACGAGTTCAGGAACTCCACCATTTCTAGGTTTTCCGAGAAACGGTAGCACCTAAAGTGGTTAGGGTACTCACTTAGAATTGTAATTTAACGAACCATATCTTTCATCTCCATATCTCTTGCCTTGAGACATTGAAACATTAAGAAACGTGCCCGAGGGATCATTATTTAAAAGATAAACCAACCTGTATTTTGGACAAAAGTGCGGGCCATTCCCCCCCCCCCCCCCTTCGATTCGTCTGATATTTGAGGTGGTGTTAGGTACATGGTTTTTATTTAATCACTTTTCGGCGCTTCTTGAACAAATCGGTATTAGTAAAGTTACACTACGTTTTTGAAAAACCGACCGCCCCGATCCAGGGCATATACGAGGAATGACATCACCAACATAAAAAAAATGTTGCCCTATGCCTCCTCAGTCGAACCCTATTTTGGAATTATTTCTGGCATAATTTAAAAGCGAGTTATGACTGTTTTCGTGAGACAATTTTGGTCGCAAATTTCGTAGTGTCCCTACTTTGACCTATACTCGAAGATGAGACCAAATATCGAAATTCCGCAAACGTAGTTTGAAAGAGCATCATTCAAAATACTTAAGTTTTACTTTTCAGCAGGATCGGTGATACAAATTCCTACCGCCGCAGGGTTCTCGAAACTTTCGCGATTCCTCTCATATGAGCCCGTTCGCCTAAGAGTCAGCAAATGTTCAACATAGCCTGGAACATCAAAATATTACGTAACTTTTGATTCTGAATCGATTGGCCTTTTCCGTTTTTTTGATCTGAGCCTTCTGAATCCCGATACGGCACGACGCCAATTTGGCCAAATTCTTGTTCTGCGATAAAAACTGGTCCTGAAAAGAAGATCAAATAGATCAGCTGGAATTTTAGAAAGTTCCACGGGGGTTAATTTCTCAGTAACATTTGTAATTCAAAATATATAGGATTGTATTTATTTTATTATTCAAATACAAATACAAATACAAATGTTTATTCCATCCATTGAGGGTGTTGAAGGGATTTGGTAAGTTGCTTGAAGTTGTTGATGGAAGGTACGTCGCTCCTTTGCGATTCGTTGGGGGGGGGGGGGTCGAGGCAGTAGGGGTGGGATTAAATACGAATGAGGGACAGGGGGAGGTCTTTTTGTTCGAGGGAGAGAATATGGTTACGGTAATGGGTGAATGATGAGGATACGATGTCGTATGGGAGGGTATTCCAAGTGTTGATGGTTCGACTGACGACAGTGGAGTGGGTAGTTCGGATGAGGTATGGAATCGATAGTCGTAAAGGGTGTACTGTTCTTAGATTATGAGAGATCGGTGAGACACGAAAGAAGAAAGAAGTATTTAGTTGATAATGCCCATGAACACAGCGGTGGAGAAATAGAAAATCAGCGATGATCCTTTTGCGTTCTAAGGTTGGAATCCCGAGGTACTTGATTCTGTCGAAATACTCAGTGGTGGCATTGAGTTCGCATCTTCTAAACAATCTACGAGAGAAGTTTCTTTGTAAAGATTCAAGGGTATTTGTAAGACCGATAGCGGTAGGATTCCAAATAGGACTAGCGTACATTGCTAATGGCAAAATGAAAGCTTTGTATGCACGTAAGTAAAGGGTAGTGTCTGAACTTCTAAATGGCTTGAAAAGAACGTTAATTTTAGAGCGCACTTTAGAGTCGATTTTCTGAATGTGGGCTCTAAAAGTTAGATCAGGAGTCATGAGAACTCCAAGTTCTTTCACTACAGTAGCTGTAGTGAGATCACCAAGAGTATAGTCACAATGCGTTTGCAACGGTCCATAGTGCATAACTGCGCATTTCGTTTCAGACAAGTTCATGTTCCACTGTGCAGCCCAAGATGCTATCTCATCAATAGTGTGAATGAGGTCGGAAAATTTGGGAACCTCTGCGAAGATTTTGAGATCGTCAGCATAAATACCGTACCTTATCTCGGGGGGAATAACATTGCGCAGGTCATTAATAAATAAGTTGAAAAGGATCGGGCCGATACATGATCCCTGGGGCACTCCTGAGATTACTGTAATTGGATCAGACAACGATCTGTTGACTAAGACATACTGCTTGCGATCAGAAAGATAGTCACTGAACCATGAAACTAGATTACTTGAAAATCCCAAGTCAGAAAGTTTGTGAAGGAGCAACCTATGGTCAATAGAGTCGAACGCTTTCTTGAAGTCGAAATATACCGCGTCATAAGATTTACGTTTGGAAATCAGAGAGACATAGAAAGATTGTGTTTCAGCAAGTTGGGTTGCAGTAGATCAGAATTGGCGAAAGCCAGCTTGATGTGGATCAAGCAACGAGTTATCCTCGAGATAGTTAACCATTTCTTTGATGAGATTTTTTTCGATAATTTTGGAAGCGCTACAGGTAAGAGAAATGGGAAAAAAAAAAAAAAAAAAGCTTAACAATCGAATTTTTCCAAATCAAGAGAACTTTTCTAGTGAGAAAACTTTTGTTTAAAATGATTGCGAGAGCAGGGAGCAAAGATACTTGGCATTTGGAATAGACTAAGTTGGGGATACTGTCAGGAGAGAAGTTAACTTTGGGAGTAGTTTCATTTAGAGCAAGCAGAATTTGGGCAGGAGAAAAATAGGAGATGTCGCAAACATTGACACGAGTCGAGATGATGGGAAGCGGGGAAATTTGGGGCAAAGTGGAGACAGAAGCAAAGTATTGATTAAAGGCCTGAGCTCTCTCTGAATCACCTACTAAGGTGTTTCCATTGAGATCAATGATACCGGGAGTGGAAACTTTTGGCGAGTTGAGTTTTTCTTTACACAGCGCCCAGTATTTTCTGACGTTTCCGCTGTTAACCACGCGTAATTCATTTCCACACTCAAACTTAAATAGTGCTTTCTCAAAACGAATTTTCAATTCCTTTGCGTGAGCACTGTGAGGTGCGATAGCGAAGTAACGATTGCACCTGTTGTGCAAAATTTTGAGATGTTTAGGATACTTGGAATGGTCTTTTTCTTTAGCGCGCGGGACAAAAAGGTTAAGGATCTCGTTAATTTTATCAGCAAAATAGCTGTAGGACTGGTCGGTATCGAGAAGTGAGAGGTCGTTACACCAGTTAATCGAAGCAATAGCGAGATTAATGGTGTCCCAGTCAGCAAATTGGTAAAGTCGAGCGGGGATGTGGGGAGGTGTGCGACAGGGGGAGAAAGGTTAAGTATGAAAACAATGCTGAGGTGATCACTGAGAGGAGTGGAAGGCACTATTGATGAGATAGCATTAGTATTGCACAAAACAAGATCTAGGACATTAACTGCACGGGTGGGAAAATTAACGAGCTGTGTGAGAAACTGATCAAAGGTAAACTCGAGGAAGGGGTTAGGCTGCGCGGAAGCGAGCCTTAGCCAGTCAATTTCTGGAAAGCCAGAAAGCACGAATGTTTCATCACGAGTTATAAGCTCTGAGAGAAACTCAATTAGTTCGATAGTGGAATGGTCAGGCGGATTAGGTGATCTGTAAGCCACCGCAAGTCTAATGGGAATAATTGAGGAAGGGATGTGGATATCAACAACTGCGCATTCAACGGAAAGTGAGGTGAAAGATGAAACGAGGATAGGTTTTAAGGAGGAATGTACTAGAAGAGCAACTCCGCCACCACGAGATTGGTCTATTGAGAGAATTCTATCTCTACGAAAGCAGAAATACTCGGGATTTCTACCAATTAGTAAAGCATCAGGATCATCAGGGTTAAGCCAAGATTCAGTAATGAAAAGAGCGCTGTGTTCAAGGGAATTTAGAATGAACGATATCGAATCAAGTTTGTTACGCACTGATCTCGCATTGAAACTAAGAAAAGACACTCTACTTGGGGAACAACGATTGGACCTATTTGTGGAACTCGAAGGGGCCCTACTGCCTCTGTTTCACTTGTGACTGCCTCCGGCGTCCTTGGTGGAATCGTCGACAGATTCGGCCAGCGTCGATAAGTCGTTCAGCAGAGCCGTCTCCCGATCGGTGCCTGAGAATGATAGATCGGCAGCAAGTGTATCGGGACGGGGACGGGAAGGGGATCCGTAGTGGTGAGGGAGAGATCGGGGGTTACGGTAGGTGAAAATCTCGGTGTCACGAAGTCTGTAGGTGATTCGACCGGCCTTGATGTTCATCTTCTTCACTTCCACCTTGCGCTGTCTCTCGATCACAAGTTCCGTCGGGGTCAGATCGCGACGGACGTAAGCACGAGGGAAGTTCTTGAAGGGAGCGGGACGTCCACCTTTGCGGCGAATTCCAGAGAGAAACTTGTCGCGAACTTCCATAGACACGAACTGGATCTTGAGGGGACAGTGGGAAGGAGGGGCGGTCCGAGGGTGGCGATGGAAGGTCACGTATCCATCCTGGAAACTCTTCTGGACGGGATCGTCACTCCAATCACACATGGCTTTGACCGTATCCTCGTCGCTTTTCGCAGTCATCTCACTCGAGGATCCTTCCTGTAGACCAAAGATCACTGCTCGCGAGCTCTTGTCCTCGATCATCTTTGCATCTCTCAATGCACTCGCCGCGGCCTCGTATGCAGAATGAGCGAATGCGTGCGGATTGGAAGAATGAGAGGGAGGAGAGGAGACGGATGACGTGTCATTGGAGGGACGAGGAGAAGAATGGAGTGAAGTGATCGTCTCGGTGAGGGTTTTGACGGTATCCACCAGCCTATCGACCTTGGTCACGAGAGTGGTGATCGTGAGGGAGAGGGCCATGATGATGGAGATAGCCTGGTCGATCGTCGGCTTGGCAGAGGGCGAGGGAGGGGGAGGGTCCGTCATCGTAGAGGGATAGAAGAAACTTGCTCACCTCGTCTGGTGGGTTTAGACCGCACCTAGCGCCAGCACCCACTTGCCGGCTAGAGTAGACGAGGTGATGTCGTTGAGGATGTTGATGGAGAGAGAGGGAGAGGAACTTTGACTGGGGTCGGAGCGAATGAGGGAGCGACCACTCGGCGTGAAGACAAAAACTCGGAATGAATTAGCATAGGAAGATGGTTTATGATTTCTATTCAAATGATCACCTTACTCTACTCGTTTTAGGGGTGTTCCTCGCTCTTCGACCGTGCTTCTTGCTTGCCTCATTGTCTTTCTCTACCATCTGGCAGTTATGGTTAGTGTATTGTCCTTTAAAAAAACTAACAGAATAAAAAGTAATAATATATTGGGTGAGAAGCATCAGCATAAGGTAACCTATTCGTTCGCCCTCGATGAAACCAGCGAAGTCGTATTCGAATTGCGGAAGCTACGACCGCACTATGAGCTGGATAATTACGTGATTGAAGGTAGAACTTTGAAGAAAATATCAAAAGCGAAAATCAGGCAAAAACCATAGATTATTGGTGAAAATGATTGAGTAGACGTATTCCGTTTTTCACAACTTAGTTTGTATCCTCAGCTTGCCGATCAATTTGTAGATAAACATTAATGTATTATTATTATCGGTCACACGACCATCTTCACTATGCTAATTCTGTTCACACTTCTTGCGTTAATAATTCCGGCACTTCCTATTGTAGTTATAATCCTCGTATTTCGACAAAAGGTGAGATCAATATCGAGAGAGATTCCTTCATAACAGTCTCCTGTTTTTTCAAGTGATCAAACAGAATTTCAGGTTCTTCATGAACTCAATAAAAACTCGATCAAGTTGAGCCAGAGAACGCTTGAGCTGCACCGATCACTGACTAGGGTAAGCGCCAGGCTCACTGAACCGGGGTTGCTTGGCAGTATATTTAGTAAAAATTCTTGACAGTAGATGCAACACAATACTTCAGGTTTTATCAATGCAATCGATGCTTCCCATTCTGATTTCTTGCGCCGTTTTCTTTTACGCATCGAGCCAATTCGATATTTGGTGCTCCGAAATTCACGAGCATCTCACGTTAGAGGTAATGAAAATGGGGCAAAGTTTTCATGATTGTGATATTTGAGCACCATTTTGATAGTTTGTTGACTTACATATCTGTCCATGAATGTTCTCACATTTCATTTTCAAATGTCCCCACACTCGTTTCTCCTATCCCCCGTCATCACGTTATTCTACGTTCGACCATATCGAAAGTTTGTTGATCCCATGTTTGCTTCGAAATTAATTGATTTCATGTTTATTGCGTCTTCATTCGGAAGATGCAATAGTACCAACTATGAATTTCGACAAGGCAGACATTGCAGAGCGATAAACTGAGCGATGATACTTGAATAAATAACTTAAAGTTTGAAGACAAAAATCTTTATCACTCTTTTTGTGTGAAACATTTGTTTAAAATATCAGACGAATAAGTGTTGCAATAAATTGATTCGTTAAAAACGATTAGCATAGTATATTTCTTACTTGCAATTGCCATGGATCAGTTCGAACGACCGAATGACGCATGATGTGAAGCAGAGAACGGGTGAATACGAGGAAGAACTGAGGTCCAACCATAGAGGCCGTGAACGACATCTAGAAAGGAGACTATTTAATCACCAATATCAATTTTGAATGTTACATTGCATGCCTCATACCCCAACCCAAATCCATCGGACATGCGTCTTATGTAAATTGACCTGCTAATGGATACATATATTTGTTGAATGATATCCACGATAGTTTGAGAATTCAAGGAGCCAAAGAAACAGGATCTAGAGAGAATAAGCAACTATGCGAGAAATGAAGGAGGCGTCCCTTCCCCCTAAGCACCGCAATTGCTTTCCCCACCCCCATTAGTGCAAGGCTCGAACAATCCACGACGAGCGAAATCTGAGGAACAGCCTATTAATTCGAATATTCGCAGAGATGTTAAAGTGCATTGTCTTTCCTGTTCGAAGTTTCAATGAAACATGAAGAGAAACTTTGAAGGATGTGTTTTTTCTTAGGAAAATAAAATAATGGGGATGTCCTCAGATATAGTATAGGACGTTCATGAAGCATTTGGAACGGTTCGAACAATCGTGATTATAATATGTGTAAGGGGAAATATACTGTTATACAAAAATATTATTCACGCTCAGCCGTTGTTCGAGCGGAGGCTGATGTGTACATATCAACGAAGCAACTAAAGAGACACAACTCTCGTACAGACTGCCAGTTATAACAGCGGGTTCAGCGGTACATCATTTATCGGTTCTCTCTTCCGCAACTACATCAAGTGCCAGGGATCGGAGAAGAGGAGAAGAGAGGGGGAAGGGGCGGGGAGATACTATCGGCATGAGCCGATACACCAGTAATTCATCCCGTTCGATTGAAACGAATTCGGCCATGCAGCTTTACGCTTTTCCGCATTACAATATGCATGCTGATTATATTGAACTCGGAAACACTATAGTTTCTTCGGATTCGGGCGAGCTTTGTTTTTATGCTCGCAGAAGCGTTTGTACTAGCTTTTAAAATGTGCGTAATTCGAGAAGCGCATTTTGGGAAAGCGTTGTGTGCAATGAAGCAATGAGAAAGTTTTTATCGATTCTCGAGACGTGCGTTTCAAAGTTTTAGAAATGAAAGAATTTCAAGAATAATGTTGTTGTTTCACAGAGATTGATCGAACTTAGAAAGGAGTGAAATTAATAGATGAATGAAATTTCAACGACTACACCATCTCAAATCTCCTAAAATAAATCAGATTAGGATTCTTCGTTTCGTTTTTCTCTTCATCTTCTGTTGTGTCCATTGGGGCGATCAGAGAGACGGTTGTGCTTTTGACGGTTGTGCTTTTGACGGTAGAGCTTTTCACGGTTGTGCTTTTGACGGCTGTGCTTTTGACGGTTGTGCTGTTCTATTTTCTGAATGCCACTCAATGGTCTTTTCCCCTGATTAACCTTCACTGTTCGGCTCCCTCTAATATGGTTCGTATTCATGCACTGTCACCTTCACTGCCGACATACGATAATTCGCTGAGATGACAGATATGACAAGTAAATACGAATGAACAAATCTTTTGTCACCCTCTCACTTTTTCGACCCGGATGCAGTCGTCGACGAGAATTTTGGGCTCTGTACTGGAATGATTAGCAAATGAATGTAATTTTTTTGAAAATCATGTCTTTGTTCATTCGTATTTACTTGTTATATCTGTCACCTCAGCGAATTATCGTATGTCGGCAGTGAAGGTGACAGTGCATGAATACGAACCATATACGAGTTAGCCGAACAGTGTAGGTTAATCCGGGGAAAATGCCATCGAGTGGCATTCGGAAAATAGGCCTCTTGTTTTCTCAGCATTCGTTCATGTTATGGCTACAGCTTCTGAGATTTTCGAAGATGCTCATCTAGGTGAGATTACATTTACAGGGTAACGAAAGTATGCGTTCTAGTGGCCGGCGTTCTATTAAATATTTTATTACTGTACGCTATTCGCCGCTTCACTAAGAAATCAGTCGGATCGTACAAACAGCTTCTCACTATTTTCGCAATTGTTGATGTCATTCTCAGTTCTCTACATGCAGTAGTCAAGCCGGTGAGAACGGATAAAGTTCCTCGATCGGTATAATACTTTTGCATGTATTTCCAGAAAGCCATTAGCGTCGGGACTACGTTCGGCTGTACGAGTACTTTCGATGACAGGGTTTGATTTTCGGTCGAGAACGTCCTTTAAGAGACCGGCTCCGTTATTTTTTTAGCATTTCGGCAATTCCGCGGACATCCCCCCTTATTTTCGATTCAGACCTTCATATCACTGTCATAGAAGGGTGTTGTGACCTTGTTTACAAAAGTAATGAATTGGCGCCCCTTGTTCCTAAAGCGGCCCGCCATGTAATCACGAAGGTGCAAAATATTTGAAGAAAATTTATTTTGATAAGGATTTCAAAAGCGAAAATTTATTTTGATAAGGATTTCAAAAGCGATTTTTGATGATTTAAAAATTTTTTTTTTTCTAGTGGTTATGGTGTCTGACTGAAGTCAGCTATATCACTGGTTCAGGCCCCACGATCGACCATGTTTTGCAAGATGGTAGAAGAATGCCCACTACCTCCCCCGACCTTGTGCGAAGAATTTGAAGCGAGTTATGGGCAAAAACGCCGTTAGAATTGCGAAATCGGACTCTACGTGCAAAATCACGTCAGAAATACCTATAGTCATATACTTTTGAGATTTTTATTTTTTCGACCTTCGATACCGGCTTCATGAAAAAGTTGGAAAAAAATTGTCTCAGAACTCTCTCACAATAAGTGTATCATACGTATAATTGTGTGAAGAGCGCGAATTTTTGGTTTAGAGCTTACGATATCACGACAGAAAAAAAGTTCTGCTCGAAAATATAGGTAAAATACTATCGAGGGTCAAAATTTCGAAATCTCAGAATTATATGCCTATAGGTATATCTGACGTAATTTTGCACTCAGAGTTCGATTTCGCATACTAGAGCTCACCAAAATGAGTTAGAAAAAAGTTATGACCAAAAAACTGCAACTTTTTGGATTATTGCACATAACTTTTTTCTTTCGCATTTTGGTGAGCTCTAGTATGCAAAATCGATATCTACGTGCCAAAATACGTCAGAAATTACTATAGGCATATTATTCTGAGATTTCGATTTTTCGACCAAAAAATGGCCTCGACTGGTTATGGTGTCTGACTGAAGCCCGCTATATCACTTGTTCGAGCCCTACGATCGACCATGTTTTGCAAGACGGTAGAAGAAGGCTCGCGCCCCAACCACTAGTCTCCGCCATGCGCTCTGTGTAAATTATATGTGTCTGTGCAATCTTAGAATTATCTAGTGATTACAGTAGCTATCTACTATACTGTACGATAATATCGATTCTCTTCTCTCTTTTAGAATCTTCCGCTTTCTCTATTACCCCGCAGCGCCTTCACTTGGTCATGAAAAAGTTGAAAATTTTTCGTCTCGGAAAAATCTGACTATAATTTATTTCGAAGTAGTTTTGTAAGTAGAGTCCGAATTTACTAATTAGAGCTCATGAAACAAAGAAAGAAAAATGTTGTGCTCGGAAATATGTTGAAATCGAGGATTTTTCGGATTCGATCGAATCCAAAACATGGGGAGTAAAACCGATTTCTTAGATATTTGCTTTTGAAATCCTCAACAAAATAAATTTTCTTCAGTTATTTTGCAGTTTGGACTTAACCAACATGTTGCAAAAATAATTTCATCTCTAACTTGTCCCGTTAAGGAAATATGAATATCACGTTTTTGGCCGATTTTGCACCTTCATGATTACCTGGCGGGCCGCTTTGGGAACAAGGGGCGCCAATTTCATCACTTTTGTAAATAAAGTCACAACACCCTTCTATGACAGTGATATGAAGGGCTGAATCGAAAAGAAGGGGTGATGTCCGGACCATGGTGAAAAATAATGGAGCCGGTCTCTTAATCATGCTCAGAGAGTGATCGGTCTCTATTGCGCGTGCTTCTCGGTGCCATTCGCCCTAATGATAATTAATTTCCTCTATCGATTCTGGTCCATCCGACACCCACAGCTCATTCCGCTATTCTCGAACATGAAGTTCGTTCTACCAATCTCCCTATATCCGACACTGGCATTTGTCACTTGGTGAGTATGCTTACCTCCATTTTGCAATTGTTAATATAATGTATTTTTAACGAATAGAAAAACGCCTTAGGACTTCAATTTGTTCTGAGGACACAAATTATGCAGGCTCTTCCTGTCGCAGTACGGTTGTACTGGCGAGGGCACAGAGGTTGGAAAAACCATACTTCAAGCTGAGTACTTGAGAAGATTTGGCGTAGAATTAAAAGAAGGATGGGTGATAATGGACTATTGGGTGAGCAACACACTTGTGCTACTTCAACAAAACAACTCTGTTTTCAGGCAAGTGGCATCTTGAATATTCGGCCGTTTGTCGTGTTAGTATGCGTCGATGTGATTATGATAATTTCCTTCTCGATAACTTCATATCTTGGAGTCCAAACTTTCTACTATATCAGAAAGGCAGATACGATTTCATTGCAAACGCGTAACATGCAGTTGAAGTTATTCATTGCGCTCTGTGCGCAGGCACGATTCAATATATTTTATTTTCTAAAAATAATTTTTAATAGACGTTTGTCCCTGTCATCTTCGTATATATTCCGTACGTTTGTGGGATGAACTTTCCGTTCTTTGGATTACCCAGTTTTTCTATCGATGAGATGTCTATGTTGCTGACTTCGTGTTTCCCCGCCTGGGATGCAATGATCATCATAGTGTTAATGAAAGACTATCGGTGAGCGCTGTGAAAGTTCTAAAAGCGAAAAACAATGGCATAGCGCTGATTAGAAGAGTCATTTGCATACTATTCAAATATAATCACACTTACATAATAATTGAGAGGAAAGACGGATAATATGTGCCCCCTCATTTTCAGGATGGGGCTAATGGGAATGCTCAAGAAGAAGCATTCTCTACCACCGGGAACTGTTTGGAAAACTGGAAGTTCGATGATTTCTGTTACTCCTGTGCTCACGCTACAGTAGAAACTACAATGTATAAATCTAAGGAAGTCGTCCATTCTCCCCAATGATATTCAATCGCTTCATCCTGTCCCCTAACGTCTTGTCCCAGTAGGTCATCAACTCCTACCTGTTGTCTCCTCTGATCCTATCACTTCTTGTCCTCTGCCCCGACGTTCTCTCCCCATGTACATAGGGGGAAATTTCCTGTCTCCTTCCCTCGTCTCGCCAGCCATTTTTTCCAAGATAATACTGACTGTCTCTGTGGTATCGCCGTCGTTTCTCTCCTAGCAGAGACTGAATAAGAAAACAAAACAAAAACAATTTTTTTACAACATTTCCAACATTAGTTCGTCGATGACTACTGTAAGCCGACTTTGGGAACGCTCTGAAAAGAAGTTGTGTTGAATTAGATTACTGAATATGAGGCCGTTTGCATTAGGGTCTGGAACAGTAAAAATATCGGATATGTTCAAAAGTTAGCCCTAGAGGTTTTTATTCTGAATCGATTGGTGGAATCCGTTTTTCGATCTGATCCTTCTGAATCCCGGTACGGCACGACGTCAATTTGGTTAAATTCGTTTTTTTGCGATAAAAACTGGTCCGGGAAGGATAGGATTTGCCCCAACTCTAAACAAAAAAATAGCATACTTTTCTGATCATTTTGGTATATGAGGTTCAATATTTCACGTGGACCGCGATGGGTTTTCATCGCATTTTGTGCCAAAAACTCACGATTTTCGATGTTTTTCGTCTATAACTTTGTATATCGTAATTTCATGAGCTCTCATATAGAAATTCGGTTTCTTCGCGCGAAAATACGCCAGTAACTCCTAATGTCAGGCGAATCTGTGAAAATGACTTTTTTAACCCCAAAAATCTACATCGACGTTATCGTTGTCGATTGTCAGATGGAAAACATATTCACTATCTTGTTGTTTCATTGTATTAGTCGCAAAGTAAGTTCCAGATACTTGCTCGATATGTATACGATAGTTACTCGGGATAACGTAGGTATCTTCAAGATGTTTCAACCATGAGTTTCCATATAAAATGAAAAATAATAGAATATCACTGAACGATATCAGAAGTGTTATGAGAGATGATGTGATCACTGCTGCTAGTTTATGAGAGTATCCCATGCTTTGCACTCAGATGGGTAACGCCTCGTTATTCGAATCCAATCTCTGAATCAATGTGTATATCACACTGATTGTTGAGCTCCTACTATAATAATAAAATAATAGATCAATGTTTTCATAATGCTATTTCATGTGTGTCAATGCTGACATTCAACTAATTGATGCATTAATAACGTGTAGGAGAATACGTGAGGAGTGTTTGAGACTGTGACTACGATAAGTACGTCTGAATATGGTATCTCGATGAATCTTTAAAAGATGCGTGCTAAAATGATTGTTCTCTGAACTAGGTTAGTATTGCTGACGTTTTCATTGTATGTATTTGACAACACTATCCTGCGCTCTCGCAGTCCTCTATAATCCTTTTCTATCAGATGATTCAAGCCTTCATCTCATAACACTCGAACTCTTCACAATAGTGTATTCGCCTGTTTTCCTAGTGAACATGTGGTCGGTTCCTTCTCCTCTCCCTCTCCACGACCTTATCTCCGTCATTCATCACTGCATCATCGACGGGGCCGCTGTCGTCGCAAATTTGATGCTGTTGATGGCGATTTCGCTGCGGTCGCCGAGTGGAATGGGGTGCGTTTTATCATGTTATTATTGTATATAGTGTTTTTTTATATGTCGAAATCAATTCATTTTATATTTCTCATATGTTTTGCGGTTCTCTGATTTCTCTTATCAGTTATCTATTTTTGGTATGAGGTGTATGTACTTGTGCGGGGTATTTTTGGTATGAGGTGTACTTGTGCCTTGACATGGGGCGCAAGCTAAGTACTCTCACAATAAAGGATCATTCCGCTTCGATAAATTGCGTCTACTGCCTAGTTAGAGAGATGCTTAAAATGGCATGTTGTTCACCATTCGCTTACCATTTTCTAAGAAGGGGGACATGTAAATGTAATATCGCGCTCGAGCAGTGGTCATGATTAGTAAGAGGTACCGAAAGGCGAAACTATTGAATGTGTCCTTTCTCAGCCCATACAAGCTTCTGCTCGTCAATAGCGCTGTTGTCGATCTGATGTGTGCAATTGCTGCTTTCATTTGCATGACGAGGTTTGCTCAGTTATATTGAAATTAATATTTTGAATGTATTGTTTCGACGCTAAGATTGGTCATTATGCAATGTGAGTATTCATTATCTGATCACTATGAGTTACTTGGTAACAATGCACAGTTCAGGCCGGTGCCGGTTCGACATCTACTCGCTTTCATTTATATTGGACCATGCACTGCAATAAATGGTGAGTTTGAAAGCAAAGATTACAGAGAAACAAGTGTTAAGTGTCCACGGTTATAGTGGAAAGGGTCCACGGATGGCTGAAAATTAGATTCCCTCCATACTTTTTTTCTTAGAATAGGGGTCTCGAGTGCTGATCGCCGCCATCACTAGCTAAGATCACAGGTCGACTTTGGCTGAGTTACAGTAACCCACAGTTTTTGGAGTCGAAAATGTCACCATCTCAAAAGTTTATAACTAGTAGATTTTCGGACGTATTTTTACGCGTAGAGACCGAATTTCTATACTAGACATCACGAAAACGAGAAAGAAAAAGTTATGCTAAAAAAACCTCATTTGTTGATCGAAAAAGTTACATTTTTGGTCATAACTAATTTTGAAAAAATAAGAGTTTGAGATTTCATGTTTTTCATGATCTACAGTATCCTCCATAAGTCACCGGGCACTTTTTCTTTCTTTCATAACTTTTGACTCATGATAGATTTCTGGTTGAAACTTGGTCATGTCCTAGCATATCCATCGTGTGTTAGGGAGATGCAATTGGGATATCACACAACTCCCTGGTTGTTGAGTAATGATTTTCCAGTCGATAATTACTTTTTCAAACAATCGAAATTCTTACATGAAATTTTTCCTGCTTACCACACTTTCTGATATTTTAGACTTGTCCGTGGGCTACCCAGAAAAAAAATTTCAGGATGCTACTCTATCGCACTTTCGCTACAGAATTTCTCAAAAATGGGTCCTGAAGAAATGGGTTTTCGTTCATAGGCGTGCTAGAGACTCGTTCAAAGGCTCAAAATGATCCTTATGATAATTCCGGATTACCGCTGAAATTACATAACGAGTACTCGAAATTTGCCTTCAGGACACGAATTTTCAATTTTTCACATTACACATTTTTGGATGTTTACAGTGTTGAGGGTGATTTTTGTAAAAATGTGGTTCCAGGGTACGATGGTAGCATATCTAGGGAATATACGATTCCCAATTTTGTAGAACATTTGAATATCTTTCCCGCCTCAGGCAACCGAAAATCCGAGGTCAATCAATTTTCGAGTCAAAACATGACCATGACATCATGGTTGAAATTTTTCATGGTCGAAAAACTTTTCATCTCAGAACTTCCTGACTATATTTTTTGCATGTGTATATGTATGCGTAGGATGCGAATTTAGATATGAGAGCCCATGATATCATGAATAAAAAATGATAAAATTCAGAAACTGCCGAAATCGGCACTTTTCCAGGCATTATGAATTTTATCATTTTTGATTCATGATATCATGGGCTCTCATATTTAAATTCGTATCCTACGCATACATATACACATGCAAAAAATATAGTCAGGAAGTTCTGAGATGAAAAGTTTTTCGACCATGAAAAATTTCAACCATGATGGGGGTATCATGGTCATGTTTTGACTCGAAAATTGATTGACCTCGGATTTTCGGTTGCCTGAGGCGGGAAAGATATTTAAATGTTCTACAAAATTGGGAATCGTATATTCCCTAGATATGCTACCATCGTACCCTGGAACCACATTTTTACAAAAATCACCCTCAACACTGTAAACATCCAAAAATGTGTAATGTGAACAATTTAAAATTCGTGTCCTGAAGGCAAATTTCGAGATCTCGTTATGTAATTTCAGCGGTAATCCGGAATTATCATAAGGATCATTTTGAGATTTTGAACGAGTCTCTAGCACGCCTATGAACGAAAATCCATTTTTGAGAAATTCTGTAGCGAAAGTGCGATAGAGTAGCATCCTGAAATTTTTTTTCTGGGTAGCCCACGGACAAGTCTAAAATATCAGAACGTGTGGTAAGCAGGAAAAATTCCATGTAAGAATTTCGATTGTTTGAAAAAGTAATGCTCGACTGGAAAATCATTACTCAACAACCAGGGAGTTGTGTGATATCCCAATTGCATCTCCCTAACACACGATGGATGTGCTAGGACATGACCAAGTTTCAACCAGAAATCTATCGTGAGTCAAAAGTTATGAAAGAAAGAAAAAGTGCCCGGTGACTTATGGAGGATACTGTACAACTATAATATTGGGGTGTCCCATAATTTCGTGCACTTTTTTTTCACAAATTATTTTCTCAGTCGGTTTGATGCTCAACGATTCCTGCCACGGGTCGTTGGGCAGAGCAACCACTGCTGTACAATTTCGACCCTTGAGCGCGTAAAATATAACAGGATCCAAAAATTAAGTCTTTCAAACCGCACCTCACAAAAAATCACCCATTGTAAGTTCGCCTTTAGCAGCGAGCTAAAAATCTGATTATAGTTTCTAGTGTGCGGGGGAACTATGAACAGTGAATTTCACGCTATTCCGGGTTACCGAATCACATTGGAATAGCACTGCGAAACTCGTCATTTCAAGCACATTTTTGGACAAAATGCGATTTTCATATCGAAAATGGTGAGAAGTTATAATAATCGCTATTTGAGTTGAGTATAGAGACCACAAAGCTTGAGAAAATTTCAAAATGTTAAAATTCACACTCCCAAAAATTCAAGAAAGTGAAAAATTTTGAGTTATCTCTGCCATCTCATTAGATATCTCGTGTAATATATTTTAAATTAACACTACACCCGTCTCTCCTACCTCGTGTTCTGGAATCCCCATCTTCAAGTACAACTTAAATAGAAAATATCCAAAATGAGGTCGAAAAAATAACATTTCACCATATTGCGTCATAATTAAGCAATATTTCCGAAATATAGAAACGGGATAAATTGGTTCATAAGTAGGTCCAATACATACGAAAGAATGATTGAGATTAGGGCTTTTATTGAGCAAGAGAAAAGGTAAAGTAAAAAAGTGCACGAAATTATGGGACACCCCAATAACACCGTATAAATTTCTTCCAGGATTTTTGAAAAATAGATTCATCTTTTATTTTCTCGTTGAAGTTTGCCCTTCAAAGTCAAGTGATCAGTACGGGCGAAGAATATCTCCTCATTTCGAAGAGATATGAAGCCGTTTGCGTTAGGGTCAACAAGAGGCTGGAACACCAAAAAATTCTGATATGCTCAAAATTAGGCTCAAGGGGCAACTTTTTATTCTGAATCGATTGGTGGAAGCCGTTTTTCGATCTGTGCCTTCTGAATCCCGCTACGGCAGGACGTCAAAAATGCCAAAATCAGTTTCTGCGATAAAAACTGGTCCGGGAAGGGCACAATTGGCCCAATTTACGCGTACCTTTCCAGAATTTAATTCTATACAAACTGAAAAAAAAAATCATTTTTCTAGCATAATTTCCAATCGAACTATGATCGATTTTTGACAGGAAAATAAAAGGGCGAAAACCCATTAACACAAGAAAGAGCATCCATTTCTGATCATTTTGGTATTAGGTCGGTCAGAAAGTTTCTTTCTTTTTCTTTTTGTTAATTTTAGCTCGACAATTGTGCTTGTTTAAATCGCCAATATGCCATAAGTTAGGGGTGTCCTGGGGCAATATCGTAGTATGTGTGAATTGAACCGGTCTCGTGTGGAAGAAGGGAAAATAAATTTTGAAGCGGAAATTGCAATAAAACATGATTTTCGGTGTATACCGTCACGGCCTCCCATTACAGAAAATAGCGAACGCCAAGTTCTACCCAAGAAAACAACGATAGAAAAAGAGTTGCTTATTCTTTTAGCATCGAAATAACCGCCCTTCTGACTCTATACAAAAAGGGACGCAGATATATGTCTTGTTTTCAATCTTCAATTATCGATATCAAAGTTCAAGAAAATTCAGCTAATTTCTGGATAATGGGATCCTCTCTCATTTTGTATTGGGGACTCACTAGGTATTGTACTTTGATATGCACTTGAATTGACATTTGAAGATCTATCGACTCGACAGCTGTGTGATGGAAACTGGTTTTCGAGAGTTCCAGAACCGTCTGTTGCATCTTCACAAGCGCTTTTCTTTTAAGCATGCTGCGATAATTTCCTCGCAATAACTTAATGGTAATCATCAATCATCGTACTTTATAAATGTGACACTGGTTGGACCCTATTACTTCTTTCCACTTTGCACTGGGTTGACATACAGATGCGATTCATGGTGAACCACTGTGAATTTAGCTTTACTTTGTATCCCTCATACTGATTGTTCAGCCCTGATATAATGTGCGCTAAAAAGAGCAACAATGCCCTCATTGATTATGTAAAGCCATATGCTGATCGATCAAACAACAAGAATAATATAGGTCAGAATCGATGAGCGTAAAAAAAGAAAGAAACTTTCTGACCGACCTGATATATAAGGTTCAATATTTCATGTGGGCGACGGTGGTTTTACATCGATTTTTGTGCCGCCAACTCGCGTCTTTTCGAGTTTTTCCTCGCTAACTTTTTTTTTTCTTTTTTATTTTTGAGAATATGACTTTTTTGACCCAAAAATCGATCTCGACTGTGACGTCGGGGTCAAAAAATACGTATTTTTGAGAATATGACTTTTTTGACCCCGACGTCACCGTCGAGATCGATTTTCTATAGGATTTTCTGGCGTATTTTCGCACGTAGAAACCGAATTTTTATGTTTGAGATCGTGAAACTAAGAAAGAAAAAAGTTAGCGAGGAAAAACTTGAAAAGACGCGAGTTGGCAGCACAAAAATCGATGTAAAACCACAGTCGCCCACATGAGCATTTTTTGGTGTTCCTGCCTCCCGTTGAAGCCTTGTTGATGCTAACGAAAACGGCCTCATATACAGACCTTTGCATTATATATTTATTGCATATACCACTACTAATAATTTATGTTGATTTTATAGGGTTGGGATAGGGATATGATGCCGAAAAAAACGAAAAATTTAAAAATTACTTTTTTCAGATCTCAAAATTTGTTTAATTTATAAGTCATGTATCTGAGCTCGAAATACGGTATTTGCAACTCAGAATAACTTGTGTGAGTTACGGAAACAATTTCTGAGAGTTACAGCGGATTTGCGAAATAATTCGCTCTGCTCTTATAAAGTCAGACTGTTTGTCTGTCTGTTCGTTCGTCCGTTTGTGTGTCACACTTTTCAAACCTCAATAACTCGCTTTCTAGGCATAGCCCGAGGACAAGTCCTTGACCAATCGAACTATCGAAAACATCTTTTTCAAAATCGATAAAAATTTCATCACCATTACGAAATATTTCATCATCCTTATGCAATAATCCGTTTTTCGCCCCTAATTCACTTCCAACTTCACCGAATCCTCCGGGAACAATGCCAATCGACTCCTCGTGCCGGAACCTATCGGAACTTGGTCGAATCTGGCCGAACCTCGCGGAACCTGGCCGAACCTGGCGGGACTTGGCCGAACCTGGCGGAACTTGGCCGAACCTCGCGGAACCTGGCCGAACCTGGCGGGACTTGGTCGAACCTGGCGGAACTTGGCCGAACCTCGCGGAACCTGGCCGAACCTGGCGGAACTTGGCCGAACCTGGCGGAACATGGTGGAACCGGGCCGAACCGGGCCGAACCTGGCGGAACCGGGCCGAACCTGGCGGAACCGGGCCGAACCTGGCGGAACCGGGCCGAACCTGGCGGAACATAATAAAGGCGTTTTTGCACATAACTCGCTTCAAATTCATCGGACAAAGTCGGGACAGGTGCCATTCGGCCTCTCTTGAAGAGATTTCGCAATCGATGATTTCGTCATCACTATTTCGCAATCCTAAAGGCGTTTCCACCCATATATCGCTTAAAATTCAACGCAGAAGGTCGAATGAAGTGTCCATCGACCTCCAGCGAAAATATTTCGCAATCGAAGATCTCGTCATCACTATTTCGTAATCCTAAAGGCATTTTTGCCTATGCTTTGGCCATGCTATTGTGAAAAGCTCGTGAGGCTGAGAGCGCGGAGGAAAAGTTGCGATGTAGCCACGGTGCGAAGCGGAGTGGCTACATAGCAACTTTTCCGGAGCGCTCGAAGCCTCACGAGCTTTTTGCAATGGCATACGCCCCATTCGCAAGCAAGCTGTGTTTGACTAATGTGTAAGGCAACATAGCGTTGCTAAAATATACGTGAATTCATGATTTCGCCTATGCTCCGGCCATGCTATTGTGAAAAGCTCGTGAGACTGAGAGCGCGGAGGAAAAGTTGCGATGTAGCCACCGAGCGAAGCGGAGTGGCTACATCGCAACTTTTCCGGAGCGCTCGAAGCCTCACGAGCTTTTTGCAATGGCATACGCCCCACTCGCAAGCAAGCTGTGTTTGGCTAATGTGTAAGGATGTCTAACGTTGCTAAAATAAACGTGAATTCATGATTTCGTATATGCTCCGGCCATGCTATTGTGAAAAGCTCGTGAGGATGAGAGCGCGGAGGAAAAGTTGCGATGTAGCCACTCCGCTTAACTTTTCCGGAGCGGTCGAAGCCTCACGAGCTTTTTGCAATGGCATACGCCCCACTCGCAAGCAAGCTGTGTTTGGCTAATGTGTAAGGATGCCTAACGTTGCTAAAATAAACGTGAATTCCTGATTTCGCCTATGCTCCGGCCATACTATTGTGAAAAGCTCGCTCGAGTTTTTTTTTTTTTTTTCTGCAATGGCCACTTGCAAACCAGCGGTTCATGGTTAACATGTGCATACGACCCGGCGTACAACGTAGCTAGTTTTGAAATTGTAATTTCTAGGTCGGCAAACTATCGAGAAATTTTTTGTCAAAAACTTGTTCTCTAGAAACGACCTCAAAAGCTCAGAAATTGTTCTAATGGCTCAGTGAAGTCATTCTGAGATGAAAATACCGTATTTGGAGCTTAGATACTTATGAATTTTCAAAATAATGAGATCTGAAAAAAAAGTGATTTTTCAACTTTTCGTTTTTCCGCATCATATCCCTATCACAACCCTATAAAATCAACATAAATGATTAGTAGAGGTATATGCAATAAATATATAATGCAAAGGTCTGTATATCTCTTCGAAATGATGAGATATTCTTCGCCCGTAATGATCACTTGACATTGAAGGACAGACTTCAACGAGAAAACAAAAGATGAATCTATTTTTCAAAAATCCTGTAAAAAATTTATATGGTGTTATCATAGATGTAGATCATGAAAAACATGAAATCTCAAACTCTTATTTTTTCAAAATTACTTATGACCAAAAATGTAACTTTTTCGATCAACAAATGAGGTTTTTTGAGCATAACTTTTTCTTTCTCGTTTTCGTGATGTCTAGTATAGAAATTCGGTCTCTACGCGTAAAAATATGTCCGAAAATCTACTAGTTATAAACTTTTGAGATGGTGACATTTTCGACCCCAAAAACTGTGGGTTACTGTAACTCAGCCAAAGTCGCCCTGTGACCTTAGCTAGTGGTTGCGGCGATCAGCACTCGAGACCCCTATTCTAAGAAAAAAGTATAGAGGGAATCTAATTTTCAGCCATCCGTGGACAATTGTACCGAAATACCGTGGACTGTCTCTTAAAAACCGGTAGTTTTTTTGTGGCATTTGATAGCCATTGTGTCCTGGCTAGTACACTGAGGCTTCTCACAAGAACTCCTAAATAGTTGTGTTCTACTCGTTCAGGCAAACTGTGTCATGTGTTAACAACGCTCATGATGTCTATGACATCGCAGTCACTAATGCTTATCGTCCTATCCTTCGTATATCGGTTCTACGTGCTGCATAAGTTCGTGCTTCGCGCCTTTGAAAAGAAGATCAAATAGATCAGCTGGAATTTTCGAAAGTTCCGAAATGACACGGGGGTTAATTTCTCAGTAACATTTGTAATTCAAAATATATAGGGTTGTATTTATTTTATTATTCAAATGATCACCTTACTCTACTCGTTTTAGGGGTGTTCCTCGCTCTTCGACCGTGCTTCTTGCTTGCCTCATTGTCTTTCTCTACCATCTGGCAGTTATGGTTAGTGTATTGTCCATTAAAAAAACTAACAGAATAAAAAATAATAATATATTGGGTGAGTAGCATCAGCATAAGGTAACCTATTCGTTCGCCCTCGATGAAACCAGCGAAGTCGTATTCGAATTGCGGAAACTACGACCGCACTATGAGCTGGATAATTACGTGATTGAAGGTAGAACTTTGAAGAAAATATCAAAAGCGAAAATCAGGCAAACACCATAGACTATTGGTGAAAATGATTGAGTAGACGTATTCCGTTTTTCACAACTTAGTTTGTATCCTCAGCTTGCCGATCAATTTGTAGATAAACATTAATGTATTATTATTATCGGTCACACGACCATCTTCACTATGCTAATTCTGTTCATACTTCTTGCGATGATAATTCCGGCACTTCCTATTGTAGTTATAATCCTCGTATTTCGACAAAAGGTGAGATCAATAACGAGAGAGATTCCTTCATAACAGTCTCCTGTTTTTTCAAGTGATCAAACAGAATTTCAGGTTCTTCATGAACTCAATAAAAACTCGAGCAAGTTGAGCAAGAGAACGCTTGAGCTGCACCGATCACTGACTAGGGTAAGCGCCAGGCTCACTGAACCGGGGTTGCTTGGCAGTATATTTAGTAAAAATTCTTGACAGTAGATGCAACACAATACTTCAGGTTTTATCAATGCAATCGATGCTTCCCATTCTGATTTCTTGCGCCATTTTCTTTTACGCATCGTGCCAATTCGATATTTGGTGCTCCGAAATTCACGAGCATCTCACGTTAGAGGTAATGAAAATGGGGCAAAGTTTTCATGATTGTGATAATTGAGCACCATTTTGATAGTTTGTTGACTTACATATCTGTCCATGAATGTTCTCACATTTCATTTTCAGTTGTCCTCACACTCGTTTCTCCTATCCCCCGTCATCACGTTATTCTACGTTCGACCATATCGAAAGTTTGTTGATCCCATGTTTGCTTCGAAATTAATTGATTTCATGTTTATTGCGTCTTCATTCGGAAGAAGAAGTTCTATCATACAGATGCAATAGTACCAACTATGAATTTCGACAAGGCAGATATTGCAGAGCGATAAACTGCGCGATGATACTTGAATAAACAACTTAAAGTTTGAAGACAAAAATCTTTATCACTCTTTTTGTGTGAAACATTTGTTTAAAATATCAGACGAATAAGTGTTGCAATAAATTGATTCGTTAAAAAACGATTAACATAGTATCTTTCTTGCTTGCAATTGCCATGGATCAGTTCGAACGACCGAATGACGCATGATGTGAAGCAGAGAACGGGTGAATACGAGGAAGAACTGAGGTCCAACCATAGAGGCCGTGAGCGACATCTAGAAAGGAGACTATTTAATCACCAATATCAATTTTGAATGTTACATTGCATGCCTCATACCCCAACCCAAATCCATCGGACATGCGTCTTATGTAAATTGACCTGCTAAAGGATACATATATTTACATCATTTATCGGTTCTCTCTTCCGCATCAACTACATCAAGTGCCAGGGATCGGAGAAGAGGACAAGAGAGGGGGAAGGGGCGGGGAGATACTATCGGCATGAGCCGATACACCAGTAATTCATCCCGTTCGATTGAAACGAATTCGGCCATGCAGCTTTACGCTTTTCCGCATTACAATATGCATGCTGATTATATTGAACTCGGAAACACTATAGTTTCTTCGGATTCGGGCGAGCTTTGTTTTTATGCTCGCAGAAGCGTTTGTACTAGCTTTTAAAATGTGCGTAATTCGAGAAGCGCATTTTGGGAAAGCGTTGTGTGCAATGAAGCAATGAGAAAGTTTTTATCGATTCTCGAGACGTGCGTTTCAAAGTTTTAGGAGTGGAAGAACTTCAAGAATAATGTTGTTGTTTCACAGAGATTGATCGAACTTAGAAAGGAGTGAAATTAATAGACGAATGAAATTTCAACGACTACACCATCTCAAATCTCCTAAAATAAATCAGATTAGGATTCTTCGTTTCGTTTTTCTCTTCATCTTCTGTTGTTAAGAGTGTCCATAGGGGCGATCGGAGAGAGGTCTCGTATAGTTTTGAGTCGGAAGGTTCAACGTACTTGAACACCCCCATTCCATGCCTAAAACATCCAAATTCTGAAACTATTAATAAAAAAAAGCATACATATTCACCAATTTGCAGTTTTTATCATGTCGTTCTAATTCAATCAACATAGATTTAAAACTCCGACAATCCAGAAAATCAAGACATATTTTGATGAGCTATAACTTCGAGACACGTACGCACCTCACAAATTCCTTGGCCACAGCCTTCTCCAGCGCTTCGCCCGTTCTGTCGCTGAAATACTCCGGCAGCATGTAGAGGCTGGCGATCTGAGTTCTAACTGAATTTTTGAACATAGTCTCGATAAAAGCTGTCCAAATCAAGAGGAAATTGCCCATCCAACGAGTTCTCCCTGCTCGTTACTAGCGCATATAGAGGGAAGGTAGCGCAGTCGATCTCCAAAGAATCGAGTGTTCAAGAAGTTAAGTTTGGCTAGAAAATCCATAAAATAATAAACTGAGCAGTAGGTAAGATATCTACATGGTGATCTGAGTGTTGTCACCGTTCTTGGACAGGTGATGGAGCAGTTCGTCATCTTCATCCACACTTCCTCGAACGATAAACCAGAATTGGCGATAGAACTATCCTGAGACCCATTATTTTTGTTGTAGTAAATAAAACATGAAATTACGATTTGATTAGTAAACTACTTTTTTATAAACAATGTAAACATATTGTCACCTTCATCAATTGTTCTCTCTGTGAAGGTGTCATGTAGAAAACACAACACTCGTAGCATGTAAAGCTTGCATATTGCTCGCCAACAGAGCTTGATAAATGGCGATTAAACTGTGAATACACTTATATTTGATTCGGACCAGTGTATCATGTGCTAATCTTCATATTGATCTTCATAGGTCAAAATAAATTATGCAAGCGATTTTACCACATCTTCAGCCTCGGAGTCTCCAACAATGATTACGCGCTCGTACTCCATAATGGTATATCTCAATCTCTCAATGAGAAGGGGCACTGATTCGTCGAAAATTCGCAGGTTGTGTCCGGCGAGAGGCGAACGGATGAAAATGCACGGACTGCCAATATATCGCTCATGCAATCGTGAATTCTCCCTCAGGTGAATAAATACATACATTTCCTCGATTTTTTCCATTTAAAAAAAAATTTTTTTTTCAAACTATGCGAAATGTCATCCGTAGAATACTAAATATCGTTGAATATGTTTTCAAATTATTGCCTTGGCCGACTCACTGTTGAGTGTCGCTGTATTCAACAAAAATAAGTAATGCGGATCTTCCATGGGGTAACCAAAGACCTGAAGGAAGAATTTCGTGAAAAAAGAACTGGTGAAGTCGACTTCATTTCACAATTCTATCTCCATAGCGTCTCGGAATTTTGGATACTACTAAATGTCTTTTGAAAGGTGGTAGTACTCATTTTAGAACTGATCCGAAGTCAACCAAACTTTGAGAATCAGGAAACCCCAAGGTATGCGAATTAGAAATGTATTAGGCGAGACCGCACCCTCAACAATGCTTTAAAATTCGGATGTGGACACATAAAAAGAACCCGAAAATGTACTATTCTCTTGAAAATCGAGCTAGAATATAGTATAAATTTGTGTTTTTTATATTAAAAAAAAACGATTCTACCTTTAAAGGGATCATGTACCGAAAAAGTAAGTGCGGCTAAAATTGTGCCACCCAGCCTCCTCATTTCAATGGCATAAAGGAACAAAATTAAATTTATTTATTTAAAGTGAAAAACGATCGAAGCCGGGTAAAAGATTATTTTTGGTTGCGTGTGACTGTTAAATACCAAGATCTCGGTAGTCAAGACTCATTGATTAGAAAATACGGTGATCGAGTCGCAAAATGTCGTGCTGTTCCTCTTTTCATTTTCGATTGTTAAATACCAAGATCTCGGTAGTCAAGACTCATTGATTAGAAAATACGGTGATCGAGCCGCAAAATGTCGTGCTGTTCCCCTTTTCATTTTCGGCCTTTCCATCACTTTCCTGAAGCGTTATCTAGCTTTATCTTTATTTTTTTTCATTTATCTGTGTTGTATTTCGCATTATACTGCTTTGAATTGTATTTAGTGAACGCAACATCAAGCGAAACACCTAGGAATCGGTCGATAATGCGTTAAATTTGAGTCACGATCGCTTTTTCATCACATTTATCGCTTACATTTGCTCCCAGTTCAATGGCGACCGTCCAATGCGACGCTTGTCCACTGCGCACGACTAAGCCGCGGACTATTCACAAGATAGAAGATCGACGGAAGGAATGGTTGGCTCGTCTCAACCTCATCGAGGAGGAGAGCAACGCACTGGAGGCGAAGTGCGTGCAGCTTCATCTGGTTGGTAAGCGAGCCCGCCTCTGCCATCGTCACTTCCACCCTGGAGCCGATCTCCCAATTGACGTGAGTCTCCATTTATTACTCCCTAATCTTATCGATTACTCGTGCACATCAATTACTCGCGTGCTTCGAGTTGCTGATCATCATTGAGCGACTTCTTAGATTGAGTTACTAGTCTCTCTTTCTCCCTATTCCGAGTTTTTTTTAGCGTCGACTCCCCGTTCCCCTTCCGCCCCCTCTTTCGAGACATGACAACAACCGCCAAGAAGTAGGCATCAACAGACAGCACAATCATATTGTAGTATGCCCAGTGGAGGCCAACCGCACAAATAGATTAGCCCTGAGGAGGCCAAGAAATACTAGAATGAATACATCAACATGATGGGGATACGGTGGGAAAAGGATACGGTAGTACGATCGATCTTCAATTTAGCTGGTTGATCTACCTATTACAGCGTGAGCGATCGATGGATAGTGTACCAAGCCAAGCGGTCACGGTAGACGATTTCCTGCTCGAGAACATGGCTGATCTACCCCTCAATGATGTTTCGGATGAAGATCAGGGCATTCCTCGCCCGAACGCCTTCAGATCCCACGTTCGTTGAACTGTATAGCTACTCCAGTGAATGACTTTATTATTACAAGAAACCATCTTTGAAAAACAAATCAAATGTACAGACACTAATCTTCTAAGTGCAGTGATGGATAGTTACATTTGGATTTTAACACATTTATCAAGAGTAGGCTTTGATGTGCATGGCGGGCCATTCATGATTTCTTGCTTGTCTCAGGAACGTAGGTCCGATAGTTCGCATGAAGAGATCGTTCCATGTGGGCGGTCTTCCGCGTCCTCGCTTAGGCCCTCGTGGTGTCCAATCGATCACAGTTCTGCTCCACTTCAAGTCATGATCATTAGCAACTTTATGCACCCAGAGCCACTTTCTTTTCAAGGCGGTACGAACAACGTCTCTGACCTGAGTGAGTCCACGCAGCCTTTCGTTCGAGACATGATCCAAGACAGTGCAACCGACCATCCAACGCTCCATGCGTCTTTGGGCCACCGATAATCTTTCACTTTGTGCTTTGGTCAAGGCCCATGTTTCACATGCGTATAGGAAGGCGGGAATGATACAACCATTGAAAAGACGGCGCTTATGAACCATTGGGACAGATCTATTCACTAGGAATGATCTATGCTTATGGAAAGTCCCATATGCGGCCTGAATTCGACGGCCAATCTCCCTCTCCTCCTTCCCATTGATAGTAATGATGCTTCCCAAATAGACCACCTCTTTTCTGATACCCACAATCTTCCCCGCAACTCTGACATCCCTGGGATTACCCTTCGAAGACATTCCCACAGTTTTATCACCGTTAAGATGAAGCCCCACCCTTTTTAATTCCCTCTCCATCTCTATTGCCATCGATTGAATTTGTCGCTCATCGTGAGAAATGAGCACTGCGTCATCGGCAAAGAGAATATGAGAGAGGAATCGCCCATTGATGTTAATCCATTTTCCCGCCCAGTCTAATTGACGGAATGCCATATCCAAGACTGCTGTAAACAGTCTGGGTGACAAACAGTCTCCTTGTCTAACCCCTCTTCCAACATTGATTTCCACTTCCTTTCCATTCACTATGACTGCACTTTTGCTACACCGAGAGAGGGAACTTAGGAATGAAACCACTTCCGACGGAACACCTTCCACCTCCAGAGCCTTATAGACAGCATCAACATAAACCGAATCAAAAGCCTTAGAAATATCCACGAAAAGTAGATAAATGGGCAAGCGATGATCAATGCAGTTTGTGACTACCGTTTTGAGAGTGTGAATAGCATCTACCGTAGAATGTCCCTGTCTAAATCCCATTTGTTCCCAACTCCTACTGCTATCCAGGATAGGTGCGAGTCTCGTATTCAAAAGACCGGTGAGGGCTTTCTGCAAAGCAGGAAGCAAAATGATTGGCCGGTAATTTTTAACGGGAGAACTATCACCTGTCTTAGGCAGCAGAATAGTGCGCGAGTCACCAAACCCCTTTGGGACACTTCCGGTTAGTATGTTGTTAAATATCTCTGTTAGTAATGGAGCTAAGTAGTCAGTTCCCGCCCTCAACATCTCACCAGTGATCCCATCCCTTCCCGGTGCTTTACCTGACTTGAAATGTCGAAGTGCTTGTTCCACTTCAGCAACGCACAAGGGAATGAATGGGTCCCTTACTCTTAGTGTTCTATATCCTATTCCTCCGTCCCCTTCATACAAATCATTATAAAATGCTTGGAAGACCCTCTCTATACCCAATTGTGTGCATTCCCAATTACCCGACCCATCCCTAATTTTGTGAATTCTACCTTTCCCTACAGCAATTCTTGCAGCAGCCTTCTTATAGCTTTTCCCGCTCGCAATGGCTGCATTGACGTAACTTAGATACGACCGTTCTCTATCATTTCTGAAAAATTGACGGATCGATCTGTTTAGAAGCAGCCACTGTAAGCGAGGCAAACCGGCTGACTGCATCTTATAATCCTTTCGTCCCGCTAGAAGATCCTTTGTAGCTTGTGATATTCCTCCATCCCTAGGTGTATAAACCGTTGCAATTTTCCCCGCCCCTCTAATCGCATCCACAATGTTACCGTACCCAAGATCCGCTCCTCTACTTTGTAACTCTAATCGTAGACTGAGTTTAAACAGTCCATTTTCGAGGTGCGAATCACCCTGACCGGTCGTTTCCTTTCTCCAAGGGAAACGGCGAGGGAATGAGATGGAAGCTCTAACGAGTCGGTGATCAGTGGTAAAATCGAATCGATTTATCACTCCGACATCCCTCACTGCCATTCCCCTAGGATACAAGATGAAATTGATCTCATTTGCTGATAACCCATTTGGTGAAACCCAAGTGAACTTGCGGATTGTCCTTTTCCGAAAGAAGGAGTTACCCACCTTGAGATGAAGCCTCTCACACAAATCCACAACCATTTGCCCTTTGTTGTTCCTATCCCCATACCCGAATGCCCCCACAGAGTTTTCCCCCAACTGACAACCAATTTTCCCATTGAGATCTCCCATCATGACCTTATGCACGAATCGGTACCGGTGGCTTCCAGACACAGGCGCGTTGTACGCTGCTTCGAGCTGATCGAGAAAATCACTGAACTCCGAGTCATCTCTCGAACTGGCAGGCGCGTAGACCTGGAAAATGCGAATAAGCTCGTTGTTCGGTACCTCCACGTCAAGAAAGCAGACCCTAGGAGTTAAGCCGACAAATCTCACTACCATCCGCTTAGCTTCCCCACTCACGACAAACCCTACTCCGGCCATACGATTCTGCTGCCGTTGCGTGTGATAGAGTACGCTTCCCGACTTGAGTAGATCAATTGAGGCTTCATCTGGTCTTCTTACTTCGGACAGACCCAGAACGTGGAAGTTGATATTGATGAGTGCGTTCTCCAGTTCAGTGATCCTTGAGTCATGGCACAGAGATAGGCAGTTGAGCGTAGCGAGGGTAAGGCTTGCCATGATTTGGTCATACCCTCCCACGGTGATCAATCCGGCTTGGGAGGAGAAACGAGATCGGCGCGTTTATGCGAACCGACCGACCTTTGAGCGAGCGTCGCACTCGAATGTTACATAAGAAATTCAATTATTAGCAAAAAAATCGAGAACTGAAACATAATGGGAGAGGGTACGGTTGGATCAGGATACGGTAATAGACTTATACGGTAGGAGGATACGGTAGGCCGATCTTCATAATTCCCACTTCATCTTGAGCATTGAGATTCGAATCTGAAATGGATCACAATTATTTAGACGAACGTGTAGGGATAAATAAGCTGACTCGTCCATAATTGATAATCACTCGCTGCACGGAATGCGGCAATAAGGAGATCGAGACGGGAACTTTCCAGTCTCGAACTGTGGGTTCCGCTCTAGTCGTGCAATGGTATTGCCTCTTCTGTGCTCGCACGATCAAGTGGGCTTCCCAGCCTACCATGGAGGGATACTATGAGGGAAACCTCAAATTGACCTCCTCAGTGCACACAACAGGTAAAACCGATTGTAAAACAGAATCACCTGGAAATAGTGGTCATGAAACTACAGTAACCCGGGTGAAGGTTTTAGAGATTGCCCGGGTACTGTGCCTCCAACTGTACAGTATCCTTTATCGATGTTTTGACTGACTACATCCTATCAGTGGTCAACATGGCGAAGAATATGAGAGGAATCGGTAATATAAGCAGATCCGTTGGTTGATCAAAGATGGAATGCATTTCAGATGGAGCGAGCGGTAGAATGGAGAAAGAGGGAGTGAGGCGCGGATTGGAGGCACTGCTGGCGAAACGCTTCATGGTTAGCAAGAGATTTACAACTTCACTGGGAAGCAACAGTCAGTGTTTACTTATTTCTGATCATATACTTTTGAGATAAAGAGCATCGTAACGGACGATGACGCCAAAATATCGAAGATGATGAGAGAGGAGGATCTCTTCTCTTCCATCGATCATCATCTCGATTTTTGGCATCTTGTCAAACCCATCAAGAAGGCTCTGCGAGAGGTAAACTGGATGGCGCCCTGGTACCTACAAATGGCGAAAAAAAATAGTTGCACCTAGTTTATGGTACGGAACCACGACAGCAACGCCTTCTCTTGCACCTGATAGGCAGAGATTTTACACCTAATGTAAATGGCGCCCGTACAATATTTACAGTAACAAGAAGAAGAAAAAGCTATAGAGAAAATTCAAGGAGTGTCCGGTGAAGTGGTCAATACAGTGTTGTTTGGTGGTGGATAAGGAGCATTTTGAACAAATACTGTTACTTGTAAATATAATATTTCTACTACTCACCAACGGCGTCCAGTCATCGCAGACCCAGTTCCCTCCCATCTGCGATTCCTGCTGCGCACACGGCGGCCGGCAAAGGACCACCATCACGTCGTACGCCTGGATAAAATTGTTAAATGTAAATAAATATACATATTATAGAAGTATTAATTTTTATATACGGTAGGTCGCGTAATCCACCTATGAAACATTGATTCATGGGGGGCAATTTTAAATATTTTTGAAATTTTTGCATTGATTTCGCATCAATCACTGCAAGTTATTTTCAGAATATTATAAATAATTAATAATATAAAATTTTGGTCACTTGGTCCCTTTAACTGAGTCGTAGTGAAATCGTCAGCAATCGCGAATCGTAGTGTATTCTCGAGAAAGTAGTTTTCTGGCCGCTCGCTTCTCTCTCCTAATATGCGAAAAAATTAATAAGCATGGATAGAAGTAGAAATGCAGTATCGGATATTGCCTCTCTCCTATCCTCTTTCATTTCTCTGACACAGAGGAGATATGAGGCCGTTTGTGTTAGGATCAACAAGTGGATGGAACATCAAAAATCTTCGATATGCTCCAAAGTTGGCCCTAGGGGTAACTTTTGATTCTGAATCGACTGACGTTTCCAGTTTTTCGATAGGTCTCTTCCGAACTGAGTTATGGCACCATGTTGGTTTGGTCAAATTCTTGTTCTCTCCAAAACCGCCCCCAGATGGGTCGAAATGGCCACAAATCTCGCGTACCCGAGCAGAATTTAATTCTCTACAAACTGAAACTCGAAAACGAAAAGAGGCTCTATCTCTTTTCGTTTTCGAGTTATGATCGTTTTTTGACACATTGAGAGATCCAGGAAAACACGTTATCAGTAGAAAGAGCAACTTTTCCCGATCATTTTACGCCTATGTGTGAAGGTTTTAGACTGTGGAGAACTGAATTACATCGATTTAAGTGTCGCAAACCTGCGAGGTGTACTGTTTTTCGAGTACAACTTTGTTCTTTCACAGTTTCATGATCTCTAACATACAAATTCGGTTTCTACGTCAAAAAATATCGGTGCGAGATTTGTGGCCATTTCGACCCTTCTGGGAGCAGTTTTCATCGGAGAACAAGAATTTGACCAAACCAACATGGTGCCATAACTCAGTTCGGAAGAGACCTATCGAAAAACTGGAAACGTCAGTCGATTCAGAATCAAAAGTTACGCCTAGGGCCAACTCTTGAGCATGTCGAAGTTTTTTGATGTTCCAGACCACAGGCGAACCCTTGTTGATCCTAACACAAACGGCCTCATATATGCTCTACCCGATACGGCATCGCTATAAGCCTATGGGCATGTTGTTTCAAAACTGTGGCCAACTACACTCCGATAAACCCGTAGTTCCATAATTTGGTTTGTGCTCATAATCTCATGTTCGACGAAAGGTAAAGAGAGGAATGAGATAGAGAGAGAGAATTCGCGAATTTCGGGAGACCTTGACAAATTTTCCTTATCTAATAGGAATCGTACCAGCAATCTGGTGATCCAGCAGCTCTTACAGTTCATCGCGAGTGTTGAATTCTCGAAGGCCCATTTTCACTGGAAACAAATAACACGATTTGGGAAATTGCGCGAAACAGGTGGTTGAGAGCGAATGCATGATGTCAGAAAGGAAAAGGTCGAGAGTAAGAGGAGAAGAGGAAGGAACCGATACGTTCCGGAACGAGTGCATGTACAGAACCATTTGGGGGGGATGAATGACAGACAACAGTATTTCGATGTTTAAGCCCATAGTGACATCAGGAGAAGGAGACTAGACCTATATCGTAGTTAAAGCATATAAAAAGAGTACACGTGAATTGAAGCTAAATCCCCGACTGAATCAAGAGAGGGTGACGCGAGCGACATCATGCGATAGACAGCGAGACATCAAAAGTACGCACGCTACCCGCTGTTATTCCTAGATCTCGAGCAGCGAAACACCGAGAGTTTTTCGACTTTCGCACGGAGGCACTAAAGTAACTAACGTGAATGTGACCGACATCATCTTTGAGATCTGCCAGTAAACCAATTAGTATCTGTACAGGAAATATCCCCCTTCCCACATTTCGCATTTGCGGAACTGGACGAGCGAGCACCATCGGCACACGGTTGTTTTAGCAATACTCGAAACGGGGCAATGAGAAGGAAACGATGTGGGACGATCATATCGCCCTATTGATGAAAACTCAATGAAAAACAATTTTTTTAAAAACAAAAAAAAATCTATCAAGTAAATATTATAGACGATTTGGTGTTTGGCGATTACGGTAGCGGCTGGTGATTTGAATTTCCGCGCGCTTCGCTGGCTGTGACGCCTGCTTGCACATCTTACGCTCCCCGAGGATACCTCTCCAAATTCTAGGCTTCTATCGACTAGCGTATCTACGGCGGAGCCATCTCTCATACCCGTCCTTCCAATGAGGCCATACAAGGGTTCCATATCTCATCTGAGGTACTTTTGTGTCTTCGTTTCCGCTGAAATGTAAACTTTCATACTTTGAATAATGTTACAAGTTGGCCGTTTTTTGATATCTGCTTTCGTCAAAGTACCCAATGATTTTCTTATTACCTGTCGATTGAATACAATCTGATTCTGAATCTGTGTCTTTCTAAAACAACGAAACAGTCTGTCATATTGGTCGGTGTTTTGTGCGATTACTCAGCAAATTAGTTAACGCCGTTATCGCAGACTTCCCGTTTATGAATAGTTCCACTTAGCGGGCGGGTAGCTCGATTGCTTCACTATGCATTCGAATTGCTCGCGAACTCACGTTGTTTGCGGGCATCACTAAACCACGCTTCCAGAGTACTCATTTCCCGTGAGTCTCGGTGCAGTCTCCCGCCCGAGATCAATGCCAAACTTGACGAGAACCGATTCCTCTCCATCGTCAGCGGTAGTCACCGCATCACTGGTGCTATACGGAGCGCTGCTCGTCATCGGGGCGATGGCGAGCGCACTATTCGCCGTTGCCATGTTCAGAGGTCGGCGAGTCCTGGGCCAGGTGAGACATGACGCGCAGTTTCTAAATTACAAATGTTTATCCCATACATTATGTGGCAGGAAATACGGTAAGTATTATTGACTGTGTTGATGGAAGATACTTCGTTCCTTGTCTATTGGTTGGGAAGGGTCGAGGATGCAGGGGGGGGGGGGGGGTTACATATGAAGGAATTGGTTTTTCTTATAAGGGTTTGGGGAATGTCCTTTGGTAAAGGGTGTGTAGATCGATCGTAGGTTATTAAATATCGGCTTCTCGCTCCGATCAGACTCCCATTGTAGATTCTCTTCTACCGCATCGTCTGCAGTCTGCTACTTCTCGACTCCGTGTATTTGCTGGTGCAGGTGATCGATACAGTACATTTAAAAAGAAATGGTATGGGATGATCCATGCTCATGCACCCATTTTCACTCACAATCGTAATTTAACCCGGAAGAAGAGCACTTTGAATGAAGCGTGTATTATTCTGAAAATCCTTGTGACCATTCCGTTCAGGGGGATTTTATATTCATAATGGAAAAAAAAGATTCAATATATCTGAGCTTTCAGATAGTGAGCGTATTTCCTTCAATGCTCGCTAACGAAAACAATGATGAGCAGAGAGGAAGATCCCATGGCAATTGGAAGTCGTTCACGAAAGACAACGCACGAAAATTTATTGTAAATATTGTTCAAATGATTTTTTTTTCGGTCAGTCAATCTGAATTTGTTATAGTTTTGCTCGCCTCTGTGCGTGTGCTACCGTCTAAGGTGTGCCCACAGTTATAATCGGGAATCATCCAATATTATTCAAGGGTCTTTTCTATCTCACCTTGCAATGACGCTGAACCGGCTAGCTGTTATAGGCGTGCCGTCACTGAGAGTGTTTTTTTTCAGCAGGTGAACAAGGAAATGATCGACAGCATTAATCGATTCGAGGACTCAGGAGACGCAATAATCAGTGCTGATGCGTTCCGAAAGGTAACCCGGGCATTTTTGTTAGATAATTATGGAGTGATACGTACACATTCAACTCATTTTATATACATTTCTATGCATCAGTGTTTTTGTTTTTGAAGCATATCCCAATCCGAACTGGTTCGTGCGCCGAACTCGTTCGAGCACCCACTCATTCCCCCCTCGCTGTCTCCAGGCGTTCGGTCAGGCGCGTTCGGTCAGGCGCCTGACCGAACGCCTGGAGACAGCGAGGGGGGAATGAGTGGGTGCTCGAACGAGTTCGGCGCACGAACCAGTTCGGATTGGGATATGCTTCAGAAACAGATCAAGTTCTGAACCATCACTCTGGGATGGTGGAACTTGATCTGTCTCTGAAACTTATCCCCAATCCGAACTGGCTCGTGTTCCGATCTGGTTCGAGATCATTCTCCCCGAGTCCATTCTCCCCTCTCTGCCTCGAGGGGTGCGGTCGTTCCCATCGCTTCGGGCAAAAAATTGCATTGTTCAGATCATCGATTACTCACTACACAGTACCGCTCGCTATGTTCTTGATCTACGCAAAAATTTACAGGACAATTCGAGAGAAACGACTTCTCGCTAAGTTCGTTGTTTAACAAAAAAGTGAACAAATAAATGGAGAAAGGACTTTGACTTAGTGTTCATATTGTTTAACTTTCTCGAGAAACACTCATTTATATTGCTCCAGATCTACTTGTTTCAGAATCAACACTTTTGGAACAGAGAGTGTGAAGGGAGCGGAGGACAATCGGATGCTGCATATGGCCATTATCATATGCACCTTTCTGCAACTTTACTATGTAGTCAATTTGTCGACTATGTTTGTGGACAACCGAAGCCAGGTAAATATAACATTTGAGCAAATGTATTGTATCAAAGAAATGCAAGATCGATGATAATTTAAAAAAAATTCCATTGCGTATATTTTTCAGTTCGACTATATTCTGGACATTGAAGTTGCTCCTCTCGGTGGTCAACCACTCCATCCACTCTGCAATCTTCATCATCCTCAATCCGACAGTTCGACGATTCCTTTCCAATATCACTTGTGAAAGAAGCTCTTTAGAGACGTCTGGATCTCATCATACGTCGATGCGAATTAGATAGAACAAATATCTTTGGGAATTGAAAAAATGCGACCTCTCCAATCACTGTTATTCCACTGTATCACCACAATCACGAGCTTGGAGAACTATCCCGGACCCTTTTTTCGAACCCATTGGAATCCTTCCAAACTATGATGAGTGAATACCCTGGGGACAATGCTTCGAGAAAACCCGTTTTTTCTACTTTTTGTATTCTCACTGCGGTAAGCACAATGACATTCCGAAGCTATATGCCACTCGATTACCATCACAGATGAAGGCCATTTGCACAACTGCCAAAACCACAACGGGATATAGTCCAGAGGCGAGTTGACCTAGCTCGTTGAAAGTTGTCACATTGTAACTACAGTACCCCAAGGAGTACGGTAACAAGGTCCATTAGGGCGAAACGCAAAAAAAGTTTCTTTCGAAAACCATGGTGAAAAAAAAACTGAAAATAAAAAAAAAGATTTTTTTGATTTCCGGAATATAGCTAGGTACTAGTACGTACTCAAATCACTTTTCTGGGATTCTCGAAAAATTGCCGTTTTCGAAAGTTACATTTGCGCGCTGATTTCGAATATCGATATAAGAGCTCATCAAAAAAATAATGAAAAAATTTAAAATTTAAAAATAGTCAAAATCTTCACTTTTTCGGACATAATATCGAGCAATTATTGTCTCCATGTTTTGTCTTTAGTTTAACCGCACCAATCATCAGACTAGGTGACAATAGTATCACCAACCTTTGTGAGGTAAACACCCAGCCGATAAAGTATGAGAAACGATGGATAGGGAAAAGTTTTTGGAAAAGCGACAACCCCGCACCAGCGAAAAATCTTGGAATGATATCATCAACATAAAAAAATGTTCCTCTCTGTCTTCTGATTTGAATGATAGATTCGGAATACATCTAGCATTTTTTGAAGCGAGTTATGCACTTTTATCCGAAATTTTTTTAATATTTTTTCCATTTGACATGTAACTTTCGAAAACGGCAATTTTTCGAGAATCCCAGAAAAGTGATTTGAGTACGTACTAGTACCTAGCTATATTCCGGAAATCAAAAAAAAATTTTTTTATTGGGTTGAGGAATAAGTAACGCTCGTTTTTGAGCATCGTGTTTGGGCTCATATATCTCCCGCCAATCAAATCTAAACGAGCTGACTTTATAGCAGTTTTTCAGGGTATGCTCGAGTATCATAGCAGTTATTATTAGAAATATCACGCTTCCTGTGTAGGAGAGAAATTTAGATTTCAATGTACCTGATATTTTTCGAAAATTTTAGATTTTTTTCGAAATTGTGTAATTTAACGTGGAAACTGTTCGGTAAATTCACACATTCTCAGGTGAGCAGCCCGATACTACACCTCTTTCATGGTGAAGTGAGAATGGTGCTCGATTCATTGTTGTATTTTTATAGACGTTTCAAGGGGAACGTTCGTGAAAAATTGCAGTTCACTTAACTTATTTGTCTACCTTGAGGATCGAAGGTGCTGGCCTATACACTAGTGCGCTATTGGAAATATTCTGCAGTTGGGCCCGATGCTGATGGTCTCATATCTCAAAGACGCCTCGACAACCAATACTGTATTACCCCATGCACCCTTGCGACTCGAACGCGCGCCTCGCGAGAGACAGAAAAACGCGATGACAGCTGTATCCAATGCGCCTTCGACGTCATCGCTCAAGCAACCGTCTAGAGCCTGCAAGTCGAGGAGCACTTCAAGCGGAAAGCGTCTGAGAATCGAAGAGGAGGAAGTTGATTCCGAGATTGAGTTGTGATATGGGTTGTCTGTGTGGATTAGCATGTATACTGTCTTGTAGCAGAAAATGGCTACCCTGTGAACGGCTAGTCCTCTAATATTTTTTTTCACATGCATTTGCCTAATGTAGAGGAACTTTGATGGTTCGAGTTAGTTTTTAATTTAAATCATATTCAGAGAAACCACGCTTAGTCGTTGTACACGTATGATTAGCATTTTCATATTTTGTGAATTAATTAATGTGCTTTTGCGACGAAATATTTTGTCTTCCATTGTTATCATAGAGAAATGTCCTATCCAATCCTTTTCATGCTGAACCCAAACCTTACTCACGAGTCTGACTCACAAAGTGATATTGATAGCAAACAGATAAAGTGTTTTAATTGAAAATGACAATACATATTTGAAAAGAATCTAGGCTTTATGGCAGCACGACGTACTCTACTACTCTAAAAAATATTTTGGTAAATACATAAACGGGGCTCAGAAATCTTGTAAAATTGGTGTGTACAAAACGTATTTGAGAATCTATCAAATTATTATCTACTGTTTTCTTCAAAGCTACTTTTGCTCTCGCTTCAGGTAGCTTTCAGGACGCTTTCTTCAGGACGCAAAGCACGATGGCTGTTAAAAGTGCAGGACATAAACATGGAGCAGTGGAGCCGCGCGACTACCGTTTGGACACCCTACAACCGGAACCGCCCCACGGGAAAGCCACGAGTACGATGGAGGGACGACTTCTTGCGAGCCATTAGCGAAAACTGGTGGAATGCAACCCCCGAATAATACCACCGACTCATCACCATCTGAGCATAATTGCATATCGTGATTATTTGATTGATTGATTGAAGATACCGCAATCTCTACTATTGTGCTTTACGTGTTCTCTATTTGGAATATTTCTAGATGACATGACCAGCTAATTTGCGCAAACAGGAGTAGACAAAAATTTTTAAAAACGTATTCGTTTTCGTTCAAAAAAGTCAAAAATTTTGTAACACTTCAGCTGTCACGCTTTGTTCATGAAGTAACATTACTGCACAGATCCATTATAGAGCTAAGCACGGTCATGTTTGTCCATTCGATAACGTTGTTGGTCGTTTATAATTTTGTTAGAGAAGTGAGCGAATATATGTAGTCCCATTCATTGATACGAAGGAATTTCAGAGTGAATATGATGAGAGTGAATATGATGATAGAATGGTACAAATCATACTCCTATATAAAGCGCTAGCGTGACTGTGATGTCTGTTCAGACTCCGCCCACTTTTGGCCCCGCCCCCTTCCTCGGCCCTCAGGGCCCCGGGTACAGATCAAAGATCAAACTAGAAAGATCAAAGACCAAACTACAAACTAGAAAGATCAAACTACAAACTAGAAAAATCAAACTACAGACTACAAAGACCAAAGATCAAACTACAAAGACCAAACAACAAAGCCCAAAATCAAACTACAAACTATAAAGATCAAACTACAAACTAGAAAAAATCAAACTACATACTACCTTCCAGAAAGAGGGGGAGGGGGGGGGATTTCGTAATCGAAACCTCCAGAACTTTATAGAGAGAGGTCGATTACCATCACAGATGAAGGCCATTTGCACAACTGCCAAAACCACAACGGGATATAGTCCAGAGGCGAGTTGACCTAGCTCATTGAAAGTTGTCACATTGTAACTACAGTACCCCAAGGAGTACGGTAACAAGGTCCATTAGGGCGAAACGCAAAAAAAGTTTCTTTCGAAAACCATGGTGAAAAAAAAACTGAAAATATCGGGTTGAGGAATAAGTAACGCTCGTTTTTCCAATTTCAGATTATGACCTCTCCCGTCTTTCTAAATTGTGCAATTATATTCCGGTTTTTGATGATCGATAAGGGCTTGGATACTCTCTTTAGCGCACACTATATCATATATCTCCGATCATTTCGGCAATCACAATGGCTGGCTCAATTCAAAGTTGTCGCACCTCACCCTGAGATTTTGACAGGTCAGCACTGAGGGAAGAAGAATTATTGAGCCACAATTAAGCTGCAGTTGTAAAGTATCATGGTTATACATTACACTGATGATATTCAGAGGAATATCCAAGTAAAGGCCTGTGTAAGATATGCGCCTAACGAGAGTGTAGGATTTTCAGTTACTGACCGAAAGAAGTTTTGCTAGCCGTGTTTTCTTAGCAATAGATCTAAAGACCTCAATTATGCTTGAATGTGGAGTACCTTTCCTGTTGAAAATATGGACGAATTTTGCTAAGTGTGGAGCATTCTCTTTATGAGTTAAATTGCTCGTAAGTTCGATATAGAAAAATAAGCCTCGAAATCGACATTTATTGCTATTTCCTGTAAACCGTACTAATTGAATGTAAGGCCTTAGATATTTAAATGGACGAGCAACTTTTGCACTATCATCCACCAAGTGGCCACAATTATAGAATGGCTACTATGTCTTGGGTATGGTTTAATCCAAAGTCCTCAAAACACGCATTTCTTTTGATTCCGTCACAAAATAATATTTTTGGAAAACTGTTATTTTACAAATAGGAGCATAAGTAGCACCAAATCTTTATAGTGATAATATAGCTCCATAGTGAGTGACTGGAGCAGAAAGTAATATTGAAAATACATCTACTCCCCGAAGCTCGAAGAGATTGTAAGTGCAATCGATTGATCTATGTATCATTCATATCGTATTTGGAGTTGGAATCCACCTCTCCATCCTCATGGTCGAACACATTCGGTCGAATGAGTTTTGCTACGTAATAAAAAGCGCGGCCGTACCTAGTGAGTCCCCAGTACAAATTGAGAGAGGATCCCATTATCCAGAAATTAGCTGAATTTTCTTGAACTTTGATATCGATAATTGAAGATTGAAAACAAGAAATATATCTGCGTCCCTTTCGAGTCGATAGATCTTCAAATGTCAATTCAAGTGCATATTAAAGTACAATACCTAGTGAGTCCCCAGTACAAATTGAGAGAGGATCCCATTATCCAGAAATTAGCTGAATTTTCTTGAACTTTGATATCGATAATTGAAGATTGAAAACAAGACATATATCTGCGTCCCTTTCGAGTCGATAGATCTTCAAATGTCAATTCAAGTGCATATCAAAGTACAATACCTAGTGAGTCCCCAGTACAAATTGAGAGAGGATCCCATTATCCAGAAATTAGCTGAATTTTCTTGAACTTTGATATCGATAATTGAAGATTGAAAACAAGACATATATCTGCGTCCCTTTTTGTATAGAGTCAGAAGGGCGGTTATTTCGATGCTAAAAGAATGAGCAACTCTTGTTCTATCGTTGTTTTCTTGGGTAGAACACTAAAAACTAAGCTATTTTCTGTAATGGGAGGTCGTGACGGTATACACCGAAAATCATGTTTTATTGCAATTTCCGCTTCAAAATTTATTTTCCCTTCTTCCACACGAGACCGGTTCAATTCACACATACTACGATATTGCCCCAGGACACCCCTAACTTATGGCATATTGGCGATTTAAACAAGCACAATTGTCGAGCTAAAATTAACAAAAAGAAAAAGAAAGAAACTTTCTGACCGACCTAATACTATGGGATTTTTAAAACGGGTTTGAAAATTTTTTTTTATTGTTTCCTGTTCAGGAAGATGATGGATCGACGAGCTTGCAATTCGCCACGACATCGGCTTCCCTCAGCAACAAAAACGGCAGTCAGTCAGCAGTGGCGGATGCGCAAGGATATCGGTGAGCCGAATAGGATAGAGAGCACATTTCTCTGAGTCGGGAATGTCTCCAAACGGCGCTGATCCTTCCACTTGTCCACAATGCATTGCATCTCATTACAATTTATTGCAGCGAGCCGAATCGAGCGACTATCTCCCCGGCTGCAATGCCAGGCGCTTATTCTTCGGGAGGTGGTGCCGACGTGTGCGACTACGGACCGCCGTCGCCGGCTGGCCAGGCGTCTCCGAGTATAGGTTGGTCGAACGCCAACGAACGTTCAAGAACGCCAACGCCTGCGCCTGTTACTCCTCCAGGAGCTAACGAAAGATTGGAGGATGTGGATCCAGTGGTGAGTGTCTAGGGGTAATATGTTGTTAATTTTAAAAAAAGATCTGCGGCTAACATCGGATATTCAGAATATGCAGTGAATAACGGATATTTTGAGCAAGGAGAGGCGGAGGAAGAAGGTGGAATATTGATCAGGAGGCCACCTTCGCTTATCCCAGTCAAAGCGGCTCGATCCGTAGCAGATGTTGCTGAAAACAAGAGGTAATCTGTAGTGCTTATCCACAATTATTTGAGCACTCCGTCGCTTGCGGGATTGCTCGAATGCGAATTCAAACGAAGTGATTTCAGTGATGAGCTCAGGCACGACCATGCTGAGACTCAGGGCTCATCGGATCACTCGTCACCGCCAGATCTTGAGCCAGATGCTGAGCCTGAAATCGAAACAGATCCCGTATGTGTATTGCCTCAAGCGCCCTTGCGACTCGAACATGCGGAGCGTGTCAATCAATCAGCTCTGACTGATCTGCAACATCAATACAAACTAGTTAGTCGCAAGCTGATCGAATATCTGTATAAAAATTGCAATGCATTTCGAATATCTGTATAAAAATTGAATTGCATTGGTTACAGCTGCCTGAGCAGAATCGCGACCAGCTCGGATTCTGGGGAAGCAGCTGATTTGTCATCAGGAAACACAGGTGCTAAGGGTTCCTCGCCACCGACACCCTCAGCGCCTGTGACCTCATCAGGCGCCGAAGAAGATGACGGACCAGCGGTAAGCATTAGGGAAAGCGAATCGAGACCGAATCTCCTCAATTAGATCGTTATCTCGCCGGTTAGAAAAACGAATGATTTGAGGAGAGGTCGGTCTCGATCCGACTATTAAAACAAATACAAACAAGTTGTGGGATCGGGAGATGACGTCTAGGCGCATCAAAATCGATGCACAACGGCCGCGCTTTTTATTACGTAGCAAAACCCATTCGACCGAATGTGTTCGCCCATGAGGATGGAGAGGTGGATTCCAACTCCAAATACGATATGAATGATACATAGATCAATCGATTGCACTTACAATCTCGTCGAGCTTCGGGGAGTAGATGTATTTTCAATATTACTTTCTATTGGAAATATTCTGCAGTTGGGCCCGATGCTGATGGTCTCATATCTCAAAGACGCCTCGACAACCAATACTGTATTACCCCATGCACCCTTGCGACTCGAACGCGCGCCTCGCGAGAGACAGAAAAACGTGCTGACAGCTGTATCCAATGCGCCTTCGACGTCATCGCTCAAGCGACCGTCTAGAGCCTGCACGTCGAGGAGCACTTCAAGCGGAAAGCGTCTGAGAATCGAAGAGGAGGAAGTTGATTCCGAGATTGAGTTGTGATATGGGTTGTCTGTGTGGATTAGCATGTATACTGTCTTGTAGCAGAAAATGGCTACCCTGTGAACGGCTAGTCCTCTAATATTTTTTTTCACATGCATTTGCCTAATGTAGAGGAACTTTGATGGTTCGAGTTAGTTTTTAATTTAAATCATATTCAGAGAAACCACGCTTAGTCGTTGTACACGTATGATTAGCATTTTCATATTTTGTGAATTAATTAATGTGCTTTTGCGACGAAATATTTTGTCTTCCATTGTTATCATAGAGAAATGTCCTATCCAATCCTTTTCATGCTGAACCCAAACCTTACTCACGAGTCTGACTCACAAAGTGATATTGATAGCAAACAGATAAAGTGTTTTAATTGAAAATGACAATACATATTTGAAAAGAATCTAGGCTTTATGGCAGCACGACGTACTCTACTACTCTAAAAAATATTTTGGTAAATACATAAACGGGGCTCAGAAATCTTGTAAAATTGGTGTGTACAAAACGTATTTGAGAATCTATCAAATTATTATCTACTGTTTTCTTCAAAGCTACTTTTGCTCTCGCTTCAGGTAGCTTTCAGGACGCTTTCTTCAGGACGCAAAGCACGATGGCTGTTAAAAGTGCAGGACATAAACATGGAGCAGTGGAGCCGCGCGACTACCGTTTGGACACCCTACAACCGGAACCGCCCCACGGGAAAGCCACGAGTACGATGGAGGGACGACTTCTTGCGAGCCATTAGCGAAAACTGGTGGAATGCAACCCCCGAATAATACCACCGACTCATCACCATCTGAGCATAATTGCATATCGTGATTATTTGATTGATTGATTGAAGATACCGCAATCTCTACTATTGTGCTTTACGTGTTCTCTATTTGGAATATTTCTAGATGACATGACCAGCTAATTTGCGCAAACAGGAGTAGACAAAAATTTTTAAAAACGTATTCGTTTTCGTTCAAAAAAGTCAAAAATTTTGTAACACTTCAGCTGTCACGCTTTGTTCATGAAGTAACATTACTGCACAGATCCATTATAGAGCTAAGCACGGTCATGTTTGTCCATTCGATAACGTTGTTGGTCGTTTATAATTTTGTTAGAGAAGTGAGCGAATATATGTAGTCCCATTCATTGATACGAAGGAATTTCAGAGTGAATATGATGAGAGTGAATATGATGATAGAATGGTACAAATCATACTCCTATATAAAGCGCTAGCGTGACTGTGATGTCTGTTCAGACTCCGCCCACTTTTGGCCCCGCCCCCTTCCTCGGCCCTCAGGGCCCCGGGTACAGATCAAAGATCAAACTAGAAAGATCAAAGACCAAACTACAAACTAGAAAGATCAAACTACAAACTAGAAAAATCAAACTACATACTACCTTCCAGAAAGAGGGGGAGGGGGGGGGGGAGATTTCGTAATCGAAACCTCCAGAACTTTCCAGAGAGAGGGGAATTGAGAGGGAGAGCGATTTCGTCATCGAACCCTCCAGAAAGAGGGGGGAGGGAGGGGAGAGATTTCGTCATAGAAACGTCCAGAACCTTCCAACGAGACGGGGAGGGAGGGTTAGAGAGATTTCGTCATAGAAACTTCCAGAACCTTCCAGATAGAGGGGAAGGGAGGGGGAGAGAGATTTCGTCATAGAAACTTCCAGAACCTTCCAGATAGAGGGGAAAGGAGGGGGAGAGAGATTTCGTCATCGAACCTTCCAGAGAGAGAGAGAGAGAGGTTAAGGGAGGGGAGAGAGATTTCGTCATAGAAACTTCCAGAACCTTCCAGATAGAGGGGAAGGGAGGGGGAGAGAGATTTCGTCATAGAAACTTCCAGAACCTTCCAGATAGAGGGGAAGGGAGGGGGAGAGAGATTTCGTCATAGAAACTTCCAGAACCTTCCAGATAGAGGGGAAGGGAGGGGGAGAGAGATTTCGTCATTGAAACTTCCAGAACCTTCCAACGAGACGGGGAGGGAAGGGGAGAGAGATTTCGTCATAGAAACTTCCAGAACCTTCCAACGAGGCGGGGAGGGAGGGGGAGAGAGATTTCGTCATAGAAACTTCCAGAACCTTCCAACGAGACGAGGAGGGAGGGGGAGAGAGATATCGTCATAGAAACTTCCAGAACCTTCCAGATAGAGGGGAAGGGAGGGGGAGAGAGATTTCGTCATCGAACCTTCCAGAGAGAGAGAGAGGTTAGGGGAGGGGAGAGAGATTTCGTCATAGACTTCCAGAACCTTCCAGATAGAGGGGAAGGGAGGGGGAGAGAGATTTCGTCATAGAAACTTCCAGAACCTTCCAGATAGAGGGGAAGGGAGGGGGAGAGAGATTTCGTCATAGAAACGTCCAGAACCTTCCAACGAGACGGGGAGGGAAGGGGAGAGAGATTTCGTCATAGAAACTTCCAGAACCTTCCAACGAGGCGGGGAGGGAGGGGGAGAGAGATTTCGTCATAGGAACTTCCAGAACCTTCCAGATAGAGGGGAAGGGAGGGGGAGAGAGATATCGTCATAGAAACTTCCAGAACCTTCCAGATAGAGGGGAAGGGAGGGGGAGAGAGATTTCGTCATCGAACCTTCCAGAGAGAGAGAGAGAGAGGTTAAGGGAGGGGAGAGAGATTTCGTCATAGACTACCAGAACCTTCCAGATAGAGGGGAAGGGAGGGGGAGAGAGATTTCGTCATAGAAACTTCCAGAACCTTCCAGATAGAGGGGAAGGGAGGGGGAGAGAGATTTCGTCATTGAAACTTCCAGAACCTTCCAACGATTCCTCCCTCCCCACATTCTGAAGCTCAAGAAGGGTTCAGTTGTAATGTTTCTTAGGAATCTCGATGTATCATCAGGCCTTTTTAATGGCACTCGCCTCATTGTACAAACCTTAGCTAATGGTACCCTCGGGTTCCACTTGGTGACCGCAAGGGGCAATTCACAATTATTCCCCGAATCGATTGTTATTACGATAAGTTGTCCTTCAAACATAGGCGTACCCAATTCTCTGTCTGCCTGTCATATGCCATCTCAATTAACAAGGCACAGGGACAGTCTTTCTCAAACATTGGCCTCTGGATCCCCACAGAAGTTTTCACACATGGTCAATTGTATCTAGCCCTTTCCCGTGTTCGCTCCAAAAAAAGGCCTTACTATTCAATCCTCATCTAATCGTCTCACCAATATGGTATTCGAAGAAGTGATCTGAATAAATTGCACAAAAAATAAATCTTGGTTGATATAATGCACACAAAAAACTATAAATATAGCCCAAACTAACACACAACCCGGCGTACGCCAGCCGGAGCACGCGCCTTGGCGCGTGCGATCGGCTGGTATGCACATGATCGAACAGCGAGGCACACAAGTCGAATGCGCTCATTTCTTTCCTCCTATGACTGGAGTGACGGTCGTCGCTCCTCCTCCGGCGACAGTAGTCGCCGTCCCTCCTCCACGCGCAGCCATCGTGGTTGATAACGTATTTTTTTCGCACAAAGTGCTGAGCTCACCCGCACGAGGCGCAGCACATCTTGTCCTTGATAACCGGGACCGTGCAATGGCCGGCGGCTTTCCACTTGGCGCAACTGCAATTGTGTCACTAACCCCGTCCTTGCCCCGAGAAATCGGGTACGGTGAGCTGACTTGGCGTTTGCGTCCGTCGTGCAAGGTCCCGAAGCGGTGGTGCCGGATCCGCCCGAACCGCATAGTCCGCACGCAATACCACATAATTGCTGCCTGGAACGATGGATATTTCTCCGCCACGACAAAAGCGATTATTATGACTCACTTGTGCGCAGGGGAGTATAATGAGTTATTGCAGAAGCCGTTTGCAACCCATTTGGAACAGCTGCAAATGGGTAATTGGCATTTACAATTAGGTTATAAAATAGTTCTTACTCCCCAATGCAGCAAACTCACGATGCGTTATCGGTTCCAGAGCATTGCGCTGTGGCTTGAGCGATGAGCGCAGAAATAACGGCAGATAAGAAGAAAACGTGCATGATTGGTAACTGTCAGCTATAGCTGCGACCACCTTTTATATTATGGTTCTGCGAGCCATGTTCTGTTTTCATGAACGCAGCTTTGCAAACATCGTTTGAGACGTTGTCTTGTCCTGTCACTATGTGCGCAGCTCCGCATATATCTGAACATGTCACAAACACGGTCAATTGGCTTCCCGGTGACTCATAATTTGATCATCGAAACAGGCAGTGTAAGATACGGCTTTCGAAAAATGAGGAAGTGTTGTCCATGTGGTTCATCATAGGTGATATATGACACTGTGAAATCACATGCTTCATTTAAGAGTGGCCAATATGTTTGCCGATGGTGGAATAGTCGTCAATACATCGTACTCTATGAATAACAATTGTACGCATTTTCGATTCTCTCCGCTTCTAAGACTACATAGTCGACATCCATCGTCGTGCACTTCTACTCATAATGTACGGCATTACCATTTTCTGATTAAATTATCAATGAAAATGACGGCCATTCCGTAGAGTGATTACGTAAACCGAATCGCAAACAATATACTACCGATAAATAATAAGATACCTTCCACGGACTTTGTCATTTGCTGACTCGACGGTTGATATTTCTAAGAACATGCTCTTCGTGTCATACAAATATCCACTTGAGTGAATTCTCACCGCTAATGGTTTTCATATTTATCATCAAGACAAGTTCATACCGCGTCACATGAATACTATACCTTTCGTATATATTATATACAACTATTTTGCGTTTATTATTCATATCATTTACTTGTTCATTGCAATCTTCTTGATTAGTGCGGTACAATCAACGCAGCTGCATAAGAACTGCAAGTTTGTTCTGGAATTTAAATATTAAATTTATTCGAATAACCATGTCCTAGGTTTCTTCTCACTCTGTGGGGCATGGGGTACCTAACACAGTTCGCATCTCACGCCATAGTGTTTGCATATAATATGACCATTTCTGAGATGCCATTACGCAAACATGATCCTCGTATGATGATGGTAAATCGATAAAACGAAGGCAGAAATTATTTTCAGAACATCGCAGCTACCTCATTGATATTAGCGTGGCATCACAGCTTTTCTGTGAAAGCCTCGAAATCATGATTGCTTCGGAACGAATGATTTCATCGATTCACCCTGCTAATTATCACTTAATCGGGAGAAACAACCGATTGCTTCTTCCTATCATGATTTTGGTATTCACTGCTGCTTTTGCTCAAGGGTACATGTGTGAAGGTATGATGTAAACTCAGGAAAAAACTTTCATTGAAATATGTTTAGTAAATCTTCATTTTGTTACTGCTATTGCCATCTGCACCCTAGAAATAAGCTCACTAACTGTAAGTCGGGTTGTATGATGAGTATCTTACACAAACAATACAAAGATGAACAATGCGGCGGTGAAATATTGCGGAAGGAGGTACTCGGAATTGTATGGAAAGTCCTCCCTTAATGCACGTTACCAGGTATGTCCAGATTCCAAGGAAGGTAACGCATGTTCAGCTCAGGTGAAAGAAGCTTGTGAATTAGCAGTTTCTATGCAGCGAGCATATCTCTTTACTTTCGTATTCAAGGTGAATATCAGGTTTAATTCATGTGTGAATTGTAAAGATGAAATCAAAATAGGTTTTGATGTTTATCATATTATCACATTCTATTTCAAGTTTTTGAACTTTTTTAAATGATGCATGTGCATATAACACGTATCGTTGCATGTATTATATCACAACAATCGTGCAGAATACGGTAAATGTCATCGCAACAATGGGAACCTGTTACATGGATGATGAGCAAAATTGCATCCCCCTCATCATTCCTATGCCTTTTGTGTTCGTGGAATTTATTTACGGCATGGTAAATGATCCCAAAAAATCCTTGAAAATGTCCTTCTTTCAGGGACTAACGGCCTCGTCGGCATTTCTTCTGTGCTCATTCGTTCACAATCACCCGCAATTGACAAAGAAAAGAAGAGTACTTTTAGCGAAGATATGGTGAGAAAAACAGCGTAATGTGCTTCGTGTCTAGTGGTGACAAATCGGCGACCTTATCTTCTCAATTGGCGGCTCTATCGCTACACAATCTGACGAGAGATCACTGAAAATTAGAACCTTTGATGCTGATTTGTCGTCACTAAGTTAGACTCACACGAAGCCCACAGATAGTGAGTTAGTATCATATACGACCCAATGTACTGAAAAATCCTACCGCATAATCTCTAAAGTGCTTTTCAACTCCATCTCTTTATTGCAGTTTCTGAATATTCTCCTTTAGAATAATGTTTCATTCAATCTCCTTCTGCAGGTATTCATCAAGAGCAGAGGAAATATTCACTCCTCCTCGATTGGAATCGGTCGGAGAAGCTTATTTTGATGAATTGAGAAAGGCATGGAGCTGATTTTACTTGTATGGATATAAAGTTGTAAACGGCAAATAGTTATTGTTATTAGGTCAGAAAGTTTCTTTCTTTTCCTTTTTGTTAATTTTAGCTCGACAATTGTGCTTGTTTAAATCGCCAATATGCCATAAGTTAGGGGTGTCCTGGGGCAATATCGTAGTATGTGTGAATTGAACCGGTCTCGTGTGGAAGAAGGGAAAATAAATTTTGAAGCGGAAATTGCAATAAAACATGATTTTCGGTGTATACCGTCACGACCTCCCATTACAGAAAATAGCGAACGCCAAGTTCTACGCAAGAAAACAACGATAGAACAAGAGTTGCTTATTCTTTTAGCATCGAAATAACCGCCCTTCTGACTCTATACAAAAAGGGACGCAGATATATGTCTTGTTTTCAATCTTCAATTATCGATATCAAAGTTACAGAAAATTCAGCTAATTTCTGGATGATGGGATCCTCTCTCAATTTGTATTGGGGACTCACTAGGTATTGTACTTTGATATGCACTTGAATTGACATTTGAAGATCTATCGACTCGACAGCTGTGTGATGGAAACTGTTTTTCGAGAGTTCCAGAACCGTCTGTTGCATCTTCACAAGCGCTTTTCTATTAAGCATGCTGCGATAATTTCCTCGCAATAACTTAATGGTAATCATCAATCATCGTACTTTATAAATGTGACACTGGTTGGACCCTATTACTTCTTTCCACTTTGCACTGGGTTGAGATACAGATGCGATTCATGGTGAACCACTGTGAATTTAGCTTTACTTTGTGTCCCTCATACTGATTGTTCAGCCCTGATATAATGTGCGCTAAAAAGAGCAACAATGCCCTCATTGATTATGTAAAGCCATATGCTGATCGATCAAACAACAAGAATAATATAGGTCAGAATCGATAAGTGTAAAAAAAGAAAGAAACTTTCTGACCGACCTGATAAAATGTGACATATAAGAACACCAACACGCAATCATCTGTTGATATTCACCACATATCGCAACGCTATTACACATTCCCATCGGGAAATGAGATCGTGTACGCTTCGCACACACAAACATAAAATATATCAAACTGAAGTTCTAGGCCGGAACACATTAGTTAATAACTTTACATAACATTCGTTCAATTACAGAGAAATTTCGAAGTTGAAAATGATAATTAGAGATACAAGGGGCAAAAGACAATCAGCGAGCAATGAAGAGGTTGAAAATGTAGGACATTGATAGACAACACCAACGAGATCAGAAGAGGAACGGATATATGGTTGAGTATAATGGTGAAATGCAACGGAAACTGGGTACTGAATCTAGACCTGGGACATCACTCTCATGACACTGATTTATAAAATAAAAATATACTAAAATTTCATTAGTTCTCAATTGTTTGTATCAGCTCGATTCAGACAAGTTCATTCTATGATGGCCTGAATCGAGCACAAAGTTCGCTCTACATCTGACGCAGTGACCCTCTGCACCCGCGTGTTTTCTCACCCGCCAGATATACAATATAGGATGCCGACAGGAGAAAGATAGCCATTACCCTAAATAAAATCACTGTATCACATTTCTTGCAGGCATCGGCGTACAGCAGTAGAGGAGGGCCGAATTGGCGGGTGGACAGAGACGCATCCGTCTGCCCAGTGCTAGTGCCGTTGCGGAGAGTAGTATGATCTCACCGAGCCGAGCGATGCCTCGATCGCCGAATCTGCGAAGAATCCGAGTTTCCACAAATGCATGCGAACTGCTTTTGTAAAGCAGAAACTGGGGGACTCGTTGAAAAAGAAATAGGCAAATCCAATACCGCTCAAAAGTGTGCGATGCTAGCAGACGCGTGTATCGGACTCTCTCCTGCTCAAGAAACTTGTTGCCTTCAGCCGAGATACCGCAAGTATCTGAAAAAAGGGTTTCTTGATTGAGTTCCTATGTGAGTGGATTAAAAGTGAATCGAACCTGGATTCAACAAAATGAGGGCTTTGGAGAGCGCGAATGTGACCGAATCAAGACTGCATCTCGCCATCATCTCAATGAGATCGTTCGGTGAACTGGAAATGCGACAGTGATCACCCGTTTAGCAATGACATTGTTCCGGCCATTTCCTCTTTACTACTGATATTTTTCAATAAATCATGAGCTATCTTCAGCGTGCACATTGACTTCAGCGATCGTAGTATCCAATCTTTCGTCACCGTACCCTGTATCTCCGCCAACGACGATTTTGTCTCCATTCGAGTAGTGCAACTCCTTGCTCTCATTGCAATATGACTCATAGGCTGACGTGAAGACAAAGAGAGCCGTGTGGGTGTCCTCGAGGAGAACACACTGAAAATATGTGAATATATATATATTTTTTTGAAAAACAAAATCAATTACAAAATGAAAGATACGACATGGTGGGGGGACGTACAAACAATACTGTGCTATGAGATAGACCCACATAGACCCCCATTTTGCATGGGCCTCTCTACATTTATTATTGTACGTACGTAATTTCTCACCTTATCGCAAAAAGTGAGCTTCCTGAAGACTGCGTGGCTTTTCGCGTATTCGATGCTAATCGACAGTTCGTAGTTCAGCCAGAATTCAGTTCTTGCGCAGTCGTTGATGAATATCGGGGAATCGCTGATTTCCTGAAAGTTCAGTCTGTTGGTGAATTTTAGAGGGTATCTACCGCACCATCAATGTCTCCTTGTTCTCAATGGCGGGTGGTCGGGTGAGAATATCGAGCAGTGCGCCTCCCTTATATCCTCGACTCTTTCTCAGGCCATGCATCTTCATCTCCCTCTTGAGGAGACCACGAAGCTGGAGGATTAAAATTTTAACAAATATTGTATCATGTCATTTCGTTTTATCTTGTTGTACTTGTTCTGATAACCATTCGATTTGTTTCGTTTCCACATTTTTTGACAATTAAGCTCCAATAAAAATGATTGTATCCTAAATAACTGAGTAAAAACATTTCAACAATCGTTTCAACCATCGTAAGTTAGGAATTCATATCGAATCGCCACGTACCTCCTCCTTGTCTAGTTGACCCTGAATTGATTTGGACTCCTTTTTTGCTGATCCTGAGCAGACCTCGTTCGCATAGAATCCAGAGCATGAGGAGGATGCCTTATCGGGAAGGGTCAATACCTCTTCCAGCATTTGCCCCAGGTCATTCGAGGCAAAGCGGGACGGTGAAATGTCATTCTAAAAAAACGTGAACTTCATATGTTACAAGTTGATCAATGCGGCCTAAAAGGTGAACTAACCGTTTTTCTATTGTGATTGATATTAACTTATTATAAATGCACTTTACTAATCGTTAATAAAATGCTTATGTTCAGAATCGAACCTTCTCGCGTATACGGAAACGTTCCCCAGCGTTGCTGGCCAACAGTGAGTCGTAGGGATTTATTCGGATGTCCCGTATTGCTGCGAAACGAACTTATTGGACGACCTCAACAATCTCTTAATAACCTTTCGTATCCATGCCCGCCTCGACACACTTCCGGAAGCGACATGCCCGGCAGCCGCACCTTTTCTCTGGAAGGTAAAAGTAAAAGGTAAAGTCCGACAAAAATCAAGCGAATTTTACATCGACTAGCGACAACGCTGAAGCCCGTCGATAAGACCAATTGTTGGCCTAGTCTACGAAATCCCTTACTGACTAAGCTTCTAGCGCTTCTTAAAAATGTGCTAAGTGAAATTTTCCTCCTATCTAGAACATCCCTCAGGCACCTCGGGAGGACGACATATGAGTTATACTCGTTTAAGGACGAGGTGAAGCTCACGTTTATCGAAGGAGCAATGGCCGCCTTTCCCACACTTATAGCTCCGATTGCGGACGATCGAGCGACGGAAGAAGGTTTTACTGGAATAATAATGCAAAAGATACGATTGTTCCACAGTAGCTAATCACAGAAAACCCCATTTGCAGCAATCCCTCACCATCCGTTGCAGCTCGGCACGGAGTAGTGCAGCCCGGTCGCCTTGTCGCTGCACACAACGCACTTCTCGTCGAATACACGGATCGGTCTGGGCGGCGCCGGTAGCGGCGAAGCCTCGCTGTCGCTGGCTGAGCACGGTTCCAGAGATGCCGAAAGAGTATCCTGGACTTGTACAGGAGCAGCTTCCATGTGGGCAGTTTCGTGTTGAATTGTGACGACCTGTGGCGGATGCGAGTCGGCATCTGCGGCCAGGAATTGGGTAGAGAGCTGGGCCGTTGAGTCCAGAGACACGAAGGATACGATGTTGAACAGATAGGGATCGAGGGAGATTTCGGTAGGTGTGGTCGGCGCCACGAAATCCGATGCTGTAATGTGGTAAATGTCCGAATGACGACTGACTCTCTTCATTCTACACACTCCCTAGGCATGATGGGGGGAGGGGCTAACATACCGCATGCCATATCTTGCAACAATAGAACCTCTCTCAGCGAAGCTGCAGCGGCTGGTCGTGAAGCAGCTGCCGTGTTTGATCTTGCACTTAGAGCTGATCACCGAACGAATCTGACGATTAGCAAATATCATATCGCAGACCAAGCAAACGGTTGCACTACAACTGTGGATATATAGAATGAGATGGGCTAATGTGTAGGTCGTAATGTTAGATGTGAAAAGATGAGGAAGGAAGAGAAAAGCGCAGGGGAAACGAGGAAATGGAAACGGGCGCGTGAGTCATTGCGCGCAGCCACGTCTATGAGAATTGAAGGATAAGTGTAGGAGACACCGGCTAGAGCAAACACAAAGATTTCGCACGCAGCGTTTGAAAAACCACACGAACGTGTATCCGATCATCTGCGATTGTCCTATTATGAGACCGTGCAATATCAGGCTTTGCGTTACATTACATAGAATAAAGGCGTGGAATAACATCAACGACATATATCTCTGAATTAGAGTAGGGAGAGATTCATAGAACTTGCAGTTCGTTCAGTTGGTGAGAATTACCGAGACAAAATACTACTTTGCCGCCTCGAATTGACGATAATAGACAAGAAGAGGGATCGGAGGGGGGAGGAGAGGAAGGAGAACAAATATCTCCTATTAACGAGTGAAAGTTCGTTGTTCACTCATCACGTTAGCAAGAAAGAACTCTCTGCGCGCGTGCCGATAGATCATCTTTATCCTAAAGAGTGAAAGTGAAAGGATTCAAAGAGGATGAGGCGAGCAGCGAACCAATCGGGCGGGCAATCGATAAACAAGGGAAAATAAGGCCTAGACGTCTTGTTAATATGCAATGGCGAAAGGAGGTGAAAAACATTCATGGGAGACTACAATAGTTTTGAGTGCATCGTTCTTGAAATAAATCGTGGGCGTGTTCTTCTGTATTGACGCGAGCTGACAGACGGGATCCACATCCGCCGTGTTGTTCCGATGATCATGAGAGGATCCCTGATGCCACTTAATTCCGGTTGCACACATGCTTGCTGCGACGCATTCAGGGTTGGGCAAGTCATGATCAAACATACATGTTTCATTGACCATTGATTCAAATCTAGTCTATAAAATTGAAGACCGGGAAATGCGCCGCACATAACTTTAATCAAAACTTGCGTATCTGTATCTCGATGGATAATCATTGGACATCGTAAATACGCTGATGTCCAATGTCACTGTCAAAGCCGAGCACTAGCTGCTCCGGACGGAAAACTTCTCGATAATGGTCAAGACGACAATTAAGTTGTACGGATTCAAAGAGCTGAATGTATCTCCTGCGTCGATCTTACCGAAAACACAAATGACCCAAGCGGTCGATCTCAATACATGCATTTATATGACAGGCAACGTTTTTGAGCGAATCGCTAGTGTGTTCGAAATACCCGGTGAGCTCATCGCTAATCGCTCCACATTGCTCGATATACTTCATAGTTCATTGGAACAACCATTACTTGAGCAACTTCCGTATGATTTGTATCTGATTTCGCCTCTATTTTTGGAAGATCTGAATAATGTGTAATGTTAACCCGTTTCACTGCCAAGGCTTTCCCATACACTTTACTTTTTCAAAGGAAATTTTGTTCCGGTGACATACGCTCCTGGTTGAAGATTTGCATATTCCTTGAACTTGGCCGAGTTGAGAAAATTATCAAAACTATGATATAAATGCAAGCAAGTCAAGTGCATATTTATGCGGATCCATTGTGTTTACGGTTCTCTTGGTGAAGCAGAAGGGAGCACATGCCAGTAGGAAGAGCGGGGGAGGGGAGTGATCAATGGAACAATTGAGGATTGATGGCACATGCTCAGGAGAAGCTGAACATCGCCTGTGTACACCAAAGCGACACTAAATGCAGGAGAGATGTTTTAACACGGAAGTATTAAATGTATATTTTTTGTGGACATAAATACCCTATCATTTGAAATCTACATAGTTAAGCGATTTCGAAAAAACAAAATTTTCCAAAGAGAGGATATGACCTTCGTGCATGGACACGCCCAGGCCATTTGTCTTTCTTAGATACTACTAACACGGATCTTCTGTTAAATGGAAGGAAAAAGGCCGATTTTCCAATAGGAAAAACTTTATGTCACCGATTTTGATGAAAGTTGGTTTATATGCATCATTGGGGTATAAGGAAGATCGATCCAATTGAATTGGTCAAATTCGATCATTATCGATTTTTTGTGATCTACCCTAAAAATTAACTCGCTGAGTATGAATCGTACAGCGAAGAAAAAAGCTCGATCTGCTCGTCTTGTGGAGATCTACAAATTCTTTCTCGGCACACATAACCGACGACGTCGTCTTCGGGGGAAAAAAATGAATTTTTGACTACAAAAGTCAATTTTTTCTCGAGATTTTCCTCTAAACACACCTTTTATTTTATCGATCTACTTCCCAGGCATTCCCAAGATATCACAATAGCGGTCATCATAACCTTTCATTTACGGCTCACTGAGAGCTATCGATCGCTTTTTTAAAAATTGCCTTATTCGACCACTTTGAAGAGAGAAAAGCTCAAATGTACTTTTTCGACAAAAAAATACCAAGTCCGGGCCTCCTCTTAGTAAATCGATATTCCGGCGAACGAGTTACGAGAAATTACGTATGTAGGCATTCTTGGGGATGCTTGGGGAGTAGCTCGGTAAAATAAAAGATTGTGTGTCTAGAGGAAAATCTAGAGAAAAATTGACTTTTGTAGTCAAAAATTTTTAGAGAAAAATGCCCCAAAGACGACGTCGTCGGTTATGTGTGCCGAGAAATAATTTGCAGATCTTCACAAGACGAGCAAATCGAGCTTTTTTTTTCGCTGTACGATTCATATTCAGCGAGTTCATTTTTAGGGTAGATCACAAAAAATCGATATTGATCGAATTTGACCAATTCAATAGGATCGATCTTCTTCATACTACCATGATGCATATAAACCAACTTTCATCAAAATCGGTGACATAAAGTTTTTCCTAGTGGACGGCGTTCCTGCAATTAACATAACATAGATCTTCTGAGAGATTGCATTAAATCGGGACCACACGGGAACAAAAATTTCAAAGTGCTTCGATTTCAATCAAACTATGTCAGTGCATGTATTAGGGACCAATGATTCTTCGTTTTATTGTTTCGTGACCGTACAATCGATAATGCCGAAAAGCCGGCTCTTGAGCCTTAAAAACTTCAAAAAATCGAATCTCTTGTCCAAAATACTCGTTCAAAAAAAACAAACATGATTGCCATTACCTGTTCTTTAAAAAAGCTGTTGATGTAAAAGGTCAAATCGAAGTATCAGAAATTGAAAAATTTGAAATTTGTTTCTGAAAACTTGAATTTCAATTATCGTCGAAAAAATTTTCATTCGTTTAAGTGAGTTCATAACAGAATCGGATTCTACGACCTTTTTTACCCTTGGAACCATTTTCACAACTGCCCGTTTATCACTTCGGGTATGGTTTTTATGGCAAAGTTCATCCAAAAATGGATTTTTTGAAAGTTTTTTGAACATAAATTTTTCTTTCATGCTTTCATCAGCTCTAATGCACAAATTCGGGCGGAAATACGCCAGAATCTCTTATTGTCTGATTTTTTCGAGATGCAAATTTTTCCACTTTTTCCATGACCCATGTTCATGGTCATTTTTCGGTCAAAAAGTCGAAATCGCAGAACTATCTCACTATAGGAGTTTCAGACGTATTTTTGCCTGTAGAAGTCGATTTTCTATGCTAGAGCTCACCAAAATGTGAAAGAAAAAAGTTATGTTCGATAAACTTTTCGGATTCGGAAAGGAGCATAACGTTTTTCTTTCACATTTTGGTGAGCTCTAGCATCGAAAATCGACTTCTACAGGCAAAAATACGTCTGAAGCTCCTATAGTGAGATAGTTCTGAGATTTCGACTTTTTGACCGAAAAATGACCATGAACATGTCCGTCCGCTGAATACGAATTTGTGCATTAGAGCTCATGAAAGCATGAAAGAAAAATTTATGTTTAAAAAACTTTCAAAAAATCCATTTTTGGAAGAACTTTGCCATAAAACCATACCCGAAGTGATAAACGGGCAATTGTGAAAATGGTTCAAGGGTAAAAAAAAGGTCGTAGAATCCGATTCTGTTATGAACTCACTCAAACGAATGAAAAAAATTTCGACGATAATTGAAATTCAAGTTTTCAAAAACAAATTTCAAAATTTTCAATTTCTGATACTTCGATTTGACCTTTTTACCTCAATAGCTTTTTTGAAGAACAGGTCATGGTAATCATTTTAGTTTTTTGAACGAGTCTTTTGGACAACTTTGAAAGGAGATTTGATTTTTTGAAGTTTTGAAGGGTCAAGAGCCGGCTTTTAGGCATTATCGATTTCACGGTCACGAAACAATAAAACGAAGAATCATTGGTCCCTAATACATGCCCTGACATAGTTTGATTGAAATCGAAGCACTTTGAAATTTTTGTTCCCCGGCACCTGCCATTTCTCAGAATACCTGTGATAAGATCATTTCTAAATCGTCGGCCGTTGAGGCAGTACAAATGAGTTTTCAGTCAGACTCCTGTCACCGTACTGTGCATGTACGTTCCCTTCTTTGTTGTGCTATGACTACCCTTTGCGTTGATACAATGTTTTGGGGTATCCACCCACACAAACCGGAACAAGACAATTCGCGAAGTTAACATGTTTCTCGTCCCCATTCTACTCAAAAATAATTATCTGATTTATGTCCAAGTTTCTCAGGAGATATGTTTACTGCAATATTGCATACACATGACATTCATCACGTTGTTTTCTCTTCGGGTGATCATATCAATATGGTTGGGAATAGGACGTGCGATCGTTGATTGAGAATAATGCATCGAAAATCCTTGAACGATATTGAATATATGACTAATGAAGAACGCGTCTATGACCATGCTTTACTCAGTATTCTAGGAGAGGGAGATTCGCACTTAATCTCCACACAGATGGTTCATTGGTGCATGGATTGTTCAATCAAAGCTTTCTATGTCCGTTTTGTGGGTTTTGCCTCTTGTTTTGTTGCTCTGTCTGTATTTTTATGATATCACTGGCGAGAATTAGAATGCAGTCGAAATTTCAGCTCATTCCCGTGTCTTTCCGTGATCAATTACGTGATGTTTCGCACGTCTAGAGAAACTCCGCCCGATGTTTCTCACTACAAAATGCTAACTAACTTCTGAAAATGCATTATAGTTTGTAAACCTTTGCTCTTAGCAGCCACAATCTATAAATAGCTCATAAATGGACCGTGCCTGATCATTGTCATCGATTCTTTGTTTACGCCGGCGTAATTTGGGTTTAGACTTATTTTTTTTCTTCGATTTTTTCGGCTCTGAAAGGGGTCAGCCGACATGAAATTATTAAAGTGCATGCAAGCTCACCAAACTCAGGAAACTTTGTGCCCATGGTCTGGGGATGCACCAAAAAAAATATCATCCGGAAAGCTCATCTAGGATCCAAATGGCGGCTACCCCTGGGTGTGACAAACAACCCCGTCCACCTATTTTCCAAGTCATCTGGGGAATTGAGCCTGCGTCTTCATTTCTGGCAGTTTGGCTTTTAGGCTTTTAGGCTTTCTGGCTTTTAGGCCAATCCGAAGTTCACTTCTTCGAATGAACCGCTTGGGACCACTTTGAGCCGATTTGTCGGCACTAGTTTCCAAAAATGTTGATTTCCGGCCCAATCGGATCTGAAAGTATTGATTTTAAAATCCAACCCCAGAAATTTTATTCGCCTGCTCAAGATACCCCTGGAAAAATAGTTTCAGCAAAATTTATGAAGTGGTTTCTGAAATATTGCTACCGAAAGAATGCAAAAAAATCGAAATTCTACAAAACAGATGCAACCGGCAGAACTCGAACCCGGGATCGGCATAGCGTTGGCCCATTGCGATAACCACAAGGCTATAGAAGCGATGTGGGGGCACGCTCTTGATGGGATATACGACTAGCGAGTGAGTATAATAGCGCGCTCGCAGATCCTCGCATCACATTTTTCAAATAGTCAACGAAGTTTCCTCTGCATTTCGGATTTCACTTTACCTCGGCATTACAATGGCTTTGGACAATAACCTCAAGGGGAAACCTTGATGCCATCTCCGAGTATCCAATCCAGAATTCAAAATGTTTCTGTGGTTTGCCTATTGTGCAAACTACACCATTCTCGCGGTGTATGATGCAAAAAAACATGAAACTCGCAAGATGGTAATAGACCAGTACCAGTCCGGGTCCATGATGGAACCATGTTCAGAGGTAATTTTCAGAGGTTTTATTTTCGTAGTTGATTCGGCCTGTATCTTTTTGGCTCAGTATCACACAGGGTGGCACCAAGTTCGCTTTGTCAAGAATTCACCGGTCGTATACGGTATCGTCGAACATGTTTTAATGTGCCTAGGGAAACCTATTTAACCTCACAGGGGGGTTCAAGGGGGGCTTGCCCCCCTTCCTTGTTTGATGATCGATACTCCTCAAAATATAGAAGCGTCGATTACATAGTTTTGTGAACCTCCGCCAGAACTTGCATATTTCCCTGAACATCTTCAATAATTTTCAGATTAATGGGTCCTAAGCGATCATTCATAACCCACCAGGGTGGTTTAAGGGGGGCTTACCCCCCTTGCGAGTCATATATTAGGGTGGTCCATAAGTTCTGCTGTTTTTTCATCATCGGAGATTCTGATATCTCCCGTCTTTCGTTTTCGACCGATCTTCTAATGGTTTGCCATAATCGTTGAGGGCTTCAATACTCTCTTCAGCGCACACCAACTCAGTTCTGATAGATCAGTAATACAGGCACAATATGACTGCAAAGGCAATGACATTCAACCAAACATAAACTTTTGGTTTGGCTGGCATTCCGAACAGAGAAGCGATACAACCAAAACAATACTACTATTGCAATGTATAATGGTGATATATTAAAGTGATAATAGTGGAACGAATTGGCCACGTAATGCGAACTCGAAATATGATCTTTATTTGAAAATTCAGGATACCCTTTCAGTTAAAAAGTAATTTCACCATCCGTGTACTCTTGGCAATAGAGATAGCTACATCAACTATGTTTAAATTTGAAGTGACTGACCTCACCTATTTACTATATTGTTTGGCACAAGATATCACAATCCCTACAAATATAGTTATACTCTGAAAAACGTAATCGGAAAGCTAACATCGAAATTGACGCTTTTGTCAAGTTCCTGATTCCTATAGGGGCTGGAGGCCGGACCTCATGGGGTTAAAATAATAAGTACCCCTCACCCTATCATTGACAGAAATGGCAAAGTATCAAGATCTCTAGTAGTTGATGTGTATGGTTGAACAACACACACTCCAAATCGCAATTTTCGACATAATGGGGTTTATCGAGATAAATCAATCAAAAAAATCAAAATTTTCCCAAACCTTTTTTTATATCGTACCCCATACGAGTGCCACTTATAAAAGGCATGGTAATTATGCTCTAGTAGGCCCCTGTATACTGATATAAAAACAGGTCGAAACGATTTGAGAGAAGAAAAATATTCGAGCTCAAGTCTCAAGCCCTAAAAGCAGCAAAACTTATGGACCAACCTGATAATATGGTCACTTTTCAGAGTATTTGAATTCTTTTGCGAAAGAATTAATGCTACGCATCAATAAAAGTAAATGAATCCACTTCCCGTTGGGAAGTGCGATATTCAGTTTGGGACAAACTCAAACCGGGGGTGAATTTGGGTCCTCTCCTCATCCTCTCTCGCGTATTAAAACAATCCAGATCTCAATAAAAGATGATGAATCTTTTAAATCTGATTTCAATAAAAGTATGGGAATCACATCTTCACCCAAATTCGCGCCTGGGGTTTCGAGCAAACACACGACTGTGATCGAATATTGCGTGATCAAATTCCCGTCAAATTCCCGTAGGACATTGTCCTTGATTTATGAATTGTGTCAACTTCCGTAAATGAGTATGAAAATATAAACAAATATATTTTATCGCAGTTACTGTATGATTTTTTTCCAAGGCACATTTGGTGTGCATGTGATTAAATTGTAGTATTATTTAATTAACAAATATATTATAACACAATAGCGCGAATCTGTTTGACTTATTCAGAAAGTAATGCCCGGCGAACAAATGTCGAGAAACACCAGGCGCGAATTTGGGTAAAGATGTGATTCCCATACTTTTATTGAAATCAGATCTAAAAGATTCATCATCTTTTATTGAGATCTGGATTGTTCTAATACGCGAGAGAGGATGAGGAGAGGACCCAAATTCACCCCCCGTTTGAGTTTGTCCCAAACTGAATATCGCACTTCCCAACGGGAAGTGGATGAATAGTATGTTCTATCTCGGCAACCGAAATGATTCAAAGCATGTAAGGTAAGGCTGCTATGAGTAATCAAGTACTCGCCATTGCGGTGTTTCTAGTGTGCTGCCCCAGCTTACTGCTGCGCAAACGAGGTTCAACAATAAGGGATTCTTGTGATAATGAGCACTCTAATTACATTTAGCCGCCGCCACACACTCCTCCACAGCAAGTCTACAGAAGACTCCAGCTAGACCCCACATTGATAAGAATATCAGCTCCTGAAGAAGTGATCGAGGCATACGCGAGAAGATGAGAATCACAAGTGGCGAATGAAGTATAAATGATAATTGGTGAAGATGTGGCCAAAACAATTGATTTTACATTCGTAGTTCGACGACAACACTAGGTGGTGTAGATGGTGATGCGGAATTATCGGTGAAGTATAGGCGGCTCAAATTTCTGGAAATTTATCCAGAAAACGGAATAGTGATGGATCGATAGATCATCTTGCATTAATATTTTTATTATTATTCTATTTCTCAATTGCTAATGACAAATTCTTTTTTTCAAGAGCCTCGAAATGGAAGCGATCTTATCACAAATTACGAACGATGACGAGCCATTATATTACCGCCTACAGAGTAGGATTGGAAAATGAAGACCTCGAAAATTAGATATACTTGTAATAATGTCGAAATAAGGCATCATTAGGTGTTTTGCACCATATTGGATGCAGTTGTGTGCGTGTCATTATCGTAAATGTGACCGTACAACATGCCTCATTTGTCAGCTAAACAATATTGAAAACCGCACATTTATAGTGAGGAGAAGAAAAGAATCAAGATGCATATATTCTGGTTATTCAGATTTATTTATGTCGAAAACTTACATGATTAGTTAAATACAAATTCACCAACGCATACTTCTAGTACGGATTCATTATGAACACTTGGGTAGATGGACAATGCATTAGCATAGTTTCGGGGAAAAGAATGGGTGCACATTAATCCTGGAGAGGTCACTATCCGTGCTCATCAACATCGGGTCGGTCGACTTATCCCTCCTCTTCTTCTTCATGCGCCTGTTCTGAAACCAGATTTTGATCTGACGCTCCGTGAGATTTAGAGTGGCTGCGAGGTAGGCCTTGCTATCTGCGGTTATGAACTCGGACATGCAGAATTCCTGTAAGCTTGATAAGTATCATCGTGACAAGGGGCGGGTGAACAGTCATTATTCGGAACCCGATGATTAACATGATTCTAAGAACAGAAGTTCCAGAAAAAATGGCCATAGCTACATTGCACCCTATCACCTGCTCCAGCTCAAGCTTTATGCTGCCCGAGTACGCGCTGCGATACTTGCCATGCGAGCGCACGCAAACTTATGTAATTGCTTGATTGTGGAAGTAGTGAATGATACAATTTGCCGCTTCGACAATAACCTTCAACACAACTGTGCGTGTTCATGTTTTCATTATCGGTCCAATCCCCGATTTCCTAAAAAATCTTATCGCTTTTAAGCGCGCCGACTTTTCGTCAATTTATGAGTGAGAGGAAGCCAGCGAGCTATCAGTAAAAATAAATCAGCCTCTCTATTACACGGACGTCACTGATAAGATTATGCTATTAATCAAGAAAGATTCTGCACTAATCAAGAGCAGGGAAACAATTTCCAGCGAAACGATCGCCAACCGTGTTCACATCACAGATTACGATGATTCTGATTAACTCACTGTTCGTGCCTGGACCAATCCTGTATGGTAGCGTTATCGGATGAACTGGAGTCTGAACGGGAGCAGGAGTCGAGGCTGCAAAAAAAAAACGAAACTGTGCAAAATTCGAATAATTAAATAAAAAATCAAATATTTCGAATAATATTCGCTCACAATAGTATTCGTATATTATACGGTTACTATTGACAAGATCGTGTGGGTTGGTGCCAGCAACTCAAACAGGAAATTATTGTACATATTAACGCAAGTAATCCGTTGTCAGTTTTCACCCGTAACGCAAGTCATAACATCGTTTGAGTAGCACATCGAGGCGACAGCGGTCTCTACTGAATGCGCTACCTGCCCTCGCGCCTGATCCAACGAGATCGTCGGATACGGGTCGAAGGTGTGCCATATCTGCTATGAAGATCTTTCATAGAAACCCACTACTCGATTGACAATCGTCGTGCGACGAACCGTAGGCTGCTCGCATCCGTCCGTCGTCGGGTCGATATACGCGAACGCACCGTAGTTACTGGTCACCCACGACGCTAACGGATCGCCGAAACACGGAAGCGAACTGAAAAATGTACGAAACGAAACTGTGGAAATTGTTGTATCTGGCAGCGGTAACTCACCTGTGTACAGGGTAACAATTGCTAAAGGAAACTCCGGCAGATGCCCATTCCTCGCACACAGTAGCAGTTGCAAACATATAATGTTGTTGGTAGCTGCAGGGGGCGAGATTGCATTAGATATCATATATGGTGGATAAGAAACGATGGAGATAGAATATGGAAGAACAAATAAGTGAGAGAAATATAGGTCAACTGTACTCATTCACATACAGTGGGTTTTAACGCACGACATGGCATTATACAAATATAACCAACTATTAGAGTGAAGATGAATTTGGCTGCTGCCGATGGCAACAATGCGTTAGAGTGAATGTTATCTTTACAATCGCAGCAATCAACTATCTTGCTCCCCTCCAATTTCGTAGTCTGCGCACTACGACCAATTGTTGCACGCTTGCACGATACAACATTAGGATTCGATCACATCAAGGTAAACTCATATACTAAGATTATATAGGCTAATTAGGGAGCTATACTACTTCTCAGAGTGATATACCGTCGATCATTGATATCCGAAGCCGAATCACTAAAACGGAATTCCATGTGGAACACTTCTCGTGCATGGTGGAAAATACTATCTCCAGAACCGCGCATCGTTGAGCGAAAAGGCCGAGTATTTCTGAAAGATCCTGATGAGACGAGAATATTTATGTTGAAAGGTTATATTGTTTACAATTTGAAAAAAAACAGAAAATTTGAAGAGTGCTTATTTATATGATGTACCGTAATATCACTACGGGAATGTAACATCGATTGTCGAATGATTTCGTTTACTGTTGGCACGTTGTGCGAATTTGTTCCCTCAGTACAAAATGAGTGCATCGGTCACGAAAGCCAGTCATCGCAGATACTCACATCACTCTAGGAAAAACGACGAGACTCGAGTTACTAGACATGCTATTTCAATCGGCAGATGTCTCAACGAAAAAGAAGATTAGCTGTTCGGCGAATTGTCGGAAAAGTAACCACGTTTCTTGCACGTATCGTCATCAACAACATCGTATCATCGCCCTCTCTTATCCCCGCGCTGAGCGGTCGTTCCCCCATTTTGTCCCGGATTAGTCAAATCCACCCCTCTCCCTCGTCTCTCTCCCCGCTCGCCTCGCCTTCGACTGCTCCTACTGCTGTTCGAAGGTCACCTCGCCTCTGTTAGCTGGCACAGTGGGAAGCCGGCGATGGGTGGTCGTATCCCACCTGACGAGGTGAGCTAGTCTTCTATCTCCCTCGCTTCTCCCCCCTCCCTCGCGCGATGAACACTGGTACTCCCACTAGAGTCACTATCAAGCCTCCCCTCCCTGCTGCTGCTCATGGTCCCTCCTTTGACCCCTCCAAGTTCGCGACCCAGGAGAGCGTAGATGAACTGGCAGTGAAGTTGGATAGAGTAGAGGGTCAATTGGCCAAGATTCTTGCCCTCCTCGAGTCCTCCCCTCCCTCTGTCCCTCCTCTCCTATCCATCCCCTCTACTCTGGCGTCCCTCCATCCGACTCTCGATCTGGCACGTCAATCTGGCACGTACGAAGCGAGTGCACAGGCGATCTCTGACAAGAACAGATTCGCAGACAAGGAGACTCGTGCTGTGGTGATTGGAAGTGTGGAGTCGAAGGGAGATGGACTACAGATGGAAGCTGGTGGGCGATCTGGTAGAGTACTGTGGCTCGAATGAAGTGAAGAAGGCTTGGACCGAGGGAGGAATCGAGTTCAAGAGACATCCCTCCGATCGGCCTCCTGGATCTCGCCCCCTCAAGATATCATTCAAGGATCAGAAGACTCGCGACTCTTTCCTCTCTGGCATTCGTTCCAAGCACGGACGCCCTTCTCCCCTCGTCTCTCCTTCCTCTTTTATCCGCAAGGACCTCACCCCCACGCAGCTGCTGATGGAGAGAGATGCCAGGAAAGACGCAGTAGCCAAGAATCTCTTTGCTGGCCATCTTCAATACGGTGTCAGGGACTACTCTCTCATCACCTGCCGTAATCCTTGTCCTCTCCCTCCTCACTACGGCACCCCCCGCGCATCCCGATCCCAGTTCCCCGCTGCCGATATCTCCTCTCCAGGTCTCTCCCTCTCTTCTACTGCCCTCAACGAGATGACCGCCCTCTCGGGCTCTCCTCCTCCCACTTGCTACATCGACAACGTGATCACTCGGAAGCGCCAGTAGGACAGGAGCAGCAAGGGTACCCCCATTTCCTCTCTCTTGTCCCTTTTCATTCCACCCACCTCGTTACCATCTCCCCTCACATCCATTTCATCATTCCCACGTAATCCCTCTTGTAACTTCCAAACCCCTCAATGCCCCTCTAATCTTTCTGTATACTATGCAAATTGCCGTTCTATTCATTCAAAGAGCGCTCATATCTCTTTTCATCTCTCCTCATTTGACTATCATCTGTTTGCACTTTGCGAGACCTGGTTAGATGCAAATGATAGCGATGCTCTCTTGATTAGTAACTCCCCTGAATACTTTGTTTTTCGTAATGATCGCGCTCTAACAGATGATTACGGTAGAGGCGGCGGTGTTGCATTGATTACCCATAACTCTCTTTCCCCTGTTTTCGTTTCCTCTCACTGTTCCCCTCTTTTGGAGTCCATTGTAGTTGATTTGCATACCAACCACTCCCCAACCCTCCTTTTTCGTAAGATTAGAATAATCACCGATCCCCATCCTCCCATTCCCACTCTCTTGTTTCCTTTCTTACCTTCCTTTTCCCTCTGATCTCCGATGATTTTCCCTGTGTGATGCTAGGAGATTTCAATTACCCTCATGTAGATTGGTTGTCGCTCACTTGCTCTTCTCAAAACGACCTCATTGATTTTGTTTGCGATAATCATTTCTCCCAATATGTAACTTTCCCGACGCGTCTTACCAATTTCCTCGATCTAGTATTTTGTAACAGCCCCATTATCCATAAAGTTTCCCCCGCACCCGCTCTTAGTGACCATGTTAGCATAACGTTCAACCTCCGTATTCCCTCTCCTACTCCCCGTAGGATCCTTGCTTCTCGACTTTACCGTTCAGCTGATTGGGAGTCTATTAATGATCACATTTTTCACCACGACTGGACAATTGCTCTCCGTGACCTTAGTGCTGACGAGTCATATATCTACTTCGCTAACTTTATTAATAATCTCCTTGATTCGTTTGTTCCCCTTTCCAGACCCTCTGCGTTCTCAAAATACCCCCGAAACGTTAGAATTCTTTATGGTAAATGTAAAAATCTGTCTAGGATTGCCCCGAATAGTGTCGCTTGTCGAGTTATGTCTGATCGTTTCAAATCTGCTTTACATAATTATCACTGTTACCTAGAGAACCGTAATGTTACGACCGTTAATCCTAGTGCATTCTTTAAATTTTGTACTGGGAAGCTTACAGCTCCTAGATCTACTCCCTCCGCTATTATCGATTCTAATGGAACCACTCTAATTAGTAATGATGAGAAGTGTGTCGCTTTTTCTCAGTTTTTCTCCTCTGTGTTTTCAAACCCCCAGCCCTCTCCTCTTCCTCTCCCCACTCCTTCCATCACCTTTGACCTACCCTTTGTTTCAGAACTAGATATTATCTGTGCTTTCCGTAGTTTAGCGCCCAAAATCAACATCACTCCTGACAACATTCCCAGTATTGTTTTCTCTAAATTTAAATTCTCACTCATTTCTCCTCTTTTGATTATTTTCAACAAGTCACTCATTACTTCTGAAGTTCCCTCTCTGTGGAAACAAGCTTTAGTAAAACCTATCCTAAGAAAACCAGCAATTCTGTTGTCGATTTCCGCCCCATTTCCCTCACTTCATCCGTATGTAAAGTTTTTGAGAAGCTTCTGATAGATAAGATTACCACTTTTCTCGATTGTAATAACCTATTTGACCCCCGCCAAACAGGCTTTCGTAACGCTAGATCTACTTCTACCAATCTTGCAGAGACTTTCTCTCATTATTTACGAATCTCTAGGACCAGTTCTTTTGACACTGTGCATATTGACTTTAGAAAAGCATTTGATAGTATTGATCACCGACTTTTATTGTTCAAACTATCTCAGTTAGGAATTTCTGACCATCTCATTGCTTGCTTTAACTCTTACCTATCTAACCGCATCCATTCTGTTTTCATTGATTCTTCGTTCTCCCCTCCCTCACTAGTTCGTTCAGGCGTTCCCCAGGGATCGTGTTTGGGACCTCTCCTTTTCATTCTCTTTATTAACGATATCGCCAATGATTTCCCCCAGTCCATCCATTCATATTTATCCATATTCCATCCATATTATCCATATTTACGCTGACGACTTGAAGTTATTCTCTGAGTCTCCTAAGTTTTCTGATGATTTGCAGTCCGCCCTAGATGTTGTTTCTGATTATGCTTCCCAATGGAATTTAAGTATCTCTGAGACCAAATGTCACATTGTTCATTACGGAAAACATAATCCTCGTATAAATTTCACAATCAATAATGTTATCTTAACTGAACCCATTGTTAAAGATAAGAAGAAACATTGTTAAAGATAAGAGAAAGTTATTGAAAGGATCTAGGAGTTCACTTTTCTCCCTTTCTCTCCTTCTCCTATCACATTTCTGAAGTAGTTTATAAGTCTCGTTCTATAATGAATTTGATGTTCAAGTCCTTCCACAGCACTTCCCCATCTTTGTACTTTAAGGCATTCACCACTTTCATTCTTCCCAACCTTGAGTACTGATCAATCATCTGGAATCCTATCCATTCTGTAGAATTGACCAAAGATTTAGAAAAAGTTCAACGCGATTTCACTCGTAGATTGTACTACCGTTGTGGTCTACCTCATGTTTCTTACATCGACCGTATGCGCATCCTGAACCATTCACCACTTGAACAACGTAGAATTTTTTTCTGATATTGTCTTTCTACATTCAATACTTCACAAGCGATATTTACTCGATGTATCATCTCTCCTTATTCATGCCCCACTAGTTCGTTCTGTCCGTAATGCTCATCCTTTTAGAATATCCTTGCCTTTCCTCCCTCATATTATCTGAATCAGTAGCTCTTTCCCATGAATCATTCCGTACTTTTATTACCTCTCAACCACCCTCGTTTTTCCCCAAATCTGTTATCCATAATTGGCTCACCTCTTGATCTGGAACTATTGATAACGCAAGATACTGAATAAAAGGTAAAGGTAAAGGACACCCGTTTCTCTAGGCACATTCGTCCTGCGGGTCTCCTGCGGGTCATACTGAATAAACATGTTAAATTCGCAATTTGAAAAATTTGACAAAAAAAAATTTGACTTTCCTTACTTTTGTTAACATTATATTCTCTCGGATTTGGAAAGATCGGCCAACCGTATAACTTTTATGAGATATTTTAGTTTTCGATAGTGAGTCAAGGAGACGCCTATTTACAATATATGTGAAGAAAAGAGACTGAATGTTGTATTTTTTGTGCTAAAATAATTGATTCTGCCTACCAAAACACTGCATGTCAGCGCCAATAAGAGGTAACTGAAGTGAACGAGGAACGGACCGTATCCTGAACATAAATATTCATTTAAAAAAAACATTCAAAAATAGAATAATAAACAAAATAATAAATATAAAAATGAACAAAAAATAATAATAAATATTCCGTCCTATGTATGCGTAAAATTCGTACCTGACAGCCATAGCGCACCATTTGAGAAACCCAGAGCCATATTAATTGATTCACTAATGAGAATCACGAGGAAGGTCGAACATGAATTCCGTTCGTACCTGATACCAAACGAAAGGTTGTTTTATCATGTGCGAGTGACTTACCACTGCCAGTAGTGATTTGCTATGAGAGTCTGGGCGCAGAATGACGCCGGTGTGCAGAATTTCATATTATTCAGAAAATATATTATGCAAAAAATCTTATAAAACGCACATTCCACAATAGTAGCCCATCACTAGATCTCGCAGCAAATCCGCTGCTAGCAGAAGAGGATCATCATCGAAATGAGAATTGTTGTTAATCGACACATTTTTTAATTGACAAATTTGTTTTTTGTTGTTGTTTTTTTATACTTCAGACTACCCTCTTTTTTATTAACAAAGAATAAGTAGGAGTAGTTAGTAACAAACCGGTAAATGGAATACCGCTGATCTGGTAGTAAATCAGAACGAAACGAGCGCAAATTCCGATTGCGTACATCAGACTTGTCAAGCACACCTGACACCGAAAGTTTCTGTGAATCGATCCTGAAAAGTTCGTAGTTATTATAGCTGGAAAATATATTAGTAATAATCAACTCTTACCGACTCGACAAGCAGCAATACAAAACAACGGAAAAATTAAGATATAAATGAAGCAAATCATAATCTAAAGATAGTTTTCTTGGCTCGAAATGAGTATGCGAAGAAGATACGAAAATAAAACGAATTGTTCGACCTCAGCAATCAAAATGGAGTTGAACGTGAACGGTGCTTGATTCATTATAGTAGCATTTATGCGAACCAGATGTTGTCGCATCTTTGCAGAAAATATATGATTGCTGAATGATGACGCACGTACGTTTGGCCGATGCTATTTTCAGTGAATCGCAATAGATGGGACCGTCCCACATGTTAAAAAAGTTAAATCATAAAATTTGGTAAAATTACAAATTTATATAAATTAATGTATTCGAAATTCGAAGGCCGCTCTTCCGAGCTAGCATAACTCGGATGATCCTCTAGGTAGATTTCAGTACGAATGAATAGACTCCTCAAACATATCTTCAAATTATCGAAAAAGTTTGCACTATTGAATAGAGGTCAGAATTTGAGTGGAAGCTCGTTTTCTACCAGTCTAAAGAGAATTCACACAATTGAAATTTAATCTAACTAACAGTGGTTAAAAAATTTGCGAGTATGCGATTGAAAAATTTCGAATATGATGATTTTCAATACACAACTTTAAGAGCGATGCGCAAAAACGAATTATTATGAGATATGAATGAGATATGTTCACTCATCTGGTAAGCAACGGATTAGTTTCTCTCACGGGGATAGTATATCGCTTAGCACTTAGAATTTGATATCAACGATTCCCTTCGCTACAGTATTCCATAGATACTACTCTCATTTTCATTTGATTTATCAAAGAATCAATTGTCAGGTGATTTCGAGGGTTAAGTGAAACAATCTGATCACGATTACCATTATGTGATTCACTCGAGACCGAACAGACTTGTCACTGGGGAGATAAATTCAATCGTCAACAATGATAATACAAAGCCATGACATATAGGTCATCTCGCTAGAATTTAGTAATGAAAAATCTAGTATGTAATGATCTGCTAAAATCGACTATATTGCGGACCGGAAAAATAAGAAGATGATGATTCGTACTTTATCTTGTTACTGAACCGTTTAAACATTGTTTCACTTGTACTCGCCTCTGGCCGGCTTCGAGCGCTTTGCTCTTCCAAAGCAAAAATTGAGATAGGAGAGGATCATCATAGGCTCCAGCTTAAATCTATCGATCATCATCTATTACAGATAAACAAATTTAGAGAGCCGTCTCTTCCATCTAGTCTCTCCACTCACCGCTGGCGTGTCTTCTTCTTCTTGTTGCTCGACTAGGCGGGGCGGCGTCCCACCCTGTCGTTTAGCCATGAAAGGAGTTAAATTGGTCAATGCAGTGGATAAGCTGATGCGCTTCCTGAATCCGAGTTGCACCATGAGAATAAATGGTAGGAGCTTGATATGCGGAAGGATTAGTCAATTCCAGGCTGCACTTATGAAACATATTCGTTGCTCAGAAGGTAATGGCACAACTCCGAGACGGTGACAATGCCGCCGCAACCCGTCGTAGGAAATCGTCATGCTCATTAATTTTATATACCGAATTCGCAAATAGATTAATCGTAAATATTCTGAAACAGCGAGGTCGAATTCGCATACCTTCCTTGGAGTTATGATAATTCTCTGACGGATGGGGCTGTCGGGGAAGGCTGCTTCCTCTGCGGCCGCTGCACGGTCGTCATCAGCTGCTTATGTTGATGACCGGTGATGTGAGTCAGCGAAAAAGTGCATGGGACAGAGCCCGTGTTCGATGAGGTTGATGATGAAACGGAGACGATAGGAGAGGGAAAGATTACTACAAAATTTGATTCCCACTCATTAGAATACGATGTCCGATCGATGATTTTTCACTTTGATTGTAGTTTACCAGTGAGCACAGTATAGGGTGGATTTGTGAAGGAGAAAGTGATTAACGCGAGATCCCAACATCAAATGAACTAACGTGGATCAGAGTGACGGACGATTGGGGTCTCGTGAGGATTCACTAGTGGATCTCCGCTTGTAACTGGGAGGAATCCGGTCTGAACATAAATCTGCTACTGAACGCTTTCCGTGGCATTGTCGATTTTGCATCGTACGACTACCACGATCCCAACCTGCTCTAGGACAGCGGTCTGATGAAATGGATCGAGCGGGATAGATGAAGTTGAGAGGCAGGGAGGACTGGACGAATCACTTGCAGCATACGTTTTCATTCGTCTAACTCGAAGAAAGTCACTTTTCAGCGTCCGTCCACATCAATGAGATGCCGTACATCGTGGGTTTGCAAGCACTGGGAGAATTCGAATGGACTCCGGAGGAGAGAACGCTGACGGAACGAGCGCGTCAAATGATGATTTCATTCATCAAAGATGGGTCAGTATTTTATATCCGAACCAACTACTATCTCAAATAGCATCTAATTCGATTTCATATCTTTAAAAAAGTGTGCTTGAAGTGGTGTGCTACCAAGTCCAACTGTGCAGATAAATCTATTCTATTCTAATTAATTACGACATTTTCCATTACAGTAAGCCCTCAGTCGACGGCCCTCTTTCACTTCCAATTCCAACGCTCCTTTCGTACGCATTGCATCTCCTCAATGGAACACAGATGAAGGCTTCTTGGAGCCAAATTTGAGGTCGGTATCCTACTTTGACATTCATGTTTTGTTTCTGACTTGTACAATAATCGACCTCTAACTGTCGATGCTGTAGCTTATCACATTTTGAGATTATTAACTGTTTGTTGACTGTTTTGGATTGTATTGAATTGTCTATCTCAGGTTCTGGAGGGACGTAATGATCAAGTATTCGTATGACTTTGTTCGGTTCAAGAATCGAACAGTGATCGGCTATGATCAACAAGAACGCGGAGAGCTGTGATTATGGAGAGATACCGCCGTTTACGTCTCTAGTTTTAAAACATGTTATCACAATTGGGCAATCAATATTTCTAATCACTATTATGTTTATTTCGCGCATAAAGTATGTCGCCTCACTAATTTCCTGTTGTTGCATTTCCCACACACATACAAACCATCCATACCTCAGCTCTCCGCACTATGGCTCAGATTATGCTGAATATAAGACCATTTTAAAGCCGGGTTTCGGCGAGAGCTGGTGTTTTAGTCTTTTCACACACATACTTGTTTCGTTGATCGCACATGACCAGTGATCAATGACGCGTGCGAGCGATAACGTTAGCAAACATACTAGACTCTGCTCTTTCGTATCTTTCGCATCAAAGTATCAAATTCGTTGTCTCATAGTTTTCGTCCCAGTTTAATGATTTATCACTATGCTTGTGATTATGAAACTTCGGTGCTCACATACTTAAGCGCAGATTTTGAATGGAATATATTGAAAGCAATAAATAATACGATACATAAAGCAGTATAAACAAATAAATAAATGCATTAATTGATGAATAAAACAAAGGAAAATGAGATCAAAAGAAGGTAAAGCGAGCGTGACAGAATAAGATAAACACTTCAAGGCGCAATGGCGGTCAATGTTTGCTAGTCACATCCCCTTCCACTCCTTGAATTGAATCACTTGGCTTCGCAGGTATCTGATTGGTTATGTAGAGTAGAATGACATTTGCGGGTGGTCGGCGTCTCACTTGTTTGCCCAGTGCGAGTGTAGTGCCGAGCAAAAGAATAGACTCGGCGAGAATCGAGGCTCCCCGACTGCCAAACCTACTAAGAAATCAATCAGTGAGCAATGTTGAGTAGCGGAAAAATGGTTCATAATACCGTTCGAATGTGTACGACACTAGAAGTAGTGTCTTGCGGTCTCGTTCTTTGTCGAGAAGCGTCTTTCCCTCGTACGAGAGCCCGAACACATCTAGGCATGTGTTTTCAATAACAAAAACTTATCTACTATAACGTGAACATGCAGCCAAATATAGGTTATTTTTTAATCTTATCTGGATTCAGTAGAATAATTGCTTTGGACAGTGAAAATGTTGCTGGATCAAGACAACATCTCGTCATGATATCAATGAGATCCTTGGGGGATCTGGCAATGTGATAGCTCATGAATAATATTGGCCGAGATTCAGTATGCATACTCAGCTAGCGTACCCTGTGTCCTCGCGAAAGACAATTGCATCGCCATTGGCGTAGTGGAGTTCATTGCTCTCCTTGAAATACGCCTCGTCCGCAGCAGTGAAGATGAAGAGTGCGATGTGGGTCTCTTCCAGAAGAACGCACTGTAATTACTCTAATATTAATGCACCTTTTGTCTTCCTTGTTTTTATCGTTTATCACCAATTTGTGCACGTATTTCTGGGTTTGTATTCGATTCTGAGAAAATCGGTCTGTGAGCGAAATGATTCTAGATTGCCGTCTTAGATTCTTCCCCCGCTTCAAGGAATCTGAATCATAAATTATAAATTGTTAAGCTATGTAGATGTTTGTTGCAATAATGCTACTTAAACACACACATTTTTTATGTTTGATTTTTAAAAAATATTCTATCAGGTTGGTGCGAAAGTCTTGCGGTTTTTCGGGCGTGATGTTTGAACGCCAATATTTTTCTTCTCTCAAATGTTTAAGACCGGCCTTCATAGCATTAATTAGGGGGATGATCGAACGTTATCACAATGAGCTTAAGTTATGACACGCATCCGAAGCGGGTGAGAAATTGAGGTCTGACCAACTTTCAAATTTTGAAATTTTTTAAAATTATTTTTTGAGTATTTTTACTTCGCTGAGATTTCAAACTACGGATTGTTACTGGGTTTTCTAAGAAGCCCTATCTGTGCTATATCTCAAGCCAAGACCGGTGAGGCCCTCGATTACCTATGGCTTTAGTTCCGGTGATTGCATCCATGTCTCACAAAAAAAGTACTGAATTTTTGGCTCAATTCCCTGGATTGATAACCAGAGAGATCGACCTGCACTGAAGTACGCTTCATTCACACACCATGAGGCTATTTGATGATGAAAACCTTTCGGACCCTGTTAACCTCCTCGTTCAGAAAATATGAAAATTCCAAAACTAAAATTCGTTTTAATAATATTGAAAATCGTGATTTTTAGGATGCGAGGTTGAAGTAAACAGCTCAAAAACTAGACACATCAAAAATCTGTAATTTTGAGCATTAATAAGGTAATGGTTGCTCTTTATTAAGGACCTATAAGATCTGGCCTTTCATTCGAAGAGGCCTCAGAAAATTGACAAACGTGCTGATTTTGATGTTCCAATTCCGAATACTAAAAAAAAAGTCTGGCAAATACTACTCTCGAAGGGATAGTGGTATCTTCTCCCAATTACAATGATAAATTGTCTAGCAGAGCTTCTTCATAACGGAACATCATTGAGATGCCAATCTCATTCGAGGCGAATACAAGGCCAAATAAACTTAGTTTGATCTGGCTCAGAGAGCTTTATCTCAAACTACGCGCTTATCTTGAGAAGAGCTTGCGTAGCAAATATGTCCCACTAGCACCACTGCGAAGTATTACCATCATATATTGCAACTGTGGTTTGGTTTTGGGCCTATCACTTCTCTCCACGAAACGTCAATCACATAAGTATGCCCATGTGATCGTTAATATCGCTGACATAGCAGCTCAACCGTTGCCGTCTTATTGAATGGCCAGATCTGAGTTAACGTGCGATTAAGAGAGCATGGAAGCCCTCTACGATTAGGGAGAGACAAAAGGTGATCGGTCTAAAACGAAAGATGGGAGGTGTCAGAAACTCCGAAGGTCAAAAAACCGCAAGACTTTCGCACCAACCTAATATCTCCGAATATACTAACCTTATCACAAAAGCTGAGCTTCCTGAAGACTGCGTTGCTTTTCGCGTATTCGATGCTAATCGGCAGTTCGTAGTTCAGCCAGAATTCAGTTCTTGCGCGGTCGTTGATGAATATCGGGGAATCGCAGATTTCCTGAACAAAAAGTTTTTGTAGATACAAATCATCTACATGTCTAATTTGTAGATAGCTTGTCCATCTACGAGATGTTTCGATGATCTCACATACTGAGTGCATTCGCGGAATAATCTTCGAATGGCGTCATACCTCGAAACATTGCGCAAATTCGGGAGAGTCAGGTTCCGTTTTGTTATAATTTGAGTGTAGATATATGAAATACTATTTGCTATTTCTGATTCCGCAAATGCACCCAGTAACTGAGATCGTCCAGACATCATCTTCTAGACGTCAAGTTTGTGGATGTTATTTAGAATAACGACAATGTAGACGAAGTGGGACGCCTGGAAGATCTCACGTACTGCATTTGCTGAGTGCAACTGAGTTCAACTGAGTGCATTTGCGGAATCAGTTATAACAAATAGCTTTTCTTACAGCAACACTCAACTCATGACAAATCGGAACCGGAGTCTTATGAATCATCAATCTTTCGCTTGTCCAAGCGAGGTATAAAGCCATTTGAAAATGACAGTTTACGATTAGTTATCACTTCATCACTCTGAAATATTCTGGTGTCAACAACGGATTATCATCGAATAAGGAAAAGGACTCTGTACAAATGTGAGCACAGATTCTGACTGTGTTATTGAGCAAAGGATATGAATGCATGAAATATCATGCGGGTTTTCGCGATTGCGATACCCGACGTCTGTTCGTTGAGGACCATTTGGGGGTCAAACAAGTCATATTTTCAAAGATATCTAACTATATGGTTTTCTGGATCATTTTCACACTTAGAAACCGAATTTCTATATTAGAGCTCGTGAAACTTCGCTAGAAAAAAGTCTTTATTTTTTCGATCCGATCGGAACTCTCGTCTAGATTGAATATCGTCCTGAATTTCCTTGCGCCATCATGTCGGAGAGGGAGACGAGTTGATACCGGACAAGTGTAGAGTCGAGTTCGCCGAATGATTACATTTCGGCAATACCTTCATTTGCAGTTTATTTGATTTCTCTCACATAACGAATCTCGGAGTCTTAAAAATAATAACAATGATAATACAAGTATGATGAGTGACAAATATACGACTATGGCCGTTCGCAACTGATCAAAGCAAGAATCTTCCTCAATGATTTGGAATCATCCTTACATTTCAACAATATCTCTAAAGATGAGTAAGGTGGTTCGGTGGTCTGTGTACTATCTCAGGAATCTTCTCTATCCACCCCCTACGCATTCATTATTTTGTGCCGCTTTTATTACTTCCTGCAACCCCCATCACGGTTCCTATGCACTCTTGCATTATTCTAATCTTCGCTATCGAATTCACTTCACCATAGTGTACAATGTACCGAACCCACGCGCAGTAGCATCGAAAGCCGACATAGACCATTCGTGATATCTGTTCCATCTAAAATCGTCTCTATTGTTCTCATGATCATTCTGCAATAAATCGCGCATCACTTAGATGGCTCCGCGACTGACAAGAGCAATCACTTCCAGGAGGAGCAACGGCGCTCCCGCACCACAGAAACCACTCAGGTACGACAAAATACCTTGATACATTACAGTGATAAAACCCTTATAGAAGACAATTTGTGAACAACGAAGCCATGTTTTGTTATTAGATCGATGAAATTTTCATTTTATTGTACGTTTTCTCGTCCGAGAATAAATCGCAACCGGAAGTGTATTATCAGATTAGTTCTCTGTTTTCGATCCGACGCCTAAACGCTGAATCTCAGCTGATTTCGTGTCGAAATCTCGTGGCCTGTCAGCCATAAAACTCAAACAAATCTTTCGATATTTACCCTCTTTAATTGCCAAACAACGGCCAGTGGACCCCTCAAATAGATTCCCGCCCTCTGTTAGTCACGTAACTTCGTGATGAATTCCAGATTTTCAAAAGTCAAATACCAATAAGTTCAGCGAACCATGCAAACACTAAAAAGCTGGTGATCACGTCTTTTACTGTTTGCGATATGAGGCCGTTTGCGTTAGAGTCAGCAAAAGTCCAACAGGGGCTGGCACAGCAATAAAATCGAATATGCTCAAAAGTTCGTCCTAGGGGTAACTTTTGATTCTAAATAGACTGGCGTTTTCCTTTTTTTTGATCAGAAGCTTCTGAATCCCGGTACGACGCGACGTCGATTTTGCCAAATTCTTGTTCTACGGTTAAAGCTGCCCGGAAAGGGTAAAAAATGGCACAAATCTCGCGTACCCGACCAGAATTTAATTCTCTACAAACTGAAAAAACAATCGCTCTGCTAGCTATTTTGGTTTTTGAGTTATGGTCGTTTTTTTGACAATCGCCCTATGCGAGCAAATCCCCTGGATAGTTGAGAATCTTCTGCTGATCATTTTGTATATGAGGTCAAGCATTTGAGTTAACCGTGAGGAAATCGGCAACCTAAAAACGCGGCCAACGCTTTTTTTTGCAGTTTCTCGAGCATAACTTTTTTATTTCTTAGTTTCATGATCTCTAGCATAGAAATTCGTTTTCTACTTGCGAAAATACGCCAGAAACTCCTTTGGTAACATATTTTTGAAAATATGACTTTTTCAACCCTGACGTCGTCGTTGACATTCAATTTTTTGTCAAAAAGTCATATTCTCAAAAATACCTGACTATAGGATTTTCTGGCATATTTTCGCACGTAGAAAACAAATTTCTATGCTAGAGATGAAACTAAGAAATAAAAAAAGTTATGCTCGAAAAACTGCAAAAAACGCAAGTTGGTTGCGTTCTCAGGTTGCCGATTTCCTCACAGTCAACTCAAATGCTTGACACTATATACCAAAATGATCAGCAGAAGATTCTCTACAAACTGGCCAGGGGATTTGCTCGCATATGGCTATTGTCAAAAAAACGACCATAACTCGAAAACCAAAACAGCTAGCAGAGCGAAAAATTTTGTAGAGAATTGAATTATGGTCGGGTACGCGAGATTTGTGGAAATTTTTGACACTTTTCGGGGCAGTTTTTATCGTAGAACAAGAATTTGGCAAAATCGACGTCGCGTCGTACCGGGATTCAGAAGCTTCTGATCGAAAAACGGAAAACGGCATTCGATTCAGAATCAAAAGTTACCCATAGGACGGACTTTTGAGCATATTCGATTTTTTTGCTGTGCCAAACTTTGTTCAACTATTACGCAAATGGCCTCATATCTTTATCGCTATGACGTAAATACTATTCAGGAATCATATCTAGAGACCGAAATGCGTATTCCTAATTCTGAAAGATTGATGGCGAAAATAAATATCTCGAGTGAGTCACTGGCTACAACATTTTCGGTGGCAACTGTAGAACCCTTGGAGTGGTTCCATATTCTCCCACCGCTAATATATATAACCAATGAATCAAGGATACGTTTCAGATTCGCCCACTCAACGCCGCTTTGCCTCCAGCCTACAAGTTCGACGAGGTCCCTCAACCACTCGAGACGAAGTCTGGCCGGAGGAGGAGTAAGGAAGCGACAGTGTGAGTGCCGTTTCTGTCGATGCCTCTTTCCTGTCCACACGTTCTTTCGTCGCTCTGTTCAGCTAATTGATCTCAGCGATTATTGTATTGATTTATTTATTTGTAAGAGAACTAAAATAAAATACGCATATATAATATTTGTGAGCTAATTCATCTTAGGGAATACTATTCAATGCGAATCATTCCCCATTATTAACTATTAAGCGTTTATCTTTGATTTAATCGCATTTGCATGAGTTTTCAGCGCCTGCGACGATTGCAGTGCACGTTTTCTCAACGATTGTCTGGTTGATGGGAAGGCTCAAGGAGGAGATCGTATGGTTCTTGCTGACGCCCGCGGAAGAATTTGGGTGCAATCGGTGAGTTGAAGGTGCTCAGTATCACCAATATGTTTGACAACTTATAGTGCAAGAACTGTATAGCACGTTCTTTCAAAGAGCTGATGTAAACCGTGAATCTCTTTCAGCCACGACACATACTTGGAGAAGGCCCGAAGGCAGGCCAGAAGGATCAGGCGATCAACGAAGGTCAATATTTTATTTCTTCATTTTGCCTTTCTCGATTGCATAGAATCATCAGTTGCACCTATGTACATCGAACCGGCCAAGAGCCATTTAAGAAAAACACTCGAATAGCGTGCGGTACCGGCAAAAGCCGTTCATTCACCTAGCAAATAAATACTTCGCGTCGGCCGTTACATTTTTTAAAAATGCTCTAAATCGAGACTATATAAATATAATTGGATCCATCAATAAATTTACACCATATTTCCGGTTCAGCTTCGATAGCGACCTGTGATCTCAGATAGGGGCGACGGCAATGCATCACGACCGAGTGGCAAATCGTCTTTCGACTAAAATCATTTTTGTTCATCTCTTGTATATGTTGTGCATTGGTGGTTACGGTGACATTCACTCTTCTGTTTTATATTCATATTGCGCATTATTAGTGTGTAACACCGCTCAGGTGCTAGAATGTGCGATACAGTTATGATAACTGTTATTAATTTTAAATAACAATACAATGCAACTATGACTTCATGGTCAATTCATGTTTTCTATGTCGGAGACCAAATCGTGTTGGTTTTGGCGGTACGGGAGGACAAGATAAGACATTTGATAGGGCGCAGAAAGGACTGATGCATTTGCATTTGCCTTTTGGGGATGTATTGACTGCTGTAACAAGTTCTTGAGAAGCGGGAAGGGATGGATCGAACTCTCGTTCCGTGAAGTCTCTGAAAATAGTTTTCTTTGAGCATTATATAATAATTTGAATTTATGGATACTCGCTAGCATTTCAGATTGTATACATGACAAAAATTAAGTGTTGCGAGATAATTATTATGCATTTTTCACCATTTATAAAAATAATAATATTAAAAATTTCGCCTCCAAAAAGTGATCTCAATCTCCTCCAGTTTCCTGAAGGCATACTTCCTCACTTTCGTTGATCTCTCATAATAGTTGAGATTCGGGTACAGCTTTCTAAAAAAGTAAATTAAAGTTTTCATTGTTTTTTACTATTAACAATCCACTTGTCATTTTATTTTTAAAGACAGCTTCCTGTTCATACAATCTTTTGCATGCTACCGAAAAGCAGTTGTTTCTGATTTATGAAAAGGAAGGTTGAGATCTGTTAATTTCCGAGTGACAGACACCTTATTAATTGTAATACATGTTATTTGTTTAAACTGAAACTCACCTGAACATATCATAATGAGCAGTAAACCAATTATTGAACAATTTGGTTCTGAAAATGAGAAAAAAAGAAAAATTTTGAACAATTATCATAAGAGATGAATCGCGAGAGTTTCGAGAGCCCTGCGGACGTAGGAAACAGTTCCCCCGATTCCGCTGAAAAGTAAAACTTAAGTACTTCGAATGATGCTCTTTCAAACTGCGTTTGCCGATTTTCGATATCAGGTCTCATCTTCGAGTATTGGTAGGTCAAAGTAGGGAGAATACGAAATTTACGACCAAAATTGACTCACGAAAACAGCCATAACTTGCTTTAAAAACATGCTAGAGACAATTCCAAAAAAAGGTTCGAATGAGGAGGCATAGGGCAATATTTTTTATGTTGAGCATGTCATTCCTCGTACATGCGCTGGATCGGGGTGGTCGGTTTTTCAAAAAAGTTATGTAACTTTCCGAATACCGAATTCCCAAACAAGCGCCGAAAAATGATTTGAGAAAAAACGGTCACCAACTCACAATCCAAAAATCAGAGGAATCGGAGGATGGAAAAAAAAGTAGCCCATCATTTTGTCCAAAAACCTGCGATTTTTACAAATTTTAAGTTTTTCAAGCATAACTTTTTTCATTCACGATTTCATGAGCTCTAACATCGAAATTCGGAATCAGCATGCAAAAATACATCAAAATTTCCTATAGATTTCCTATTTTGGTCCCCCCTTAGGTCCGATTTGGGTCGAAAAAAAAAAAAAAAGTTTTTTGGACAAAATGATGGGCTACTTTTTTTCCATCCTCCGATTCCTCTGATTTTTGGATTGTGAGTTGGTGACCGTTTTTTCTCAAATCATTTTTCGGCGCTTGTTTGGGAATTCGGTATTCGGAAAGTTACATAACTTTTTGAAAAACCGACGACCCCGATCCAGCGCATGTACGAGGAATGACATGCTCAACATACAAAATGTTGCCCTATGCCTCCTCATTCGAACCTTTTTTTGGAATTGTCTCTAGCATGTTTTTAAAGCAAGTTATGGGTATTTTCGTGAGTCAATTTTGGGCATAAATTTTGTAGTGTCCCTACTTCGACCTACCAATACTCGAAGATCAGACCTGATATCGAAAATTGGCAAACGCAGCTTGAAAGAGCATCATTCGAAGTACTTAAGTTTCACTTTTCAGCGGAATCGGGGGAACTGTTTCCTAAGTCCGCTAATACCCCAAAACTCTCGAATCTCTCGCGATTCCTCTCATAATTAAAATCTCACCGCATATTGATTGGCTTCTTCTTTTCATTCTTTGATGGCAATACTGCAAAAAGGTGTATTATGCGAATTAGCCCGAATTCTACTGATAATTCTCTATATGCAAATCAATGTCTCTTTTCAATATCCTCTCACCTTTTTAGTTGCTTCTTCGATCTTGTTTCTTCTCGGGATTGGATGTCGAGTCAACTTTCGGCAGTGCACAGAAGGGGCTAATGCAGCTGCACTGGCTCTTTCGAGCATTTCTCGCATCTAAAAAGCGAAAGACAGGGTCGAACTCCCTCTCAGAATACTCACTGCAAATGGACCAATACAAGCTCGCAAAAATTATACAAATTGTTCTGCTTAGTTGTATAATATTTATGTAATACGGGTCAAAGCTCACCTCCAAAAGCTGTGCTCGATCGCATCGAGATTCCGATAAATCTTTTTTCTAACTTTCTGCGATATCTTGTTCCAGTTTTGATTCGGATGAAGTTTTCTATAAAAAAAAAACAACGAAGTGTATTTTTGACTGGGTTTGCACAATCCATAAATATTTCTCGACGTAAATTATAAATACATTCAATATCCAAATTCATCGAAACTCACTTGAATATAGCATGATGAGCAGAAAACCAATTATTGTACCGCTTTGAGCTGCAAATAAAACAATGCAGCGATACCAACTTTACCTCGGTGTAATGACCAACGAGGATTTTTTTAAAAACACTGTTGTGGACACGCCGGTTCTAAAGAAACAATCAGCGAAACAACTTACAGCATGCCACGAGGCTTCTTCTTTCCAGTATACGTAGAAGGAACTAAAAAAATAGTAATGTTTTTTTGATTACATAGGCTTGTTCAGGGAATAAGATAAATAATAAATGAATAATAAACTCACAAATAATTCAATCTCTAGAAATGGATATGTCAAACCTGCGGCTAATAACGTCCATTGAAAATTGCCTTCGTCAAGATCCCTTTTATCTGATTCTTTCTGGTCTGATTGCTCGATCACCTCAAAGAAAAAAATGATTAGTATGAATGAAAAGAACAGAATCCAAAAAAAAAATTAATTAAAAAACATAAATCCAAAAAACCCTGTCTTTAAAACACTTTTTTTAAACGCACCTCATCACGCTCATCCGAAGGCTCGTCTCTGGCAGTATCATTGTGCATTCCTCCGCCGTATCTGTAGTCTTCATTATCTGCCGAATTCGTGCCCTCGTCTTTATCACGTCCTTGATCCATATGTGTCGGCTGCTTGATCTTTGCGTCCCCGAGTTTCTTTTTCTGAAATAGATGCCTCACTCGGACTATGGTATGGTCACACGCTATGGTCATTCTTGAACAGACACAGGGGTTAATACCACTCATCAGCCAAATCGATTAGCGAGGGCGAAACCAGGAAGGAAGGAAAACTCACGTATTTTCGTGGCTTGCGAGCTGGTGGATCGGATACCTCATCATGATCGACGTTATCACCAACAACTAAATAATTATCGAATGTTATGTCATAATCATTCTAATATCATTTACCTCATGTATCAGGTTGTCCGGAAAGTCTTTGTCCATTTTTCAAAACTTAATTTCTTTGTAGAAAAAATAGCATGAGATCAAGTATACTCGCCATCATTATTGACAACCTATGCCCAACGCTCCTTCACCTTATGGATTCCTTAACCGTAGAACCCAGCTGCGCTCAATGCAAAGTATTGCTTGAGTGCAGACTCTAGATTTCCACGGGAAATAAAATGTATATATCGAAAGGCATGGGCCAGGTCGGCAAAAAGCCTATAATCTGACGGGGCCATGTCCGTAGAATACGGTGGGTGAAGGAGAACCAGGAGAACTTTTTTCTCCATTAAGCTTGAATGATCGACGGTCATCTTGAAATTCTATAGATGTGAGACGTACTTGACCACGGTGATTGTCGTGCCCTCGGGGAGCACCTCCCAGTAGATCAAGCCATCCACCACCCACCACACTGAGAGCATGATTTTCTTGGGGTGCTGGTCAGGTTTGGGGACATCATGTGGGGTCTCTCCTTCTCCAACCCACTGGGCTCTCCTGTGGTTATTATTGTAGGAGACCCCTCTCTCGTACCCCGTTATGAGCCGGTCCAGCCATCGATCCCCACCGTGGAGAGTGAGGAGGGAAGTGGAATGATTGTCTCGACGGTCAAGGTTGGCTTGGGTCAGATCATGGGGTATGAATCGACCGAAAATTGTCCTTATTCCGAGGGATTACAACCCATTCTCCACTGTGGTATTGGACACGCCAAGTGTAATGCCAAGTTCACGTACACTTTGAAATCAGCCCGTTTCCACACGTTTCGTCAAAGTGTCGAAATCCAACTCACGGGGTCTTCCAGGTCCTCGGAGAAAAGTAGCCTTCTTTGAAGCGATGGATCCAATTTTGATTGTTTTGTAGTGTGGGTCATAAGTGGCAAAAACATTCGTCAAGGGAGTTTTCGAATCTTTCATCTTGATGTTGGATAGGAAGAGGTAAAGCAGAACATGTCGGATGTGGATGACACTAAGAAAATATATCGTTGCTCTGCTAGAGCCTGAGTGAAGGAAAGGGAATGGGGAGTTGTTCTCTGCAAAGGCACATACCTGCTTGTTATAAACTAGGAACGAGGGACAATCCAATGTTCATCTGCGTAGAGCAGTGTGTAAACAAACCCATGGACAAAGACTTTCCGGACAACCTAATACAATGTGATTGAAATCAATGCGTTCCTGCTCCGGTAGAAGAAACAGGCGAAGTTTTACATCGGAAGACACTTGCAGATTTGAAAATTCTTGATCTCTTATGAATCTTATGAATCTGCCTCTAACGATTGACTGAAATATGAAATTTGATTCTGAGTGTATTTCAAAACAGTTTGAGCTTTCCAATGTAAACTTCACACTCAACAATATTAGATCAAACGCAACGCATACGTACAAGAAACTTTGGTTGAGCGAAAATCACATAATTTGACTACTCATCGAAAGTTACAAGTGCACTCACGCTGCTATGCTCATCATCCATCTCGAGCAATAGCAATAGACGATGTAGCGTATTCCTCATAGCCTGTTGTGACTGCGACCACAGCAGGCCCGGTCGGAAGAGGATCCTCTTAGGCGACAATGGAGCAAATTTTCTTAAGAGAAATAATTGCAAATAGGAATAATTTGTTTCACTCAGGCACTTGCGAGCTTCCCTTCTTAAAGGTGTATCCCGACCTATTAAAAAAAAATATCATAGCATGATTACTCGTACTGCTTTGTAAGTGATAAAAACCTTGTTGTCCTTCGTTGGTTTTGGAGGAGTCGGATGCGGTCCGGAGGGACCATAGAAAACTAAGGAATCGTTCATCTTCTGAAAATGCATTCATACGTCATGACTACTGACTACAATACTTGTTTCAAACTGACCTCCGTGGACGAAGGAAACTGATGTTGTTTTCGGGTGTCATGCTTCAGAAAAGCAGATCCAGAACTTGCGGTGGAGGTGACATGCTTGCGCATGTTAATCTGCATAGACGTCGGCTCCTGCGGCATCGACGCATCATCAGTACGCGGAGCACGCTGAACGATCCCCGTTGTTGCGGGTTGAGGGGTTTTTAACGAATACTACGGTCATTATTGCACCTTGCAAGCGGGCACACGAAGCGTAATGTGCACTAGTGTCCCCAGCTCGAAAAAGAATCTCTCGATCTCGTGTATTCTGCCAACGATCAGAGTAACGAAAGAGCACGTGAAATGAGGATAGTCGAATACCACACTTGGGTGCACCTGAACCAATACGTACCTGGAGGGCACTCAGCTGCTTTCGAATATCTCGCTGTTCAGCTGACAGCACGATCACTTCGTCCAGCGATTTGGCGTTGCGGAGCCCTGGGAAAGGGCAAGTTTTTCCACTATACGCCCCCTCCGCGTACCAATCATAAGCAAAAGCGTAGTTAGACGGAGTGTCAATCGTAACCGCAGAGTGTGAATAAACGGTTGCCGATTACTCCGGAGTGCATTTCTTTGCTAACTCTACTAGTGTCAAGTACTCAAGAATATCAACACTCCTCGGAAACCGTAAGAATGGCTCATCGACAACTCACCGATAATATTTGAGCGGAGTTTCGCCATCTGCTTCTGCACAAACTTTCGCTTTTCTGCGATGGAGACAGCACCTGCCAATCCTGCATTATACTCCATAGGGCCAGTAGAGTTGTAACGTCATCACAAATCATCATTCCGCTTCCAATTGTTTTTTTCTTACAATGTTTCGGCTTTTAACCTATATTTACATACAAAATAGTTGGATACTCTGCAATTGTGCCTAGGCGGATTGGAATTTCGACAATCGGCCAATACAATCATTCCGATTGCGCTCACCTCCAGATATTGCCGTATTAGCTCTGCTCTTATAAAGTCAGAATGTCTGTCTATCACACTTTTCAAACCTTAATAACTCGCTTTCTAGGCACCGCCCGAGGCTATGTCCAGAACCACCGAAAACATCTTTTTCAAAATCGATAAAAATTTCATCATCATTACAAAATATTTCATCATCCTTAGGCAATAATCCGTTTTTCGCGCCTAATTCAGCGCAAACTCTTCCGAGAAGACTGGCAGAAGGGTCAATCGACTCAGAATCGTCAACGCTTTTCACCGACATCAACTATTTCGCAATCCTAGATTTCATCATCATTACGCAATCTTCACGTTTTCGCGCATTTTTTTCAAATTTTCAAATTCATCGGAGTCTCGAGAGAAGCACCAATCAACCCCGTGCTTAGATTTCGCAATCTTCACCTTTTCGCTCATCGCTTCAAAATCATCGGAGAGCCTCGGAAGAAGTGTCAATCGACATTGTATGATCATTTATACGTTTTTCGGATACTTCGGCCATACCATTGTGAAAAGCTCGTGAGGTTGAGAGCGTGGAGGAAAAGTTGCGATGTAGCCACGGAGCGAAGCGGAGTGGCTACATGAAATGTACTGGGCGGGGGTTTCGGTCCCGGTCTACGGCGCTGTATTGGTCAATTCCCATGATGCGATCAAAGAAAGCCGTGAGAACAGCTTAAAAACCCGAAAAACACGGCTTTTCAACCCAAGACCGCGCTCCGAAAACCCGATGCCCCGCTCTGGAATCCACGACGAAGAGTGGTTGGGGCGCGCGCCTTTCTCTACCTCTTGCAAAACATCACCTGCGGGCGGGAGTCGAACCTGCCTGCCTGCGTCAGTTTCCGAGTGATCGCGAGGCTAAGCAAAAGTTTTTGTTCCCACCGGGTGTTGAACCAATGATTTTCGGTCCTGATGAAATGTACTGGGCGGGGGTTTCGGTCCCGGTCTACGGCGCTGTATTGGTCAATTCCCATGATGCGATCAAAGAAAGCCGTGAGAACAGCTTAAAAGCCTGAAAAACACGGCTTTTCAACCCAAGACCACGCTCCGAAAACCCGATGCCCCGCTCTGGAATCCACGACGAAGAGTGGTTGGGGCGCGCGCCTTTCTCTACCTCTTGCAAAACATCACCTGCGGGCGGGAGTCGAACCTGCCTGCCTGCGTCAGTTTCCGAGTGATCGCGAGGCTAAGCAAAAGTTTTTGTTCCCACCGGGTGTTGAACCAATGATTTTCGGTCCTGATGAAATGTACTGGGCGGGGGTTTCGGTCCCGGTCTACGGCGCTGTATTGGTCAATTCCCATGATGCGATCAAAGAAAGCCGTGAGAACAGCTTAAAAGCCTGAAAAACACGGCTTTTCAACCCAAGACCACGCTCCGAAAACCCGATGCCCCGCTCTGGAATCCACGACGAAGAGTGGTTGGGGCGCGCGCCTTTCTCTACCTCTTGCAAAACATCACCTGCGGGCGGGAGTCGAACCTGCCTGCCTGCGTCAGTTTCCGAGTGATCGCGAGGCTAAGCAAAAGTTTTTGTTCCCACCGGGTGTTGAACCAATGATTTTCGGTCCTGATGAAATGTACTGGGCGGGGGTTTCGGTCCCGGTCTACGGCGCTGTATTGGTCAATTCCCATGATGCGATCAAAGAAAGCCGTGAGAACAGCTTAAAAGCCTGAAAAACACGGCTTTTCAACCCAAGACCACGCTCCGAAAACCCGATGCCCCGCTCTGGAATCCACGACGAAGAGTGGTTGGGGCGCGCGCCTTTCTCTACCTCTTGCAAAACATCACCTGCGGGCGGGAGTCGAACCTGCCTGCCTGCGTCAGTTTCCGAGTGATCGCGAGGCTAAGCAAAAGTTTTAGTTCCCACCGGGTGTTGAACCAATGATTTTCGGTCCTGATGAAATGTACTGGGCGGGGGTTTCGGTCCCGGTCTACGCCGCTGTATTGGTCAATTCCCATGATGCGATCAAAGAAAGCCGTGAGAACAGCTTAAAAGCCCGAAAAACACGGCTTTTCAACCCAAGACCGCGCTCCGAAAAACCGATGCCCCGCTCTGGAATCCACGACGAAGAGTGGTTGGGGCGCGCGCCATTCTCTACCTTGCGTAAAGAGATGCAAAGATTGCGTAAAGAGGGATAGAGAGAGAAAAGAGCCGACTAATGCAGCGCTCATTATAATGAGTACAATATTCGTTAATAATTTTCAGCAAAATATCCATTCCGGCTTGACGGCTCTGTTTGCCTGGGGTATGCACCTCTCAAGACCATCCGGGATGAGGCCACAAACAAGAGCGCACACTCTAACGCTCTGGAAAAACACGGCTTTTTCTCTAACCCGAAAAACACGGCTTTTCAACCCAAGACCGCGCTCCGAAAACCCGATGCCCCGCTCTGGAATCCACGACGAAGAGTGGTTGGGGCGCGCGCCTTTCTCTACCTCTTGCAAAACATCACCTACGGGCGGGAGTCGAACCTGTCTGCCTGCGTCAGTTTCCGAGTGATCGCGAGGCTAAGCAAAAGTTTTTGTTCCCACCGGGTGTTGAACCAATGATTTTCGGTCCTGATGAAATGTACTGGGCGGGGATTTCGGTCCCGGTCTACGCCGCTGTATTGGTCAATTCCCATGATGCGATCGAAGAAAGCCGTGAGAACAGCTTAAAAGCCCGAAAAACACGGCTTTTCAACCCAAGACCGCGCTCCGAAAAACCGATGCCCCGCTCTGGAATCCACGACGAAGAGTGGTTGGGGCGCGCGCCATTCTCTACCTTGCGTAAAGAGATGCAAAGATTGCGTAAAGAGGGATAGAGAGAGAAAAGAGCCGACTAATGCAGCGCTCATTATAATGAGTACAATATTCGTTAATAATTTTCAGCAAAATATCCATTCCGGCTTGACGGCTCTGTTTGCCTGGGGTATGCACCTCTCAAGACCATCCGGGATGAGGCCACAAACAAGAGCGCACACTCTAACGCTCTGGAAAAACACGGCTTTTTCTCTAACCCGAAAAACACGGCTTTTCAACCCAAGACCGCGCTCCGAAAACCCGATGCCCCGCTCTGGAATCCACGACGAAGAGTGGTTGGGGCGCGCGCCTTTCTCTACCTCTTGCAAAACATCACCTACGGGCGGGAGTCGAACCTGTCTGCCTGCGTCAGTTTCCGAGTGATCGCGAGGCTAAGCAAAAGTTTTTGTTCCCACCGGGTGTTGAACCAATGATTTTCGGTCCTGATGAAATGTACTGGGCGGGGATTTCGGTCCCGGTCTACGCCGCTGTATTGGTCAATTCCCATGATGCGATCGAAGAAAGCCGTGAGAACAGCTTAAAAGCCCGAAAAACACGGCTTTTCAACCCAAGACCGCGCTCCGAAAAACCGATGCCCCGCTCTGGAATCCACGACGAAGAGTGGTTGGGGCGCGCGCCATTCTCTACCTTGCGTAAAGAGATGCAAAGATTGCGTAAAGAGGGATAGAGAGAGAAAAGAGCCGACTAATGCAGCGCTCATTATAATGAGTACAATATTCGTTAATAATTTTCAGCAAAATATCCATTCCGGCTTGACGGCTCTGTTTGCCTGGGGTATGCACCTCTCAAGACCATCCGGGATGAGGCCACAAACAAGAGCGCACACTCTAACGCTCTGGAAAAACACGGCTTTTTCTCTAACCCGAAAAACACGGCTTTTCAACCCAAGACCGCGCTCCGAAAACCCGATGCCCCGCTCTGGAATCCACGACGAAGAGTGGTTGGGGCGCGCGCCTTTCTCTACCTCTTGCAAAACATCACCTACGGGCGGGAGTCGAACCTGTCTGCCTGCGTCAGTTTCCGAGTGATCGCGAGGCTAAGCAAAAGTTTTTGTTCCCACCGGGTGTTGAACCAATGATTTTCGGTCCTGATGAAATGTACTGGGCGGGGGTTTCGGTCCCGATCTACGGCGCTGTATTGGTCAATTCCCATGATGCGATCAAAGAAAGCCGTGAGAACAGCTTAAAGGCCCGAAAAACACGGCTTTTCAACCCAAGACCGCGCTCCGAAAAACCGATGCCCCGCTCTGGAATCCACGACGAAGAGTGGTTGGGGCGCGCGCCATTCTCTACCTTGCGTAAAGAGATGCAAAGATTGCGTAAAGAGGGATAGAGAGAGAAAAGAGCCGACTAATGCAGCGCTCATTATAATGAGTACAATATTCGTTAATAATTTTCAGCAAAATATCCATTCCGGCTTGACGGCTCTGTTTGCCTGGGGTATGCACCTCTCAAGACCATCCGGGATGAGGCCACAAACAAGAGCGCACACTCTAACGCTCTGGAAAAACACGGCTTTTTCTCTAACCCGAAAAACACGGCTTTTCAACCCAAGACCGCGCTCCGAAAACCCGATGCCCCGCTCTGGAATCCACGACGAAGAGTGGTTGGGGCGCGCGCCTTTCTCTACCTCTTGCAAAACATCACCTACGGGCGGGAGTCGAACCTGTCTGCCTGCGTCAGTTTCCGAGTGATCGCGAGGCTAAGCAAAAGTTTTTGTTCCCACCGGGTGTTGAACCAATGATTTTCGGTCCTGATGAAATGTACTGGGCGGGGATTTCGGTCCCGGTCTACGCCGCTGTATTGGTCAATTCCCATGATGCGATCGAAGAAAGCCGTGAGAACAGCTTAAAAGCCCGAAAAACACGGCTTTTCAACCCAAGACCGCGCTCCGAAAAACCGATGCCCCGCTCTGGAATCCACGACGAAGAGTGGTTGGGGCGCGCGCCATTCTCTACCTTGCGTAAAGAGATGCAAAGATTGCGTAAAGAGGGATAGAGAGAGAAAAGAGCCGACTAATGCAGCGCTCATTATAATGAGTACAATATTCGTTAATAATTTTCAGCAAAATATCCATTCCGGCTTGACGGCTCTGTTTGCCTGGGGTATGCACCTCTCAAGACCATCCGGGATGAGGCCACAAACAAGAGCGCACACTCTAACGCTCTGGAAAAACACGGCTTTTTCTCTAACCCGAAAAACACGGCTTTTCAACCCAAGACCGCGCTCCGAAAACCCGATGCCCCGCTCTGGAATCCACGACGAAGAGTGGTTGGGGCGCGCGCCTTTCTCTACCTCTTGCAAAACATCACCTACGGGCGGGAGTCGAACCTGTCTGCCTGCGTCAGTTTCCGAGTGATCGCGAGGCTAAGCAAAAGTTTTTGTTCCCACCGGGTGTTGAACCAATGATTTTCGGTCCTGATGAAATGTACTGGGCGGGGGTTTCGGTCCCGATCTACGGCGCTGTATTGGTCAATTCCCATGATGCGATCAAAGAAAGCCGTGAGAACAGCTTAAAGGCCCGAAAAACACGGCTTTTCAACCCAAGACCGCGCTCCGAAAAACCGATGCCCCGCTCTGGAATCCACGACGAAGAGTGGTTGGGGCGCGCGCCTTTCTCTACCTCTTGCAAAATATCACCTGCGGGCGGGAGTCGAACCTGCCTGCGTCGGCATGCCAGTCAGACACCATGCCCATTACCATGCCCACTGTGAGAAAAACTCTAACGCGTTGACGACCTAAAGTTTGTTTTTGAATTAGAGAAAAACATTAATATTACCAAGCCGGTGCAAGGGGAGCAATCTTCGCGGGATGATGAATGTTCAATTTATTCCATACGTCTCTGAAGGATCACTTATTGATGCTATGTAACATAAAACTACTATTCTCACTCTTTGTATGGTTTTACATACGTGAGGTTCACAAGAGGAGAGACGATGCAATGAAGCTTATTATGAGCTGCGATCGAAGAGCCTTGAAATATATTATGAAGGATGACATTTTCCTGCATGCTGACTTTCATCACCATTCGATGTATTGCTAACGATGCCGTACTCAAGCCGAACTGCAAAGAGTTCCTGGTCCATTATCTCTAGGAGGGCAAACCTTGTTATCTCTGAGGAAGGACATTATTCGCTGCTGCATAATGAAACAGCAGATGAACACAATTGGAAATGCTGAGGCGACATACGCACGAGTTGCTCGAGTTGTTAGACGAGTTGAACTATCGAGAATTCCTGATCGTACACATTATTCCCACAGATTATGCCCACATCGAACATAATCAGATTGAGTACTTCCATCGGTATTCGACCATCGGCCAATTGAAGGATCGAATCGGCGTTTGTGTGAGTGAACTCGTGAAGCATCACGATAATAACGAGAAAATGGATTCCATTAACGCAAACCAAGGTAATGCCAACCCCCTGGATAGTTTAATAAGTTTTCCATCGACAACTTCTCGAACTAACCATCTTGCTGAGATTTTCCTTTGTCAACACGTATAGTCGAAAGGCAAATGAAGTACCGAGGAGATAATGAGAAAGAAGCAGCGAATAGATCAGAAGACCTGAAATAGACAGTCATAGTAGACTATGTCGAATTTTATTCTAACTGTAACATGTCCAACATAATGCACCGCCGAGGTAGTTCCTTGGTCCATAGAAAATAAAAATGAAAGCGGATAGAGTTGTGATTTGTCTGAAGGTTTGTTTTAAATCTAAAGAACAAATCAACATGGGAATTGGGACAATGCAAGCTATCGCTGAAATCATGTCCACAACAGCAGCATTGGTTATCAGCATTGAATAGCTCGATAGGCTTTGTGGAGTACTAGAGCAATGTGAGTGCCGATAAAAATGTCAGCCAAACCTCTTCCAAACAGCCATGAGAAGAAGAGTATTGGAAAAGAACCCAATAAATCCAATCAATGGAAAGAAAAGAAGAAGAATTATTGCTGTAGAGACCATTCGATTGTGGAGTGGGGATCATGAATGAGATATAGCAGATGAGAGATCAGATACGAGAGATATAATGAGAGATGACTGAGAGATGTGGTTACTAGTTTTTGACCTTTTCTCACAAACCTTTTCGTAGAGAATAGTACGTTTCTATGTTATGTATATGTGACTCCATGCCGAGTCTCTCTGCACGCGTGCAGTACATCCCGTCTAGAGTCGCAATCTCACTTTTCAATGCACCTTGTTTATTCCTGCCCCTCCCCCAGAAATATGACGCCGTTTGCCTTATTTTCGAGCAAATCTAGACGGATCTGGCACAGCTCAAAAAGTTCAATTTTGTGAAAAAATGCGATTTGGGGTTACCGAGGGTGGTGAAAACGATGGGGATATCCATTTTGTCCACAGACCCCTCGTTAGCTCCAGATGGCGTGACGTCGAAATCACCTTATCGCGTCCTACTCGCGTCTCGAGAGACCTAATTGTAGGTGAAAATTGCTTCTGGGGTAGAATTTCATGGCGAACACGCCTGTCTAGTTCATTTCTCATGATTTTCAAAAATATTTTTTAAAAAGTGAACTTTTTGCATAGGCCTATCGGAGCAAAACCATGTGGACAGCTCGTTAGGGCATGACGAGAGGATTCTAAATCTATAGTTTCCTACAAATCGAGTATGCGTTGTCCGAGCTACGCGACTTAAAGTTTGTTGAGATTGCAAGGAAATGACTCTTTCCTCCCCTTCCTCTCCCTCCTCTCTCGTGCGCTCTCTCCATTCCCCACGCTCTCTCGTCGCGCGGGGTCAGGGAAGCGATCGAGGGGAGAGAGGCGAGGGAGCCCTTTGTCCTTGCACTCCCAATACACTGTAAGTGGCTAATTTCGGACACCGCATGCTTATATTGTATGAAAATATAGATTTGGAATCCTCTCGTGATGCCCGATGGAGCTGTCGAAATGGTTTTGCTCCGATAAGCCTATGCGAAAAGTTCACTTTTTAAAAATTATTTTTGAAAATCATGAAAAATGAACTAGACAGGTGTGTTCGCCATGAAATTCTACCACAGAATCAATTTTCACCTAAAATTAGGCCTCTCTAGACACGAGTAGGACGCGATAACGTGATTTCGACGTGACGCCATCTGGAGCTAACGAGGGGTCTGTGAACAAAATGGATATGCCCATCGTCTTCACCACCCTTGATAACCCCAAATCAAATAGTTTCACAAAATTGAATTTTTTGAGCTGTGCCAACCCTTGCTTGAAAATAAGGCGAACGGCGTCATATAATCGCAATGCGACGATATGCTTCGATGGTCTTGATACGGGGATCCTCAACAATTGGAGATATAATAGTTTCCATGGGCTTCGCATGTATTACAAACTTTAGAATATTGCACCTTGTTCTAGAATGGGGTTGATTATTTGTCCTCATCACACAGCCCTCATCGATCATGAAATAACCAGATCAGCAAATTACAAAGGGGGAATAATGAGAGAGAAACTGAAATTTTGAAAACGTGCGGAGACGTAGCATAACTTTTTTTATTTCGAAGTTGCATGCGCTTTAGTTAGCAGATTCGTTTTCTAAGTGCAAAAATACACCAGAAATAAATATAGGGACATGAATCTGATAATTCTACCCCAAAACGGACCAAAGAGATGGTGAAAAATAACCATAGCAACCATAGAAAAATAACAAATTTATCTCGAAAAAATATGTCTATAGAAGTTTCTGACGTATTTTTGCACGCGGATTCCGAACTTCTATACGAGAGCTCATGAAAACTTGAATAAAAAAAGGTATACTTGAAAAATTGTGAAAACCGAAAGTTTGAAAAGGTGAGTAGGCACGGAAAACTGAAGATTTCGATATGACTACCATGAAAATCGGTCCTGAAAAGAGTCTCAACTTTTTCGACATTAAAAAATACACAAAATATCTCAAAATAGGGATGTAAAAATCGTATCATCATGGTCAGCCATGTCGATGTTTACCGAAAGTGAACATTTTTTCACATTCTGAGTCATAACTCGCGTCGGAATTGCTCAAATCAACTTTCCTCTAACCATTAAACTTAACTTTTTATGCTCTTTCGAATGATATGTCACATGATATCGAAATCTCAAATTTCAAATTATCGATTTTTGGAGATCAAAGATCAATTTTTTTATGAAAACAGTTTTTTCGACCCAAAAGAGTCACACAGACAAAATATGAGCCCGGTACGACCATTTTGAGCCTACTGTCTCACCTGCAGTAGTACAGAGAACGCGTTTTAAGAGACACAATCTGAGATGTGAGACCTTTAGCCGTACAAGCGAAAATGGATTCCCACTAAAATGATGCCCTAGGGGTCAACTTTTCACGTAGAGTTTGAAAATCGACCCTGGGAAGCCGTATCTTCAAAGCCTCATTCCCTGTGGTACACATATTTCTAATCGCTCTTAACACTCATGCAGATAGGGGGGAGGGGGTTAAGCATGGGGTAGAATTGCATGGCAAACACGCCTGCTAACTTAATTTTTCAAGCTTATTAAAAAAAGACATTTCACAGAGCCACTTAGCAAGGCTTAGCAACCTAGGCAGCTCGATCGAGCCTTCAAATCGATGCTTCGCTGAGTAGAGACTCCGCGAAAGGAGGAGCTTCGCATCCAATCTCAACTTACGAACAGACACAGAGCTTGGGGATTTACGCAACCATTCCCTGATTATGTTTAGAAATTCTCAATTTCGTCATCCTTATGTAATAGTCGGGAGCACGCTTGAAATTCGCTTCAAATTCAACGGAAAACTTCGATTAACTCCTTAGCTACTTCGTAACTTTACCGGAGCGCTCGAAGCTTATTAACGTGGCACGAGCTGGCGTAGTCCCGCTAGTTGTAATAAACGTCATTTACACACCCTTTGTCGTAAACGCACAACCGATGTTTGACCTATTGACTAATGCATCTACCGAGAGTATCTTAAGAATTGGTGTTTATGTGGGAAAATCATTCAACCAAATGTCAATAGGGTATAATAATGCATAATGGTCTCGTCACATAATCTCGTCGATGTGGTTACCCTTCGGAAAAAATACTTTCTATAAATACATCAGTTATGTCACCAACATTAATGACTAATCTGATGCACTTGCACTTTTCATTCGTAGCATTAGTTATTATTTCCCAGATATGCATATATCATATCTGTAGTCGATTAGATCTGAGATCATCTTCTCATTTTTTTCTTTTTTTCCAATCCAAACTCGTTGCAATCCGAACTGGTTCGAGCGCCCTCTCGAATTCCACCCCTCCCTGTCTCGTGGGCGCGGTCGGAACGCTGAACCGGCTCGGGGGTGGCACAGCCTGCCTTGCGAGGAAAAGCCTTAACCTAACCTTTTTCAGTTTAACTTGAAAAAAGTTCAGTTAACGACCTTCACCACACCAACCTTTTCTCATTTTAAAATCGATTCTCTACTTCTCTTCGATCATACAATGTTCTCTACAACCGCTATTTTCGAAGGCACCCATCTTAGTATTTTTTTAAAAATATTTTGAATTAATATTTTAGATATGTCTTTGAACTTTCAGGCACCGGTGTTATAATGAATTGTCTCCTTCTCTATGCTATTCGTCGCTTCACGTGGAAATCCTTTGGAACTTACAAAGCACCGTTGGCACCGTTGGCACCCTCCTGTAGCTACAGGCTTCCAACGTCCTGTAGCTACAGGTTTCCAACGTCCTGTAGCTACAGGCCTCCAACCTCATGTAGCTACAGGCTTTCACCCTCCTGTAGCTACAGGCACCGTTGGAAGCGTTGGCACCCTCCTGTAGCTACAGGCTTCCAACGTCCTGTAGCTACAGGCCTGTAGCCACAGGAGGTCGGAGACCCATAGCTACAGGAGGTTGGAGGCCTGTAGCTACAGGAGGGTGAAAGTCTGTAACTACAGTAGGTTGGAAGCCTGAAGCTACAGGAGGGTGAAAGCTTGTTGCTTCAGGAGGTTGGAGACCTGTAGCAACAGGAGTTGGAGGCCTGTATCTACAGGAGGGTGGAAGATCCAATCTTGCGAGTTAGACTTCGATGCTCTAGAGAGCTGGAGTAACAGTTAGTCGGATGCATTCCGGATGCATCCGAAATCACCCGGAATAATGTTCGGTCTAATCTTGCGAGCTAGACTTCGATGCTCTAGTGAGCTAATTTGGCTGTTACTCGATACTCTAGCAAACTAGAGTTCTGTGTGATGATGATTTAGCGAGCAAGACTTCGATGCTCTAGCGAGCTGGAGTGATAGTTAGTCGGATGCATTCTGGATCCATCCGAAACGCATCCGGACTAAAGTTCGATCTAGTCGATAATTCCATTCCCTCAGCAGCATTCAGCGGAAAACACTGAAATCTATACTCCGGCCATGATGTGGTGAAAAAATTCGTGTGGATGAGAGAGTGTGAGAAAAGTGACAATGTAGCCATGGAGCCGAGCGAAGTGGCTACTTCGAAACTTCTCCGGAGCGCTCGACATCTCTCAAGCTTTTCGCAAAGGTAAACGCGAAATGTTGCTCGATTTACACGCAACGTGTCACGAGTTCAATACAGTAATGTATAAACAATGACTAGACTAGTGATGGAACATATCCAATGAGATATGCTATTTGTGCCAACCATTCATGATGGAGTGGGTCTTTTTTTAATGTGCAAAGCAAGCAAAGCAATTGAAAAAACATAACTTTATAATGTGCAGAAGAACGATACGGGATGGTCATTGTATGGATAGGAATGCCCTCGAGAAATTCATAGATCGCGGAATAACGTACACTTGCAAGTGTACGCGACGGCATTCGTAGTAGTCACCGACTGGAAATTTCCTGCCGTTCCGACCTTACTGAAATGAATAGATACCTTGAAAAGCTAGAATCGTTAAACTCTTTCTTTAATCAGTTTAATCAAATACACGAGATACTATAGAGATCCCTTATTCTTGGATTTATTTTTCTGAGAGGCGTGTACTCACGTCTCAGCGGGTGAGTCTGTCGCAGGGACGGGCAATCGCATTGTGTACAGGGCCAGAGTGCATGTACTGCCAACATAGACATGAGACATCTCAACATTATTGTTCCCAGTTTTTGAAGCATTTTTTGAGTATCTTTGTTCGAATGAGTAGACGATTCCACTCACGGTGGCTCCAGCTGCGAGTTGGTGTACACTTGCCGCTCTGCAATTTATTGCAATTTATGATTACAGGGATTTCCGTGGAATTCAAACCTCTGGATGGTTGCTTGTCGAGAGAACACGTTGTTGGTCAAAGTGTAGATTGCGCAGTCGGCATTAGGGTTCTGAACGGGCGGTTTGGACAGTTATTTTGTTTGACACATATGACACTGCTCTCACAGAACGAGGAAGAGCAACTAACAATCTCGAAGGAACAAGTGCGGGCGCAGAAGAATGCCTTTTGCGCGGCGGTGAGTATGTTGACGCAGAATGGATGCACAGGGTTGGTGTACCATGAGGCGCAGCTGTAATTGGTGTCATTTTCAAGGAACGTATTATTCTCCTGCACGAAAAGGTATCTAATTTGATGCTACTTTTTCGTAATAGTGTGATTAGTGAGTTAGTGAGTTCAGCTTACTTTGCATTCGCATCAGTGGATTGTGAAGCAGCGATTCCGACCAGGATCGAAGCAATGATAAGAACATATCCCTGATAATCACTGATAAGAACATATCCCGTCCTTTCGTACTCATTGTGTAGGATAAATGTGTCGCTCGCTCACTCCCTTCATGCAAACCTCTCTCTAACGGACTAGAGATTGTGTGGAATGGAGAAAGCTATAGATGATCGGAAATCAGCTATCTTTTTGCATCTCCTCCTTGTTTATCACATCGAAAAGCTCCCTTGCCCAATCGGTCACACTGAGCATTTCTAAATAGATCACTGATCACTCTCTCCTCTTATACCCCTCGGCCATAGGTATGCCGGAACGAATAGCTATTCTATCCGTTCTGCAAACCTCTCTCTAACGGACTAGAGATTGTGTGGAATGGAGAAAGCTATAGATGATCGGAAATCAGCTATCTTTTTGCATCTCCTCCTTGTTTATCACATCGAAAAGCTCCCTTGCCCAATCGGTCACACTGAGCATTTCTAAATAGATCACTGATCACTCTCTCCTCTTATACCCCTCGGCCATAGGTATGCCGGAACGAATAGCTATTCTATCCGTTCTGCAAACCTCTGTCTAACGGACTAGAGATTGTGTGGAATGGAGAAAGCTATAGATGATCGAAAATCAGCTATCTTTTTGCATCTCCTCCTTGTTTATCACATCGAAAAGCTCCCTTGCCCAATCGGTCACACTGAGCATTTCTAAATAGAAAACAAATCACTACGACACGGGGCGTGACTAAAAATGGAGCCATTCCAAACCGTTCGATCGATTGTCGTAGGCTTGTTCGAATTGATTTCCCTTACTGAATGAAAATATGTTATCTGAAGATCGATTAAATAACTCCTGCAGCTTATCATGCTCAACAAATTCATTGAATTTGTAATGTTCGGCGGTCCTCATCACAATAAATAAGCCTGTGATGTTGTTATCGAATGGCATCGTCCTCGGATACAGAATTTCCACCCGTCGACAGGTCACACCTGTTTGTGACCTCAAACGCGTTGATAATTTCTACGCTTTTACTTCGTGAAATTTCTAACTGAACTGCTTCTCTTTATGTGATATAGTATTGTAAACGAGTGAAGGAGAGAGGATCGAATGTCGGTTGCGGCCAATTTTTCTTCCTTGTCAATCATTAATTCATTAATTCACTTTCTTTTACTTCGTTCAATGATATATGCAATCAAAAATATTGAATTATTGTGAAAAAAATGGAGATTCAATGCAGTCTAATTACTTTTTTGTCTGCAGTACATACATACATACATACATACATTTATCATGTCAGGCAGTTGACGCCAGATGGGGATGGATGGTTCTGCAGTAGTTCTGCAGTAAAGGGTATTGATTTCGGAAGTTTCCAGTAATTGCCGATTGTCGAAAAAGAAAACCTCTGATCTGCAAACTCTCTATCAGTCACACTTTCTACTTGTTTACAGTGTTAAGGTTCGTTTACAGTGAGACCGAACGTGACACGGCACAACGATTCAGTTATTTTTCTATCGAGCTCTTACAGCACGAAACAAGGAGAATTGAATGCACGCAAAATGTGCAAAGCATTTGAGTTTGAACTATAACCTTCCGAATACCTGAACTAACTAAGATCATTCGAAATTGTATACGTCTTTGACGCCTACTATTGGTTACAGGTGTGTGTAATCTGGAAAACCTCACCGATTCGTTGCGTTCGTCGGAATGTCGGGCTTCTTCCATCGAATCGAGTTTCAAAATCGTAATGATTGAGGAAAAGCATAGGGTTGCGGGCATATTTGCTGACACTCACACTCAAAACACGACATGCCTTGGATACACATTCTTTGCGTTAAATAAAATTTACCTTCAATGTCATATTTTATGGGACCAATTTTTGGATCTAATCTCTGCGATTGTTATAAGAAATTTTCGATTTTCTTCATTTCGTGCCATCACTGCATGATCTAAAAAAAAAGCTGAAGCGTGATCGCGCGATCACGTTCGGTCTCACTGCCACTGTCAGGTAGCAAGTGTGACTGGTAGAGCGTTTGCAGATCAGAGGTTTGCGTTCTTCGGCAAGCAGCAATTGCCGGCTACTTCCGCAAGTACGGCCCCTTGCTGAACAGCGAAAACGGATTCGACTTCGTCTCCATTATTTCACAATCATTCCGTAGATTTTCCTTCACATATCCCAGAGAATGAATGAATTAATGATTGATGAGGAAGAAAAATGATCCGCAACCAACACTCTGCACTCCGAGGGAAGATGTTCAATCAGAGGTTTCGAGAAGTCAGAGCGTAGAAATTGTCAACTCGTTGAAGTCACAAACAGGTGTGGCCTATCACCGGGTCGAAATTCTGTATTCGAGGACGATTATATTTGATAATTCTACTTCAAAAACATCACAAGGTTGTTTCCGTTTGGTGGAATGAGAACCGCCGAACATCAATGAATTTGTTGAGCATGCAAAAGCTGCAAGACTTAATTAATAGAACATCACATATTTTCATTCTGCAAAGGTAGTCAGTTCGCACGAGCTTACGAGAATTAGTGAAATGGTTTGAAACGGTTTAATTTTTAGTCACGCCCCGAATCGGAGTGATTTTTCTGTTTTCGAATGCTCAGTGTGGCCAATTGGGCAAGAGGGAGCAATTCGTTGCAAAAAAATGACGAGATGCAATTAGATAGTTGATATCCGATCATCTCTCTTCATTATGCACACTTTCTAGTCGGTTAGATAAACGAGAGGGTTTGCAGAATCGACAGAGTAACAATACGATCCGACATAACTATTTCCGATGTGGGAAGAGTATAAGAGGAGAGAGTTCAGATGAAGGAAATAAGCGTGCGGCATTTTCATCCTACACAAGGAGTACGAAAGGACGGGGAATGTTCTCATCCGTGGTGTACTCGCTCATAGCGTCGTGCTCGGTCGGAATCGTTGCATCACAATGTGGTCCTTCGGACCACCCCAAGTGAGCATCCTTATCGCAACCGTTTCAAGTTATATCATGTCTAGCTCTGATGACCCTCTGATGAACTATGAATATTCTTTCTTCAATTGTTTTTTATTTCAACAACGAGTAGCACCCTTGTTCTTCATTTTCGAAATTTGCACCATAAAACATTAAAGCTGTGTCAATTGGGTCCGGAACGGCTTCTGCAACAACGCCGCATACACAACGGCACACAAACAGGTTAGCAATCGAGTTAACAGACTATTGCCTCTCCATTCCCCATTCTTTCGGCCGGTGGAGTGAAAAGAAAATATGATCTGTATTTCGAAATTGGTTGTACATATATCTGCTATTGAGATAAGAAACATCAACCTATCATTGTTTCTATTTGTTGCAGCAATACTGTCCCAAGAGTTGCCCGAACATCGGATGCGGTGCCACCCCTACTGTGGCCCCGAATCCTACTGGGTCGCAATGTGGACGGGACACCAATGTGAAGTCAGTTCATTCTCTCTTCAATTTTTATCGTTTTTTTGCAACGGGTATACGCAATTTTGTTTATTATATCAGAAACAAATTACAGCTGCGGCAATTGGGCCCGGCTGAACGGCATCTGCACCACGTTCACAGCGGCGCAGAGACAGGTTTTCAACTGCATTCATCTTTCTTTTAGACGAGTGGTGTGAATGAATTAGATGAATATCCTTATCTCATCCGTGGCATCCCATATCTGCAATCGGTTTTAGGAACATTGAACTCTCATTGCGTCTATTTTTTTTCTAGCAATACTGTGCCGCAACTTGTTGCGGCGTTGCCACAACTACTAAGGCCCCGGATGTTGAGAATCGAAAGTGAGCTGATCTCACAAAATTGTTGATCACATTACCTCGAAAACTTTTTTGTCAACGAACCTATTTACAGAAAACAACTTTTCTCGCTTGGGAGTACTACGTGTCTTGAGTATAACATAGATTTCAGCTGCCCCAAATGGGCCGCTAACCCTGCTAACGCGTTCTGCGCCAGCGGCACAAACACTCGGCAAGATAAGCTTGCTTCCTGCTCCGTCACTTGTTCCTTCGAGATTGTTAGTGGTGCTCATATCTTTCCCCATATGCATTTGGAGACGAATCAGCAAACAGCCATAACCACACCCTTTTGAACCCTACTGCCGACTGCGCTATCTACACTGCGGCCAACAATGTCCTCACCCGACAGACAACCGTCCAGAGGTGTGTAAATCCCAAATAACTGTACTTGAAAATTTTTAAAAAACACATTCAATATATTGCAGAGCTGCGAATATCAACCCTCTCGTAGCTGGACCCACCGTGAGTCGAATCACATATTCATTAGAACAAAGATAGACACTAGTGATGTCGTTTCGATTATCGATTAATCGAAATTTCTGTACATAATTTTCGATTAATCGAGAAAAATTTCACTAAGTTTTCGATTACCTGTACAGATTTTCGATTAAAATCGAACATCTGTACAAATTTTTCGATTAATCGAAGATTATCGATTATTTTCGATTAGTTGATCATAACTCGTTTTTTTTTTCAAAATTTCATCATAATTCTCGAAAAACGGCTTTGAGTAGGTATGCCGAAATTTGTACATTTTGAAAAGCTCGTCGAGGGGGTTCGATTGGTACTCCAGTTTACCTCAGGCGATGAGTTTGAAGCGAGATATGAGCGAAAATGTAAAAATTACATTGTGATGAAAAAATCTCAAATTTGTAAATCTTTTCATGGGAGGTGGACTGACACTTCTCCCAAGGTTCTCCGATGAGTTTGAAGCCAATTATGAGCAACTAATCGAAAATAATTGAAAATTTTGTACAAGGAATTTCGATTAATCGAAATTCGAAATCGAACTGACAACCCTAATAGACACTAAAATAATTGTATGAAAAAACTTCAAAAACTGATATAGGGGACGATAATGTTCAGGTGTCTCGTGTCTATGTCGGCAACACTTGCACTCTGGCCCTGTACACACAGCGGACGCCCGATCCTGCGACAGACTTCCCCGCTGAGACGTGAGTACAGGCCTCTTTGAAAAGAAAATTCCGAGAATTAAGTATTTCAAGAATTTCTGGAGGATTTGACTAATCAAAGATCTTTACGATTCGTCTAACGTTTCAAAACATATATTCTAGTGATGCCATTTGGGGTAATGCCTCTCTCCCTCCCAATAGTTCTATCGTCTCTGATCGGCGATAGAGTATGCAGACGGTACATTGCTACATTGCCCTACATTGCCCGAAACGGCATCACTAATCTATCCATTTCAGTAAGGTCGGATCGGCAGGAAACTTCCAGACGGTGACTACTGCGAATGCCGCCTCGTACAAGTGCACTTGCTCGTAATTTCGCGAACTCAGATGGTTCAATATTTCTCGAGTGCATTACTATCCATCCAATGAGTATCATCCTCGTTCTTCATCACATTATAAAGTGTGGTTTCTCATTAACTCTTGTTTTTTGGTTTCATATATAGAACACGTCCTCATGAATGGCGAACAACGAAGAACGTAGGACACCTGTCAGATACTCTCACCAGTCAACTAAAACAAAATTTTTGAATAATTTTGTCGACCTCGAATCCGGATATTATCAGGGAAACTGACGCATTTTTCACATAGATATGAATATTCCATCTTAGCTGACGGCCTTCTGAAGTTCAATTACAACTAGAATTGCATAGAAATTATATCTGTTCAACAAAAAAAATTACACCGTCAGTTTAAAATCGACAATTACATCATCATTACAAAATGTTTCATCAGCACTACGCAATCATCTCGTTTTCGCTCACAATTCAAAATCATCGGAGAAGCTGATCGCATGTTTCCCTATTCGAAGTTTGCCATTGCAAAACGTTCGTCACGCTCTGAACGATTCGAAAAAAAGGATAAACACGAATACGCTCAGATGGTGTTTCCTAGGCTTGAACAACGAAATGAAATATAAACGCATCGCACATGCAGTGGAGGGTAATGCACCGAAGCTTATTTACCGTTCAATTCGAGGAGAGCATTCGGAAAAGTCACGTGTTCGAATATCATGCGGATTTCAAATGCGACTGAACAAGCAGAAAGCGGCCATGGACCATTCTTCCAAACCCTCGTTTCCCGCGGATTTCAGAGAAAATCGGGCTGAACAAACGAAGATATTGTGAATAAAAGCGCATATTTCCGCCTATTCAGCATCTGTAGATTTATCTCGAGTCCAAGTAAGCCGTTTCGGTTCTCTTAAATTTCATAGACTTGACTTCTCCATTACAGCATACTATGAACTCCTCGCTCTTCCTCCTCTCGCTAATTGCCGGCTTGGCAATCGCCTGTCCGGCTGCCCTGTAAGCCCCGAATGCGGACTGCGCTGTCTACACTGTGGCCAAGAACATCCCACTGTCAACCATCTTCAGGTTTGAATATCACGGAAACGCCAGTAGTTTAAAACTGTAATTTGCAAAATTTAAATAAATACATTAAATATGTTGCAGGACGCTAAGTATAATCCAACTCGCAGCTGTAACCTCCGTAAGTGGAATTGCCTATTGATTAGAGCAAAGATGCTCAAAAAAACTGTTTAAAACTGGCAACAATAATGTTGAGGTGTCTCGTGTCTATGTTGGCCGCACTTGCATTATCGGTCTGTACACAATGCGAACACCCATCCCTGGGACAGACTTCCCCGTTGAGACGTGAGCCTCTATGAAAAAGATAATTCTGCAAGTCAAGGATCTTTACAATATCGTGTGGCTTTGATAAAAGAGTTTTACAATTCGTCAAGCCTTTCGAAGCATCTATTACTTTCAGAAAGGTCGGAAACTTCCAGACGGTGACTTCTACGGATGCTATCGCGTACACTTGCAGATGCACGTAATTTCGAGACCCAAGATGTGTCGACATTTCTCGAGTGCATTCGTATCCATACAATTCTCCACATTATGGAACGGTTTTCTAAAAAAAAATCGGTCGGAAAAAAAATGACGCAATCCTCACGTTTTCGTGCACATCTCATCTCGAAATCATCGGCGACGCTGATGGCATGTTCCCCTATTGGAAGTTTGCCATTGAAAAACGTTTGTGAAGCTCTGCACGATCCGGAAAAAATGCTGAAATTCAAATAAACACAAATACCGTCAAGCGGGAGTAATATGAACCAAATACAATATTTTACTGTATGTTGGTGTATCAATCAGTAAAGGGTGGCATTTGGCCCATAGTTGATGAAAAGTTGAATTCTCTTGGATTTGGGCCTATCAACCGATCATCTCAAATGTTACTCTAGGAAATTTGAATTTGACTTTTCTAAATATGTGAAATCGGAAATGCGTTTTGGCGGAGTTTTGTGACAAGCAAGCGTGGTGTTATTGAATGCGCTGTCTACACTGTGGCCAAGAACATCCCACTTCAACCATCTTCAGGTTTGAATACCACGGAAATGCAATGCTGTACTTGAAAAAAATACATTAAACATATTGCAGTGGGGCAAGTGTGATCCAACTCGAAACTGCATCCGTAAGTTTAATCGCCTATTCATTAGAACAAAGATAGTCAAAAATGTGCTTCAAAACTGTGAACAATAATGTTCAGGTGTCTCGTGTCTATGTTGGCAGCACTTGCATTCTGGCCCTGTACACAATGCGATTACCCGACCAAATGCAGACTTCCCCGATGATACGTGAAAGTTCCTTAAAAAATCCGAGAATTAGGGATCTCTACAATATATTGTAGCTTTGATAAAATAGTTTAACAATTTGTCAAACCTTTCGAGGCATGTACTCATTTCAGCAAAGTCGGATCCGCCGGAAACTTCCAGACGGTGACTACTACGAATGCCGTTGCGTACACTTTTGGTCCATTCAATAAGCATATCTCCTCGTTATTATAAAAATAGGATTCTCATCAACTCTTGTTGTGCACATTCAAAAAAAGCTACTCATCGTCACAAATGGTCTCATGAAGAAAAGATCACATGAGATACCGGACAGATTCTTTCACCTGTCATTTACCCTACCCTCTACATTACTGTTTGTAATGCCACAAAATATATACATTTTTTTTAAATTCTGTCTTAGAGGCTTAGAACCCGAAAAATATTTGAGCACACGAATATTTCATCTTAGCTGACGTCCTTTTCAACCCCCAATCAAAATCAGAATTGAATCGGAATTATATCTGTTCAACCACAGTGTCAGTTTAAGCTCGAACATGTCATCACTATTTTAAAATATTTCTTCAGAATTACGCAATCTTCGATTTTTCAATCACAATTCACTTCAAAATCATCGGATAGGTATATTGACACGAATTAGCTCAGATAGTGATTCCTAGGCTTTACCGATGAAATGAAATGCAACGACATTGCGTTTATTTTACTGTGGAGGGTAATACACATACGCAATTTATGCCGTTCGATTCTGTGGCGTTCGGAAAAGTGACATGCTCGTTTTCGCATGCAACTGAATAAACGGAAAGCTGCCACGGACATTGGGCCAAACCCTCTCCTTCCACGCGGATTTCCAGTGAAAATAAGGCTAAGCAAACAAAGATATTGTGAATAAAAGTGCAAACCTCCACATTATCGGAACGTCCCTTGACTTCTCCATTACATTACACGGTGATTTTCTCGCGTGAGTAATGGGAAGTGAAGAATGTTTTCGAATTACATCATGGATGAGACTAGAGGCATGGATAATCTTACGATCACTGAGGAGATGAGGAGGAGGAGCCTTAGATAACATATTATGGGAGTGACAAGAAAGGGTAAGATCATCGAAAATGGAAGGGTTATTGGGAAGAGAAAGAGCACGTCAACGGAGAGATCGAGAGAGAGAGAGAATGGAGGTAAAGAGAGATGGTGAAATCGAGGTTCTTATGAAGGGGACGCGATGGAACAAATGAGGGATCGAGGGAAAGAAGGGATCGAGAGTCACAACTTAAGAGACAGAGATCCGTTGAGGAAGTGCCACTGTCCTAGTCGCGACGCAACAGGATCCGCAAGTCGTTGAACTTGGGCCAGTGGTGTTCCACTCACTTCAGGCCCCACCCACTGGACACATAGGATGACATACCAAATTTATGACAATATAGTTTTCAGTTAGATTTACACTCACAAGCGTCGCAATATAGTAACGGCAAAATCGCTACGACACTGAGCGTGACTAAAATGAAACCGCTTCAAACAGTTACAAATCACTGATTGCAGTAGGTTTGTTCGATTTCACAAACACTATCCTAATAAAAAAATAACTGACTACCTATTAAATCTGCGCTGCAACTTCATATGCTAAACAAATCAATTGAATTTGTAATGGTCAACAGTCCTCATATCAGCAAACTGATAATCGGTTATGTTTGTAAAGGATCGGGTTGAGGAATAAGTAACGCTCGTTTTTCCAATTTCAGATTATGACCTCTCCCGTCTTTCTAAATTGTGCAATTATATTCCGGTTTTTGATGATCGATAAGGGCTTGGATACTCTCTTTAGCGCACACTATATCATATATCTCCGATCATTTAGGCGATCACAATGGCTGGCTCAATTCAAAGTTGTCGCACCTCACCCTGAGATTTTGACAGGTCAGCACTGAGGGAAGAAGAATTATTGAGCCACAATTAAGTTGCAGTAGTAAAGTATCATGGTTATACATTACACTGATGATATTCAGAGGAATATCCAAGTAGAGGCCTGTGTGAGATATGCGCCTAACGAGAGTGTAGGATTTTCAGTTACTGACCGAAAGAAGTTTTGCTAGCCGCGTTTTCTTAGCAATAGATCTAAAGACCTCAATTATGCTTGAATGTGGAGTACCTTTCCTGTTGAAAATATGGACGAATTTTGCTAAGTGTGGAGCATTCTCTTTATGAGTTAAATTGCTCGTAAGTTCGATATAGAAAAATAAGCCTCGAAATCGACATTTATTGCTATTTCCTGTAAACCGTACTAATTGAATGTAAGGCCTTAGATGGTTAAATGGACGAGCAACTTTTGCACTATCATCCACCAAGTGGCCACAATTATAGAATGGCTACTATGTCTTGGGTATGGTTTAATCCAAAGTCCTCAAAATAATATTTTTTAGAAAACTGTTATTTTTCAAATAGGAGCATAAGTAGCACCAAATGTTTATAGTGATAATATAGCTCCATAGTGAGTGACTGGAGCACACTAGTGTATAGGCCAGCACCTTCGATCCTCAAGGTAGACAAATAAGTTAAGTGAACTGCAATTTTTCACGAACGTTCTCCTTGAAACGTCTATAAAAATACAACAATGAATCGAGCACCATTCTCACTTCACCATGAAAGAGGTGTAGTATCGGGCTGCTCACCTGAGAATGTGTGAATTTACCGAACAGTTTCCACGTTAAATTACACAATTTCGAAAAATATCTAAAATTTTCGAAAAATATCAGGTACATTGAAATCTAAATTTCTCTCCTACACAGGAAGCGTGATATTTCTAATAATAACGGCTATGATACTATATAATACCATCATGATGGCAATCTGTTTTTGCTCAGTATTTTTTTAAACTTGTTGTCGAGAACAGAGGGAAAAGTGAATCGTTTTGCTCTTGATTTCTTGAGTCAATGAATACTTGCTGATACATGGATGTGACGGGAAATCAGGATGCGGATTTGAATGATTGTTACTTTTCGAAGACCAAATGCACGTGGGATTATTTTCCCTTGATTTTTCGAGGGAATGAATGGTTTCTGAAGTACAGATGTTACTGACTTAATAATATCATCATCATGATTATATTTTTACAGGGAGTAAACTTTCACACTATGGGCTCTATGCGGTCTCAGTGGGCGACCCTCCGTCCTCACCTCCATCTCATACGCCGGTGAGGGGTACGGTAGGAAGGAGACATGGGTTACGGTAGGAAGGAGTGGCAGATTCTGCCTCCATTTTACACATTCTGTCTTCCAATCGCCGGGATAGCGTGCAGAATGGAGAGTGCACTATTCCGATAACACTAGCGATGAACAGTAGGGAATAGTGGATCAAATGATCAGCACACTGAATATGAGGAGTATTATCATCGATGAGAGCTGGATGCATACTAGAGATAATAATCTTGGATTTGGATTTGGATTTTAACACATTTATCAAGAGTAGGCTCTGATGTGCATTTCGGGCCACGTCGGTTCAAGAGGTACATTAGAGGGCGAGCCGGAGCTGTTTGAGTTTAAAACCACACCACGGAGCCGATGTCGACGTTTATCAATCTAGCCTTGTAGATGCGGCGCTCTCTACGCGAGACGGGTTAGAGAGAGGCCATCGAGGCGAGGAGAGGGGAGAGCTCTCTCCCCTCCCCCTCGCCTCGATGGCTTCTCTCTAACCCGTCTCGCGCAGAGTGCGTAACGTCTATGACTTCCCTCCTTTCTTCCGAGGGGAACCTCTGCCAATTTTTTTGGCGGTGCAATCTCCTGCGGATTCCTGCCTATTGCATTTTTGGCCTGAGCTTGAACCGACGTGGGGCCATTCATGATTTCTTGCTTGTCTCAGGAACGTAGGTCCGATAGTTCGCTTGAAGAGATCGTTCCATCTTGTGGGCGGTCTTCCGCGTCCTCGCTTAGGCCCTCGTGGTGTCCAATCGGTCACAGTTCTGCTCCACTTCAAGTCATGATCATTAGCAACTTTATGCATCCAGAGCCACGTTCTTTTCAAGGCGGTACGAACAACGTGTCTGACCTGAGTGAGTCCACACAGCCTTTCGTTCGAGTCATGATCCAAGACAGTGCAACCGACCATCCAACGCTCCATGCGTCTTTGGGCCACCGATAATCTTTCACTTTGTGCTTTGGTCAAGGCCCATGTTTCACATGCGTGTAGGAAGGCGGGAATGATACAACCATTGAAAAGACGGCGCTTATGAATCATTGGGACAGATCTATTCACTAGGAATGATCTATGCTTGTGGAAAGTCCCATACGCAGCCTGAATTCGCCGGCCAATCTCCTTCTCCTCCTTCTCATTGATAGTAATGATGCTTCCCAAATAGACCACCTCTTTTCTGATACCCACAATCTTCCCCGCAACTCTGACATCCCTGTGATTACTCTTCGAAGACATTCCCACAGTTTTATCACCGTTAAGATGAAGCCCCACCCTTTTTAATTCCGTCTTGAATTTGTCGCTCATCGTGAGAAATGAGCACTGCGTCATCGGCAAAGAGAATATGAGAGAGGAATCGCCCATTGATGTTAATCCCTTTTCCCGTCCAGTCTAATTGACAGAATGCCATATCCAAGACTGCTGTAAACAGTCTGGGTGACAAACAGTCCCCTTGTCTAACCCCTCTTCCAACATTGATTTCCACTTCCTTTCCATTCACTATGACTGCACTTTTGCTACACCGAGAGAGGGAACTTAGGAATGAAACCACTTCCGACGGAACACCTTCCACCTCCAGAGCCTTATAGACAGCATCAACATACACCGAACCAAAAGCCTTAGAAATATCCACGAAAAGTAGATAAATCGGCAAGCGATGATCAATACAGTTTGTGCCTACCGTTTTGAGAGTGTGAATAGCATCTACCGTAGAATGTCCCTGTATAAATCCCATTTGTTCCCAACTCCTACTGCTATCCAGGATAGGTGCGAGTCTCGTATTCAAAAGACCGGTGAGGGCTTTCTGCAAAGCAGGAAGCAGACTGATTGGCCGGTAATTTTTAACGAGAGAACTATCACCTGTCTTAGGCAGCAGAATAGTGCACGAGTCACCAAACCCCTTTGGGACACTTCCGGTTAGTATATTGTTAAATACCTCTGTTAGTAATGGAGCTAAGTAGTCAGTTCCCGCCCTCAACATCTCACCAGTGATCCCATCCCTTCTCGGTGCTTTACCTGACTTGAAATGTCGAAGTGCTTGTTCCACTTTAGCAACGCACAAGGGAATGAATGGGTCCCTTACTCTTAGCGTTCTATATCCTATTCCTCCGCCCCTGCATACAAATCGTTATAAAATGCTTGGAAGACCTTCTCCATACCCAATTGTGTGCATTCCCAATTACCCGACCCATCCCTAATTTTGTGAATTCTACCTTTCCCTACAGCAATTCTTGCAGCAGCCTTCTTATAGCTTTTCCCGCTCGCAATGGCTGCATTGACGTAACTTAGATACGACCGTTCTCTATCATTTCTGAAAGATTGACGGATCGATCTGTTTAGAAGCAGCCACTGTAAGCGAGGCAAACCGGCTGACTGCATCTTATAATCACTTCGTCGTGCTAGTAGATCCTTTGTAGCTTGTGATATTCCTCCATCCCTTGGTGTATAAACCGTTGCAATTTTCCCCGCCCCTCTAATCGCATCCACAATGTTACCGTTCCCAAGATCCGCTCCTCTACTTTGTAACTCTAATCGTAGACTGAGTTTAAACAGTCCATTTTCGAAGCGCGAATCACCCTGACCGGTCGTTTCCTTTCTCCAGGGGAAACGGCGAAGGAATGAGATGGAAGCTCTAACGAGTCGGTGATCATTTATCACTCCGACATCCCTCACTGCCATTCCCCTAGGATACAGGATAAAAAATAACCCATTTGGTGAAACCCAAGTGAACTTGCGTATTGGCATTTTCCGAAAGAAGGAGTTACCCACCTTGAGATGAAGCCTCTCACACAAATCCACAGCCATTTGCCCTTTGTTGTTCCTATCCCCATACCCGAATGCCCCCACAGAGTTTTCCCCCAACTGACGACAACCAATTTTCCCATTGAGATCCCCCATTATGACCTTATGCACGAATCGGTACCGGTGGCTTGTGATAGAGTACGCATCTCGTCTTGAGTAGATCAATTCAGGCTTCATCCGGTCTTCTTACTTCGGACAGCAACAGAACGTGGAAGTTGATCTTGCTGAGTGCATTCTCCAGTTCAGTGATCCTTGAGTCATGGCACAGAGATAGGCAATTGGCGCGTTTATGCGAACCGACCGACCTTTGAGCGAGCGTCGCACTCGAATGTCTTATTAATTTATATTTTTAAAATTTAAAAAATATATAGTAGTACGATATCGGTTTCAATGAGAACTGAAATTGTTGAGGTGGTGGTGATGACCAATTCTGTCCAGGTTCTCTTGAGAAAAAAATCTCATCGAATGAAACGTATGATTCTTTTATTCCTTGCTATCTGTTCAGTAGTATTGTATTACCAGATCGAATAGTGCTCTCTCCATTCTGCATACTTTATCGACGGTCAGAGAGACTAAAGAGTGTGCAGAATGGAGAGCAGTTATTCGCACCGGCTGCACTATTGTTTACTATTCAATTGCAACACAAATCTTTCATATTCATTAGTCGTGAGTAAACACCGGATACTATCCCCTACTCCTTTCAACTCTGGTTGGTCAGGCAGTCTTCCTCGTTCTATCCACTTTCTAATGTTGCGGACAGGACAGACTCGTCATCTTCTCATCACTGTATGCGATATTTGATCTTCAATCTTTCTCAGATTTTTTTGGTATTGGATCGGCTCATTCCAGTGGAGAATAAAAGATCCGATGGAATTTTAAATCCCAAATGTAACCGCAAACTCGCATGACATTGTATTGCACGGGGGCTCAAAAGCTCCTCCATCATACATTAGAAATGGCGTCAACCGTCTAACCGCCGCGAACGTTTAACCCTCGCTCCCCTACCCGGCGCGTCTAGCGTGCGCCCACCTGACTACATCTACCTCCTAGATGTGCCGGTACCTATCCCCCTCCCCCTCTCCTAACCGTTAACTGCGGTCGATTTATTTGTGCGGGAAACAAGTTTTGAATGGGACTTGGGTGGCCGTCTTTTTATCCACTCCATGAGCCCCCGTGTATTGCTTTCCCAGGTTAATAATTCATTTTTCTCCAGCCGTTCCTCTAGTTCAATTGTCATGTAGAGGGTCCTACACTCATTCCAATTATCTCTGTAACATCTCTCAGATTCGGTAATTTCTTTTCGATAAATCTCTTGCAATACTACCATGCAGTGCATTGATCAGTGTTACACATCATGTCAATAGAAGATTGACTTTCGCTTGAGGTAAAAATTAGAATCCTGAGCAAAAGTAAATATTAGGAAAAGAGAATAATGTGATTAAAACCCTAATTATGAGAAGAACTGCCATTATTGGTGAGAGCTCCATGCACAGAGATAATTTTTTTTTAAATACAGCTTTTGAAAATAAAAATAAAACTCAAATAGTACGATATTGGTTTCATTGGGAGCTCAAATTAGTGAAGTGATGTTGATGACCAATTCGATCCATTCTGCAGTGAAAACTTCCATCGACTGTAACTTGGGGCGTTTCGTGTATCTAGCGTTGACAGATCTAATAGCGCTCTCTCCATTTTGCACACTCTATTGACGGTCAGCGTAAAGAAATAGTGTGCAGAATGTAAAGAGTAGGGAATAACAATTAGTGGTCTCTCCATTCTGCACACTCTTTCGTCAGAATATAAGTGATTAGAATCCTGATTATAAAAATATCCGTAATTTTGATTGGTGATATTCATTTCAATTTTTTGAATTTTTTTGAATGAGCTGAATCGCCTACACATTGCTTCCACATTTGCAGATACTTGCGTGCAGATGGTACAAATTTTTTTCGAACCTTTTCATCTGTGGGTGAAACTGAGAAACGACGAGAAGTCTGAATAGGACGACTCACAAGAATCAAGAGCCCGCCGTTTTTCGGTTTCGTCAACTGAATATTATCTGAAAAAATCGAGAGGAAATAATCACTCGAAGATCTGTACTTCAATCAAAATAATTATTTCCGGTATTTTAGAAATCGATCGACGGCTGACTTTTCTACCATGTTTTACAGTAATCTCATTTCAGAAGACGCAGGAGGAGTGGCAGTTGGTGATGCTCTTCACGGCCGCCATTCTAATCGCCGGTTCCGTCCTCTTCTGTGTGCTGGCCAAGTGGTCAGTGGGGGTGGGAGAGGTTAAGAGGGGTCATCACTAGGCAATAGGAAGATAGTGCCGCTTATTGTCGAAGTGTTGAATGAGTGAGTCAATTAATCATTACTACCCGAAAACAAGCTGACATTGCGTTCTCTCGACTTCTACAGATGATAGTATGTTATGGAAACTGAAATTCGACAGGTGGATTGAATGGGTACCCGGCAGAATTAATGGGTACATTAATACCCTTTGCCGGTTCTCAGTTTTATCAACTGCGTATTACTTGAATAATAGGATGCAATTTGTCGTTCATTTCTGGTTTTATGAAAATTGTGAAGCATGGTTGTATGCCAATCGATCGACCGACGACAGACAAAGGAGTGGGGAGACGAAAAGGAGTAATCAGGGAATGGTGCGAACTGATATTTTTAAGGAAAGGATTACCGAAAAGGCAATTGGTTATTTATCCATGGATAATTCGACAGTCATACGGAAAATCTATTTTTCTTCGAAAAAACCGTCATGCGATTACCTTCGTGCTATCTTTCAGTGAGACTAATGACCTCCGTAACCTGAATCTCGCAGGTTGGCATGGTCTTCAATTCTCTTCTTACGTCGTCAATTACATCGTCATCCTCCATGCCATGGGTGAGGAGGAGCGATTATGGTCGTGATTAGAGATAGAAGAGGAGGGAGTTACGGTAGCTCAAGGCGGAGACGGTTTGGAAACTCAGACCCGTTTTTGTTTGGATAAATGTATTCCTTGCTATTCGATAATTACAGTTATCGGCAACACGATGATGTCGTGCAAGGGTGGCATCGTGTCTCTCATCATCACTGCAGCTATCGTCAAGGAGGTACGGTAGTCGAACTGTCATGGTTTTATTTTTTAATATTGTGAAGGTTTCATCCATTGGCTTCACGAAAGTTATCCTCGGCAGTTTCCGCGTTATCTTCCGGAGCTAATGTTCTAAGCGCTGCGCTACAGTACCACGCGACGCGTTTTTGAATGCTTGTTTTTGAAAATAGCTTAAAACGCGTTCTCTGTACTAGCGTAGGGAAATGGAGTGGATGTGGCACAGTTTGGTCTAAACGGTCGTACGGGGCTCAAACTTGGAGTGTGTGACCACTTTGGGTCGAAAAAAAATTTTTCAGAAAAATGTTGATCTTTGATCTCCAAAAATCGATAATTTTAAATTTGAGATTACAGTATCATATGGCATATCATTCGAAAGAGCATCGAAAGTTAAGGTAAATAGGAAATTTGATTTGAGCTTTTCCGACGCAAGTTATGGCTCAAAAATTCACTTTTGTTTCACCATGTGGTCCCCTTTGGCCACAAATGGAAAAAGTTGAAAAAATTATCAACTCGAAAAATTATGTATAGAAGAGATCCCGGCGTATTTCTGCACGCTGAATCAGAATTTCGATACGAGATCTCACCAAACCATGAACGAAAAAAGTTATACTAGATTGAATCTGAATATTTGTGAAAATCAGTGAATGCTGGTCATGGTTATGTGTATTTCTCGATACGGCCACCGTGAAAATATGCCCGAAAAAGAGTTGCATTATATTCTACACTAAAAAATACATTTTTAAAAATATCGCAAGGTCGCAAATGATACCTTCATGGGTAGCCATATCGATTTTTACCAAAATGACTTCAAAAATTCACTTTTTGAGCCATAACTTGTGTCGGAAAAGCTCAAATCAAGTTTCCTTCTGCCATTTAGCTTAACTTTCGATGCTCTTGCGAATGATATGCTATTTGATACTGAAATCTCAAATTTAAAATTATCGATTTTTGGAGATCAAAGATCAAAATTTTTTCTGAAAAAAGTTTTTTCGACCCAAAATGGTCACACACTCCAAGTTTGAGCCCCTTACGACCATTTTGACCCAACTGTGCCACTCCTCCTGCAGTAGTACAGAGAACGCGTTTTAAATATAATTTCTTGAGTGTTTTCAGATTCCTCAGCGTGCCCGATTTACTGAAAGCACTCTAGATTTAAAAGAAAAACTTCAAAACAATCAATAAAGACGGTTCAATAAACGTTGAAGCTGGGTCAGCTTTGTGAGAAAAAAATTACAACGGGCTTCTTGAAGGGAGCAAGTGCGGAGCTCGTATACTACCTCATGAATTGTTTTTATGCTTACAAAATAGCCAACTGCCAAGGAACGCGGCATTCATTAAAAAAAATTTAAAAACGATTAGATTTACGGAATTATTTTCGAAAATCCGTAACGGGGGCCGAATAAAAAAGTCAGTTCGCATTTCCACTGATGGTCATAGGGCCAAATGTCTCTTGACACGACTTCCCTTTTCTTTTTCCCTGACTTGGTTACAAGAACGAAGGTAGCGTTATCCTCATTGTGTAACCGCCGTGTTATCAGGATAATGAATAGTGACTGAAACAGAGATGAGCCCGGTGGTTTCGGCGTGATTTTGCTAGAACATTGTTATGACAAAAGATTCCATACGGAAATTGTCATCTCCTGATTTCTGCAGATAATATGCAGATGGCGAAACTGAGAAGTGACAGAGTAGCCTGAATACGTCCAGCGACCCCGGGAACATTCATGCCGGCCCTCGCTTCGCAATTTCGTCAACTGTTAATTATCTGGAATAAGCGAGAAGAAATAATCTTTCCTCATCCTTCGTTTTTAATCAGAAATATTTTTACAGTGATTTTCCAAGCTTTACTTTTCTCGAGTTTTGTCTACAGTAATCATGCAAACATTTCAGAAAACGCAGGAGGCATGGTGTCTGACTGGCATGCCGACGCAGGCAGGTTCGACTCAGGCAGGCAGGTTCATGGTGTCTGACTGGCATGCCGACGCAGGCAGGTTCGACTCCCGCCCGCAGGTGATGTTTTGCAAGAGGTAGAGAAAGGCGCGCGCCCCAACCACTAGTCTCCGTCAAGCGTTAGTCTCGCCCCAACCACTAGTCTCCGTCAAGGATTGGCAGTTGGTGATGCTCTTCACTGTCGCCATTCTAATCGCCTGATCCGTCTTCTGTGTGCTGGCCAAGGGAGAGGTCAGTGAGCAAGAGAAGGTAGTACATATTGAGAGGTCATATCGATGCCATTGGTTTCACTTAGGTAAGGTAGATGTGAGTAAAAATAAATATGGAGATGTGTAGTGAACGTAGATGAGACAGCGAACAGTATAATTGTATTTTTAAAAGGCCCATGAACGCAATATTATTTCTGCTTGCATTTTCCGGGTAATGTAATGATTGTGAAGCAGAGATGGGATGGGTATTTATTAAGTATGGAAAAAGGCGAGTTGGCTGTCCTTTTTTGAGCATTAAAATTTTTCTACGAGGAATGACTTCTACATCGTTATCTCTTGATTTCTTGAGACAATGAATGTTTATTGTTAGATAGATGTGACTGGCTGTCTTGATTCGGGTCGCAGTTTATATTTTTTCCAAAGAGCTAAACTACTTGAGTTTGTTCTCCCTTGAGATTTCAAGAAAATTAATGGTTTATGAAACAGCGGTGTGACTGGTCTAACATCATAATGATTATTTTTTGCAGGGCACATTATTCCCCGCCATGTAATCTTTGTGGTCTTAGTGGACGTCCCCTCAGAAGAGCTTCGTCCTCACCTCCATCTCATACGCCGGGGTTACGGTAGGAAGGAGACATGGGTTACGGTAGATAGGAGAAGCAGAAGCGATCTCAATTGTGCACACTCTCACCTCTATCCGTCGGGATAGTGCGCAGAATGGAGAGAGCACTATTCGATCGATAACACCAGTGATGATCAGTAAGGAATAGAGGAGCAAGTGATTAGCACACTGAATATGACGAATATTCTCATCAGTGAGAGCTCCATGCATACTAGAGATAACATTTTAAAAATAATTTGAAAAGCCTATGAAAAATAAAAATAAAACCTCTACTAGTATGATATCGGTTTCAATGGGAGCAAAAAAAAATTAGCGAAGAGGTGATGATGATCAATTTGTAGCCTCGCATACGAAAAGAAATTCAATCGTATGACAATTGTGATACTTCTAGTCAACGCTATCATGCTGTGTTGCCAGATCGAATAGCTCTCTCTCTCCACTCTGCACACTCAATCGAAGGTCATAGCTAGAGACCACAGGGTCGAGAGCCGATTTCACTCAGTCAAGCGAAAACCAGTGCCAAGGAACCCCTCTGGGACCCAATAACATCATACTGTTGGCCGTTTGCTGATATATCAACTAATTCTCGAGAAACAATTGAAAAGGTGATCTCGAGGCCCCCACTATGCATTACTCGCCTGATCCATCCACGCACAACCATGTAGCGCACGTGAGACGAGCGAATACATGGTCTTGTGGCTCAATCGGTAGCGAGCTCGTTCATCAAACCCGAAATCTCAGGTTCGAGTCTCATCCTTTGCAGCCAGTTTTGCTAGTTGTCAAGATAAACAACGGAAGTCGGAATACGAATACGCGCGTACTATTACTTTTGAACATGAACGGCAATTTAGAGACACTTTTGATCTTCGATTTTTCACCTTTAATATTTCTCAAAAAATCGAATGAACGATATGCGAGCTGCGTATCTGGGTACGAACACTAGAAACCCATATTTCCCCTATCATCGACCCTTTACCTTGAATTTTGACCTACTTAACGGTGATTAACCACGCTGCGCATCAGGTCATTTGTGAAGGATCCTCAGACCTACAGAACGCGCCTTTGATCGACCGATTTAGTTGAGAACTCGATTTGCCGGAGCTCTTTGCGGATTTTTGGCAATTCTCTATCCCTCCCAAGTGGGCGGAGCCTGTGGTTTCTAGTCATAGCGACACAATAGTGTGCAGAATGGAGAGCGCAACTATTACGCAACAGTACTGTTCACTCTTCGATAGCGATAATTCTTGCGCATGCATTACTCCGGTGTCAATACCTGATGATATCTCTCTCCTCCTTTCAGTCGGTCAAGCAGTTTTCCTCGTTCTTTCCACTTTCTGCGGCTGCGGACAAGACGGACTCGTCATCTTCTTCCTCATCGTATGTGAATTTTCATATCCGATCGGCCAACAAACTGATATTATCTTGAGACGATCGGTTATCTCTACTACCTTTCTGGCCGCAATATCGCATGACCAATTTTTTTTATCTCCCAGGTTAATAATTTGTTTTCCCCAGCCGTTCCTCTAGTTAAATTGCTATGCAGATTCTCCATCACTCATGTCAATTATCTCTGTAACAATCTTCTAGATTCATTAAACTTTCTGGACAATTAACTAATCGATAATCAAAGGAATCGGCAACACGATGGCTTGCCTGAGCGGCTTCATCTCTCGCATGGTCACTGCAGTCATCGTCTAGAAGGTACGGTTGTCAGAGCATAAGGTGAAGTAGAAGACGATATTATTTGCGTAAATCCATTTGCGATCTATGCATCATTGCTTCCTCACAACTTCTACGGATTATGCACAACTGGCGAAACAGAGATATGACAGGCAGCCTGAATCGGCCCAGCGACAGAAACCTTTAGCCCGTTCAATCCATCTGTCAATTCTCAGTTCTTAACTGTGACAATGATAAGTCGATAGAAAGCAATATATATTTGTTTTATCTACAAGAATTACGTAAAGTAGTTTGGCAATCTATTGATTGACGAATCTTCTCAAAGTTTGTATACAGTAACCATACCTTTTCATTTCCAGGAGGAGTGGAAATTGGTGATGCTCTTCACGGCCGCCATTCTCTCTGATATAATATTAAGCGAAATGAGAAGAGCCGGGTTTTTTTTTGTCACATAGCCAGACAAGCGAAAGTGTGCAGAATAGAGAGAGAGCTGATACTCAATGGATGATGGTATCGATTGATACAGTATAGTCGATGAATTACAGTCTCCCATTAATTGATTGGTCGTCAGGCAAGCGAGTCATCATCGGTTCTCCTCGCCTCTCTTCCATCTTCACTCTCATATCGCCCGTGGCCACACGAAATCGCACGAATGAGAACTGCCTGAGGATTCACTCAGGTAAGGAGGAGGGGGCGAAACAGGGATGAAATGGGTCATTTCGAGCTGGAGTCTCTTGTCAGTGTTTTATTAAGCTTCACAATCAAGAACGCATTGAACGCTCCTCACTTCATCATGTAATAGATAGGTGTAGGGATAGTAGAAACTTAGTAGGGATGAGTCAGATTTATTTTATCTGGGATCCCAGAAAAATCGATTTAATCCCAAATGGCGGACTAATGAATCGAGGAAATGTCGTTGCAGCAGAGTTGAGACGGTATGCCGTAGGGATAACATAGGTGCTGAATGAGATTGAAGGATGGGGGTCGAAGTCGTTTTTTGTGAGAAGTCTTCAAACAATTCATTCCACTTCATTTATTAAGCCCTTGAATAGCTGTTGAAGCATAAATGAAACTTTTTGAAATCTAATTCGCCCAAGTGAGGGGTATAGCAGTTACGAGATCAGGAAATAGAAAGATAAATTTCACGGGTGTTTCATTGACCGCGAGACACAGGTGAGATAGGGAGCAGTAGAAATTACACAGGAGGAGAGAAGACTAGGGTGGGAACAATGGAGGTAATCTAATTGAAGCCTCTTCATTTGGCTTGCTACTGAGATGTGAACAGAATGGACTGATGAATGTGACAATATTATTGCTGTGCTGTTTTTCAACATTGGTGGACTTTTGCCGTTCGTTTGTTTCAGATTATAAAATTTCGAATGGGCGCTGAAATTCACATGTATTAATCCAGGCTGACGGGCTATTGTATGACTATTTGTTGCAACGGAAATGTGACTGGAAGCTTTTTTTCTGGGTTGAGGAAACATTTCATTTTTGCAAGTTTTACTTTTTTTCAAGAAGAAAGGGTTTGATGACATACTAACCGTTTCCAAGAGATGAGTCTCCTTTTTTCTAGCGATCTATAGTTTCTCTGTCTTTCGAGAGAGAGTACTGAAGGGAGATACAGCGATCCGTATTTCGAAGCCTATTTGTTCATTTATTCATTCATTATTTATTTATTCCGTCATGGGGGCATGTTTACAAGAGAATATCTGTGAGTTGTCGCGTAGAACGGAGGTCTGTCGATGGTGTCGAATCGGGTGGGTTCGCAGCAAGGGTATGGGGGAATGAGGGGTGGGGAGAGGGAGGTGTGGTGATCAAAGATCAAGAGATCAAGAGGTAAGCCAATTATATATAACAGATGAGGGGGAAAACGAAGGTGGTTGAGAAGAAGTAAAAATACGGAATGCGACATGGGAGAGAGCTACAGATTCGGGTAACAAGGAGTTCCAGATATAAATAGATCTAGATTGCTGCCTGTTTCCCCTTGAGGCCCTTGTAGGAGAGCACGAGAAAACAGGAAAAAAACTCCAATTTATCCTCAAAGGAAAAGATCCCACGTGAAAATTTAGTAATTTTTTTTGACGATCATTGATTTCTCAATCATTCCCTCTTGCTTTCTTGAGTCAATGAATACTTGATGGTACATGGATGTGCCGGGCTTAGTTCGGCTTTGAGCGAATATAACTTTTTCAAGAAAGAAAATTATTTTCCCTTGATTCTTTGAGAAAATGGATGGGTTCTGAAACAGAGGTGTGACTGGCCTACCATCATCATGATTATCTTTTGTAGGGAGCAGTTTTCCCCGCCATGCACTATGTGGTCTCAATGGGCGCCCCCTCAGGAGAGCTCCGTCCTCACCTCCATCTCATACGCCGGAAAGAGGGTACTGTAGGATGGAGGAATAGACGCTCTCTCCATTCTGCACACTCTTGCCTCTAACCGCCGAGATAGTGTGCAGAATGGAGAGCGCAACTATTGGCTTCGACAGCACTATGGTTCACTATTCATTCACTACATGTTTTTCTCATATCCATTTGTCGAACCTGTGATGATATCTTTTTCCACATTTTAGCCCTTGTTGGTCAGGCAGATCAGTTGACTCCGATGGCGCACTTTTTGTTGAAAAGTGGTTGATAAGTAGAAGATAGACCGTTGAGATTTTTTTTTTAAAAGCATTCGAATCATGAGCAAAAGTGAATATATGCACATGGTTAGCACCTGAATATGAGAAGAAATACCATAATAGTTTGTTAGAGCATACTAGAGATATTTATTTTATAAATTCAGTTTTTGAAGAAAAAATCTACTAATACGGTATCGGTTTCAATGGGAGCCTATATTGATGAAGTTGCGTAGGCAATCAATTCGATACAGTCACGCACTATACAAAAAATCCCTCATTGAACATAAATTGAGTTCGATGAGAGATGTTTCTCGTCAACGTTCTCTGTTGACTAGTGTTGTCGGATCGGATAGTGCTATCTCCATTCTGCACACTCTATCGGCGGTTCGAGATAGTGTGCAGAATGGAGAAAGAGATGCTATTTGCTCCGGCAGCATTACTGTTCACTATTAAAGAGCAACATGTTTTGCACATCCATTGGCCGTGCTTAAATACTCGAGGACATCATCCTTTCAGCTCTGGTCGGTCAGGCAGTCTTCCTGCTCCTCTCCATTTTCTGCGGCTGCTGCTAGGATGGTCTCGCCATCTTCTTCTTCACTGTAAGTGAAATTTGTTCTTTTTTGATTTGCAATGTAGGGAAGTTTTTTGATAACTGAGAGCAGATAACTTGGTACGATTGGCAAATTATCGATTTGGCAGTATTCTTAAGTATCTCTGTAACTAGAATCTCCCTTTACTTGCATTATTACTTTTGAATCTGCCTACTTACAATAGTATTTTATCATCCTAACGTCCCCAGGAAGATTATTAGTGTTTAGACACTGAAGTCAACCACCACTGTAACCTGAATCTCGCAGTAAATTGGATGGTTTCGATATTTTTTTTTTGGTTTTTTTTTCTCTTAAATGGTTTTTTTTTCTCTTAAAAGAACATCTAATCATTGAAAAGAACATCTAATCATTTTCGCGAGTATCGAGAACTGATTTTTCAATGCCTTATCTTTGAAAATTAATTCCGACTTTAATTGAGTTCAATTAATTATTTATTTTGTGAATAGAGGTGCCTCATAGACCCGTTAACAACATCCTTCATACGCTTTGCTCAGATTATTCGAAAATAAGCGTAAATCTTCTTACAAAGAGGGCACTATTTTAGAAATCGTTTCTAATCAACTGACTCTTTCAAACGCGATGCCGTCGTTAACCCACTTCGTGGAATATTCGCGGGAGTGATGGCTATGCAACGGTCATACATTCGTGCCTCAAATGCCACTCGGAAACATAATTTTCTTGCTCCGAAGCACTAAAATTGCTATTTTCCGCATTCTCAGGTATGCAGCGTCGTTATCTTTCGATGCCGTTCTTATTAGCCTTTCACAGCTTGTGATATGGGTCCTGGGGACTTTATTAATAGTGAAATCGGGTAGTTGCTGTGACTCGGAAGTAGTCTTTAGCGGCTTCGAAGACAGCACATCTTGGCTAACGAATACCAACGAATTCGCATTCAAACAGTAGCGTTTACCCTCAAATTTGACCGTGTTCTACGCACATTCGATAGTTATCAAACTGAGATACCGAAAAATAAATAAAAATATTGTTTAAATGTTTTTAAAAGAGAATCAAGCATTTCCAGTAATAAAGTTGCGCTAACTCTATAGAAATGATTACGGTAGGTGGACAGTCAATCTGAGATTTTGCGAAATCACTATATTTTGTTATATTATTTATTTTATGTCTTTTCTTTATTGTTGTCAGATTCAGCATGCTCGATTCTATAAGCGAAGCGTAATGAATAAATATTATTACGTGTTTATAAATACCCCATTGTCCTCTCAAGGTTTATATATTAACATTCACGATCGAAGAAGAATTGAATACTCCAAACTTCATGAGGTAATGAATAGTTCTTGAAACATAAGAGGGATTGGTAACAATCGGATTCGCGCAGATACAGAAGAATATGAGATTAAACAGGGAACGACTCTACCATTAATTCCTGTAGAAGTGACGGGTTGATGAATAGTCCTTGAAGCGGAGATGACGCTGGTCATCATAGGATCCGACAAAGTACGAGGGAATGTTTAGGGCCATACCTGTTCCAGAGAGTGAACCGTGCGCGGACTTAGCGAACCCTCTTTATCTTTTCTCCTTCGCCACGCTCTAACCCGGCTTGAATAGCGTGTGCAATCTTTTGGTTAACAAGGTCTTGACGCGGGAGAGTGAACGGGTCGCCTCCGCCAGAATTTCCTCTAGAGAAAAGCGCGATCAGGTGTGTTTGGGGCATGGTGTTTGCAAGCAGGGAAGCAGATTAAAATTGTTTATATTCAAATATGATGTCTGTTGTAATTATCTTGAAACGTTAAGGAGTCTGGAGGCGGGGTGAGCGAGAGATTTTTTTTCGCCAAGGAGGACTCGTGAAATTGAATTCTCTTCAGCTATTGAGCATTAGTTGCTGAAACATGGATGGAACTGGTAGTAATCTATTTAGCCCATGTTAGGAGGAATGAGAGGTAGATGGTTTGGAAGATAGAACCATAACCAGAATTTCTTCCGCTTGATTCTCACGGGTGATGCATTGTTCAGAAAACGCAGATGAGGTAGAGAGCAGTACAATTGTATTTTTTCCAATCATCATACGGAATCATTACATTATTCAGCCGACTATTGAACATCAATATTGGTTGCAACAGAGACGTGACTGGTCTTGAGTATGATAACCCAATTTTGATGACCTCGGGATGGGGATTTCATCTGAGATTTTTCTGTTATTGTTTTGGTTGATTTATCACATCATCATTGTTCCCGTATGCTTCATTGAGTCAATGATTGCTTATTGAAACAAAGATGTGACGGGAACGCTCGGTTAGCTTTTTATAATTTTTAATATGTAGAACAAATGACCATTTGATTAATCTCCCTTGCTTCCTCGGGAAATTGATTGGGTTGAGAAACAGTGATGTGCCTGATCTGTCAGCATCATTATTATTTGCAGGGACAGCCTTCCCCGCCATGCACTCTATGTGGTCTCAATGGGCGCCCCCTCAGGAGAGGTAAGAGGGTACGGTAGAAAAGATACATGGATTACGGTAGGAACGAGAAACAGAAACGATCTCCATTGTGCACACTTTCACCTCTATCGGGCGGGATAGTGCGCAGAATGGAGAGAGCACTATTCGAACCGATAACACTGGTAATGAGCAGTAGGTAATAGGGGATCAAGTGATGAGCACACTGAACATGAGGAGTATTATGATCGGTGAGAGCTCGATGCATACTAGAGATAATATTTTCAAATCAGCGTTTGAAAATAAAAAATCTCTACTAGTACGATTTCGGTTTCGATGGGAGCTCAAATTAGCGAAGTATTGTTGACGATCAATTAGTAGCAGGTCCCACATAGGAAAAAAATCCAATCGTATAGGAGTGTCCCGAAAGTTCGTTTAATTTTTCTTTTATTTATTTTAAGAAACCAATGAGACATAAATCCCATCTTTCATTACTGTCGAGTGAGTGTGCCCCAGTACTAATTTATGCGACCTTAATTTTGGGATAATGTTCACTAACACGACTGGAAAAAAATAAAATGCTTTTTTTTTTTTTTGTTTGGAACCGAACACTTCATGTATTTTATCTCAGTGAAGGATGATCCATCGAAGCCCGAACACATACCACAGTAGTAGGAACGACGATGCTTTAATTTGCACGTTTCAAATTATTTTGATCTCGATCGACGTTTGATGCAAAGCTTTTTTTTGTAAAAAAAAATGCTAATTTCGAGGGTCGATTTAAACGCCTTTTCACATTTTATTTTTTTGTAAAATTTTCGAGTTATCAATTTCGCTCAAAATGCAATAATTATTTGTTTTACAATATTTGCAATCGTTTGCGCCCTTTGCGGATATCAAAATCGATCAAAAAGCTAAAAATATGTGGAAATTGGAAAGTTGCATTGTGATGATGCAATCAATTTGAGAATTCTGGAATAGCTCTCAAATTGACCCTTTCCAGTACACACCTCGTTAGATGTAATCACTGGATTTTTTCCTCTTAGAGAAACGTAGTAATTATTTTTTATGTGAAATCTTTCATGTGGTAACTTTTCTGACTAATTTTCTCAAAACCGTCGTTATCAAACGGTCCACTTTTCAATCAGCCTCAAGTGCCGAAATTGAAGATCACTAGTTGATGTAATCGATACAATTTTGCTGTGCCGGATTGTCCCTACCACAATTGAGAAATTTTTTTTTTCGAGATTTTAAACGAACTTTCGGGACACCCCTATATGACAATTGTCATGCTTCTAGTCAACGCTATCATGCTGTGTTGCCAGATCGAATAGCGCTCTCTCCATTTTGCACACTCAATCGAAGGAGCGTTAGATGGACGTTAGAAGCGTTAGTGATGTTTTGCAAGATCATAGCGACACAATAGTGTGCAGAATGGAGAGCGCAACTACTGGCTTCGACAGCACTATGGTTCACTATTCATTCACTACATGTTTTTCTCATATCCATTTGTAGAACCTGTGATGATATCTTCTTCCACATTTTAGCCCTTGTTGGTCAGGCAGATCAGTTGACTCCGATGGTGCGTTTTTTGTTGAAAAGTGGTTGATAAGTAGAAGATAGAACGTTGAGATTTTTTTTTAAAAACATTCGAATCATGTGCAAAAGTGAATATATGCACATGGTTAGCACCTGAATATGAGAAGAAATACCATAATAGTTTGTTAGAGCTCGATGCATACTAGAGATATTTATTTTATAAATTCAGTTTTTGAAGAAAAAATCTACTAGTACGGTATCGGTTTCAATGGGAGCCTATATTGATGAAGTTGCGTAGGCAATCAATTCGGTACGGTCTCGCACTATACAAAAAATCTCTCATTGAACGTAAATTGAGTTCGATGAGAGATGTTTCTCGTCAACGTTCTCTGTTGACTAGTGTTGTCGGATCGAATAGTGCTCTCTCCATTCTGCACACTCTATCGGCAGTACGAGATATTGTGAAGAATGGAGAGAGATATTCGTTCCGCCAGCACTACTGTTCATTATTAAAGAGCAACATTTTTGCACATCCAATGGCAGTGCTTAAATACTTGAGGACATCACATTCATCATGTCAGCCCTGGTTGGTCAGGCAGTCTTCCTCTTCCTCTCCACTTTCTGCGGCTGATGCTAGGACGGTCTCGTCATCTTCTTCCTAACCGTATGTGATGTTTGATTTTTAATTTCATTTCTAGGAGGCGTTGTGGTTAATTGAAAACCTATTAATTATGACAATTGGCGAATGCAAAATACGTTAGACATCTTTTCTCCATGAACACTTGAGCCATCGTCAAGAGTGTACAGTAGTCGTTGCATACGGTAGTTACAGTACATCAGAATACCAGATCGATCGATTACAGATTTATAGAAAAAATTCTAGAATTTGTACAGACCAGCAGGCAAATCAAAAAATTTCAAAGATTCAAAGGCTAATCAATCATAGTTGAAACACAAGTGAGCTTGTTGGTGACGGTTAATTTTTCTAGAAGATCATTTATTTTATCCAGTATTGATCTGAGATTGTTTTCTCTCGTCTCCTATTGATGATATGAAGTTGGAGGAAATTGCAACTCGACAGGTGGATTGAATGGGTTAACTGGCAGAATCAGGCTTCCTGTCGCTTTTCGGTTTCGCCAACTATGTATAATCTGCAGAAATCATGAGGGAGCGATACTCTTCAGCCAAGCAGCTCAAAAATACCATCGAATTAAACTTCAAATGTTTCTCGTCCACGTTATCTGTTTACAATTGTTGCCACTTCGAATAGTGCTCTCTCCATTCTGCACACTCTTTCGTCGGTCAGAGTAACGAAACTGTGTGCAGAATGGAAAGAGCACTTATCGCTCCCACAGCACTATTTTTGCTATTCGATAGCAACATGTTTTGCTTATCTATTAGCCGTGTGTACATACCTGATGATATCCCCGTCCTCCTTTCAGCCCTGGTCGGTCAGGCAGTCTTCCTCGTTCTATCCACTTTCTACCGTTGCGGACAAGACAGACTCGTCATCTTCTTCCTCATGTGATTTTTTAAATCTTCCAGCTCATTTTATTTATAACCTGATCACATTAAATTTTTTGCACCCGAGAATTCGGCTCAATTAAATTTTTCCAAAGTTCATTCATTCATTCATTCATTATTTATTCCGTCGTGGGGGCACGTTTACAAGAGAATATATGTGAGTTGTCGCGTAGAACGAAGGTCCGTCGATGTTGTCGAATCGGGTGGGGTCGCAGCAAGGGTATGTGGGGAGAGGGGGAGGGAAGTGTGGGGATCAAAGATCAGATATCAAGAGGTAAGCCAATTATATATAACAAATGTCGGGGGAAACGAAGGTGGTTGAGAAGAAATAAAGGTACGGAATGGGTAATGGGAGAGAACTACCGATTCAGGTAACAAGGAGCTCCAGATAGAAATAGATCGAGAAGCAAGTGGAATGGGAATTATGAGGGAAGAAAGGCAATGCTATCTATTCGAAAAGGGTGTGAGTTGCGGATAGTACGAACTAGTGGGGCATGAACAAGGAGGGACGATACATCAAGTAGTTAACGCTTGTGAAGAACAGAGTGGAGAAAACAATATCGGAAACAAATCTACGCTGTTCTAGGATGGTGAGGTTAAGAGCGCGCATTCTCTCAAGATACGAAACGTGAGGAAGGATACAACGAGAATACAATCTTCGCGTAAAATCACGCTGAACCTTCTCAATATCCTTAGTTAATTTGACAGAATGGGTAGGATTCCAAATCACAGAAGAGTACTCGAGGTTGGGCAGAATGAAAGTGGTGAAAGCTTTACAGTACAATGATGGGGATGTGCTATGGAAAGAATTAAACATCAAATTCATTATAGAACGAGACTTTGAAACTACTTTAGAAATGTGATAGGAGAATAAAAAAAGTTATCAGGATAATGACTAGTGGTTGAAACATAGATTCGGATAGAAGATTAAATTATTTGTTTTCGATTGTATATGATATACAGTATATCACATTCTTATTGCTTTCTCCTGACATGTGCTGATCAGGGGTGTGCAAATAATTTCCCGCACTCCTCATTTTGCATGCTCTCTCGCCGATCAGAGAGACGACAGAGCATGGGAAATGAGGAGTGCGGGAAATTTTTGCACATCCCTGTTTATTTATTTATTTATTTATCGTACACCACTGAAGGTGTTTCAACAAGTACAGGATGTACGAGAAAGGAGAAAGGTAGTGAGAATACAACTGGGAGAAGGATGTTTGAGGAATGAGGGTGGGGTAGGGGGGAGGAAGGGGGAGGGGGGAAGGGATCGATCTTCTCATGGAGTCGCACATTGGAATGTCGAGGTGAGGGAGCCTCGTATGCGGTAGGAACTGGCCGCTGATCCAATATATGTCTTATTGGATGGAAATGCTTGACGAGGTAGATCGAGTTGGAAGGGGAAGGGGGTGCGAATGGATGGGGATGGGTTGGAGGGAAGGTCACATATTTAAAACTTCTATTCCGAATGCACGAGGTAAATTAGGATGATTAAACATGTGAATCTTAATAGCGAGCGTTTCTTTCAGAAAAAGATACTTTGAGATTTTCTCTCTTGAACGGGGGTAGATGAAGAACAAACGAACCATTACGTCTACTAATTGCACGATATGTGTAAAAATGCGTAGGTTCTATAACAACAAAGTTGGCTAAAATTTTGAGAGCTAAGACAATATCGATCACAATACGACGAGTGTACAAAGTATTCAATGAATATAGAGATAATCTATCAGAGTAGGATGGAACAATGGGATCTACTCTGGAGCAACGAAAGTATAAAAGTCTGGTAAACAAGTGTTGTACTTTCTCTAATTTCCGAACAAGACCTTTGGACGAGGGGGACCAAACGGGAGATGCATATTCTAATACGGGGATAATGAATGACTTGAAAGCGGAGATGTAAGGGGAAGGAATAGTACAGCTGATACTGCGAAAAAGGAGGTAAACAAGTGAGGTTGATTTGTGACATAAATCTTAATATGAGAGTCGAAGATCAATAGAGGATCGATAAAGACACCTAAATCACGAATGGAGTCAGAGATTGCAAGATTGCTAGAAAGAAGAGAATAGGTGGTTCTGGGATTGTGTTGTCCTATGTGAACTATGTTGCACTTTTTCTCAGCAACTTCTAACTGCCATGTTTTGCAGTATTCCGTGAAACCCAAAATCCCGGACTGAAGTTGAGCGAGGGCGTCGGATGGAGAGAGTGGATCAAAAGTGGTGTAGAGTTTGATGTCGTCAGCAAAAAGCCGACAAGAGAGTTTAGGGTATGGGGAGAATACCTTAGGGAGATCAAAAGTGTAAAGCAGAAAGAGGATTGGACCTAATACTGTCCCCTGAGGGACGCCTGAGGCAACAGGTTTCTCAGAAGAGAGAACATCGCCAATTCGAACTCTGAAACTCCTTTCGGAGAGATAACATGAGATCCAATTCAGCAAACAACCGCGGATACCAATTGAGTCTAATTTGAGCAATAATTTACTGTGAGAGACCTTATCAAAAGCCTTAGCTAAGTCAATATAGGCAACGTCTACACAATAGTCACGATCGATCGAATCACGCCAAGATTGGGTGCAGTCAAGTAATTGGGTAACAGTTGAACGTCTAGAGAGAAAACCATGTTGCATCGGGGGGAATAATATTGTGGGCGGTACACCAATCAATAATAGTGGGCTTGAGCAATCGTTCCATGATTTTAGCTGGAATGGGGGGTGAGACTAATTGGGCAGAAGTCAGAAACAGAAGAGGGTGAAGCTACTTTGGGAATAGGGACCACAATAGACGATTTCCAGAGAGAGGGAATGTTACCAAGCATTAAACTGTAATTAAAGATATGAGCAAGAGGTGTGGAAAGAGAAGTAAAACACTTCTTGAAAATAATGGAAGGAATGTTATCAGAGGGGAAAGAACAGGAAGAAGAGACACGACTAAGGTGGGAGGCGATTTCGTGCGGGAGGATAATTGAGACAGGATTGGATTGGGAGACTAGAGAGGGGCAGGTCGGGACAGTTCCGTCGTCACTAGTATAAACTGAGGTGAAATAATCAGCTAGAGTTTCTGCTTTCTGGGAGGAACAAGCGACTACGGAACCGTCAGGTGCAACAATAGCGGGAATAGTTTGTTCTTTAGACTTGAAACGGGTCGACACGTAGCGATAGAAAGAGCGACTATGGTTACTGGCCAGCAAACGATTCTCATAAGAGCGAATATAATTTCGTATTTCACTATCTAATTTGCGCGAAACTTAAGAGACCTGGGACAGAACAGGGCGAAGATGGAGTTTGTCAAACAACGCGCGTTTATGGGCAAGGAGTGATTTGATATGAGAAGGGTATCGGTCAAAAGGAAGAGAAGACTTTTTGGTCAGTGAGAGGTTGGGAAATGCAGTATTTTATTTAGGCCAAGGAATGTTCAGATGACTAATTCCACTCCATTTCTTCAGCTCTTCAGTATTTGTTGAAGCGTGAATGAAACTGTTAGTAAAATGTTTCGACTAGATGATCGGGAGTATTGCAGTTAGGTCATTTAGAAGATAGAAACAGTAACATTTTCTCCTATTGAAACTTTGATGAGACAGCGAGCAGTATAATTGTATTTTTTCCAAATGCCAATGAAGAAAATATTGATCTGCTTGAATTTTCCGGGTAATGTAATGATTGTGAAGCAGAGATGGGATGGGTATTAGGGCTGGCAATTTGTGTCGATCCACTCGTGAGTTTTCAGACAGGAATGATCCGAAAAGAGAATACTCTCTCGCCTCTCGGACACAATTGTGTCCCAGAATGAAATTTCCTTTTTTGTTCCTTTGTTTCACAATTTCAATTTGGGACACAATGGTGTCTCAGACAAAACAGTCTCCCAAAATTAGGTAAACTTGAGTGTCCCGGCCAGTCCATTGGACACAAATTGCCAACCCTAATGGGTATCTATTGAGTACTGAACAAAAAGGCGAGTTGGCCGTCCCTTTATTAAAATTGAAATTTTTCTAGAAAAAATGAATTCTTGCTGTTAGATAGTTGTGACTGCTTGTCAGATTGTCATTCTGGGTCGTTCTGGGTCCACAAGCGAGCTGCGAGCGGCTGAGTATCATTTTCGCTCTCGTTCAATGATTCCCTCCGCCTAAGAACTAGTGTCCCTATACCAGAAGCCTAGGCGACTATTTGCGAAACTACTAGATATGTCCGTACAATGCACCCTGGTGATTTAAAAAAAATCTGCCCATGAGAAGTAAGTTTCACACTAGGATTATAATGGATAGAGACAGAGGGAAACAATGGTTCCATGATTCTCATTTGCAAATAAAAAGAGTTGTTTGATGATTTTTTTCTCGAATGAATGTTGATTATTTATCTCTGATCTCTTCAGATCGAGCCCTGGGCGAAGAACTCTGAGGACGTGGAACAGTTTACGATCTCAACAGAGGTGAGAATGATAGCCCTCCCAAGCATTGAGGAAGAACTGGACCCATCGGATTCTTCGGGTAATGAAACACTTGTATCCATAGGATACACCCTGGTACGAGGGTCCCGAGTGTAGAGAATCGGGCATGGAGGTTGGGAGCCAATAGGCAGAGGTCTATTGTTTCTACGTTCAGATTATGCCTGTTCTATGATTTTGAAACATCAAAACGGAAGCAGGATTGTTAGGAATAGTATTATTTTATATGAACAGTCAACAGAAAGAAATTGATTCTACTTCATTTCTTGAACCCTTGAATAATTTTTGATACTTGGATGACACTGGTAGTCATCGAATCCACCAGATTAGGAGGGTATGACAATTTGGTGATTGTTGGATAGAAACATAGCCATTGCTTCTGCTCGAATCTAACGGGTGATGTAATGCCCGAGAAACATATATGACGCCGTTTGCCTTATTTTCAAGCAAAATTGGGCAGATATGGCACAGCTCAAGGGTGGTGAAGACGATGGGCACATCCATTTTGCTCTCAAAATGGGATCACGTCGAAATCACGTTTTTGCTTGCTACTCGAATCGTGAGGGCTAATTTTAAGTCAAAATTGTTTCTGGGGTAGAATTGCATGGCGAACCCTGCCTAGTTCATTTTTCATGATTATCAAAGATATTTTTTGAAAATGAAAGTTTTTACAGAGTTATATCTAGGCGTAACCACCTACACAGATCTATCAGCCTTGACGAGAGGATTAAGAATCTATAATTTTATCAAAAACGGAGCCGAGCATTATGAGATAATCGATTTACAGTGTTTTGAGAGTACAAGGAAAAGACTCTTTTCTCCCCTTCCTCTCCCTCTTCCGGCGTGCGCTCTCTCCGTTCCCCACGCTCTCTCGTCTTGCGGGGTCAGGGAAGCGATCGAGGGGGAGAGGAGGAGGCAAGGGAGCATTTTTTCCCTGCACTCTCAAAACACTGTAAATCGATTATCTCGGAATGCTCGGCTCCGTTTTTGATGAAATTATAGATTCTGAATCCTCTCGTCAAGCCGGATCGATCTATGTAAGTGGTTACGCCCAGATTTGACTCTGCAAAAACTTTCATTTAAAAAAAAAATTTTTTGATAATCATGAAAAATGAACTAGGCAGGCGTGTTGGCCATGCAATTCTATCCAAGAAACAATTTTGGCCTAAAATTAGCTCTCTTGAGATCCGAGTAGCAAGTGAGAACGTGATTTCGACGTGACGCCATCTGGAGCCAACGAGGGGTGTTCGGGCAAAATGGATGTACCCATCGTCTTCACCACCCTTGAAAACCCCAAAACACACAGTTTCAGAAAATCGACTTTTTTGAGCTGTGCCAGACCTTGCTTGAAAATTAGGCAAACATCGTCTTAAGACAAGGGAACCACAAAAGGTGACCTTGCTCGCGATGAAATTCGTTGCCAGGGGAACCTTTAACCGTTTTTAAACGGTACCGCACTTTGCTCCTAAGGACCTAAACAAGGTCATCAAATTTACATGGGATTTCGCGCAGACGGCTCGGTGAAGGGTGTTCAGGAATTCAACCTCTCCAAGAGCGAACGTCCGTGGCTCAGTAGGTTGCTCGTCAGTCACACGTTTTGCAAGTTGTGGGTTCGGCCCCCGACGGCTCCAAACCTTTTTGCTGTATTTTTGCATGTTTTCCATGTTTTCTCTTGATTATATTTTATCAGAATCCGTGTTTGTTTGTTATTTACCATTCAACGCCATTATTCAGATGAAATCGCAGATCACATATTTTTTGATTATTCGAGATAGCGAACAAATAAGGATTCCGATAAAATAGATTCAAAGGAAAAAAAACATGAAAAACATGCAAAAAAACAGCAAAAAGGTTTGGAGCCGTCGGGGGCCGAACCCACAACTTGCAAAACGTGAGACTGACGAGCAACCTACTGAACCACGGGCGTTCACTATTGGAGAGGTTGAGTTCCTGAACACCCTTCACCGAGCCGTCCGCGCGAAATCCCATGTAAATTTGATGACCTTGTTTAGGTCCTTAGGAACAAAGTGCGGTTCCTTTTCAAAACGGTTAAAGGTTCCCCTGGGGGGGTGTCAATCGATCCCTGGTAACGAATTTCATCGCTAGCAAGGTCACCTTTTGCGGTTCCCTTGTGAGACGGGAGTAGAGATTCTAATCTCCGGCTCCGTCCTCTTCTGTGTGCTGGCCAAGGGAGAGGTCAGAGAGAGGAGAGAACGGGTCAAGAGAGATTATCACTAGGCAATTGGTAGACATTATCGTGTACCATCGGACGGTTGAATGGGTGAGGGAATTACTCTGGATTTAGAATAAATTGCTGCTGTCTATAATGTGTGAAGCACACCGATACTATTGAATCTTTTCCAAACTTGTCACATGTACGACGCTATACATATATCCTATTCTGTTAATTGCAGTCAAAATCGTGATCTCTCTCTCTCTCTCTCTCTTCTTCTCTCCTTCCTCTGTCGGGAATGGGAAGCGCGACCAGTGAGAAGTGAGCTTCATATTTTCGTTATAGGGACGGGAGATACTGACTTCAGTGAGGGAAGGACAGTCGGCTCTTCAAAAACACAAAAAAAAAGCTTGTGGAAAGAGAAATCGGTTCAACCGTGATTGACATTAGCACCAAATTGCTGGGCACATTCAAGCCACCTGTCGGTTCGCAAGCCACCTGTCGGTTCTCAGCATCAACTGCACATTATCTGAAGAAGTCGAGATGAAGTAATATCTTGTTTATTTCTGACTGAATCACAAAAAAATTCGTTATTTGAGAAAAAAGGTCGATGATTGCCTTTTCGATCCCAGTATTACAGTAGTTTCGTTTCAGAAGACACAGGAGAAATGGCAGTAGGTGATGCTCTTCACTACCGCCATTCTAATCTCCGTCTCCGTCCTCTTCTGTGTGCTGGCCAAGGGAGAGGTCAGGGAGGAGGAGGGGGAGGGTCAAGAGGGAGCATGTTTCGTCATCGCTAGGCAATGTGAAATGTGCAGAGTAGGTGATGAGACGTTGAGTGGGGTTGTTGCGCTAAACAATATGCAATAATTCTGCGAGGCCTCAGCAAACTTATCACTCGATAGTGGCTCAAAATAGCTTTTAATTATTCCGTTCACCTGTACTTTCCGGGAGTTTAAAAAGCGCAGGGAAAAATGTGTTTCACTCTTGGGTCAAAACATAGGGAGAAAGATTAAAGCAATCGGACCTGGGCCATGTCTTGCAAAAAAATTTCTTAAAAATTCGTGACTCGTTTCCGTGAACTGGTAGTGAGAAGTGAGTTTGACTCATTCGTTTTTTTTAATTATTAAAATCAGGAGAAATAGAGGTAGACAATTCCACATCCATTCAATAAATTGAAAACGTTAACTACACTCACAAGCAGTGAGGGAGGACCGGACCTCTCGGGTAATATGGTACCATCTAGTGTGGTCGGATCGAATAGTGCTCCATTCAGCCGTTTTTTATCGGCAAAAGATACGAGATAGTGTGCAGCATGGAGAGAGCTGATGTTCGATCCGGATCGATCCTTCAATCCCCTCTCACCTACCGTAACCCATAGACGCTTTAGATGAATTGTGGAATAAAAACGGAGCGAGTACAGTAATGATGAATTGTAGAACAACAACGGTTACAGTAATGTATCTTGTTTATCTTGTAATGAGGGGCCGTGATCAGTACTCATCTCCCTTCTTTCTGAATAGTCTCGCTATCTTCTGGAAGGGGCCAGCACCTTCTCCCTTTCCTGTCCAGGAGGGAAGGGGACGGGTCTCGAAGCGAAGGCCGAGATAGAAAGAGATGAGAGACACCAGACAACCAGAGTAGAAGAAGACGTCGATCGCGAGCTGAAATGGCGAGGGGTACGGTAGGAATCTCGGTTTGGCCCTCTCCATTTTGCACACTGTCTCAGACGTGATAGTGCGCACAATGGAAAGAGCTGAAGACTTTGCATCCCTAGTAAGATACTACAGAATTATCGATCGATTTGATTACTGTAGAATCAATGGATTACGGTAGGACCATCGATTGAGGTTACGGTATGTCACACCCACAATCATCTCGTTGATGTAGGTAGTGCAGTACTTGATGGCGTCAAGCTTGCGCAGTGGCAACTGGAAGGGATTACTGTAGGGGTACTGTAGCATCAGTGAGTACGGTGGGCTACTGTATCCTCACCGCGCAGTGGGTGCCCCTGCAGGCGATCACGAACTCGGTCCTTATTGATCGATCGCTAAGAAGAAAAAGATCAGTTGACGATCATCCGAAACTACGGTAGCTTACACCAAACAGACTACGGTATTGTCCCAGGTCAGCTCGGCCTGCCGAATCTGATCGGCAGTCCACACCTCAGGGAAGTAGTTGGACAGCGCCCATTCTGAAATGAGCGAGAGAGGTTGGGTAGTGATCTCTCCATTCTGCACTTAATTTTCAGTTAGACAATCGAGGTATTGTGCAGAATGGAGAGAACTGGCGGCGCGAAACATCATCTCTATTTCCTAGTGATGACGAAAGTGGGCGGAGTCAGGGAAGTGGGCGGAGCCAGTGATGGGGGCGGGGCTTGGGGACTGACCGCCGGTTCGCTTGGTGAGGATTCGGATGCAGATAGTGGCGGGCATCTGCATGTCCAGTGCCATGATGAAGAGTGAAGCTTCGCGAATGTCGCATGGGGAGGAGGAGGCTGGAAGAGAGAGCGATTACGGTAGGGATACGGTTTGATGGGAATGCCACAACCCGAGAAGGGTTACGGTGAGGATCGATGTTCCTCAAACTACTGTAGCTTTGGGCACTCACGGATGGATAGTAAGAAGGAGAAGGAGAAGAGCGACGACCGCATGCGAGGAAGGAGAGAACGAGTAATGAAAAAGGAAGCGGACGGTCGCGTCGCGGTTAGTTTGCGTATTCATCCACTCTGCTCATTCCAGTCTGTCACGTTTCCCCTCCCCTCGCCTCTCCTCTCCTCCTTCTCCATTCATTCACTCGCCTGTCTCCGCTCCGGAGCGGTTCTCTTTCTTCCTACTCGTCTCTCTAGGGGAGTGATCTACCTTACCCCTCGTTCACTTCTCCCGTTCTCTTCATACCGTACCTACTCGAACCGCGACGCGACCGCCCCACTTCTCCTACCGTAACCTCCATCTCTTCAGCTATCGATTACTCGTGTGTGTGAGAGATGTCGGACGAGCCGAGCATCCCGATGGACCAGGAGGAGGAGGACAACGATGAGTACTTCTCGGCGAGGTAAGGCTCCGCCCACTCTGAAGCCCCGCCCACTTCGAGGCCCCGCCCCCTCCCAAGACATGCCTCTTTTGCAGGGAGTCCCTGAAGCGCAGCGGCAGCCAGGAGAACCTCAAGTCGTCCAAGACTCCGAGGTCGAATCGATCGAATCGGTGAGAAAAGGTGCGGGGCTTGTTGCCCGACCGGCAAGTAGCTTTCTCCGCTCTGCACACTCCTTTGCCGGTCAGAGTAAGGAGAAAGAGTGTGCAGAATGGAGAGAGATGCAATTTGATCCGGCGTCACAGCTAGGCTCGATGCCAGGTACCGTAACCTCGGTACTATAACCGATCTGGGTTCGGAGCCAATTACCAATTGATCGATTGATCTACCGTATTATCGATTGATTGCTTGATCTACCGTACTCCATTATCGATCATTTGCAGGGACGGCAGGGACGTCGCCTCGCCGATCACGCCGCAGAGCGAGACTTCGCCCTCGGCGTCAAGCAGCCGCAAGTCGGACAGACAGCAGGTATGCTGTAGGGGAGAGGATCGACAACTGATCGATGAGGATTGCGGTAGGGTTACGGTAGGGCGGATTGATACATGTATGTTATTGTGAACAGGGCATCCTGTTACTGTAGGTTTTCTGTTTGAATGAATGAAATTGAATCTAAAAAATCCGGTTTCGATAAAGCGGATTGTGAACTAGAAATTTCGTTCCTGCTCGGCTCTCTATTCAGCTCACTCTCGTGACTGACTGTAGGGCGATAGATTGTGGGGAATGGAGACAGTAAAATCCGAAATGATCTATTGGTAAATAAGTCGAGGATTACGGTAAAGCAGATTGGGAATTGCCTAAGGGGTTGATGTAGAAGGAGTCATACTGGTGGTTACGGTAACTGGTTAAAACACCTATGACTACAGTACTACTTTGATAGGGGGTTCGATATCTACATGAGAGGGTTACGGTAGGTTGGATTGTGGCCTGAGTACTGGGATTACGGTAAATTGCCTAGATCCGGTAACCAATACCGTAATCGTCAGATGTTCTTCTCCGATGAGAAGGCGCAGCAAAGATCGGAGAATTCGACAAAGAAGAGCGAGAAAGTGAAGAGGCTACTGAAGGATAAGTGCGGAGATTTGAATTTTTAAAATTCACGCCAAAAAAACGATAAAATCTACAAAATCGGTCATTTGTTGCAGGAGCCACTGGGACATGCGAGAGTACAAGAAAGAGGAACTCGAGCCGCCAGCGAAACCAAAGAAGAAGAAGAAGAAAACACCGTGAGAATGAAGGGACTGTGGGTCTCCATTTTGCACACTATCTTGTCGGATATATAAACCAGTGTGCAGAATGGAGAAATAAACCATTCGATTATGCAACACTTTTCGGTTACAAGTCTTAATCACTAATTAATTTAATTAATTACAGTAAGAAGAAGGCGGAGGAAAAAGTCGAGGAGAAAGTGGAGCAGAAAGAGAAATCGAAGACGGATGAAGAAGTGAGAGATCAAAGATCACTCAAAAGATCAAAGATCATTCTAAAAAATACTATTCGTTGCAGACCGAACAGGAAGAGGAGAAGGAACCGGTCAAGGTGCGAGGTGTGGCAGGTGGCAAACGTCGCACTGTCAAAAATTCGCATTGCGTGAGCCAGTGATAATCGTCGCCTTCTCAGTCGTCCGATCGCGTGAAGCCTCCGCCTCGTTCCTTCTTCCAATCGGAGCAACTCATCCTGAGGTATCTATTGATCTTTGATCTTTGATCTCCGCTTGTTTTAGAACCAAAGTCGACAAGCCAATCACTCCCAAGTGCAAGTACTATACGCTTCGTTTCGCCAAAACGCAAGAGGTTGTGGAGGTACCGGAGTGATCTTTGGTCTTTGATCTTTTTTTTTTTACATCTCGCTTCAGTACGATTCGGAGGGTATGCAGCACCAGCTCCCCTACTTCAACGAACGAGCCATCAGCAATCCCTGGAGACGGTGTGTGGTGTGGGAAACGTCGTCCTGTGGGCAAATAGATGGGATAGTCGAATGGTAAACGTCGCTCACACTCCAGATGGGGCGCGCACCGTGCACTCTGCGACCAGGGCGGATTCGCCGTCGACAAGAACAAGAAGCTCGTCGAGATCAAGGTGTGGTGTGACGGGCTGGGAAACGTCGTCCTGTCGACCATTCAATAGAGTCGCGGTTTGGTATTCGTCAACCACACTACCTCATTTCAGCGCGGTTCCGACCCGCCGCCGTGCCCGCCGAACCCTCGCCAGGTGACACTCAACAAGAACTGCGAGGCGCCCGACAGCCAGACGATGATGGGTGAGTGGTGGTGGTGTGGTGCATAAGAAACGTCGCCTGTCCGAAATTTCCACAGCGTGCGCTACTAGTAATCGTCGCCCTGCTTACAGGCACACTGCGTGTGGAGGTAGGACCGGCCGAGGAGGAGGTGCATCGGATAGGACGAGTGATGGAGGATTACGTAGTCAGCAAAGGCGGATTCGTGCCCCCGCCCTTGACAAGAAAGGACATGCAACGTGGGTATTATCGATGGATTGATTGACCTATCTCTGAGGATTATCGATTGATTGGTGATCTACCCCAGCGAAATATGGATTGATTCTTTCCAGAGATGGCACCGAGACCAGTGAAGAATGCGCCGGGACAACCGGTCGTCGTAGTGCAGACCAAGGGAGGAGTCAGTGATTACTGTAATTTGGAATAAGTAAATTATCCATTCCAGAACCAGCCGCCGAAAGACGCGAGTGCTGTGAAGGTCAAGGCCAAAAAGGTGATTAATCGGATTAGATGCATTCTCCATTCTGCACACTCTCTCTCATTTCGCTCAGACCAGAGATAGCGTGTTGAATAGAGAGAGAGAGTGCGCTTACGGTATTTTGGCGAATCAGTTTCAACAACATGAATATATTTCAGAAAGCCTCCAAGCCGAAGAAGAACAAGAAGAGTGGATCGGAGTCGGACAATGTGACGTCAGTGGTTGATCTTTGGTCTTTGATCTTTGATCTGTGGTCTCTGAGCTTTGAACTTCACCAATCTCATCGATTGCAGTGAGGACGAGAGCACCGCTGAGAAGGGAAAGAAGAAAGAGCCCAAGGACGATTCGAAGAAGGGAGGAGGATTCGGATTCTTCAAGTGATCTACCATCCTAAAAAGATCAAAGGTCAATAATTTATTGTTCAGACGTAAGAAGTCGCAGCAGCCCCCGAAAGGCAAAGGTCGCCCTAACAACAAGGGAAGCGTCAGATAGAGAAGTTAACGGTCAGTTATCGATTGCCGAAGAGTACTGTAACAAATTTCTTACAGTAACGACGCCAATCGATGACCGCGGATCATTCGAACGCATCTCAACTACTCACAAACTTGTGATAAAATGTGAATAATCGCAATATTGTAACTTGCTGATCTGTGGTTCCACACAATACAGAACACTTGCTTCACTGGTCGTTCCCTTGATATTTCTTGATAAATAGAACCATTTGAACACTTTAATTAAGTACCTAATTGAAATATTGAGAGAACTATTCAAAATTGTTTGAAAAGATCGCTCCATCATGGTAATACGGTAATTTTTCATAAATCGACGATCGTTGCGTCATCCCGAGAAGCGTCTTCACGTAGTCGCGTTTGCATCGTTTTCGTCCGTTTTGAACGCTCTTTTCTACCGTTCTTGTGTTAGTCCTACTCCTCACTATGTCCTCTACTCATTCTATTATCGGGGGTACGGCTGCGTCATGTTTTTGATCGTTTTCGTTAGGCTTTCCTCGTCGCTCAAGGATGCCATGTGTTTGTGTTGAGTTTGCGCTTCTTGTACGCTCCTGCTTGGCAATATTCAGCTACTGATACGTTTAACTGCTTTACTTTGATCTATTGACCCGAAATAGCAGAGAAAATTCATGGCGACGGGTTCGGGATTGCGATATCGCGCCTTCCCACTTCATCGCCAATGAGCTCATGAGACGACCTCAATAACTGCGCTTATTCGATGCTTTGACGGATTTTGTTCGCGTGTTTGCTTGCTTGCTTTCAATTTAGTATCTTCGACATATCAAGTGGTATTAGTGGTTACTTCACGTGATCTACCTTCTTTTCTCGCATCCTCCTCCTTTTTTCACGCTTTGATTCTATTTCTTTTATTATATTTCCCGCTTCTGTTACTTCCCGGGTTCTTGGGACATAGCGGTACGTGGTTGTGTGGCAATCAATACTTTTCCCGCTCGATGAACTACACTAACCTTGCCCATAAAGCTCCTCGTATTAATGTGCGGGGTATAAAATCAATTTTAGGTCGCGAAACATTGCGAGTCGCCTTTAATGGAGCCGAAAGAAGATGATAAAGAGGTACACAGCACATGTTGAAGCCTATTCGTTCTAGGGTTGGCGATGCGATCGATAGATTGCGTGCCCGCATGCCTCCCCCTCTATTTGGCGAGGGGGTGCGGTCTCGCAACGCCTCGTATAAGCCTCGTATTGCCAACCCTAATTCGTATTATCTTCTTACAAAATAGCCGCTACTCTTTTAAAATTAATTTTTCATAATATTTCAGACCTCGAAACAACCTGCGTTATCTCTGAAGGAACCGAAAGAAGAGCCACTCGATCTCTTCAATGTCGAGAATGAGGTATTTTTTGTTAATGGTTTTCTATATCATGAAACAAAGCTCCTAATTATGTTATAATTGAGTTGTTATACCAAGATCTAACTATCATCATTTTCAGATTGCTCAGCAGAACTTCGTGGAAGAACGCGAGTTTAAGAAGGAAGTAATGAATGAGGACGAAATGGTTAGTTATGCCTGTCTTAGTGCATTCTTTGGACGTTCCTATCTTCACACAGCAAATTACCCTATTAATATATATTATTGTGCCTGCTTTTGATGTAAATGAAACATATTCCGTCCAGATATTCCCATCTGAGCTGAAGGAAGAGCCAAGCGACGTCTCTCACACCAATTTCGATGGATATGAGGTAACTCTTTGCTCAACCTGTGGATGCTGATATATCGCTATCAAAGTCTACGCCATATCGGCTCCTCTTTATATGCGAAGATAATAAATTTTTTTAGTAGTATGTCTTTTAGGGATCTGTGTTCCACTGTTCTTTCTTTTATCATTGGGCGTGGAATGGGTTTCAGAAAAAAAACCTTGAAATGAGTTGCAATGATTGCATACAATTTTAGGTTCAGAGATATTTTTTGGGTTGAGGTTCATGATCTGCGCTTTTGAAGAGGAGCCAAATTTTCTAGCCCTTCACTTTATCTTATCTTCATTGTTCTATTTGCAGTCGGTAGATCTGGAGAGAAAGAGACCCTCGGGAACTCTGATGTGTGCTGATAGTGAGAATGGGGAGGATACTAATGGAGATGAAGAACCATCAGTGAAGAAATTGAGAGCGGATTCAGAGAAGTTTTGGAAATGTGAGTTGTTATTCGTCAGTCGGAGCAATCAATAAATCAATTGTTGTCAGGCGACTCCTCAGTGTATTCTGTGCGAGGTCAGTTTCATTTGAGATACTCCTAAGTATAGTATTAGGGTGTCCCATAAGTCATGATACTTAGTTTTTTTCTCCGTCTGTATGAATCCAAACAAGATTGGCTTAGCGACGCTGTGTGGAAAAACTATGGATATGGCCGGATGAAAAGAAACAAAGAAAGGTCATTGTTTGAGCCAAATTGAATTATGCGGAAATTTACAACAACAAAATTTTTTTTCAGAAATCGAATTTTTTTGACCTAGTTTTCCCACCACTTGAGATATTTTCTGTTTACAATTTTTAGCAAGCACTACAACACCTTCTCCTACTTTGCTCTCAATCTGAGGCTCCCATCGTTACTTTCAACTGAGCTAGAAAATATCGAATGTGGGTCTGAAAAACTCGGACTTGAGGCTATTTCATCAACAGAAGATAACAGTTTTGCCAGTTGAATAGTGAATTAATTAGTTCAGCAGTACTCCCGATAAATGCGAAATAGTGAACACGATTATGCGCTGTAGTTCGTTGAAAAAAAATTCTAAAATATCAAGACTTATGGGACACCCCAATATTTTCAATAATTATGTTTAGTGTGCTTATTGGATTCCAGGCACCTCCATCAACGGTATGTGGCTATGTGGTGCATCTCTTCAAACACCATAAATCTACTCTGATAGCGGTAACTCATTTGTTTTAATATTTCATTAATTCCTTGGTATCCTAGAATGACATATACCTACTCTGTTCGTGTGGATTCGAGATCCGCTCCTGCTATTCAACTACCAAACATAACAAGGAGGTATATGTTTTTCCTTAAATTGCTTATTTATTTTTGTTGTTGTTTTAATTTAATGTTTAAAAATTTTTTTTATTTTGATTTATTACCGTATAAGATATCGAGTTTAGTGCGGTAGCCTTAACGATACGCGAAATTGGAGAGAAGAAAACTAATCAGTGTGTTATGTGCGAGGTGAGTGTTTCAGCGACAATTCGGAAACGTATTCTCGGCAACTACTAAGATATTCATTGTTAGAAGTCTTATATTTAGCACCATGCGTTAGTATGATACATATCGATTTACCTATTATTCCAAATAGTCAAGGGATCGGTCTTCTTCGCATTCCCAGACGGCCCCCGCGTGATCTTCGAGCTAAGTCCACCATACTCGAGTCATTGATCGCGAAACGACGAGATTAGTATCTGAGAGACCAAACATTAGAATAGGTCCTACGCCTCACACGGTTACCATTGTTTTGACCTACCCCTCAATGCTTGGAGATCGTTCACTTTGGAACACAAGTCGACGGTTCCTTTTTTTAAAGTTCCTAAAATAATAGTGTCTATTTTCACGGTGTTTAAGTAGCCGGTTACAAAACTAAACTTACATTTTGAAGGTTACAATTCCGTGGTTCTTTTAAGTGTACGGTAGGGGTTATCTTCCCTCCGTTAGTGTGATTGCGGACTACTATGAAATGTTCATGACATCTTTATCGTATGCCTTGCTCTATCGAGGAAGGGGACAGCTGGTAGGCCTAGGGATCTCATGGGGTCCGGATAGAGGGGAGATTGTGGTGAACACCTAGATTATCACGTCGATAGATCTATGCCTCTGACACTGGAACATAAGTTCAAATTCGGGATTCCAAAGCGATCGATCTCCAAGTGTTTCTGCTCTCATTATGAAATTGTTTGTAGGTTAAAAAAAAATTCTAGCTGTATCCCGCTACGGCATATGCTTATGCTCATCATCTCGGCCATTGTCACAAATCGACCCTAAAAGCGGTATGTATCAGGGCTGTGCAAGATTGCGAAATCCGTAAAATTTTCTTTTCTTTCCAGCTTCAATGGATGAAGTAATTACAACACACATTATATCATTTGAATTGTATTGTTAGTACGATTCGAATGATATACTGTGTGTAGTAATTAGTTCATACATTGGAGCTGGAAAGAAAAGTAAATTTTACGGATTTCGCAATCTTGCACAGCCCTGGTATGTATCTCATCTTGACAATATCGAATTGCTCAATCGTTCTCAGAATGGAGTCTACCTACTATGTGCATGTGGTATCAAAGTCGTTTGCGCCGCACACAATCCCAAGCACAGCAAGGAGGTGAGAATTTAGGGCTCTTTCCTGGAAAACCCGCCTCTTTCAAACCGCTTCCTCTAATCCACATAAGTTAGGGGCAAAACCTAATCATTTTAGACAGTGACAATTCAGCATCCTTACATTTCGGCAACGACATTAACTTTTTTCTATGTTGAGATATAAATTTAAAATTTTCGACGTTGAATCATACTAAACACTAATAGCTACTGCACGCACCTAGTGTCAGGTTTCTAATACTTGTTCGAGTTTAAAGAGACGAGCGACGTGAACGTGGTAAAAAATTAGAAAATGATAGATAAAGTTAAATTGGAAAGAAAGCTCCGATTACGGTCCCTTTGCTGATTTGTCGTCTTGAGACCATTTGAACTTTGAAAATAACGATCGCTGGTGATTGTTAAAAACGAGTTCTCTGTACTACTGCAGGGAAATGGGGAGAAAGTGGTACAGTTGATGAAAATGGCCGTTCGGGTGTCAAACTTTGGGTATAAGACCCTATGCGGTCGATAAAGTTTTCATAAAAAAATTTGATCGTTTATCTCCAAAAAATTTTCGGTCCGATTTTTGGTAGAAAAGTCGAATTCTTAGAATGATGTCTCTATGCGATTTTCTGAATTGTTTTCGCATGAAGAAACCGAATATGTCAACCAGGGTTGGGCAAAAATTGCGAAATATTTACCGAGCTCCTCATTTCGCAATGTCTCTCATTTTCTCTAAAAAGATTCATCTTCTTTCCATTGAGAAATACAAAAAATATATTAAAATAGGTCTGTGCAAAGATAACCTCATGGGCTGCTAGGTCGATGTTTACCAAAACTGACCAAGTTCTCACTTTTTGAGTCATAACTAGCGTCAGAATAGCTCAAATCAAGTTTCCTTCTACCATTAAACATAGCTTTCGATGCTCTTTCGAATGATATGTCACATGATACTGAAATTTTAAATTTTAAATTTTCGATTTTTGGAGATCAAAGATCAAATTTTTTGTATGAAAAACGTTTTTTCGACCCCAAATGGTCGTACGGCCGTTTTCACCAACTGTGCTACTTTCTCCCCATTTCCCTTTTTTTTAAACAATCACCGTGTTTTAACAATCACCAGTGATCGTTATTTGTTCATCGTTATTCAAGTTCAAATGGTCTCACCACGACAAATCAGGAAAGCTACCGTCATGGGAGCTTTCCATCCAATTTCAATTTTTCTATAATTTTCTCTTTTTTTAACACGTTCACGTCACTAGTCTCTTTATTATTTCCATTATATTGACGTTTGTCGTCATTACCGACTCCTTTTTTTCCCCTTTACGGCCGTTTACAGCCGTCTTATCTTTTTACAACCCGTTCTCTTATGTTATTTCGTCGTCACTCCATCCTCGCATTAATCATTGGCTTAATTACCCATGTTTGAGGCGTTTTCAAGTGCTTTTAATCTCTCAATTAAGGCGGCGACTTCAATCCAACCAAAACCAACACATACACAATTCCATTCACTCACATTGTTTCCATCATTACCACAATTCTTTCGTAAACCCAATATTTCGTCAACCAATCAATATCGATTGATCCATCCATCCAAATAGCAATCACTAGTGATTGTTAACCAACTTAGAACGAGTTCTCTGTACAGTGGAAGGTGAGGTTTTACAGTTGCTTGAAAATGGTCATACGGAGCTGAAACTTTGGGTGTGTGACCATTTGGAGTCGAAAAAACTTTGATCTTTGATTTCCAAAAATCGATAATTTTAAATTTGAGATTTCGGGATCCTGTGACATCATTCGAAAGAGCATTAAAAGTTATGTTCGATCCTAGAAACGCAATTGCTTTGAGCTATTCAGAAGCAAGTTATGGTTTTAAAAAAAAGTTAAACTTTTGCTCACTTTCTTTAAAATGGCTACCCATCGAGAACCTTTGTTCTAGGGACCACCACCAAAATCTTGAGATGCATTGTATGGTTGCTAAACACATCACGATCAATGCTCCTAATATGAATATATCATTTTCCCCAAATATTTTAGGCTCATTGCTCGCTAGGGATTCAATTTCGGTTTTGGATCTCTCCATTCTGCACACTATCTAGCCGGTCCGAGAAACGAGGGAGTGTGCAAAATGTAGAGTGCTGAATATCGAAACGACATCACCAATGCGAGATAGTATAGTTAGTGCTTCTGGCCAGCCTCTTCTGCGCTATTATTAATAGGGGTCATAACAAATATGAAGTAATTTTGATATTATTCCAGCTTAGTTTCTATGACTTAGTTCTCAAGTCGATAGATATACGGATCTTACTAATATTGCACGACAAAGTACCATGCCTAAGGAGTTCACATTATTACTTGAGAGAGATTCGGACTCTCCGGAAAAGCGCTCAATTTTGTCGAACTTCGAAGTCGAAATTCGAATATCGATATCTGCACTTTTAGCTGCTTCTTAATTCCCACATTGTGAGTAGACTGGAAATTTCTATGCTATAACGTTAAGCAACTCATACCCAATAACTTCCATATTGGGTGGAATTTAATGATGGATAATTTTCATCGAGGCTGGCAGTGACCGTGAACACCGAAATTCGCGAATTTCTCAAAATGGTGTTTCGTTATTTTCAAAATTTATTTTCTCTATTTCCATGCAAGTGAGATCCAATTGAAGCATGTGGTAATTATGACCCGAGGACACGCCTAAACTATGCGAACTTGGGGCTTCATTCTTCGAAATAGACGGGAGCAAATTAAAAATAAAGAAACCTCAGGAACTTTCTGACCAACCTAATAATTTAATGTTTCTTTAGTCTTGAATGATCCACAAAATGCGCATTTATTTGTACAGGTTTCTTCAAATACTGTTGAAATCAAGAAAAACGGAAGACCATCGAGAAATGTCTCCAGACCTCTTAATTATACTGAGTCCCTGGAGGATTCAGATGGAAATGAAGAACTATCACAGAAGAAATCGAGATCGGGAGCCGACGAAAGTATTAGTTTAGAGAAAATTATTACCATGAATTTTCAGTGTCAGAGCCGTCAGTTCACTCTCCGCAACCCGGATACGAAGGTTTGTACGACTCCTCGGTGCCAAATGTGCGAAGTAAGTTGTTCTTTTGTTTCAGTATTCTTGGCTGTTACTGTTTAAAAAAATTTGAATTTTAGAAATGTCCCTAGACTATACGGCTATATTAAGCATCTTGCGACACATCACAATTCTACTCCGAACGCAGTACGTTTTGTCGCTTAAAATGTCGGGTGCTGATAAATTATCTTTTAGAATGGAATCTATCTGCGTTGCTCATGCGGTATCGAAGTTCATTCGGATCGTTCCAGTCGCAAGCTCAACGGGGAGGTGAGTGGTATACCTGTATTAAACGAATCACAGCAAAGTAGGAATCTAAGCTAATTTATTTCTGGTCGAAGTGGTGCTGACCAAACAGGTTTCCTCTGCCTCTTCATATTTTCTTTTATTCCTCATTTGTCAAATTTCAGTGTGATGATGGCCATCAATTTACCATTCACAAACTACAGTATCGGACATAAGTCACCGTCCAAAATTTCAAAGTGTTGTAACTTTTGAACCAGATAAGCAATCGGTTTGATGTTTTGTCAGGACACATTAGACCTATTGATGCATTGCCACCGATAGTGACGTCATGCTACGATTTCGCAATATTGCATAGTGATGATGCAATCATATATATGTTCTTCACTTGTGATTTTAAGGTCATTGGGATTTTTTCTAAGTCTTCTCTCTTTTTGTGATGATAGAAGGCCTCAGCATCTACCGATTAAAAAATAGTACTCATGGGGCGTTGTCGTACAGAAGCAGAACACAGGTTCAAAATAGGGTCCCGAAAAAAATAATTTCCATTCATTGACGTGCTAGAGACTCGTTCAAAGGCTCAAAATGACCCTTACAATAATTCCTGATTACCCACAAAGTTCGATATTTATATCTCTTAATTTGACCTCAGGGCACGAATTTTTCACTTTTTCAAATAATTGTTTTCTTCCTATTTTGGATGATCATAGTTCCAAGGCCGATTTTTGTTCAAATGTATTTTCTAGACAGGGTAGTTGCAAATCCATGGAATATACGATTCCCAACTTTTTAGAGCATTTGGATAACTTTCCCGCCCGCGGCAACCGAAAATCAGAGGTCAATCGATTTCAACCCAAAAAATGACCATGATACCCCATCATTGAAAAAAGTTTCTCTCAAAACTTCCTGACTAAATTTTTTTCTGGGATATTTTTGTGTGCTGAGTACGAATTTCGGTATGAGAGTCCATGATATCATTAATGAAAAAAGTGAAAATTTATTATGTCGAAACATAGCCGATTTTAAAAATCTTTTGACCTCTGATTTTCGGTTGCCGCGGGTGAGAAAGTTATCCAAATGCTCTAAAAAGTTGGGAATCGTATATTCCATGGATTTGCAACTACCCTGTCTAGAAAATACATTTGAACAAAAATCGGCCTTGGAACTATGATCATCCAAAATAGGAAGAAAACAATTATTTGAAAAAGTGAAAAATTCGTGCCCTGAGGTCAAATTAAGAGATATCAATATCGAACTTTGTGGGTAATCAGGAATTATTGTAAGGGTCATTTTGAGCCTTTGAACGAGTCTCTAGCACGTCAATGAATGGAAATTATTTTTTTCGGGACCCTATTTTGAACCTGTGTTCTGCTTCTGTACGACAACGCCCCATGAGTACTATTTTTTAATCGGTAGATGCTGAGGCCTTCTATCATCACAAAAAGAGAGAAGACTTAGAAAAAAATCCCAATGACCTTAAAATCACAAGTGAAGAACATATATATGATTGCATCATCACTATGCAATATTGCGAAATCGTAGCATGACGTCACTATCGGTAGCAATGCGTCAATAGGTTTAATGTATCCTGCCAAAACATCAAACCGATTGCTTATCTGGTTCAAAAGTTACAACACTTTGAAATTTTGGGCGGTGACTTATGTCCGATACTGTAGATAACAAGAAGAATCCTCAGTGTGTTCTATGCGAGGTGAGCTTTCCTTCTTTTTTTGTGAAATATTTTCGGCTCTTACTTATTTAAAAAAAATTAATTGTAGACCCGTCCCACGACTCTATTCGGATATATTAAGCATCTGCAGACTCATCACAAATCTACTCCGAACTCGGTACGTTTTGTCGCTTAGAATGAAGTGGTTATAATAATTATTTTTCAGATTAGACTTTTCCTTCTCTGCTCATGCGGTTTTGAGGGTCATTCGGATTGTTCTTGTCGCAAGCACAACGGGGAAGTTAGTGGATAGATCTATTTGAACCCTTGTATTCAAAAGGAAAGATAACAAACTTCACTGTAATTTATTCTCAGTGCGATGGATAGCAGTTCACTCTTCACAAACTGGATGAGGAGTGAGAGAAGCCGAGACATGGATTTTATTCTTATTTTTTTTCATTATTCACTGTTGTTAAAACTGGTGTATTTAGTCATTTTCCTTATTCTCTGTTGATAAATTTGTTGGTAGAAAATGTTTTAAATGGCCATTTGGATCCAAAACAGTTGTCTCATCTGCCGTATATCTTTTTTTTTTAAATATCCTCTTCATTTTCGCCCTTCATTCTGACGACCTTAGTCGCAAGCCATTGATACTTCATCACCCAGTGACGCAGCCTCAATAACTGCACTTATTTGATGCCTTACTGCGAGAACAGGAATCGTAGGTATTTAAGTGGTGTGTAATATTTCTCGGTAAAATAGAAATTGCAAAAATAACAAGCAGAATGAGAAAATCGCACACATTTCGCTAGGGGTGTTGCTAGCGTCTCTGGCTCACAATTTCGCGTTCTTCCACTCATTTATCTTCTTTTAATAATAAAATAATAAATTCAATGATAAATAAGCACACTTGGCAAATTTTCCCGTTTCGCTCGTTATTTTTGTCATTTCTACTTTCCTGGAAATAGGGAACACCACTTACCTACGATTCCTGTTCTGACAGTAACTGATTTTGTTTTCGTTTTTGCTTGCTTGCTTCCAATTTCATATCTTCGACATGGCAAGTGGTCAGCAGAAACTCCGATCCTGAATCGTAGTGATCTATTTCACGTGATCTACCTTCTGTTTTCTCTCCCCACCTCTTTTTTACGTTTTGATTCTAGTACGCTTATTATATTTTTCTGCTTCTGTTACTTAGCTGTTCGTGATTGTGCGGCCATCAATACCTTTTCCGCTCGATGAACTCCACTAACCTTGCCCATAAAGCTCCTCTTATTAATGTGCGCGGCATAAAATCAATTTTAGGTCGCGAATCGTCGTGTCTCCTTTAATGGAGCCGAAAGAAGAATGATTGGACGACTATCTTTTCAAACCAGATGATAAAGAGGTACACAGCACATTTTGAAGCCTATTCGTACTAGGATTGGCAAAGCGCTCGAGATATTGCGAGCCCGCATACCCTCTCTTTTTGGCGAGGGAGAGGCGGGCTCGCAACGCTCTCCCTACCCTTTTCGATGCGAGAGGGAGGGAGCTGGTAAGCCTCGTATTGCCAACCCTAATTCGTATTATCTTATTACAAAATAGCCGCTTTTTTGAAATTAATTTTTCAGTATATTTCAGACCTCGAAACAACCTGCGTTATCTCTGAAGGAACCGAAAGAAGAGCCATTCGATCTCTTCAATTTCGAGAATGAGGTGATCTTTTGTGCGATGAAGTGGAAACTTCTAATAATGTTGGAATTGAGTTTATATACCAAAATCTAACTATCATTAATTTCAGATTGCTCAGCAGAACTTCGTGGAGGAAAAAGAGTGTAAGAAGGAAGAGCTGAATGAGGATGAAATGGTCAGTTATGACCGTGCTTGGGTGTTCCTAACTTCACACAGCCAATTATCCTATTATTGTTTATTATTGTGCTTGATTTTGATGGAAATTAAACATATTCCGTCCAGATATTCCCATCGGAGCTGAAGGAACAACCAAGTGACGTCTCTCACCCCTATTTCGATGGAAATGAGGTAACTCTTTGCTCAACCTATGGATGCTGATATATCGCTATCAAAGTCTACCGGCTCCTCTTCAGATGTTCAGATCATAAACATCATTATAAGTATGCCTTCTTAAGGACCTGTGTTTAAATGTTCTCTCTGTTATGCTTGGGCACGTAATGGGTTTCAGAGAAAAGACTTGAAATGAGTTGTAAGGATTGCACACACTTCTAAGTTCAGATATATTTTTGTTTGAGGTTCAAAATCTGCGCTTTTGAAGAGGAGCCAAATTTTCTAGCCCTTCACTTTATCTTATCTTCATTGTTCTATTTGCAGTAGGTAGATCTGGAGAGAAAGAGACTCTCGGAGACTCTGAAGCGTGCTGATAGTGAGAATGGGGAGGATACGGATGGAGATGAAGAACCATCAGTGAAGAAATTGAGAGCGGATTCAGAGAAGAGTTGTGGAAATGTGAGTTGTTATGCGTTAGTCAGAGCAATCAATAAATCAATTGTTGTCAGGCGACTCCTCAGTGTATTCTGTGCGAGGTCAGTTTCATTTGAGATAATCCTAAGTATAGTATTTTCAATAATTATGTTTAGTGTGCTTATTGGATTCCAGGCACATCCATCGATGGTGAGTGGCTATACGGTGCATCTGTTCAAACACCATAAATCTACTCTGATAGCGGTAACTCATTTGTTTTAATATTTCATTAATTCCTTAGTATCCTAAAATTACATATATCTACTCTGTTCGTGTGGATTCGAGATCCGCTCCTGCTATTCAACTACCAAACATAGCAAAGAGGTATACTTTTTCCATTATTTTTTTTACATTTGTTTTGTTTAGCCTTTATCAATTTTGTGAAATATGTTTATTCGACGAATGGTTATTGATTTATTACCGTATATTTTTTAGTGTGGTGGCCATCACTTCACGATTCGCGAAATTGGAGAGAAGAAAACTCCTCAGTGTGTTATGTGCGAGTGTTTCGGTGACAATTCGGAAACGTAATCTCGGCAACTACTAAGATCTTGATTGTTAGAAGTCTTACATTTAGCACCATGTATTAGTATGATCCATATCGATTTATCTATCATTCCATGTAGTCGAGGGATCGGTCTTCTTTCCATTCACAGACTCAAGAGATTGGCTGGAGAACTTGTTGCGATCATCCAGGACGATATGACTTGATGTAGAGTATTCATAGTTGATGACGGGAGGAGGCTCCCGCGTGATCTTCGAGATGAGTCCACCATACTTGAGTCATTGATCGCGAAACTAGACTCGACGAGATTGGTATATGAGGGACCAATCATTAGAATAGGTCATACGCCTCACACAGTTACCAGTCCGGCTTGGATGGGATTCCGATCTTGTTGAGCTGGTGGTTTTGACGAGGGGAACTAGAGGGATGGTCCCTTTTAAATTCTATATACTAACGAGAATGCGTTTTTCACGGCAGTATTGCCAGAGATGAAATAGTGATGTCAAAACAACATCACGATCCATGGCCGAGTGGTCTAAGGCGCCAGAAATGTAAAGACAAGGTAGGTAGCGGAGGTTGGGTTCGAATCCCGTCCTGTGCAAACACTTTTGTCAAGCTCCGTAGAGTTCAGCAAAACCTATGCTACTTCATCTTGAACCACTCAAAGCTTAGCAAAATAGTTTGCACAGGGCGGGATTCGAACCACACTCCCCTCGTCCTACCTTGTATTTATATTTCTGGTGCCTTAGACCACTAGGCCATTGATTCGACGGTACCTATTTCATCTCTGAGTTTTGCGCATTGTTTTGTCCTACCCCTCAATGTTTGGAGATCGTTCACTTTGGAACACAAATCGACGGTTCCTTTTTAAAAGTTCCTAAAATAATAGCGTCTATTTTCACGGTGTTTAAATAGTCTGTTACAAAACTAAATTTAAATTTTGAAGGTTACAATTCCGTGGTTCTTTTAAGTGTACGGTAGGGTTTATCTTCCCTCCGTTAGTGTGATTGCAAACTACTATGAGATATACGTCTCTCGCGTGTTGCTTGTCGTCTCTCGCGTGTTGCTTGTTTACTAGTATTTTCCCCTCGTTTCTCCCTCCCTTTGCTTTTTGATTCTTGATCTTTATCTCTGTTCCACCATTCCTCCCAAAAAGAGGGCCTCGACGATGTCCGGGGGTTCTAGTCCCGTGGCTAAGAAACAGGGTGGCACTTTCACTAATCTGGTCGTGTCTGCCCTCGCTCTTTCCATGGAGTCTGCCCCCAATGGAGTCGACTTGGCAAAGTGGAAAGCCGTCACCGATCTGCTCTCCTCACTGGCGAAAGCTCTTGAACATGTCGCTGATCAGCCCAGTGACGGCAATCCTCTCCTCTCCCCTTCTTCCCACTCCTCCCCTCCCTCGACCTCTCAGACTCTCTCCACTCCACACACTCTCTCGTCCGGCCTCTCTTCCCTCTCTCGTTCCCCTCCTTCTTCCTCCTCTTCCCCTCCCTCCCCCTCCACTGTTGATCCCTACGAGTTGCATCTGCGTCAGAAGTCACTGGTCGTATCCGGCCTTCCTGAACCGGACTCTGGTCTGGGACTGGAGGAAAGGTGCGAGGCTGATAGAAGGGGCATTGCCAGACTTCTCAGCTTCCTCCAGGTTGACACTATGCCGAATCAGATCTTCCGAATGGGTAAACAGTCGGATCGCCCCCGTCTCCTCAAGCTTGTAATGCCCGCTCGCTCTTTTGTGTTCACGGCACTCAAAAACGCCTCCAGACTCAGAGGAAACCCCGAGTTTGAGGGTATCTACATTCGCCAGTCGATGAGCAGGGAAGAGTTGGCCAGGCATCAGGAGATGAGGGCGAGGGTAAGGGACTTGCGTGCGAAAGATGCCTCCTCTCCGTTCGTTGTCTATAGAGGAGAAATCTGGCATAAGGGGGACATTCCCTCTCGTGTCCGCACTCAATTCCCGAGCCAGGGAAACTAATTTCTGATACACCCCTACTCCATTCATCGTATCATCCATCTGATCTCTCTCCATCCATTCCTTTCCTGAATTGTATCATGTTCAACGCTAGATCTCTCTGTAACAAATTACCAGATTTACACTGTATCTTGTCACTTGATCGTCCGGATGTTATCCTTATTTCTGAATCTTGGCTTACTTCTCGAATTATGGACTCTGAGATTCTCCTTTCTTTTCCCTACCGTATCTTTCGTGCTGATCGCGCCAGAAGGGGTGGTGGTGTATGTGTAATCATTCGTGATCACATTCCTTGTTCTCGTATTTCCCTCCCCACCACTGTCTCGTCTGACGTTATCTGTCTCGACATCCTTCCTCCTCTTGGTCTATCTGCTATTCGACTCATTCTGGCCTACCGTCCCCCCAACACTGTCTCTAGTGACAACTTAGCTTTGTTCGACCAGTTATCCATTCTATCCTCTGTTGATAAGTCTGTTATTCTTACTGGAGATCTGAATTTGCACACTGATTGGGCCAATACTTCTCTGGCCACTGGGCAATCAGTTTCTCTTGTTGACTTCGCCTCATCCCTTTCTCTTCACCAATTTGTTTCTTCCCCTACTCTCGGCACCAAGATTCTAGACATTGTCCTTGCTCCTCCTGACCTCATCTCTAACTGTCATGTATCTTCTCCGTTCAAGAACTCTGACCACTCCAGTGTTACTTTCCGTCTTTCTTGGCCATTCTGTGCTCCCATATCCATTCCTTCCTTTGACTTTCGAAAAACCGACTTCATAGGTCTCAACTCTGCTCTCTCTGGCACCGATTGGTCTTTGATCTTTGACAATTTCTCCGATATTTCTCAGATGTATTCTCAGTTTGTTGATTACCTTGTACATCTATTCTTTTCGTTTGTACCCTTCAAGAAGGAATTCCTTCCCTTTGACAACTACCCTCCTCACATCAAGTCCCTTCTAAAGCACAAACGTTGTCTCTTTAACAAGCTATCTCTTGCTCCCGTTAGATCTCAATTCGCAAATGTATCATCTAAACTTGATTCGGAAGTAAGGAAATTCATTCGTAACAAAGAAAACAAGTTGTTATCTGGCAATCGCAGCCGTTCTTATTATCGTTACATCTCCACTCGCTTTAAACCCCGTTCATCGATTGCTCCTTCTCTATTTGACTCTCATGGTAATAATCTGACCAATGACACTGATAAGGCCGAGGCATTTGCTTCATATTTTGAATCTGTATTTACTGCCGATGATGGACTTCTCCCTACCTGCCCCCTCACTATTCCTCAGTCCATTCCCTTCTCTATTATTCTCCCAATTGATATTGCTTACCACCTTAGACGTGTTTCTGATTCGTGCTCTCTTCCTTCTGATGGAATTCCCTCTGTTATTTTCAAGAAGTGTTATTTGACTCTATCTGAACCACTTGCTCATATTATGAACTACAGTTTGATGTTGGGTCAAGTCCCTTCTCTCTGGAAACTTTCAGTTATTGTCCCAATTCCTAAAGTCACGTCTCCTTCTTTGTTATCCGACTACCGTCCCATCTCCCTCACTCCCATTCCTAGTAAAGTCATGGAACGAATCATCAAGCCCAAATTAGTCCGCTGGTGCGAAATCCACTCCATAATTCCACCTGAACAACACGGATTCGTCCGTGGCAAATCTACCGTATCCCAACTTCTTGAGTGTACCCAATCTTGGCGTGATTCAATGGATAGGAATGATTATGTTGACGTTGTTTATGTTGACCTAGCTAAGGCATTTGATACTGTTTCTCATTCTAAACTCCTCCATAAATTGAATTGCCTTGGTATTCGTGGTTGTCTGTTTAACTGGATTTCGGACTTCTTGCTCGATCGTCACTTACAGGTAAAAGTTGGCTCCTCTCTCTCTTCGGAGAGAGTGGTTCTCAGTGGTGTCCCACAAGGCACTGTATTAGCTCCGATTCTATTTCTCATCTACCTTTTCGATGTCCCTCGGGCTCTCTCTCCATTCCCTTTAGTCAACTTCCGTCTCTTTGCTGATGACATCAAACTGTACATCACTCACAAACATGACCAACATCCATCCACCCCCTCTCAACTTCAACAAGGGTTACAGGGTATCTTAGAATACTGCGAAACTTGGCAGTTGACGGTCGCTGAAAAGAAGTGCACCGCCCTTTACATAGGCAAAAACAATCCCCTCTTCCAATACTCTCTCAACTCCATACCCCTCTCTCTTCCTTCCATTGTGTCTCCCCCCGAACCTATTCGGGACCTTGGAGTCTATATCGACTCAACTCTCTCTTTCCTTCCACACACTGATCTCATTTGTAAAAAAGCACTAAAGCTAATTTATCTGCTTTTTCGATCTGTATCATGTACGTCCAGTGATCCCTACATTAGAGCTTATCGTTCATTCATTGTACCCATTCTCGAATACGCCTCACCAGTCTGGTCCCCTTCCGCTAAAGGCCCCATTAGACAATTAGAGAAATGCCAGCATCTCTTCACGCGACTGTTGCACTATCGTACATCTCCTCATATTTCATTCCCGCCTTCTTATGATCAGAGACTAGCCCAGTCATACTTAAAATCTTTGTACCTTCGCCGTGTAGTAGCTGATATTGTATTCTCTCTAAAGATTGTTAATGGGATTGTAAATCTTCCTATGTCTAGTTTCTATTCATTTCGTAATGTGTCTTCTAGAAATAATGCTTTCTCTCTTCATATTCCCATTGCTCGAAGAGAGAATTTGCGATCTTCCTTTTCTCACCGTTCTATTCGCTTTCTTTGTGAGATCCATAAAATTGTTGATCCCAAGTTATCTCTGTCTACTATCAAACTTCGCCTGTTGTCTAACCCCGACACTACCCACATTCTCCAGATAGAGATTCCAAAACTGTAGCTTCATTCCTCCCTTCCCTCCCTTGCTCTGATCCATACGATATACATGGATCGAACGGTCTCCTCCCGTTCCGAGGCTTCGTCCACCTCGTCAATCAAGAGCAACTCTGGGAATGTGCAATATACGAAGTTCCCTCCCCCCTCCCTCCCCTCATCTACATCGATCCCTGTCCCTTCCTCCTTCCCTCAACTCTTCTTATTACTGTATATGTTAATTCACATGCTGTCACACCCTTTGGGGCGTATCAAATAAATAAATAAATATTCATGACATCATTATCGGATGCCTTGCTCTATCGAGGAAGGGGACTAGAGTGGCAGCTGGTAGGCCTAGTGATCTCATGGGGTCGGGATAGAGGGGAGATCGTGGTGAACACATAGATTATCGCGTCTATGCCTCTGACACTGGAACATAAGTTTCAAATTCGGGATTCCAAAGCGATCGATCTCCCAGTGTTTCTGCTATCATTATGAAATTGTTTGTAGGTTTAAAACATAATTCTAGCTGTATCCCGCTACGGCATATGCTTATGCTCATCATCTCGGCCATTATCACAAATCGACCCTAAAAGCGGTGTGTATTGTAAGATTCAAAAACTCAGTTAGAGTCATGGACTGTTTAGCATACCGTAGGCATGATGAGCGGAACAAAATATTCGCTCATTATTTATTTAATTTTCCAATATTCCCGATCTTTCTCCTATGTGATCCTGGACGCAAAATGCACTGATTAAATACAAACACTGAAGCCTATAATCCCTTATTAATGATTGCTAAACACAGTAGATTGGACCGTTCGTAATAACAAGTGAAACGGGTTATTTTCTTGCAATATCTCATCTTGACAATATCGAGTTGCGTAATCGTTCTCAGAATGGAGTCTGCCTACTATGTGCATGTGGTATCAAAGTCTGCTCGAATTACAGACTCACTCACAACAAGGAGGTGAACATTTTGGGCTATTTTCCGGATGCCCGCCCCTTTTAGGCCACTTGACAAATTCAGGTGACAATTTAGCAGCGATTAGATAGAAATTTGAAATTTTCGGCTCTGAATCCTAACAAATGCTAATCGCTACTGACCCCACGTGGTGTCAGGTTTCTAGCACTTGTTTGAATGTAGTTCATATATGTACCGACAATATTTTAAAGATATGTGGAATAGTGCAATACACTGCTCTTGAGATTTGGAGTCTAATGACACGGCCATTTCGAGGGCGGGTAAGCAAGCAAGGTTTTCATGCGGTGCGGACGCAACGCGTTTTTCATGCGAAATTTCAAACATTTTTTATTACACGAAAGTGAGTTGCTTTAGATTGTCGAGCGCGCCAGATTTAGCGAAATCACTCCCGATTTTACTTTTAAAAATCTATTCAATCAATAAATATGGTTGAAGATTGAGCCATAAGCTTAATGCAGCCCGCCCACTAAATACAGAAACAAGTTGATGCCAATCTTGCGAGATGAGTATTATACTCCCAGACTAACTAAGGTTCTTGACATGTGCTAGACTTCAGAAATACCTCGCAAGATCGACAAAACCTGAAGCACAAAGTATTCCAGAAGCGTAAGGTTGAGAAAACAAAAACTCTACGACAACATTAAATAACCTTATCACTAAATTTTTTTAAACCGAAGTGGTCTCGCAACGGAAAATTATGATTTTTTGCGGGCGTATTGTAGCCGCGACGCGTCCTAGTGCAGTCGTCCTTTTTTCTTTTCGTCACGGCCGTGAATGAGCTAATAGTCTGTAAAATAATTTTGAAGCGAGTTAAGACAATTCGCATGAGACGTTGCCGAAAGTCACCTTCTCAATCATCGTATTAGTTATATAATGGGTGCCAAGGGCGAGACATGTTCTGGGATACTATCGCGTTTGGTTCATTTCGAAAAACTACTGTATGTTAAATTTTTCTTTAAAAATCGCAATTTTAAGTGCGATGGTCGTCTGTTTTCTCTTCAACAACTGGAGGTGAAGAAGGACGAACCGAAGAAGGCTCCCATAAAGGAGAAGACTTTCACCACTACCACAACTCCCACCACTCCTCAGTGTATTCTGTGCGAGGTCAGTTGGTTTCTTTCAATTATCGTATCTTACTAAATGATCATAAATTTTCGTCTTTTTTGCATATTAATACGCGACATCAATTCGCTTTGTGAAATATGGGAAACTGAACAGTGAATAACTCAAAAAGTATTCGATTTTCAGCCTGGATCAAGAGGAAAGTACCCAAAGACGGCGCTCAGCTATGCCATTCACCTCAAATCATACCACAACTCGTCGCTGATAGACGTAAGTGCCGCAATATGGAGAAATGTCGTTTCGGGTTTGAGCCATATTTAAATAATGGACTTCATTTCTTTTCCAGAATGGAATCTACCTAATCTGCAAGTGCGGAATGGAAGTTCGACACGAAATTCGCAACCCCACCACAGCAAGATGGTGAGAGCATTCTTCCGAATATTATTCAATGCGCTCTTTTATTTTATGCTGTATCCAATTTTTGTTGAATTGGTAAGTAATCATTGAGTATTTAACAAAGTTTCTTTGAGTAGTTATTTTTTTAATGTATTGACACGTAAACTGATCGATATATCTTTCAAAATCGTCATTTTCAGTGCAATGGTGACCAATTCACTCTTCACCAAAGATGAACGTTGGTCGGATTCAAAATCTGATCGAGCTACTTTTTCTCTATTCAATGTTGTTTGTATAATTCTTTTTTTATAAGATTCATATCATTGTAGCATTCATAGCATGATTCCTATTTCTTCGTAGTTATTTGTTATTCAATGTCCAGTCGTATTAAATTCTTGCTGTGGAAATAAAGCAACTTCTCGAATCCAATAGTGGTTGTGTTTTTCAAACAGTGGTTTCCATCTGTTCGAATATCTTTCATTCAGCTAATTTTATCGTATCATTTGGTATATCACGCCCGTCACGAGTTATTCGACATGGGCATAGGGAGAGCACAAAAATCATGAAATGAGTTATCACTGATGTTGAGTACCTCTAGGCAAGTCCTACCATCCCACAACATCTCACTCGGCTGAGATAATTCTGGAGCTCCCTGCACCGGGTCGGTGATCGGGAGCTTCACTTTTAGCCGCACTTTTCTCGGTTCTAGTGAATTTTGACGACAAAATGTCTCCTGAGTGACCCGGCTATTTTTCGAGCTTTATTTTACTATTCAAGCCGCATGTGTCAAGAATGCTTCTGGACAGAGCATCATTCCAGGCAACATGACTCAAAAATTTAGGGAAAGGTACAGCTTAAATTTTGATATGTTATACGTATCGGTGAGAGCTATCGAATGAGTAGCGTACGCTCAAAATACCTGCCTGTCTGTGGAGTTTTGCCCTTCGACGTTTTCGAGATGATTTGAAGACATTTCATTTCACCATCGTGCATTAAATGTTAATCTCGAAATGAGTAAATCCTTTACAGGTTGCAAATAAAAATTGAGCCGATAGAAGAGCCAATGGACGATTTCCTATCGATACCCGCTGAGAATGAGGTAGAAATAATTAGATATTCGCCTGTTCTTTCTCAGCGAAAATTGCTACCTAAATCCTGACAGATTTTTCACTTCTTCCAGGAGTTCTCAAATCAATTTCACTATTTTTTTAGGCCGACAATAAACCAATTCTGAAGGAGCCGAAAGATGAGCCACTGGAACTCGTCATGTTTGAGAATGAGGCAAGTGCAAGTGAGACGCAGATTGTTGAATACACTCCTTGATTATAAGAATTTTTAAAAAAGATTCGCAGGAAGAGAGAACATCCCCTCCGGGTCCTTCACCGAGCTCGACGTTCACATGTGTACCTAGACACAGAGAAGTGAAGAAGGAGGAGGAGACGGATATGGAGGAGAAGAACGATGAATGTGGGGATGAGAATCCAAAGGTCAGAAAAAGTCGTTTCAAATTGTTAGTACTGTTCTCGGCGGTTTCCCCCCACTATCAGACATTTTCAGGTCGCTGATTGTTGTGAGTCCTTCCTAATGGAACGGAAAGAAGAGCCTATAGACGATTTCCCAGTGACGCCTACTGAGAATGAGGTAAATATGATAGTAATCTTGGATTTGAGGTTGATGTTCTGGGCTTCTAAAAAGGAGCCAAATTTTCTAGTTCTTCACTCTTTTAGTCCGTTCCTCATCGTCTCCCTTCCCCTCTATCTGGAAGGTTCGATGACGAAATCTCTCTCCCCCTCCCCCTCTCTTTTCCTGGAAGGTTCGATGACGAACTCTCTTCTCTCTTCCCCTCCCTCCCTCCTCTTTCTGGAAGATTCTGGAAGGTTCGATGAGGAAATCTCTCTCTCCCCCCCTCCCCGAAATCGTGTTGTTTGTAGTCTGTAGCGTGAAGTGTATTTAGTGTGGAGGTTGTAGTTTGGTCTTTCTAGTTTGTAGTTTGGTCATTATTGTTTGTTGTTTGGCCTTTCTAGTTTGTAGTTTGGTCATTATAGTTTGTAGTTTGGTCTTTGATCTTTGTAGTTTGGTCTTTGATCTTTATCCAAGGATCGGGGACTCTGAGGACCGAGGAGGGGGCGAAAAGTGGGCGGAATCTGGACAAACAGAGACTCGCGCTTTATATAGGAGTATGATAGCCCAGGGTATTGAGCACGCGAGAGAAAGTTCCAGAACATTCTAGCCGACCCCTCCCCTTCTTCGCCGCAATTACCGTAATCATACCGTATCCCGCTATGGAAGGTTCTGGACCTTTAGGACTTTTGCGAACTTTCTTTAAGTAGTCATGCGTTTTGGAATGTTCTGGAAGTTTCTGGGAGATTCTGGAAAGTTTCGAAGGTTCTAGAACATTCGGGAAGATTCTGGAAAGTTTCGAAGATTCTAGAACATTCGGGAAGATTCTGGAAAGTTTCGAACGTTCTAGAACATTTGGGAAGATTCTGGAAAGTTTCGAATGTTCTTGAACATCGGGAAGATTCTGGAAAGTATCGAAGGTTCTCGAACATTCGGGAAGATTCTGGAAAGTTTCGAAGGTTCTCGAACATTCGGGAAGATTCTGGAAAGTTTCGAAGGTTCTAGAACATTCGGGAAGATTCTGGGAATTTCGAAGATTCTCGAACATTCGGGAAGATTCTGGAAAGTTTCGAAGGTTCTACGGTAGGATTACTGTAGGTCGCGTTACGGTAGGATTACTGTAGGTTGGGTTACTGTAGGATTACTGTAGCTTGGGTTACGGTAGGATTACTGTAGAATGGGTTACGGTAGGATTACTTTAGGTTCTGTTGCTTAGCCTGTGTCGTCATCCGTCTATGACGTCACCGGACACACAGAATAAGCGCTTTATATAGGAGTATGATATGAGGCCGTTTGCGTTAGGATCAACAAGGCTTCAACAGGGGTATGGAACAGGTAAATAATCGGATATGCTCAAAATTTGGCCCCAGGGGTAACTTTTAATTCTGAATCGATTGGTGGAATCGGTTTTTAGATCTGAGCCTTCTGAATCCCGGTACGACGCGACGTCGATTTGGCCCAATTTTTGTTTTTCGATTAAATCGGCCCCAGCAAAGGTCAAAATGGTGCCAAATCTCGCGCACCCGACCAGAACTTAATTATCTAAAAAATGAAGAAAAAATGAGTCTCTAATGACAACCATGAGCGTATGAGACAGTGGGTCGGAGAGGACCAAAAGCCAGCAGATGTCCCCAAACCCGATTTGCACCCCAAAAAAGTGATGTTGTGCATCTGGTGATCAGTGCGGGGAGTGGAGTTCTGGGAACTCCTACCCGAGGGGACGACTATCACGGCAGAGGTCTACACTCTTCAGCTACGGAAGCTGAGACTCGCTGTCGAACAAACACGCGGGAAGGACGCTCGAATCTACTTTCAGTACGACAACGCCCGCCCGCATGTCGCAAGAAAGACCAAGGCTGAGCTGGCGGGCTATGGCTGGACTGTCCTCCCCCACCCTCCCTACTCACCCGACCTTGCCCCCTCAGATTACCACCTCTTCTCAGATCTCCAGCGTTTCCTCAAGGGACAGAGCTTTAGACCGTACTGACCAACTATTTCAAGAACCAGCCCCAGTCCTTCTATCACGAGGGCATCCACAAGCTGCCTGGTAGATGGCAGAAGGTCATCGATGCGCATGGAGAATATTTTTAGATTCTATCGTGCTTTGTAAAGTTTTTATGATAAAGTGAAAAAAAATTCAAAAACGAGCGTTACTTGTTCCTCAACCCGATAGTTTGTGAAGGATAAATTGAGAGCCATCACACTGGCATTCAATATAGATGAAAATATGAAGAGGCAAAGATGAAACATAAGATTGGTCTGCTTTTTTATTACTTCATTGTTTACGGTAGTTTGGTTTATCACGAACTGGTTTTATAACGAGATTGACGGCAATTTTTCTCAGAATATGCGTGTTTAATATTTCTGTATTATATTAATACCAGCGGCGTCGGGGAACACCACTCGCGGTGTTCCCTAACAAGGGAACCTCATAAGTCAACGGAGACCAATCCGAAGTTGGCCTATATGGGGTGGTAGGTACTGATGAGTGATACTCAGAACAATTTTCAGAAGTTCAGTTTCAAAATCTTAACCATGTGGGCGCGTGAGATGATAGTTCCCAACCTCGATACCTAGAGGAGCAAGCGTCTCGGTAGCGCAGCCGGTAAGGCGCCAGCCTTGAGAACGCTATGCCCCTGGTTCGATTCCCCATGCTGTTTTTGATCTTGCGAACTTTTTTCTTGAACTACAGATCACTTTATTTGCAGCATTGAACATTTTTTATGGGTACAGAAGCAGATGAGAGCATGAAAATGTGCGAAAATCCTAATTCAACAGCGATGCAGGTTCTCCCAGTAACAGTAGCCGTAAATTACAAAGCAACCGATCATTTATGATATTTTTTACTCATTCGTTTCTTCTTTTCATTGTTTTGTAAACTTATGCATGTTTTCGAACGAGATGGATGCCAGTCGAGATTATCATTCTCTTGTTGTTTTCGTGTTATGCCTATCATTCTCTTGTTGTTTTCGTGTTATGTGTTATGTGTTATGTGTTATTGTTTTGGCGTCTGTGTTCCATTAGAGAGAGCGTTTTCATACAATAAATGCGAGAAAATTAGTAAACCGTCGTTTTCAGGCGTATTTCCGAAGAATCGGAATGAGGAACTATACGAGCTCGCCGAGGAATTGAATGAGCAAGTGGATGCTATCTTAGCCGATGGACATTAATTCCACGACAAGGAGCTGCGAGATCTGGCGATAGCGCTATTGTATAGTCTCTCGTCACATCACGGTTCTGGTCAGTCAGAAGAAGAAGAAAGACAGAGAGAAAACACTCAAACTCGTGAGTTATTTTTTATGCTGACAAGACTTTCATGAGAGATGAGAGGCTGAACTTTCATCGCCTTATTTTTCCTGCCACAATGAGAATGTGACTGTTTCAGGTCGAAGAGCTCCGAGCCAAAGTAGCAAAAATCATCTCTGACAATCCCGGAATGCTCTCAATTTATCCTTCACAAACTAGATGAGAAGATTCATTCCACCCCTCAGTGTGTTCTGTGCATGGTGAGCTTTTTCTTCAATTTTTGGTATCACACTTATAGGCGTATCCCACTACTTCAACCGGTTATATTAAACATCTCCAGAGGCAGCACAAATCTAATCTGAACGCAGTATGTTTCATCGTATAGAATTTCGAGATCTAATTAATTATTTTTCAGAATGAAGTATTCCTGCTCTGTGAATGCGGAATTGAGGCTCGTTCGGACTATTCCAGGCGCAAGCACAACGGGGAAGTAAGTTTTTAAGAGTGACAACGATGTAATAAAATACAATATTTTGTTCTCTTTGTTTATAACATTTTGCTTGTATTATCAATATCATATTTAGTACAGTTACTAAAATGGGACATAAATGTTGATTTATAAAATCAATAATTGCAATTTGTTGGCCTATCGCGAACTGTTTGGCCAACGAGTTGACGGCGGGTTTTCTCACAATTTGACTATCCCAATATGGGATACTATATTTCTTAAACATTACAAATTTTAAGTGCGATGGTCGTTTGTTCTCCCTTCGAAAACTGGAAGAGAAGAAAACGGAATCGAAGAAGGCTCCCATAGAGAAGAAGGCTATCGCCTATACCACAATCTGGACAACAAGAAGACTCCCTCCACTCCTCAGTGTATTCTGTGCGAGGTCAGTTGGTCTCTTTCAATTATCGTATCTTACTAAATAATCATACATTTTCGTCTTTTTTTCGCCTATTGATACCTGAAAAGTCGCTACGCGCCAACAATTCGCATTGTGAAATATGGGAAACTGAAAAGTGAATAGCCAATACGATTTCGAGTTTCAGCCTGTATCAAGAGGAAAGTACCCGGACCGGGCGTACCCAAGGTCGGCACTCGCCTATACAATTCATCTCAAATCATACCACAACTCGACGCTGACAGACGTAAGTGCCGCAATATGGAGAAATGTCGTTTTGATTTCTAGCCATCTCTAAATTATGCTCACTATCTAAGACCGACGAGATAGTGTGGATACTGGAGCGAGCTGGAAATGGATACGACAGAACTAATGAAGAAATGTTAAATTTTAAATGTTCCAGAATGGAATCTATCTAATCTGCAAGTGCGGAATGGAAGTTCTGGTGAGAACATTCTTCCCAATAATGGTGAGAGCATTCTTCCCAATAATATTCAATGCGCTCTTTTATTTTATGCAGTATCCAGTTTTTGTTGAGTTGGTAAGTCATGAAAATCGGGAAAGACTCATTTAGTATTAAAAGGCGTTATCTGTACGTGGGTGGGTGGGGAAATGGGGAGAAAGTGGTACAGTTGGGTCAAAATCGTCGTACGGGGCTCAAACTTTGGATGTGTGACCACTTAGGGTCGAAAAAACTTTTTTCGTAAACATTTTGATCTTTGATCTCCAAAAATGAATAATTTCAAATTTGAGATTTCAGTATCATGAGACATATCATTCGAAAGAGCATCGAAAGTTATGTTGAATGGTAAAAGGAAACTTGATTTGAGCTATTCCGACTCGACTTATGTTTCAAAAAGTGAAATTTTTGTTCAATTTCTGTTAACATCGATGTGGCTACCCATCAAGCTATGATTTTCTCCACGCCATTTCGATATTTTTTGTGCAGTTTTTAATGGGGAATCGACTGGAATTATTCCCATGGACGATTTTCAGTGTCTTTGTACTCGGGCGGTCGCCCAATCACGGCCTACAAAGGTCGCAGGTTCAATCCCACTCGGCGACACAATGTTTTGCAAACATTTTCGCTTTCTGAAAATCACTATCAAAGTAATTGGTATGTGTTTATTCGATGTTCAGAGTGTGTTTGGCAATGTTTTTGCAATAAAAGAAATTTTTTTCGACTCTTCCATTTTTTTCGCCATGTGGCCCCTTATGGCCAATTTTTGGTCAAAAATTCATATTCTCAAGATGATGTCTCTATAAGATTTTCTGGCTTATTTTTTTGAGCTGAATCCGAATCTGCAAACTAGAGCTCATGAAACCCTGAAATAAAAAAGTTATTCTCGAAAAGGGCAATAATTTTTGGAATTGTGACCATCACTTTTGTTATTTCAAAAGATGAACGTTGATTGAATTCGAGATCTCATCGAGCTATTTGTTTGACTATTCAGTGTTGTTTATCTTTGTAGAGTTGTATATTAGGGTGTCCCAAAAGTCTTGTCGCCGTTTTTCTTTTTATTATTTCAAGAGAACCATAGGTCACAATATCTCTCACTCGTTGTTAATAAGTGCAAGTACTCCTGCACTAATTTATTCGACTTCGATTAGATCATGAGATTGCCTAACGGTGAAACAATAATATAAAATGTATGTTTTTCGACCTTGTTTTAAAATATTCATAAAACAGAGGCGGTTGACATTCCGAAGCCCAAACAAATACCATAGTAGTAGTAGGAATCAGACTTTTAAATGCAATTTTCGAACTAAAAATATCACTTGAGAACTCAGAAATATTCAAGAATATGTGAAAATCATGACCATTTTTCAGGTCGATTTTTGAGTTATCTATTTTTACCCCCTTCGATTGCGCTCTAATGTTAATTTTTCAACGTTTTGATTTATTTGTAAATATTTTGATCGATTTCCGGAATCAAATTCGAAAATTTTTAGAATAATGTGTGGGAAATGGCAAGTTTCATAGTGATGAGAACGGATTTTTTGAACGAAAACTGAACGTGGGTGTTTTTAGTGTGGTCAGTTCTACATACCGTAGCTCCTCGGAATTGTAATAATTTCACTGGCTCAAGTATTGAAACAGAAGCTCAATAGTTAATTCATCAATCGCCGCTTAGCAGGATTCGATAAGGCTCTTTACAGTTGAAAAAAAAATTTTCAAAAAAAACGACAGGACTTTTGGGACACCCCAATAGTTGTATTGTGCTCATCATTACTATTTCTTGGTAGATATTTTTTAAACTCAATATCCATAATAAAGCAAATTCTCGAATAAACGAGTGGGCATATTTTCTAAACAGTTGGTTTCCTTCTGTTCGAATACCTTACATTTTCTCTTTTTTTTAATTGAAAAAATGTGTCCAGGAATGGATCTATCAGAGGAGTCTCTGTCGATTGTCTAGGGGTGGAAGAGACAGGTTTGTTTGAAATTATATTATTTTTATATAAAAAAAAACAAATTGTAGCTTTGTTGCGCTATAAATTATGAGGATGGCTTTTTTCTTCAGACTTGCGAGTTCGCAATTCAATCGGACGATGACTTCGTTTCCGTGATATCAAAGGCTTACGATGTGATGTCTGCTGTTCTCAAGACTTCTTCGTATGGTGTCAGTCGGTTGTCCTTAATATTCTTATCGTCTAGTCATGTCGGATCGAATGGATGTTCTTCCTTTCTGCACACACTCTAGTCTCTAACCGAAGAAAGAGTGTGCTGAATGGAGAGGGCACTATTCGATCAGGCAATACTAATCTTCTCACGTGTTCTTATGAACGGTTAGGATGCCTCTTCTATTGCAGAACATTCAAAGAACACTGGAAGCTCTCTATATCGAATTGTGTCTCTATCAGCGATCGGAGAATATTAAGTGAGTATATTTTTACATATTTGCATACATTTGCGTGTAAAATATAATATATCTACTCTGATATTAACTAGGCTGTCTGAGTGAAGAGTTCGTCTTTTCATTCACACTGCCTCTTCACCCAATCGGTCTAAAGAGTGTGTACAATGGAGAGATTAGCTCTTCACTTCGACAACCTTATGCAGTAGCTATCGAGTAACTAGTGGGTTGTTTTCCTTCCAGGGAACCATCAATTCGATCTCTGATGTATGGTATCATGGAGTCTCTTCGCCTGACTCTACTCCACGTGAATGTCAGTTTAATTTTTATTTTGATAAGAAATGGACATAGTTGTGTTAAATTCCATTATTTTTTTTACAGAAGCCGAATTCTCCATCATTTCCATTGGAGCCGAAAGAAGATTCGATCGATCAATACGAAACCCCCTATGACAATCAGGTAACCTTTTTTCTTCAATATAAATTTCATGGATTAAATTGTAGATTTCAGCTCCGGATTTCATGGGAGATGAAATGACAATCAAGGAGGAAGACATGCTGGATGATTATAATAGACATGCTGACCATATTATGGTAAGTAGATATCGGAATGGTTTTGTAACTTTATTTAAAATATAAAGTCAAACCTGAATCGATAAATCGCCATTTTATGTTAGAAATTTTTAATATGATGGACTTCATAAATTTATTTCGAAAATGTTGCTAACTAGATGATATTTCTTTGGTGTTGGCTCTCTCAATTCTGCACACTATCTCGCCAGTAAGACTGCCGAGAAATTGTGCTATATGGAGAGAGAAGAACACTGAAACTATATCGTGAATGCAAACTGATAATTTCTCACTCAGATCTCTGATGAACCTCATCTGACTCTCGCACAGAATAAGTTGACCAATTCAATCTGCTTCGAGAATAAGAGTGTGAGATCTCACAATCAGGATGAGGTAATTTTCTTTTTAATAAGAGATATGTAGGAATTGATTGATTATTCGGCAGAGTATCAGACTGTTTGTGTATAAACTAATTACTTTGTAAAACAGGAAAAATTCTTCGCTTAATAAGTATATCTGAGCAGCAGGCCTCTTTCGAATCTGTCGAAGTGAATAAGGAAAGACCTCCGACAGAGTAAATTTTATATTCTTTCAGGTGAATCCTCAGTGTATCAAGTGCGAAGTATTTTTGATACTCTGTTTTCTTTCAATTTTGTTTTCGATTTAGGCATTTCCCAAAACAGCACAAGCTTATGTTCGACATCTGCGCAGACTTCAGAAAACTCTCGAAATGGTATATTCTTTATAGCAGTGATAACTGCGTTTGTTTTAACGTTGATATTCATTAGGGATGTCAACTTTAGAACAATACGATGTCTTTCTCGACTAGAGTTCGCGACTAGGGTTTGTCTTTCTCGATTAGAGTTTGCATAGAGTTGGACATGTATTAGGTATTGTTTTGACATTACGAATATTCACTCATTGTAGAATGGAGTCTTTCTAATTTGTCACTGCGGTCTCAAGGTCTTTTTTGAAAGCTCCAAACTCAAACATGGAGAAGAGGTAACTATTGTTAAATTTCTCATTGAATTATATTGGCATTTAATTTGTCTTGAAACTATCAATAGTTTCTATTGAATATGAATTTCTTAGTGTTATGGTCTTCGCTTCACCCTTGACAAATTAGACAAAATGTGCAAGTTACCTTCGACTCCTCAATGTGTTATGTGCGAGGTGAGCTTTCCTCCTAATAAATGTATTAATTTAAAATACGTGCGTCTTTGATCACAGCACAAACACCATTACTCTAATGTTTAGGCGCATCCTTCAACACCATCGGGTTACGCTCAACATCTAAACAAAAGGCACAAATCGACTCTGATCGCGGTAGGCTTCATTGCATGTTCTATAAAATACGAACCTAACTTGATTTTGTTTCAAGAATGGTCTCTACATAATCTGCTCGTGTGGCTTCGAAGTTCGCTCTCATAGGCCCACTCCCAGCCTACGTTCCATACGGAGGTAATGTGCTCTCGTGATGTTCTCGTCTTATTTTTAACTTCGTGGTAACCTGAGATTCCATCTCGTTTATGTCCTCTGCTCTCATAGAATTTCAACTTTTTAGTGCGATGGTCATTAATTCTCTCTTCACAAGCTGGGCGAATAATGGCAAGGATTAATCGCATGAAGTTGATTAACGGTTATTGTTAGGATCTGAATATTCGAGTTTTTAGTCTGTTTACGCACGCACGCATGCTTTGGGTTCTTTTGTAGAATCATTGTTGCCCATTAATGAATCCATATGTAGTTTTATAATATATTCACGATTTTAAGATCTTGTACTCATGTTCTCCTCTTCATTTTTATCGGATGTACTTCATTTCAGAGATAGTTCCACGTTAACGTATTGTATTAACAAAATCAATTATTGCATGTGTACTAAAGCAATTTTGTAAACTTCGGAACGAATGTTTCTTATCTGTTAAAAATCAGTGGATATCACCTGATGCAAATATTTTCAATCCACTTCTAACGGAAAACTTGTGATTCTGGCGCGATCGCATTGATTCTCTCCCCGTAAAAGCACTGGCTAATTTCTATTCATCTGGGAATGGAAGGGGGTCCCTTTGGCTTCTACACAATATTTCGCCTCAATAGCGACCCCGATCGGTTCTCAGCCCTCTCGAATTATAGCAATATTATCTGCTATCTATTGATAATTTTCTCAGGAATGGCGCACTCAAAAGCGCCTCTTGTGATCGTTGAAGAATGGACGAGAAAGGTTTGATTTCCCCACTTTTGCTATTTTCGCTGCTCTGTGTTTGTGTGAGAATAATTCGCTCTACATTTCATAGATTCTCTTCAAATTCTCTTCTATTTTAGACTTGCGAATTCTCAATTCAATCGGATGATGCCCTCGTTTCCTTGATCTCAAAGGAATTTGATGTGATGATTGCTGTTCTCAATACTTGCACTCAATCTGTCAGTTGATTTTTCTACTTCTTAGTCATTATTCTGAAAGTGGGGAGATTTCCGTTCTTTTCCCTCATTTGCGCTATGCATATAAACCTATTTCAGAACATCCAGAGTGAATTGGAGGCTCTGGGTATCGAGCGATCTCTTTATAGGCGCTCCGAGCTAACTAAGTCGCTATTTATTTTTCATTATGTTATTTTATTATTTTTTAAATTAAAAAGAAGATGAATATTATAATAATTTTGCTTACAGAGAGCTGTCAGTCCAACATCTGATGTACGGCATCCTCGAGTCTCTCTATTTCACAATGAGCTCAATTGGCTGACTTTTTGATCAATGCTTCACATTGATCTTTTAAAAAAAATATGACTATGCAGTTCAAGTTGCTTTTTCTTAGTATGACCGATGTATTTTATAATTTATTCATGTTTTTAGTGTGATAGCCGTCATTTCTTTCTTCGCAAAAATGAAGTAAAGACCACTCCTCAGTGTATCCTGTGTGAGGCAAGCTTTAAAAAATATTTTGTCTCTTTAGAATAATTCGTTGGCATTTAATAATATTTAACTTTACTGGTCAAATATAGATGTATCCATCGACCCCACTCGGATTGACTGAGCATCTCTACAAACATCATAAATCTACTCTGAATGAAGTATGTTTATTAACATTAAATTTGCAATGCTCTTTTTTCACAGAATGGAATCTACATACTCTGTTCATGTGGCATGAAAGTGATGACTTTTTGTGATGGTCGCAGCCACAGAAATAAAATGAATGTAAGTTCACGGAAAAGTCAGGGGAGATTGGGCTCGATGCGCGGAACATTTGCAACTCCGGTTTACAAAACATTTTTTTAAATACAGAATGGGATAGTTATTCGCTTTACCTCGCTTTCACTTTAATTCGAATGTAACTACGAAGTGCAAGCATGTAGCGTAACTTTATTCTCGTTTAAATTTATGTGTAAGCTTCGATGTAAGTGTTTAGTGCGATGGCTCAGAATTCACTCTCCACAAACTGAAAGAGAAGATTCATTCAACACCTCAATGTGTTCTATGCGAGGTGAGCTTTTATACTATTATGTCTCTTTAGAGTGTCCTATTGTGAGTTGGTATTTAATAACTCTTAACTTAACTTGCTAAACAGATGTATCCATCGACACTACGCGGGTTTACTGATCATCTCTACACGCACCACAAGTCTACTCTGATTGCCGTACGTATTTCCGCTTGAATCTGACATACTCTTATTTTTTCTCAGAATGGAATCTATCTACAATGTTCATGTGGCGCTGAAATTCGCTGTAATAGAATCAATCCGAATCACTCGAAGAATAAGGTTGTTGAATTGTGCTAATATTATGCTAACAAGGAACATAATCGATGAATGTTTGACTGATTGGAGAATCATCATCGATCAAAATTTTAAGTGCGATGGCCGTCAATTCACTCTCCACAAATTGAATTAAGATTGAAAGGAAGAAATATCGTTTTTATTTACTGCTGATTCTGTTCTCATAATTCATTTTCTGCCGTTTTGTCAATGTAGCTTTTCTTTTAAAAAAATAATGGTGTGTTGTTCCGCAATTTTTTCAGCTCGTTATTGAATTCGAGTTTTGTCAATAAAGCAAATTTTCGAGTTTGTGTTGCAATCTCAATCATTCATGAATTGGTTTCTATCCATTCCGATACCCGGCATTTATTACTTTTTTATTATTAATATTATTAATCTTTTCTTCAGGAATGACGCAGGCACATGTGAATTTCTTGATTGTTGACAGATGGCGGGCGAAGGTGTGCATTAGTAATGGAAAATCGGCATCCGACTCTCCTCAATTTGCATACTATCTCGTTACTCTAACCGGCCAAAAAACTATGCAAATTTAGGAGAGTCGATGCCGAAGTGTTATGACTAGTTTGCATCACGGCCATTTTTGAATACAATGATTGAACAATAGGGTTGAGTTCGTTTAATTGGTACTGAGCCTATCTATAATGGTGGTGTTACTGGAACGAATAATTAATCGCTCTGTTCATTACACTCTTGCTTGTCTGAACAACGAGATAGTGTGCTGAATAGAGAGAGAGCTAAAAAAAAAACTAGATTATTTCTGTCAATACTTTTCTCCGATCTATTGCAGACTTGCGAGTTCGCCATACAATCTGACGATGATCTTGTCGCTTTGATCTCTAAGGAATTCGATGTGCTGTCTGCAATTCTCGGAAAATCCACACAATGCGTCAGTTTCTTTTCATTACCTTTTTATTCATTCAATATTGTGAAATTCGATGGATTATTGTAATTTTAATAAAATTGATTTAATGGCGAACGCTTTAGTACATTCAACGAGCCCTGGGAGCTCTCGGCATTGCGATATCTGCATATATACGCTCCGGTAGAACCAAGTAAGGCAATAGGGATGACATTTTCAACCTTTTAAAAACAAAAGCATTCATATTTTTTGCTGAGTGTGTTCAATATAAATAGCTGAACCCGTAAAACGTATCATTTAGTAGTTTCTCATCAGTTTCCGGAACTCCAAGTTATTGTTTATAATATGTCTGTAATATATTTACAGTGAACCATCACTCCAATGTCTGATGTTCGCCCTTCTCCAGTCTGCTCATCTGACTCTTTCTCATTTGCATGAAGAAAACCCGACACAATCTTCATTGTTGATTATCGATGAATGGAAGAGAAAGGTTTTACACTAGGAATTTTTACATTTATATTTTTATTGAGTTTATATTTCTAAAATTTACATCTGTTTTTTTTAAATGTGCAGAATGGAGAGAGCAAACACGAAATCATGTTGACCGATAGATTTTTCTTCAGACATGCGAATTCCTGATTTGCTCGGACGATATTCTGGTTTCATTGATCTCCAAAGGGTTCGATACAATGTCTGCTATTCTCAGATCGCCGAACAAAAGTGTCAGTTTCTGTTGTGTGTTTTCTCTCTAATGTGGCCAATGCGGGCTAAATTCCGGATGCTGGATCTATGATTGATAGATATATCCTGTCGTTAAATTACAGACAAATTACTTGTGAGACAGCAGGATAGTCTAGGATGGGCTTCGTTTATGGAGGGAATGTGATCTATCAAATGATGAGTCCAAACTTTTTAGCATATTCAACGAGCACTGGAAACGCTAGATCTCGAACAATCTATCTGTATGCGCTCCGAAAAATCGAGGTGTGTTCGTTTATTTATATATTATGCAATTAATATTCAAATTAAACGTATTATCTATAGAGAGCAATCTATTCGACTTTTGATGTACGGTTTCATCGAGTCTCTTCATCTGACACTCGTTCATTTGACTCAAGAGAAGAGCCAGCAAATGATGACTGTGAATGCTCAGAATGTGGTATGGGAATTCATACCGGTTTGTGGGAGTTTTTTTGTATTTATATTTTATTTTGTGGATACTATTTTTGCATGGATACAACGCCATCAGCTTTACGATGAATGTGGATAGGAAGGAGTGTTTCATCTACTACACAACTAATTGCTTCTTTTTAACAGGTAAATGCTCGGATTCCCGGTCACTCGCTCATATCTAGGAACCACCCATCTCAAATCTCTCTTCCCCTCTCCACTCCATCTCCGATTCCATTCTCATCTGTGAGTTTTACTGTATGAAGAATTGGCTACTTATCGGTTAAAGACAAATAATAGTGTTCTACCTTTGGTCAGAAGCCAATGCATATTCCTGCCCGCTCATTCATCGCTCTACCTCCTCTCTCGACCCCATCACTAGGCACTCTATCGACTGTGAGCTTTACATGGGTTTCATCATAATTTGTAACTAATATACGTATTGAATTGTCACATTCTCATAAACGGGTTGGTATTAAGGTCTCTGATGAAACCAATCCAACGCTTGTGCATGAGAATTCGCTCAGCTATCTGTCATTCAGTGTCAAAGATACGAATGAAAGAGCTCGGTCTGAGGTATGTGTTTGATATTGTAATTTTCTTTTAAGCGTAGGAGATTCAATACTTTATAAGATATTTAAAGCATTATCAATAAACAATATTTTCAGATATTCGTTTTGGAAAGTCACGATTCACTACCAGATGTTCTGATCGGGGAAGAAGAAGAGAAGATTGAGATGATTGACCTTACTTCTGACGATCTGAAAGTAAGCTTTTCCATTGTATAAATTTAAACTTATTTATATCTCGCCGTTTAAAAACATTTCTCTGTTAAGAAATCTTCCGAGACTGTCAAACTGATGAAGAATCGAGGAAAGGAATCCAGACCTTTGAAGAACTGCGAGTCTAAAGTGGATCTTATTGGAAATAACGGCCCTTTGGTGAAGAAATCGAGATCGAAATCAGAGATGAAGGGCGGGAATGTGAGTGTGAGGTTACGGGTTGATTTTAATTCTTTTAAAATATTTCTCAGACAGTTCGAATGAGTCCTCAGTGTGTTCTGTGCGAGGTGAGCTTCATTTGTTTCAATATTGCCAACCTATTTTATTGTGAATACTCTCATTCTTTTATGCTTCTAGGCGCATCCATCTACGATTTCTAGCTATACTCAACATCTTAATTTCAATCATAAATCGACTATGAATGCGGTATATTTCTTAGGCGTTGAATTTTCAGTTTGAAATACTTTGCAGATTGGACTCTATATTCTATGTTCATGTGGATTGATTGTTCGCTCTAATTATACTAATCCTAACCACAGTAATGAAGTGAGGATTTTTCGTAACTATGTTCTTATTTATTTCTTCCTATTTTATTGAAGAATATCCAATAATCCAGAGTGGAGTGGCCTCATAATTTTGATGGGGAAATTTTCACAACATTTTAGTGCGATGGTCGCAAATTCACGCTTCATAAACATGAGGAGATGGTGGCTGAAGAAGTGAGCCCAACTTTTGGATCTATTTCTTAAATATGCCCTTGACCTAATCATCTACTAATCTTTTGCTTGCAATCGTTGGACTGACTGGAGAGAAAGAACATTACTTGTTTATTGTTTCTGATGTTTATTTTAATTTTAATCAATCAGATATACTGTTTAATTGGGGTTTCACCGTGCAGATATCTTCCGAGGCCGTCGATTCGGCGAAGAAACGAAGATCGCCGAGAAGTGTCGCAAGACCTCGCAAGCTTACTGCCCTCGATTTCGGTGAAAGTAACGAACCATCAGTGAAGAAAGTGAAGAAGGAATCAGAGACGAAGAGTGAGAATGTAAGTGGTTGTTCTTTAATTAGACCCGAGCAAAAAAATGAGAATTGAAGGGAATATAGAATTTTTATCAACTAGTATGTTCAGATCTCCGGACTGGGAAGTTGCGATTTGACGGCAGATGATCTGATTGAAGAAAGAGAGAAGGAAGAGGCTTTTGTTCATTCCGCGGAGAATGTAATGGTCCGTATTTACCTGATATCGTTAAAAGTTTGAATAAATGCTATCGTTTTTCAGGACTCTTCCGAGACACTCGTTTCGAAAAATAAAAGAAGACCCTCGAGAAGTGTCGTAAGACCGGTGAAATATGCTGACTACGTGGGATATTCTGGAAAGGAATCGAATGTATCTGAGAAGAAGATCGAGAGAGTAAGAGCTCATGACTTATTCTCTGTCATAAGGAACAAGCAATCACAATTTCAACAGAATCTAGTTCAATCTTAATTGATTGTGTATTCAGATCTTTTAAATAAATAATAATTCAGGGGTCAATAAAAGAAGATCTGATTGAGAAGGAAAGGGATAAAGAGAAGTCGGTGTATCGTGGCATTGATAATCACAAGGTTTGGGCGTCTCGAAACATGTTTTATCGACGATATCTCAAATTATAAAATGTCAAACTAAGCTACCTATAAACTATTGAATAGTTTATAGTTCGTTCAGTGCAGAAAGCTTCAAAAATTACAATATTGCTGTGCAGGAATCTTCGGAGATTTCCATTCCGGAAAAGAAAAGAAGACCGTCGAGAAGTGTCGTAAGACCGGCTAAATATGATGACTACGTGGGATATTCTGATAAGAAATCGAAGGGATCTGAGACGAAGAGTGAGAAGGTAAGAATTTATACCTCATTGACTGCTATAAAAGCAAATAATGCATTAGGTTTTTTTTAAATTATGAAAATATATAACATATGTATTCAGATCTTTGAAATCGAATTTGATGATTCACTGGCGGATCTAATTGGGAATGAAGAAGAGAAAGAGAAGATGATTGACCAGACTGCTAAGAATGAGAATGTTAGTACTTTGGATGGATTCGAATCATTGCTAACTATGCTCAATAAAGTTCAATCATTTTGTTTATACAGTTCCTTTATTAATTATTAATTGTAATTCCTTAAATTATTCTCTGTAGGAATCTTCCGAAACTATCGTCTCGGAAAAGAAAAGAAGACTGTCGAGAAGTGTCGTAAGACCGGCGAAATATAATGACTACGTCGGATATTCTGATAAGAAATCGAAGGGATCTGAGACGAAGAATGAGAAGGTACCCATTGTCTGTCATAAGCCGCAAACAATGTATTAGATTCTGTTGAAATTACCAAAATAAGTCAATTGTATATTTAGATCTTCGTAATCGAATTTGATGATTCACTGGCAGATCTAATTGGGAATGAAGAAGAGAAAGGGGAGATTATTGACCAGACTGCTAAGAATGAGAATGTTAGAATTTTTTTCTTAATTATGGTCAGATTTGCTCACTAGAGTTTAATAAATTTGTTTATACAGTTCCTCTATTAATTATTAATTGTAATTTCTTAAATTATTTTCTGTGTAGGGATCTTCCGAGTCTGTCGTCTCGGAAAAGAGAAGAAGACCGTCGAGAAGTGTCGTAAGACCGCCGAAATATAATGACTACGTGGGATATTCTGATAAGAAAACGAAAGGATCTGTGAAGACGAGCGAGAATGTATGCGTTTGCTCCTCAATTTGTGGCTAAAAATACTTGTTACTTGAAGTTATGGTTAGCCTTCATGTAGTCCAATACAACTGGTTTTCAGATCTTCGGATCGGAAAGTCATGATTCGATCATAGATAATCTGATTGAGGAAGAAGAAAAGAAGGAAGAGACGATTGATCCTCAGAACACTGCACTCCCGATTAGGTTCTTAACTTTAAAATTATGTTTTACATGATTTTGAAAGGTTTATTCCGTGTTTTCAGTGATGAGCGAGAACGTGAAATAACTGTGCTGTCTCTATCGGCAGAAGAGATCAAACGACTGAGTCACATGAAGGAACAATGTTTCTCTTTGTTCATGAAAGAAGCGGGATTGGTGAGGGATCTTCCAGACAATTTTGTGGTATTGACACAGGAATTGATTTCAGGATACGATAGCTCTTTGCCCATCGAAAACTGAGAAGATTCGACTGAGTCAGTTGAAGAAAGAATGTTTCTCGGTGGCTATAGAAAAGGAGAAGAGCAATGGCAATGCGAGTTATTCTTATACTAGAGCGAATAAATGTATGGTAAATTACCATTGGTAATTTCAGGCGACTCCTAAGTGTGTTCTGTGCGTGGTGAGCTACATTTTTTTCAACTGTTAAACCCATTTTGATGTTTTTCAATTCGTCTTGCACTGTTTATTTGCTTCTACATAGAAGTCGTAAATATCTTCATATCTGAAAATGGCAAAAAAAACATTTTCTGACGAATATTGTTTTTTCCACTCGGCAAAAATATTTGGACTAAACAAAATCCAGTTTGGATTGGATTTTGTCCAGTCCAAATTTTTTTGCCGAGTGGAAAAAAATTTTTTTAAAATTTTTTTTGCCATTTTCAGATATGAAGATATTTACGACTTATAGGTACATCCAAAGACTGCTTCCGCGTATAGTTAGCATCTCCTAAAAGTTCACAATTCTACACTGATATCGATAATTCTTTCATTATTATTTTTTCTCAATTTTTTAAAATATTTTAGAATGGAATCTATCTAGTCTGTTCCTGTGGCTTTGAGATAGGATCGCACAGCTCCAGTGTCAGACATGATGAAAAGGTGTTTTAACTCCATTTTATGCCAATTTCTTCTGCCAATTATTTGTATTGAAGTGAAATAGATGAGCATTTTGGTAGCAGAATGACGATAGGCGAAGTAACATATCCAATTCAGTGCGACGGCTCTGAATTCACCATTCGGCAAACAGAAGAGAAGGTTCATTCGACTCCCCAGTGTGTCATGTGCGAGGTACTTTGTTCTGTTTATTTGTTTCTCTTAAGTTGATATTCAATTGGTATTTTAGGTGCATCCGACAACGGTTTGTGCCTATGTTGATCATCTTAGAAAGTGTCACAAGTCTAAGCTGATTATGGTATTGAACGTAACCAGGAATCTTATTTGGCATGATCTTTTCAGAATGGAATCTACCTACTCTGTTCATGTGGAATGAAAGTTCGCTCTACCTATATCAATCCCAATCACAGCAAGGAGGTGAGTGGTATTCGATCTTCCATATTTTCCAACCGGCGGTTACACCTTTTGATTTTGTAATCCGAACACACGCAGATTTCAAGACAACTGTAATATATATTATTATATAATAGTATAATAAGAAATAATAATTCTCCGCTTTTCAGTGCGATGGTCGTCACTTCACTATGTGCAAACTGGCGGAGGGATCATAAGAAGTATATCTCACGGAGTTGTATACATAGAAGTTAGATTATCTAAATCATCACTTAGTCCTGTTTTCCGATGCTCTTATTGTTTATTTTATTTGGAGCTTTTTTCTCGTTGCTGTGCTAATTTTATCAAGAAGATCTCCACTTCACTGTTGCTAGACAATTATCATAAGAGTATTCTTTCTTCTTCACTATTCTGCTTTATTGCTGAAGTATAATCAGTGTTACTCCGAAATATATTAATAATAAATGTATGCTAACAAGCACTGGTTTGAATCGCGAAATGAATGAGTTTTGAAGCAGTTGACATGCTCTGATTCAAATATCTTTGATCGGCGACTGTATCTGTCCTCTCCATGCTCTGTCTCGATAGTGACGATATTGCGCAAAATGGAGACCTTCTATTCTGTCCGGCCAAACTAATTATTACCAACAAATTTCTTTCTATAGTTCATTATATATTCTGGGGAATACTGTCTACGTAAGCTTGAATGAAGAGCACATTAATTTATTTGAGTAGTAAAAAAGTCACTTTTTGATCTATCAAAAATTTAGATTACTGTAAATAAAACCTTCAAACTGTTTGCACGTTCGTTGAAAACGGATAGTTTTCTGTGCGCCTTTTTCTCGTTTTTAACATATTTCTTCCGTTTTGTATAAGTCTCGGTTGAGCGTGAACGCCGGCTAATGTTCCAGGCTCGATGGTCGTGGAAACGGTGGTGACCGCAGCCGTCTGTAATAGATCGTAGCAGCATATTCCTCCTAGCACAGCTTCAAATAGTGTTTAATTGCTAATAAAATACTGATGGTTTGCTTTATTTTGGCCTCTCACCAGTGCTTTTATCACAATTTATTCCGAATTCATCATTGCGACGAAGCTTGTAGCGCTTTTCCGATTATACACTGTAGCTACTGCCATCACATTCTTTACACTTTGTTTTCGGTGAAACAGTTCGATATAGTTACCTTATTCGATCCATCATATTACCCCCCGTCTATTAGACCATTGACATTTTATAATTTGCTTATCGGGCCAATAATATTCGTAATATCATTTCAGGAATGACGCACTCTCAGGCGTCTGCTAATTGTCGAAGATTATAAGAGAAAGGTTTGTTTCTCCTATCTGTGAAATAGTATTTCATTGTTGTAGAAAAGTTGATTGAGTCTGAATCTCTTCAATAACCTGGCTCACTACAGGCTTGCGAGTTCTTACTAGAATCGGACGACCATCTAGTCTCTTTGGCCTCGAAAAGCTTCGATGTCATGTCTGATTTTCTCAAGAATTCCAAACAATGGGTAGGTTTCTTCGTTACAAATATTAAGATTTTGAGCGAATATCGTAATTTTCATAAATTTTCTTGTTTATGTTCGTGCTAAATTTCAGAAGATTCGAAGAACTCTGGAATCTCTCGATCTTGAGCGAACTCACTACACGCGCTCCGAGATATCGAAGTAAGCTTTTTCTTCGATATTGATCCGTGTTTTGATCTCTATGCTTTACTACGATGTTTATAGGGAGAAGTCGATCAGACCACTGATGTTTGGCATCGTGGATTCACTTTATCTGACTCTTCTTCATTTGTCTGTGAGACTTTCTCAATATTTGTTTTTTTAAAACAACGTATTTATGTAGCTAAATGAGAAAAAAATGCTTTCAGAATAATTCGCCGGCACCTTTTTTGGAGCTGAAGGAAGAACCAATCGATGATTCTGAATCCTCCTATGATCCTATGGTGAATAACTCCTACAAATACATTAAATTTATGGAATGTCTTTCGGAGCTTTAATAAAAAAAACGATATTCACAGATCTCAAATCATTATCCTCTATCTCCAGTGAAGGAAGAACCAATCGAAATCTACGAAACGATTCATAATGATCATCAGGTCAATAATTCCTTGAAAACTTAAATTTATCTAATATATTTAAGATTTCCGGTTCGGATTTCATTGGAGATGATTATTATATCAAAGAGAAAAATATGCCGAGTCATTATCTGGTCAGGATCAGTACGTAATCTTTTAATGATGCTCAATTAAACGAGGTTGATTTATTCTTTTCAGAACTTTGGAATGGATGAGGTAGGTCTGGCCGAGGAGAATGCGTTGTTTGAATCGATGAGAGACGGAACTGTGAATGAAGCTGCAGGGGGAAGTGTATGTTTATTATTTGCTAAGTTCTGCGTCTTCCAGTTACCATATTTCCTTTTTTTCTTCAAATTAAATCATTGAGCTTGGACAAAGTCCGGTAGGGATAGTGTGAAAATTTTTGCAAACGGAGGGGCGGGGTTGTTGGCGGAATAACTGTTCTCGAAATGTGAGTCTTTCTTTCAGATCTCTGCCCTGAACGAACCAACTCTGACTGAGGATAGAGAGTCAATTGGCGCACTTAGCGCAGTCGATTTCAAGCATCATGAGGTTGTTCAACACAATCTCCTGCCACCAGACCGACTGGGAATTTCTGGATTTTCGCTCAACAAGGTTACGGTAGCTCTTCGCCTATCGAGAACTGAGGCTGGACGACTGAGACAGATGCAGGGCCAGCCCTTCTATCTGCCAATCGAAGAAACGGTGTCGGTGAGTAGCAGTAGCTCCTTCACTTCTTTCAGTGTCACGGTTTCATACATTTTTTCCCCGAAATCCCCGCGGTTCTAGTCACTACATATTTAGTTCCCTCCACGGTCCTGTCACTGCATATTTTTGGTCAATAGAGGGAACTGAAAATGTATGTATGCACAGTTTGACTATAAAATTTGTGATTTCACATATGTATGCTTTCTCCATTCTGCTCACTATTATTCGATCCAGTATTACTTACATACGCATTAGGAATCCAGTAACGATGTTGGCTCTCTCTCTATTCTGCACACTATCTCGCCGGTCAGACAGACCGAAACGACCTCACTAATGCTCATGCAGGCACATGTCTCTTCCACGAATGTCAAACCGAAGAAGAGAGGAAGACCGCCGAAAATCCTGGCTAAGGATAAGGCTTGTAATGGAGATCATGAACCTACAACGAAGAACACGAAGAACGTCTCTTGAGAAAAGGAACGGAAATGTAAGGAAATTTCTTCCTAATAAACGTACAAATTATATATATTTTTAAAATTTGAAAATGCTTTTTATACTGCGATATAATGATATCTCCATTCGGCACACTCTCTTGTCTATCTGACCGGTAGAGGGCAAAATCCAGAACTACCCGACACTTCGAGTATGAATGAAGAATAAGAGGGAGCGAAATACGGGTAGACGCGCCAAAAATCGTTCATTACCCGATACCCGCGCATATTAATGTGCTCCTTTGCATTTAATTAATATTTGCTCAAGTTATGACCAAAAACACGACCAAGATGTTTTGGATGGTTTCTCAAAGAAAGACACGGGTAATTGATCATTTCTCGGGAAAGACTCGGGTAATTCCATTTCTCATTCCTCACTCGCGGGTAGCGGTGCGGGTTTGAATTACCCGCCCCGAATTGCGAACTCTACTGACCGGCGAAAGAGTGTGCGGAATGTAGAGAGTCCAAATGACATCTACTTCAATCTCATTTTCAGAGAACAGTATGCAAACGTTCTCAATCCGTCTCGATGATGAAAGAACCTCGTATCTCAAAGAAGGGAAATGATACGCAATTAGATGGTCACTTCGGCGAAGTTAGTTTGTTTTATCTTGAATATGTTTATTCTGTTATACCAAGTAAGCAATAACAAATATTTACCCTGGTGTTGCGGTTTCCGAGTTAGAAATTTGTATCAAATTCTGTGAAAAAAATTGCCTTGGTGAGTTGGGGTTTCTGAACTTTGATTAAAGTGATAGGAATGCAAAATGTTAGATTTCGCCGTTGAACGTTGTTCACAACATAAATGCATTATACCCTGGTATGTTGATGTTACAAACTGTGGGAAATACGATTGTTGTGTGAAATATTTGCTGGTTTCCTGGTACGAGCAACAATAAACCATTATTTTTTCTGAATATTTTTTTTAATTGCACAGGCCGGAGTGGACAGAGAAGACGACAAGTTCACTAGAGAAATGCTGGCTGAGATGCAAAAGGATGGAGCCAAGCCATTCAAACAGGAGACAGGGATCGGAGGCTTCATTAGAGCACGCACGATAATTGTGTAGCTTGAAAAGGTACGGTAACTGAATGAAAATTTGTAAAACGAGAAGGGGTGATGACACTATTCTAGCATAAAGAAATGCTAACCGTTGCAGCGATGTTTGTAGTGTTGAAAATAAAAGTGAGATTTAACTTGTGGGCTCTGTGCTTCTGTGGGTTCCTTTCAGAACCGAATAGAATTAGATATCGATGATAGTGTTCGATATTCCCAAATTCCACTTATTGAGGAGACGCCGACTCGTCGCGGCTCTCTCGATCTCTACTACGATGATAAAGAACTGGCGGGTGAGTGGATTACTGAATTAATCTGATATAGTATTCCCCGTTGAAGATTACGGTAATCATCGCACGTTCCGATAAGCCATAGATTACACTGTTGATAGCGATAGTTCGCGGTGTAATTAGAAATATCGGCGTTTCCTCCTCAAACAGATTCTCAAATCTGGATTATGGAAGTAGTCTCATTCAACTTCTTAGGCATCGTTCCGAACAGCTCAGGCTGCGCTCGCACCGAGGGATTCCATCGAGTGGCTCCCAAGGCGAAGGAGGAGGACGGCGTACGGTAACTGATTCGATACTGTATGGATTATCTGAAATATGAGGGTGTTACGCTTAGAATTGTCTGTTTTATTATCACATTTCCATTCGTATGTATTGTTAGAGAGTGTGCAGAATATAAAAAGCAGAACTATTTTTGATGTTACGGTAATCTTATTTTCAGAACGCGGCGATCGAGCATCCCCAAGAGCAGGCACTAGTGATGCCCGATCGAGTCCTGACTAACCCCAATTGGCGTGCTCTCTCACTTCTCTAACAAAGTGAAGTGACTGTGTCTCGATTCGCCATTCTAGCAGGTACGCATGTAGGAAAATGTTTTAATTTTAATTTTAATGATATATTTTTATATTAAACTTTTAATATTTTGAAACACCGAAAAATGTACATATGCAATGACATCTCGTTTCCCGAATATTTTTCTACGTTTAGTATCAGTGTTCTAACGATATGAGATTCGGAAAATAAATGAATTGGTATGAGCATGTAATAATAAATTTTTCAGTGTGATGGTCATCAGTTTTCTCTCAACAAATCGACAAGGATTTCTATAAACCTGTATTTCATTGATGTTTTTAATAACTAACTCAGAACGTTTCAATCTGTTTCATGCTTTCTTTTACATGTTCGTTTCTGATAAATGATGTTTCTTTTCTGTGTAGTTGATTGATACCAAGCAGTCGTTTCTTCATCTGCAGTGCGCTTATCTACTTATCAACATTTCATTAATGATCGGTTTCATTTATGATAATACTTTCGGATAATATCCGAAATCGGATTGCTAGTAATTTTTGAATCTCCGCATTGGTATCCATTCTATCCTTCATGCATCGACTATATTGCTTGTTTTTAACCACATTTTTCAGTATGGCCCTGAAAGATCTCTATCGCCACGACCCCATGTTGCTTTTTGGATATGAAAAATTTGCCGAAGGAAGAGGAAAACTGGACAAGGTTTGTATTAGTTCGCAGTGTTTGTTCACTATCTCCAGTAGCGTTGTTGGTTAGTGCTCTCTCCATTCTGCACACTTCTTTTGCAGATTTTTTGAAAATACCGTTCAGGTTGACTATCCTTCCCAGCCTTCTCTTATGGAACTATTTGAATTGTTTTTGATAATATGCTCGTTCAGATGATTTCCCAATCAGTTGCCAAGGAAAGAAGTTCATCATACACAGAATCATCTCAATTGAAATCGATGACAAAGGAAATATGTGAGGATTCAATGGTGGATGATGTGAATGATGAAGAAAGGAAGATTACGGACACGATTGAATTCGTTCTTCATACTCAGAAGGTTCGTATGGCTTATACGGCTTATACACTTAATTAGTAAATCAAAATTTCTTTATTCCTGTACAATCCACTCATTTATTTGTACAATTTTTTTCCGACTGTCGAAATAAAAAAATTTAAAAGTAAGTCTCGAATATAGGTATAGGTCTCTTGTATTCATTACTATGCGAATTATTATATTATCGTATACCTTATCAAAATATTCATAAGAAAAGCAGAGAACTATTCCATCGGGTGACAATAATTGTTTTGTTCAGGCTACGAATCAAATCACGGAGGAGCCGAGGGACGAGAATGAGAATAAGGTGAAATTTTATTAATATTTAGGAATATATCGAGATAGCAACAAATTTTGACAGCTGATTGCATCTCATCGACAGAAATCAGTGGCAAGGAAATATCCTTTCTTCAGACAGCGACTCAAATCTCAGAGGAGCCGAAAATCGAGCCAATCAAGTGTGCCCATTTTGAGCCCGAGGTGATAAGCCCCGCCCACCTTTTACAGCGACTCCGCCCACTCTGGGTGGAGCCTATCCTAAATCAGTGCAGTGATAGTTCATTAGTTGCCTATTTTTGATGTATTCTGCTCCGAGTGAGCTCCAATAGTTAAAATTTTTTTTATCACAGTTTGAGAATTCTCTGGAGAGCTTCATGAGAGGTGACAAGCAGGCCGGAAACGAGGTAAAGGGTTTTTGATGTTTTCCATTCTTCTATCAACAAGAATGTTGTGTATTATTCCTTGTGGTGGAGTGGTGAGTGAACGCATCGACGTGTGAGACGAGGGGAGAGTAGTAATACAACTATCTTTATCAACAGGGAAAGGGGACTAGTCGCATGACGGGCCGGAGCAAGACTCGAATGACATTACGCCAACTTGGGACGGGGAAATCATCCTACCGTAGTACTGCGTGATTGCGTAGGGTAAATCGTGGTGGGACCAACGAGTACACGCAACGGGCAACGGAGCCCTTAGACGAATCTACTTACAGTAGCCAGGGGGTGTTGTGCTGAGACAGACTTAATACTTGACGCGTAGTGCGTTTACTATTCTGTTGGTAATTACTTCATATTATAATTACTATACAACACCTCCCCTTCAAGATTGACAGCCTGTCGATCTTTAAAACAACTTGGGGAAAGAGGTGAGGTGAGGAACAAATGGGGTCGGGATATCATTCTCGGATGATATAATCACTCTTGGACGGTCGAATCATCCATCATTGAACACGAGTGCCGACGCCTTCCTTGCACGCATCTTTCCTTGACGATGAACTTCTTCTCGTCTTCCTGTGGGGTCGTCTTCTTGACGATGATCTTCTGATGAGGTGTCGTAGCCTCCTTGACATCCTTCTGATAGATCGACTCCTTGATGATGATCTTCTCTCGAGGCGTGGTAGCCTCCTTGACACTGATCGGTATCCATGTATCGATCCATTCGGTTCTCACTTTGAGAATACGCAGCTTCACGATGAGATCTCGGCAGGTGATCACTCTGTCGGTGTTAACCACATGCACCTCTGTGCACGCACCGATATCACTGCACTCCAGTTCACACATGAACTTTCCGACTATCTACATCTGCTGTTCCTTGGCGCACGCGATCACACATTCTGAGAAGAGACCCATGTTCTCATTCTCTTCATCTGACTCTGGGCACTATACAGTCCTATGTCCTATGTGACCACCCTGGGAAAACTTGAATTCCCGCCTGAGATGCTTCTGCTCAATGTGATCCACACTTACACTTCGACTGTTGCCCTTCTTCACCTGGTCGCGCGACTTTTCGCGCTTGCGCGGCTTATCGTACTGTGAAGAACCATCCGACCTCTCGCTTTTGCCCCTCTTGGACTGCTTGGCGGAACTAATCGATATCCTTGTAGCGATCGACTGGTTGCGCGACTTTTCGCGCTCGTCCGACATATCGGTCTGGCTGAAGACTCTTTCCGGCTTTTAGCTTGGACGCGCGACTTTTCGCACTTGTCCGACCTTTCGGATTGCCTTGCGGAACCATCCGTACGACTTATCGTACTCCTTCTGTTCACGCGACTTTTCGCGTTCGTACTTTCTGGAGGACCTATCCTTCCAATTCTCATCTTCGCGCGACGTTTCGTGCCTGTCCGACTTTTCGGACTTCTCTCCATCCACTGGACGCGCGATACACTGCGCTTGCCCGACGTTTCGGTCTCATTGGGGTCGTCACCTCTCCAATGCCAGTGGGGGAATCTGCTCTTGTCTCTTACTTTCCTCCTTATTTCCCTCGTAAGACTGTCCTCAGGGGAGCACACACAGGCCGGAAACGAGGTAAAGGGTTTTTGATGTTTTCCATTCTTCTATCAACAAGAATGTTGTGTATTATTCCTTGTGGTGGAGTGGTGAGTGAACGCATCGACGTATGAGACGAGGGGAGAGTAGTAATACAACTATCTTTATCAACAGGGAAAGAGGACTAGCCGCATGACGGGCCGGAGCAAGACTCGAATGACATGACGCCAACTTGGCAGGGGGAAATCATCCTACCGTAGTACAGCGTGATTAGGAGGGTAAATCGTGGTGGGACCAACGAGTACACGCAACGGGCAACGGAGCCCTTAGACGAATCTACTTACAGTAGCCAGGGGGTGTTGTGCTGAGACAGACTTATTACTTGACGCGTAGTGCGTTTACTATTCTGTTGGTAATTACTTCTTATTATAATTACTATGCAACAACGAACATATTATGTTATCGGATCGAATACTAGTCACTCCAGTCCGTACACTCTCGTTGTTCTATTCGACAGATCTTGACCCGTTTTCGGAATCACTTAACTTCAGAATCTTCGCAATTTGGCCATCGGCTTTATGGATTTCCTCCATATGACGCTCCAAGATAAGCAAAGCGAGAGGCAGTCACTGGCTAAACAAGGTTATTGTAGTGTTTATAAATATTTAAATATTTTCAATTAACTAATCATACCTAAACCGGTGCCTTTATATTACGCTTTAAATGATTTATTTTGATTTACTATAGCGCTTTAAAAAGATTAATTATATTATAATTAAATGCGTATAATTGAAGGAAAACTCCCTGTCGAGTGTGTTGAAGACACGGAGGAGGACGATGAGACTTCTTTCAATCTCATGATCAACGCTATTTGGATGGTCCTGCACAAAATGGATGAGGAGGATGATTGAGATACATGCTATACTTATTCCCGTCCCTTATATACGTTGTCTCATCCTCACCTATCTTCATTCTCATCCATAATAGAGAGTTCATGGAGATTATGCTTGTTGTTTTTGTTGTTGTTGTGTTGTTTTGTTGTGCGATTTTCGAGAAAAAATAATCTCATGGGAGTCGTTTTGCGTAATTGTCGATACGTACAGTGGTGCTCTTCTGTCTTAAATACCTTGCAACACCTCTTTTGGTTATTTTCATGTTCTAGATTCCTTTAGTAATGCCGCCCTCGAAAACACCTCTGGAGGTTATCGAAGAATGGAAGAGACAGGTTTATTTATCTCTTTAATTGTATTTTCTCAATCAATCATTTATCAAAGTTAGCTCAGTCGAGTAGATAGAGAGGTACCTTATCATTATTGGCCGATTATAATATCGCTATTCTTTGCAGACTTGCGAATTCGCGATTCAATCGGACGATAATCTCGTTTCTTTGATCTCAAAATCACTCGATGCGATGACTACAATTCACAATACTTCCACAGATCGCGTCAGTTATTTATAATTGTTTTTAAAAAACGATCTGTTATTGCAGAACATTCGAAGAACGTTGGATGCTCTCGATATTGAACGCTCTCTCTTTCTGCGTTCCGAGAAAACAAAGTGTGCCCGTACTCTGTTTGGTGCCCGCACTCAGTTCGTTTAAATTTTTATAATATCAAAATAGAAGCATTGAGTTTTGTAGGGAACCATCAATCCGTTCTCTGATGTACGGTATCATCGAGTCTCTTCATCTCACACTCCTTCACTTGACTTCAGAAAGAAATCACTCAAAATATTCGGAGGAAATATTGAAACCCGCCAATGAAGTGAGTCACCTTCAATTAATCATTTTATTTTATGTGTCAAATTTTATCAGAAGATAAGATAAAATTCTCACTAGATCCCGGTGTCTACTCCTCTTCCACTTGAGCCCAAAGAAGAACCAATCGACCAATTTGATGCCATTCCTTATGGTGTTCAGGTGAAGCTTTCCTCGAATCACTGTGTTTAGGAACAAATTCTAGATTTCCGTTCTGGATTTCATGGATGGCGAAATGACAATCAAGGAGGAAGAAATACCAAATGATGATGTGGTCAGTTAATATCACGTTTGTTTAAATAAAAACAAACCAGGAGAGGTCAGTGGTTAACTTTGTTTCTGAAAATATGAATTTACTCGCACTATTTGTGAATGAGGCAAGTGTATTGGCTGTCCTTTAGAGTCCACATGGTTAAACACAGTCCTTACTTTTGTTTGAAAAAACAACAACAAAGGTTCGCAGGAAGAGAGAACATCCCCTCCCTGTGCTCCACCGAGCTCGACGTTCACATGTGTACCTAGAGAAGGAGAAGTGAAGGAGGAGGAGATGGATATGGAGGAAAACAGTAAATTTGGGGCTGAGAATCCAAAGGTAAGACTTTGCTAAAACATTAACTTTATTTTCCTTGTTAGAAATCATGTACATATATGTACATGATTTCTAGCAAAGATATGTATGGTCATGGACATACGTGGTCATACATATATTCCATCTGATTTTGTCCATTCTCAGGGCTCATACGAGACAGTCCAAAAACGAGACAGTTGCAGGAAAGAAGAGACGACCATCGGGAACATTCTCCAGACCTTTGGAGCACGCCGACCTTCAAGATGATTCTGATAGAGATTTTGAACCATCGAGAAAGAAATCGACATCGTATTGTGAGGATTCATTTATGGATGATGTGAACGATGGAAAATTGGAGATCATGGATGCAACTGATCATATTGCTGATACTCTGAAGGTTCGTATAGCTACTATTAGTCGGAAGTATCAATTAGCGGCTAATAAAAAAAATTCGTGCAAATAAATTCGTGCTAACTCGACAAAATCGATTACGGTAGATAGTCAGTTCTTCAAAGATTTTGTTAAATCGCTACATTTTATTATATTATCATTTTTATGACCTTTCTTTGCTGTTGTTTTGATTCAGCATACTCGATTCCATAAGCGAAGTAAAAGAAATACAAATTAGGGTTTGTTTATCAATAGCCCATTGCCCTCCCTACCTAATCTGAATGAAATAACCTAGTTTCAGGCGACTCCTAAATGTGTTCTGTGCGAGGTGAGCTTTTTCTGCTTTCTTTAGAGTCATTTCAAAAAGTTTATAAGCTTTCTATAAGTTGTTACACGATAATTTTAAAATATTGTTTTAGGCGTATCCGAAGACGACACACGGATATGCTCAGCATCTCCACAGAATACACAAGTCTTCCCTGATCGTGGTAAATGAATTCCTTAAATATGACATTTTCATCCTTTTTATACAGCTTATTTTCCAGAATGAAAAGTATCTTCTTTATTCGTGTGGAATCGAAGTTTGGTCGTACAATCGCAAGCACAACGGGGAAGTTTATTTTCTCGTATAGTTTTCTTGATATTAGAATTTAGAAATGCCTCTCTCTGTCGGAGAGAATGGCCGGTGAACATATAATTATTTCAGTGTGATGGTTCTCAATTCACCCTTCACAATAAGAACGAGAAGGTACATTCAACTCCTCAATGTGTTCTTTGCGAGGTCAGCGTTTTTTTTCTGTTACTTTAGAGTATTCTTGGCTGTTATTCCCTTAATATTAGATTGCAATTACAGACATATCCATCGACTGCAATCGGATATGCTTTTCATCTCTACAAACATCACAAATCGAATCTAACGAAAGTAAGTTTATCTGACCAGAAGCTCAACTTGTATTATTTTTGTCAGAATGGAATCTACCAACTCTGTTCTTGTGGCATAGAAGTTAGTTCTACAAAAATCGATCCGAATCATACCAATAAGGTGAATTTCGTTTCCCTTCACTGTGGCATTTTATTAGTATAATTGGTTTTAAATTTCCATCTTATCAGTGTGGTGGTCGTCAATTTACTCTACACGAACTGGTACTGAGGCTTCCCACCACTAGTCAGTGTGCTTTTTGTGAGGTGAAGTTCAAAAACTTTTTTCAAAAACATAGTTTATGCGTCTGTGGAATTCGTTCTGTGCCAAGCGAGGTTTCACTATTATTTTCAGCGTTATGCATGCTGATATTTGATTATTTTCAATTACTAGTTCAGATGTATCCAACAACGGTATACGGATTTGCTGCACATATCGAGGTCCAGCACAATTCTACTCTGTAAGCAGTAAGCTTTCTTTTTTTTCACAATTTCTCCATTTTTAGAACGGAATCTATCTTGTCTGTTCCTGTGGAAAAAAAGTTCGCTCTTACTCTATCGATCCTGATCACACCAAGAAGGTAAATGACGCAGGATTATTATCGATCAGGGTTGCAGTATCGAATAGTACGTATATGCCTTCTGATTGGTTAGTGAGTATTGGAGATAGCTACTTTTTCGATCCGACACCACTATTATCGCAAAAATTCTGTCACTTCTGTGTCTTCTGTATCACATGTTTTCCTAAAGTTCACGAAATGCCAATGATGCTTATGATTCCACTTAGAATCATTTTCTAATCTTCACTAATCTGAAATTTGCAGTGCGAGGGTCGTCAATTTTCTATCCTCAAACTGGATGAAAAGTGAACTAAGCCGAAATTCCATACATATTATTCTTTCGTCGTTAATCTTCTTTTTATTTGATGTTAAAACCCATTTATAAATTGTTCTTATTTGATAAATGTTGTTTTTTCTAATGCTAATTGTAATTAGATCCGAAGCAGTTGTGTCATCTGCCGATTACCTTTCTTTTTTATTTCATTTTGCTATTATTGATGAGTAAGTCTTCTCGGGGGTTTCTCATTAGTATGGACAAGTCAGATCCAAAAACTTTTAGTAAGTAGTAATTGTTATCCTTTAACTAAAGTATTCCATTGCAGATCACGAGCCGTTGATAATAATCTCTCATGGAACCGATAGAAGAGCCGATAGACAATTTTCCATTGATGCTTACTGAGAATGAGGTGATAATAATATTTTCTGGTTTTTCTTAGCGAATTTTGCACCGTGAATCCTGCAAGTTATCGCACTTCTTCTAGCAACTCTCAATTTAATTGCTGTTTATTTTTAGGCCAACAACAAATCAGTATTGAAGGAACCGAAAGAAGAGCCACTCGAACTCGTCATGTTTGAGAATGAGGCAAGTGTATTGTAAATTCGGTCGCGGCCAAGATAGGCGAACCCACTCCTTAATTATACGAAGAAAATGAAGAATTACAGGAAGCTAGAAGGTCACCTCCCGGTGCTCCACCGAGCTCGACGCTCACTGGTATCTCAACGTTCACATGCGTATCTATAGAAAGAGAAGTAAAGGAGGAGGAAGAGACGGATATGGAGGAAGATAACAGTGAATGTGTGGCTCAGCATCCAAAGGTAAGAACTTTCGTGATCATTTTTTTATTCCAATTCATCACATTTCTCATAGCGTCTAAAATTACATTAAATTTTTCGAGATTGTTGGAATACGTCTTCGTGAAAATATTCCTCGGCTTTTCCTTGTAGCCCGAAGAATAAAACACAAAAAAATACATCAGGAAGACTCCCTCTCTGTGCCCCACCGAACTCGACGTTCACTGGTGTATCTACGTTCACATGTGTACCAATAGAACGAGAAGTAAAGAAGGAGGAAGAGACGGATATGGAGGAAGAGAACAGTAGCTATATGGCTCAGATTCCAAAGGTGAGAGCTGGCGTAAACATATATATGGAGTATATATACTTCATTTTTCTTTATTAATAAACACCATGTTTTCAATGCTCATGATCGTGCCCAAAAAAATCAAGATTTTTTTCGACATTGTTGGAACGACAAAATATGCACGTCTTCTGTTTGCGACCCAAATTTTGCAAAAGGGCTCAAAATTTGTCGACCATGTGTTATTCGAACTTTGATATTCTGATTGATAGAGCAATACATAAAGACGTTTTCAATGAAGAAATAGTTTATATTTACTTACTTCATATAAAATGTTGATTGTTCAAACCAGATCTCTGATGATCCTGATTCAACTCTGGCATATGATAATTCTCTAAATTATCTATCATTCGCTAATGAGGATGCAAATGCAACCGATGAGGTATATTATCTATTCTCACTCACACGTAATCGATGATTAATTTTTATTTTTCTGATGACTTACAGTCTTACTAATTTGTGATTTCAGATCTTCGGGATGGACAGTCATGAATCGATTGTAGATGATCTGATCGAGAAAGAAGGAGAGAAGGATGAGACGATTGACCATACCACTGAGAATCAGAACGTTGGTGTTAATATCTGCGACAAAAAAATTAAAATATTTCAATAAATATGATGTTTTCTATTGTATTAAAACGTTTAATTATGCTCTCCATGCAGGAATCTTCCGAGACTTTCGTCGTGGAAAAGAAACGAAAACCGTCGAGAAATGTCTCCAAACCTCAGAAGTATACTGATGACATAGATAATTCTGATGGAGATATCGAACCATCAAGGAATAAATTCAGATCAGATTCAGAGAAGAACGGTGCAAATGTGAGTTTAAATAAAACATGACTCGGTAATAAAGATTCGAAAACAAACTGCCTAATAAAAGAGATTTTTTTTATATCAGGTCGGTCAGAAAGTTTCTTTCTTTTTTACGCTCATCGATTCTGACCTATATTATTCTTGTTGTTTGATCGATCAGCATATGGCTTTGCGTAATCAATGAGGGCATTGTTGCTTTTTTTAGCGCACATTATATCAGGGCTGAACAATCAGTATGAGGGACACAAAGTAAAGTTAAATTCACAGTGGTTGACCATGAATCGCATCTGTATCTCAACCCAGTGCAGAGTGGAAAGAAGTAATAGGGCCCAACCAGTGTCACATTTATAAAGTACGATGATTGATGATTACCATTAAGTTATTGCGAGGAAATTATCGCAGCATGCTTAATAGAAAAGCGCTTGTGAAGATGCAACAGACGGTTCTGGAACTCTCGAAAAACAGTTTCCATCACACAGCTGTCGAGTCGATAGATCTTCAAATGTCAATTCAAGTGCATATCAAAGTACAATACCTAGTGAGTCCCCAATACAAATTGAGAGAGGATCCCATTATCCAGAAATTAGCTGAATTTTCTTCAACTTTGATATCGATAATTGAAGATTGAAAACAAGACATATAGCTGCGTCCCTTTTTGTATCGGGTCAGAAGGGCGGTTATTTCGATGCAAAAGAATAAGCAACTCTTGTTCTATCGTTGTTTTCTTGGGTAGAACTTGGTGTTCGCTATTTTCTGTAATGGGAGATCGTGACGGTACACACCGAAAATCATGTTTTATTGCAATTTCCGCTTCAAAATTTATTTTCCCTTCTTCCACACGAGGCCGGTTCAATTCACACATACTACGATATGGCCCCAGGACACCCCTAACTTATGGCATATTGGCGATTTAAACAAGCACAATTGTCGAGCTAAAATTAACAAAAAGAAAAAGAAAGAAACTTTCTGACCGACCTAATATTTTCAATCAGAACGAGAAGAGACTTTTCTGGTTTCAAGCAACTCCTCAATGCGTTCTCTGCGATGTGAGTGTCTCTTCCGTTTGAAAAAAATGTGTTTGGTTAATTTAATTTAATTTTTGTCTTTTCCCTCGACTGCACATGGTTATACTTACCATCTCCGCTATCATCACAATTCGACGCTGAAAGAGGTATATTTCTTTCAAGTTTTACCATGCAGAGTTCATTTAAAGAAAAGAAAAAGTTTTACCATGCAGAGTTCATTTAAAGAAAAGAAAAAGTTTTACCATGCAGAGTTCATTTAAAGAAAAGAAAAAGTTTTACCATGCAGAGTTCATTTAAAGAAAAGAAAAAGTTTTAACATGCAGAGTTCATTTAAAGAAAAATTTAAAGAATACGATCTTCTTACTCTGTTCGTGTGGCATCGAGGTTCGATCTGAAAATTAAAGAGGTGAGTTTTGGCTCTTTTATCAAAAAAAATAATTTTAATGAGAAAGATGTCACAGAGCCGTAAGGAAATGAAGCTGGTCTTGATACTATTTTAGAGCTTTGCAAATCACAATCCAATGAACAGCAAGTATATTAGAATTCTGTACATCCCGAAATATTATACTTTGATCAATGTTTCATAATGCTCGTAATTTCAAGTGCGACTATCTCCACTTCACTCTTCACAAATTGGACGAGAAGATTCAATCGACTCCTCAGTGTATTCTGAGTGAAGTAAGCCTTTTCTGCTATCTTTTTACTCGTTTAAGTTGTAACAAAATCATTTAAAATATTGTTTTAGGCGTTCCCGAAGACGGTACATGGATATGCTCAGCATCTCGGCAGAATACACAAATCTTCTCTGATCGCGGTAAATATATTACATAAATATTTCTGTTCTCTTCTTTGTTAATATATTCGTATTATTTTCCATAATGTCTCCGTATCTCCGTTGAATGGAAAGTATCTTCTTTGTTCGTGTGGAATAGAGGTTCAATCGTACAATCCCAGCATCAAGCACAATGAGGAGGTATTACTTTTAATGGGCATGGTGTCTGACTGGCATGCCGACGCAGGCAGGTTCGACTCCCGCCCGCAGGTGATGTTTTGTAAGAGGTAGAGAAAGGCGCGCGCCCCAACCACTAGTCTCCGTCTTATTATATTTTTCTATTTCACGGTGATATATTAATTTTTTAAATTTTTTGACTCAATTGTCATATAATATTTTTCAACTATACTTGCTTCAGAAATATCCATCGACACCACTCGGATTTGCTGATCATCTCTCCAGAAACCACAAATCTATGTTCAATGGAGTGCATATTTAAGAGCCGTTCCACGGTTTAGTGAAGCTTTTGGAAGGGGTCGACGGAGGACTTTTCTGCAACCTATGCCAATAAGTTCAGGGTGAAGTCCCCATACCTAGAGCTGATAGCTGGCCCAATATGAGATGACAGGGTACACTTTCCGAAAAATACCTGAGGTGTCCCAAAAAAAGTCCGAAAAATCATCCCTGATAAAACTACGTTCTTATAGCAGTTTCAGGGGTATTTTATGATGAAAATAACGAAAACATAGTTTGGAAGCGAAAGGACATCGATAAAAGGTCGAAAATTGAAATTTCTGAATTTTTCCGGTCACTGAAAAATAATTTTTTTTTAGGATCAACAAGGCTTCAGCTGGGGTCTGGAACAGGTAAAATATCGGATATGCCACTGCACGGCACGACGTAAATTTGGCCAAAATTTGTTTCTGCGATAAAATCTGGTCCGAGAAGGGCCAAATTGGACGAAATCTCGAGTACCCGACCTGAATTTAATTCTCTTTAAAATGAAACTTTGGGGGAGACTGTTTCCGTTTTTGAGAAAAGGTTGATTTTTGACAAAAAAAGTTGGCAATGAAAACCCATTATCACAAGAAACAACGTCATTTTCTGATCATTTTGGTATATGGCTCCAATATTTCAAGTGGCGCTTGATCGTTTTTCATAGCATTTTGGGCCATTAATTCGCGAATTTCGATGTTTTCGACTCTGCCTTTTTATTTAGCGTCTTCATGAATATAAAAATTCGGTTTTTACGTGGAAAAAAAATACACCAAGAAAGTCAAAAGACATATTTTTTGAAAATATGACTTTTTTGAACCAGATGTCGTCGTCGATGTCGATTTCTGGGTAAAAAAACGCCATTTTCTCAGTTTCACCTGATAATAGAAGTTTCTGGTGTAGTTTTTCACAAAGAAACCGAATTTCTTTGTAATTCCTAGAGTTTCTTAATTTCTTGTTCATGAAAACGCTGAATAAAATTTATAGTAGAAAAACCTAGAAAATCGTGATTTGTTTGGCACAAAATGCTATGAAAAACGATCAAGCGCCACTTGAAATATCGAACCCCATATACAAACATGATCAGAAAAGGACGCTCTTTATTGTGATAATGGGTTTTCGTCGCCAACTTTTTTGTTGTTGCTAAACGTCGACCTTTTCTCGAAAACGGAAACAGATAGGCCCTCGCCCAAAGTTTCACTTTATGGAGAATTAAATTCTGGTCGGTTTTGCGAGATTTCGGCCAATTTGGCCATTATAGGAGTTTTTATCGTAGAAACAAATGTTGGTGAAAATAACGTCGTTTCGTACAGGGATTTAGAAGGCTCAGATCGGAAAACGGACTCCGCCAACCGATTCAGAATAAAAAGTTACCCATAAGCCAACTTTTGAGCATATCCTATATTTTACCTGTTCCAGCCACTTGTTGATCCTAATGCAAACGGCCTCATATAAATGTATAGATTGTCGGCACTATATTACAAATAAAATTGTCCTAGATGTATCCATCGACACCCCTCGGTTCCACTGATCATCTCTACACACACCACACCTGTTCGCTGAATGATGTACGTTTCTCAGCTTGAAATATAATTCACACAATCTTTCTCAGAATGGAATATATCTACTATGTTCATGTGGCACAGAAATTCTAACTCGTAAAGCCAGTCAGAATCACTCGAAAAAGGTTGTTAAATTTCACTAATAGCATAGTTGAATTTCTGTTCGGTTGTTTCTTCATTTTAGACTACCAGAGTTTCCTTCCCCCCCCCCCCCCCCCCCCCCCCGAGGTAGTCGGGAGAACCCACTGCCGGTGTTCAGCGCTTCGCGCTTCACATAAGCTTAGATTTTTATGTTGGCAGGAACTCCATACAATTGTAATTTGCAGTTTTATCTTTGTATCTTTATCGTTGAAGTTTGATCATTGTAGTTTGATCTTTGATTTTTGGTTGATGATGGATTAGGAGGGGGGGGGGCACAGACAGACAGACAGACAGACAGTCGTCTGTGCTTTATATGATATGGGGCATATCAGGTCAAATATCGAGAATTCTAAATAACAGATTCCATTCATCCTTACAACATTTTCCGAAAATATTCCAATCACTCGATGTGCACAGAATTGTTGGAAATGAATGAGTTATTATATATCGAATTCAGTGTGATGGCAATAAATTCACCATTCAAGAATTGAAAAAAGAGGTTCATTCAACTCCTCAGTGTATTCTGTGCGAGGTGAGCTTAGTCTTTCACTCTTTAGAATTTCACCAGTTGTGATTGAATGATTTAAACAAAACTTTTTTCAGAAGTATCCATCGACACAACGCGGTTTCACTGATCATCTCTACACATACCATCTGAGGGATGTACGTTTCTCAGCATTATGATATTTACAAACGCTCGATCATTCTTAGAATGGAATGTAGCTATTCTGACTTTGGTAAGTTTCTCATCTTTCTTTTAAAAAAAAGTTACATACGCTTATTCGTTCTCAGAATGGAATCTACCTGTTGTGTTCATGTCGCACCGAAATTCGCACTCGTGGAGCCAGTCAGAATCACTCGAAGAAGGTTGTTTTATTATTGATTATAAATAATTTAAGAGTAGCGATTCGTAATATTTTGTAGTGATTAATTGTTTTTGTTCATCTTCTTCAATGACAATTTTCAGTGCAATGGCCGTCAATTCACTCTCCACAAAGTAGACTAAGAATAAACGAACTGATTTTTTTAATAAGTCACATATTCATTGTTGTATTACTCACTGTGAAAATCACTGTTGTTTACCTGTTCCGAGTTTTTGTTTTAGTCACCTTTTTCATTCCGAGAATTCTAGCTATGTTTTAAATACAGTAAATTTGAATCAAGTCATGGCAATAAAGCTAATTTTCGGATCGGGACATTCAATTTCGATATTCCATTAATTGGTTTCGATCCATTCAAATATCTTCCCACGACGCTCTACTCCTCCGGCTCTAAGGTGGGCTTTGGGCGGTGCAAGCAAATCAGGGAAAGGGCGTGGTGGGACCACCGGTTTCAAATGGTACCATAATCTAGCTACGGTACGTTGTAGGCCCAAAAAATGATACAATCAAAAAATGAAAAAATGATAAAAAATTATTCGCGGTATTCTAGTCATTGCGACTGTTCTGCACAGCTCATTTGCTAAGCGCCGCTTACAACTAAACACCGTGGTGTGCCGGGTGGTGTAAGCCCACGCTCCCTTAAGACGAACCCGGCTTTTCCTGGGGCTCTAAACGGCCGTGTCTTCCATACTACGCATTGCCCAGTTTCTCATTTTAAGAATTCATTCAGAAATGACGCACCGACAAGAGTATCTGTTGATTATCGAAGAGTGGAAGAAACAGGTTTGTTCGGAATAAGGACAACATTTCAATGATAACATGGAAGTTTATATCTTCGTTGTGGTTGAGAAATTTGGTTATACTTTCAGACGTGCGAATTCGCGATTCAATCGGATGATAATTTCGTTTCCGTGGTCTCGAAGGGATTCGATGTGATGTCGGCTGTCCTCAAGACTTCCGAGAATAAGGTTTTCCATTTTCCAAAACGTATAGTATTTTGCTCATCACTCCATTTTCTTATATTAAACAGAAACGTTTGTTGCAGAACGAACACTGGAAGCTCTCAATATCGAGCTAGCAATCTTTCAACGATCGGAGAATATCAAGTGAGTATATTTGGATTTCTGTTTCCATACCATCAGAGCTGACTGTTGTCAGGGCGAGTGTAACGTTTTTTTCCTTGAAGGGAGGCATCAATTCGATCTCTGATGTACGGTATCATGGAATCTCTTCTCTTGACTCTGCTTCACGTGACTGTGAGTTTCATCTAGAATACAGAAGGGACTATATTTATTTTTCTTTCTAATGTTATGACTCTTTAAGAAGCCGAGTTCTGCTCCTTCATTCCCACTAGGACCGAAAGAAGAACCGATCGATCTATTCGAAACTCCCTATGATACTCAGGTAAAAGTTTTGTTGATGTCCATTAAAATTTTTTTACTGATTTCGACGCTGGATTTCATTGGAGACGATTGAATTAAGGAGGAAGAAATTATGAATGACGAGCTGGTGAGCTTATATCCAATATTTTTATTGTTACGAAGTTCTAAATTGATCTTTGATCTTTGTGAAAACCTCTTCGCGATTCCATCAAACCAATTACAAAATTCCGCCGAAAGCAATCTCAAATTTGGTTCAAATAATTGTATCGTGGATACCATAAAAGCGCCCATCGCGTCTCTGGGCGTCATTTCTAGAACAACTCGACTAAATCCTCTTCAATGTCCTTCAGACTTTTCCTAATTCTCGGCGTGCTTTTCGCGGTATGTGTCGGATATTCGATCCAACTCGAAACGTGACTCTCCTCAAATGTGCTCTTACGTTTCACTGACGGATGAAAGAGAACGGAAAGTGAGGAGATTCGAGTGCCGATTTGTCATAATTATTGTCGGATTTAAATCCATAAAATACGCCGGTTTCAGATTCTCATCGAAAATACGAATCAGAAAGGCGATGAGCGCATTGGCAGAATAATGCGGCATAGGAGGTGCGTTTTGTCTGTGCTTTCTCTCATTTTCATGCGAAATGCATCTTGAGATGAGATGACGCCGACGATGAGGTCGTGCACGTCGATGTCGAGGAGGATGTGTTACGGAAAAGAGTGTTACGGAGGAGATTGTGATCAATAATAAAAAATCAAATTAATTTAATAATTTAAGAGCGGCGGCAGCGGTGGAGGTGCAACGCCGCCGAAGGACAGTGATGATGACTGATGAATCGAGGCGATAACTTATAATTAAATAAATTTATTTTCCTTTGCGTTTCGTGATATGATGGGTTTGTTGTAGAAGCAGCTCAAAATTTTCCGCTTTCTGCGTTTTGTTGGCACTTTCATCAACAACAAAAATGAAGATTGCCAGGAGCGAGTGCCATCTCACGACTGAAACTTTCTTAGCGAACTCTGGTCATTTCTGAGTAGTCTCAGGAGACATTGATCGTTTTTCAAGATAGGTTACAAGGGAATGGTAACATCGCACCGTAAAATTATAGAATGATACATATGTTGTATTGAAGTGACCCATGGGGACGGTCCATTTCCGTTTTCAGAAAATCCCCGATATTTTTCTAATTCGAGATTTTATCATAACTATTTTGCATGCGATTTCATCTGAGTCTCTCTCTTGGTACTTGGCGTGATCTCAGAGAGACAGCAGCATGTCCTCCGTGGCGCAGTGGGAAAGCTCAAGGCCAGTCTGTTTTTGCATGAGCTCGTGGCATAGGTTCAATGCCAGGTCGGGTCATTTATCTTTTGCTCTTTTTTTCTTTCATTTACGAGCTATACCTTTTGAGAATACATTCCTATTTCAACAGAATGGTAATGAATCTTGCCTGAATAGGGCGATTCATGTCTGTAACGCATGCTCGAAATACCGTGTTTCGATCTGCAGAATATTTGAAGCAACGCCAAGGCGATTAGTCACAGAGTCAGCGCAATCACAGTTCCTATCTATTAGCTAAATGCCGATGTGTGTATCATAAGTTTGAAGGAAGACTCTGCATCTAATCGTGTTTACGTTGCTTCAAATATTCTGCAGATCGAAACACGGTATTTCGAACATGCGTTACAGACATGAATCGCCCTATTCAGGCAAGATTGATAACCATTCTGTTAAAATACGAATTCTCAAAAGGTATAGCTCGTAAATGAAAGAAAAAAGAGCAAAAGATAAATGACCCGACGTGGCATTAAACCTATGCCTCATGCAAAAAAAAGACTGGCCTTGAGCTTTCCCACTGCGCCACGGAGGATATGCTGCTGTATCTCTGAGATCACGCCAAGTACCAAGAGAGAGGCTCACACGATTTGCATGCAAAATAGTTATGATAAAATCTCGAATTAGAAAAATATCGGGGAATTTCTGAAAACGGTAATGGACCGTCCATGGGTCACTTCAATACAACATATGTCTCATTCTATAATTTTACGGTGCGATGTTACCATTCCCTTGTTAGGAATAATGCCAAGCCGGCGATCTTACACTGGCCTTCTGCTTACCGCGCAGATGTTCTAACCACTAACCTACTCGGGCACCTTGCTGGCTTGCTTGCTGGGTAAGATACATTCGTCTCTATGGTGCTATCGCAACGCGGATACATCGTATCATTGTGGATGATCTCGTTCGAATATTCACTCGATTCTGATTCGCTTGTTCTTCTCGTTAGGGCATCAGCACACGACGAAGCAAACCTCTTTTCTTTCACGTCCTCTTTCTACTCAGCCTTTTTCCTCACTGTTTCGCGTATTCATCCTCAGGTTTGGAATGTCAGTTGCAAATGATGACTAGATTTAAATTTTAGCGCGTGCTTATTGCTCACTGTGACCCTCCAACAACGTTCGAAAGGCTTTTCGACATGTCCCGGGATATATCGCACCACATCAAGCAATCATATATATCATTACGTAAATTGTGGAAAGTTTATAATAATTTAGCATAGTGTGATCCGAACACACAACATTATGAATCAGACTTGACGCGGCTGGTGCATACCCGCACTGGCATACTGTATCATCTGTGTTTGGTCGCGAACTCATATTGCGGACGTGTTTGCTGTTCGATTCAAATTTTGGCGTTAGTCTCTTTCTCTATCTTCAATGCACGTTCTATCATTTTTACAGATACATAGATGGGAAGCGAGTCGAGTACTGTACTCTTGAGTGGAGTATGCACTGCTTCCAAATGCGAACCACTTCCACTTGATATTTTTCGAGAAGTCATCACGTATTCTCCCGACTCCATTGGACAGCTTAGACTAGTGAGTAGTAATGTCAGTTCAGTTTGCCTCTCCTTATTGCAATATCTCTCGTTGATCAGACAGACGAGAGAGTGCGTGAAGTGAGAAGAGTCTGATGCAGATTTTTTGTAACTAGATCTTAGGAATCTTTAGGATCGGGCGCATTCAGAGTACATGAATAGCTAACAATGTTGCCTTCACAGGTTTGTCATGATTGGAAGGAGCAAGTGGATGAACACTATTCGAGACCAAAGAATCGCCCTCCTATCGACGGATTGTATCTGAAAAAAGCGATTCATCCAAACAAGTCTTTCGAAGACGAGGATTGGCAGGTTCCAATGAATTTTCATTTTATTTCAGAACACTGATAATTCAATAAAAGAAAGCAATTTTCAGGATTCTGAATTCCATCTCAGACTGGAGATGCACAAAAGTTTCCTGCCCGCTTTTAAACAGCTCCGGGCGATTGGTTTCACGAAAGTAATGACAATTGACTTGAGATTCAAAGGCTGGGAAGGCTTGACTAGAAGGAATCATGTATATTTAAAATGTGTATAAACCTTGCTTTATTGGCACAAGATTGGATACTTGAAATCCAAGTATAATTTTATTTATGTTCTTGCAGATAATCATCTTGAGAGGATCTATTGACGAGAGCCAAATTGAGAAATTAGCACTCAGTCTGGGGAGGACAATCAAGAAAGTGGTGCTCATGAACATTAAAGATGACTTTTATTTGACAAACAAACTGCTTGATTCACATAGAGTGAATAAGCTATGCATTTCCACAACAACAATCCACGAAGAGTACAGGTTTGCGGAAATATTACTGATGAGCTCTCTGATATCATTTGCATTATCAGCAAGCAAATTTTCGAATGGATACGATCTTGGAATGTGAGAAGGATTAAGTTCAATATCACAGAATGGAAAAGCCACGTAAGCTAAAATTTGTAGTTTTCAAATGTATCCTTAACTCCAAAACATCAAAAAGTCTTTAGGAGACTTTCTGATGCAAGTATGCGGTCTTGTGAATCGCCTCTCTATTCACCAAGAAGCATCCGATGACGCGCATATTGATGCGGCCTACTTATTCGGACTTCACGGCGGGGACTGGTCATTATCGCTGAAATGTTTTCAAAGCGAATAAGCTTCTTGGAAATCGAGAACAACTATCACACACATTTGACGACTCTACAAGCATTTCACCATCTGATTCAGGTAAGTTTCCAATTTGAGGATAATAATAATAATATTATTGAACATATGAAGTCCGTCTGCACTGATGATGCTCGAAATGTTTTCATAACTGCGTCTCGCGGCTTTGGTTGTAGTCTGAAGTGTATAATGAATGGGCATAAAGTCAATGGTAAGGATCGTGTTCAACTGTTTGTACCATTCCATCGTCGACAGATTTTTGACACTGTATATATGTGACAAACAAGTGTATGTAACAGTTCCATTTGATATTACCAAAGTAATGCAATTTCAGTGAAGGATTACATAAATGGAACGCGTGCGATTTCAATAAGGCACGAAACAAGACTGAAGCATAAATTCTAAGCGCCTGAGATTCCTGTAACGCTTGAATAACAACACAGCATGGTAATTTTCAGAGCTAATACTCACCCAACACTATACATCCGTTCTTTTTTCATTCGCTGTAATTTCACAAATATCCTTCTACTGATGTAATGATCAACACGTCTACGCATTTTTTGTCAAATTGCAATACAATGATGACCTTCGCATCCAAAAGACCAAATGACAATAATTGAACAGAACTAACTTCAAAGATGTGATCAGACATACTTTAAACCAACATATCGATTTGGTCCCACAAAGAGCAATAACAATTGCCGAGAAAAATACGACTGTGACGTTTCTTGGACCTTAAAGGAAGGGTTGCGCAAATATCTGACTTGATGAGTTCTCATGACTGGGTTGCGGAGACTCGTTACCCGATTACACTGTTGAAACTCGTATGTTATCAATGTTCGCTTTTTCCAAACAATGAGCGTTGTCTGCCAAGCGGGCCTTGCGCTCAGGCACTAATCCGAGATGAATGAAATAGAGATGATCATTGAGAAACCGCGCATGCAAATCGCCCCGTTCGACAATGTAATTTGCATTCACGCTCATAACAAAACGGCTGGTCGTGCTTTCTTGAATCCGGCTTCAACTTGGCATTGTCAACGGTGAAACCAGCATAAACCCGAGTCAAACCGACGTGCCGATTCCGTTTTGTCATCACTAGTTTATGCCTCGCCCTATTCAATAGACAACACATCGTTGTGAAGTTGTGATGACAAATCGGCATCCGACTCTCTTCATTTCGCGCGCTCTCTCGGTTATCTGACTGGCTAGAGATCACTCAAAATGAGGATAATCGATGCCTATTGATCATGCCTAAAATGGAGTGAGAGAAGAATAGCGATAGAGAAGGCTACTCACAGATTCTAGCTGGTTGCGTCTCCAGTGACGATAGAGTAGCCATTCTTCATGTACACTCTCTGGGGAAAGCACGAGTCTTCCTGGCATTGGTACAATTTCCTGTTGACTATAAATCTTCTAGCTTTTGCCGTGCAACTCTACTAGTAAGCTATCTACTAACCACTCAATCACTGACAGCAATCAAGCAATCAATTATCATGCAATAATCTGATTTAGATAATAAAATAATAGAAAAATGAATAGCTACATTTCACAAATGGATGACAACTGGTGACAATTGAAACGGCATCCAAGTGACATCAGGAATAACAATGTTAATCGATAGAAAAGAAGAGTTTAGCTCTAGTAAAAACACGCCATTCCTTCGAACAGTTCACTTTACATCTATGATATATTTCATTTTACTCCTCAGCAGTTGCGACCAAAATAGCTGCCTTCCTTCCCTCAGTATAGTCCCCCTTGACGACTACACAAATGAAGATGCGCATTGAAATTCTCGTGACAGTAAATGGATGGGAGGATCACGAGTCCACTTCCTTCCTCCTCTTCCCTCATTCCTTCCAAGAGTTCACTTCCAATGAAGACGTGGGCTTCCGTTCTCCTCTGTATCTCCTGCATCAGTGGGGTAGGTTATTTGGCATGTTAATTCTCTCGACTAGTCCGGTTGATTACCCTCATCAGCACAAGTGAGTGTGCAAACGAGCAATTGAACGATTCGGTAAAGATTCTGGAAACCCATTTGAGGTCCATTCGATGTGTTTCCGCAACGAGACCGCTACCTTCATGAAGAAGGTGTACGCTCGTCCCATAGTCGTGGATGAATACCACTGCAAGATGGGCTGCGCCGGGGAAGAGCGGGTGAGTCATACTGCTACCGTACCCACTGAATCGTCGCTAAAACCGGCGAGAAACGCGCCAAATGACCATCCGACTAGTGTTTTCCTACGGTAGCTGTTCATCTACGGTATTGCGCATGTGGAGGCCATATTAAGTGCGGGGTCTGCATTCCGCTCAATAGTCGCTAAAACCAGCGAGAAACGCGCCAAATGATAGGGTCACAACATACGGAAACACTTACCTCCTTTCAGTGCAACTCCTACATCTACCCCAAGGATAACTGCATTCTGCTTACGGAGGAGAGAAAATACACGGCCACGTGCATCGTTCCCTACCATGAATGGGTGAAGAAGACCAAGGAGGAGGATTGCCCAGGTACATGTTGTGATTACAGGGCTACTTCAACTAGTTGAGGATATTGAATTGTGAATTATCTTTCGCTCACTCTAGATAACATCACTGAACCTCCCATCGATGACCAATACGCGCCCAGTCTCGCTCTCGCTCAATCGACTCCTTCGGACAGTGGAAACATTCCGTTCAATGAGTACAATCCCTGCCCTTACGGAGCGATTCTCGAGTGAGTTTCAGGCACGACTCCTATCCGAGAAAAATTGCATTGATTTACGGTGATCTGGTTGTATTATTTGAATCACGGAATTCACAAATTTTATTATGTTTATTATTGTTACAACACAATTTGTAATGATAACATTAAATTACAATATCATTCTTCCGAACAACATCCATCGCGTGTACGGCAGCAGTGGAGCCAGCTGGGTTCGCTATCGACTGTTTATTTTTTTCAGAATTTGGTGTGATTATTAGCGAAAATATTCCGAAATGAACAGTTCCAGACCGATAGTTGGAAAAGTTCCGAAATAAATGTTCTGAAACGAATTGTTTCAAGAGTGAAGTTTCCATAGTGAAATGTTCTCGTATTTTCATTCCCAAATAAAAGTTACCAGATAGTTGTTCTAGGAAAAAAAGTGACATGTCGATAGGGCACCACAAATCGTAGCCAGACTCTTCTGAATTTGCTTGTTCTATGGCCGATGTGAAATCACGCGAATTGTGATGAGTCATTTCCGTTTTTACCATCACTATTTCTAATGGTTACGGCACTCTTTACAGCTCCTCTGGGACGGCAAACTCGGCACATGGACATTCGTCAAGCGAATTGAATACACATATCCCAGCCAGAGCTGTTCGTTATCCCGGGCTACGCTGTTTTGAAATATGATTGCGCAACATACATCTTACAGACAAAAATATCACCACCTTCATCCGAGCAGGTCGTTGTTTCACGATTGATCCTTCTCAGTTCTCAGGTCACGACCGGTATTACGCGGATAATTTTGTTCAAGCTCAGTATTTCCTTACTCTTCCCGACCGCGAGATGATTCAGGAGAGTCACCCACAACCCCCTCCCCCCCTCCCTTACTCTGCCATAATTCGATCACTAATGTACTTATGATCTCGTCGCGCCTCGGGCGTTGATAAATTATTATTATTATAATTATAAAACCACCGTTCAGACACGACATCTTGCGGAGGAGCGGTTCCCATGCGAGAGGTGATCACTCCCTACGTCTATGTAGGCCCGGTGCAGAAGTATGGCTCACGTGACTACTGCCCCATGAACGATCTTGGGGAACCTCATTGCCAGTAAGCAAGTGCTCGATAACGGAATTCCATCTACTTCGCAGATATTACACTGACGCTGCCGTCGAGACGCCCGATTACAAGGTCTCAATCAAGTATATGATCATCTGCGTCGATGGGTCGTGGTTTCTGAAGTACGATAACAATTCCGCGCTCAGAATCACGCACGCAACTTGCGTGAATTTGGTGTCTGGATAGGCATTCATTGAGAACATCCAGCTAATTTTTACTGTCAGACGCGACAGATTTTCCCGCAGATTGTGCATCGCTAATGCTATCCATTCACGCTTTTGTATGCTTGTTGTGTATTTGAGTCGTGTGAAATTCGCAATAAACGCTTGTGTATTCATGAAAAAATTTATATATATGAATGATGGAATCACTTATGATTCTTATTTGAGGATATCGTTGAAAGAAGTGGTCGTTATCCACTATCTCAGGGCGCTAGATCGCTTTCTGCCCAAGCAAATGCTGCAGCACCCGCCGCCGCTGACTGCAAAGACGCAATCAATAATGATCAACTACTGATGAATAGGGTTGACAATCCAAGGATGACTCTCTTCTCTTTGTATACTGTCACAGCGGTCACAGAAGCGAGAGAGTGCTCCAAAAGAAGAGAGCCAATCCTTGAATTACCAACCCTACTGATAAAGCATCTCGATCGCTCAAATTGAGAAAGCAAGCCTTGGCTTCAAAGAGAGAAAATACGCTTACCGTGCTTCCCTCCGGTTTCACGATCTCTATGACACTTCTACTCCGCTGTCCGAGTTCTCGCCTCAACGGCATAGCGAACCTGTAAGAAACACACTTCATTACTTGCACCTTGTTTTCCCCGAAATAGTATCCCTTTGTGTACCAAAAATAAAGCGCCTAGATTTCGCACCTACCTCGAGCAAGCCGCGCTTCCGACCAGTAGCATGATCTGGTGACGTCCTTCATCAAAAGGTGTGAGGTCGAGCATGTTGGCGACCACTCGACGACAGACGGCGGCTATTGCCTGAAAGAAAATATTGATTTCCCCCGTGAGCATTCCCAAAGACCTAAGACTCTATAAAATATCCCGACCATACGCACGTTCACGTCTAATTCAATTGAAATTGGCGTGGTCCCAGGTGATGCCGTTTCGGTAATTACTCTTTCCTATCCGCCTGCTCTCACGTCTCTTTGATCGATGAGTGAGCACGTAGATAAAGAGAGGCACAACCAGATACGACATCACTTGTGGTCAATGGTGGTCACCTCCTCATCGGCGATGGGTCTCTTATCGTTGGGGTCGATACGATGAAGCCGCAGCGCGTCCGCCGCGGGCATGCCTCGCTCACAGTGAAAGAGGCCGGTTGCCTCGGCCGTAAACGGTCGCTGCAACCGCATTTGTGAAATCTTCGTTGATTGGGTTCGGAGCACAGATACTTAATGTAAACGGACATTCGAATTTCGCTCCGCAAACTTGTCTGCGGCCTGTAGCAAGGTGGCGATTTCTGCGTTGGTCGCATTTTTGCCTATTCGAGCCTGAAGGGATTGTGATCAATCTAACGACCGGTAAAAACTAATTCGATATTATCGAAGATCTCCCGTTTTTTTGCTTTCTTCATCATGTTTTTGTTGTTGTCAATTTCATACATTAATGAAGATGCAAAACCACTAATGAAGCTCACCTAGCTCGACATTTCTACCCCGATTTATGATTTCAGAAGCCACCTCAATCTCGCTCATCACCATATTCCCGCCGTTCATCGAGGCTGAGACGATCACTTTCCCGTTGTTGAAGAAAGGCAGCAGACCGCAGGTCGACCGGGCTTCAAACATGAGCTCAATGCATGCATCTCACTTTGAATCAAGAAAGGACTTTAAATGCAAAAATGATTCTGTAAGCAGAAAAAAATTAGGGAAGCTTTATGACAATTACGTGCTCACCCAGTAGCGCCTTCTCATATTCAGCAGCTCCTCCATCGCTACTCTGTCTGAATGCGATCTGGGCCGACGTGCCAATATTGAGAGCTGAAAGGTTTGATAATGTTGTGAAGTCTACCATTTGCACAATTCGCAATGATCACAGATCAGAATACTCACCGACGCTCCTTTCATCAGCCAGCAATGGGTACATCGTTGCCTGCAGGTCTCCAAAAGCAACAAAGACGTCGACCTGTGTTATCGTGATATTTGATTCACCTTATGTGTGGTTGGATGGGCGAAGAAATAGTCAATATTCGAAGCGACCATAACCCACCGGCTGTCTGACCCTCCCCGCCATTGTCGTCTTGCCCACTCTCGTCTCTGGTGCGACGATCGAGGCAAGTAGTTTTTGCCAGTTTCCCGGCTCAGCTGCGGATCCTGAATGGAATGAATCTATCTCGAATGAATATGCCTACAGAGCAGTTGATTGTGATTAGTGATTTTTCACACGACTCACCGACCCATTTTCTTCCCTCTGCCAGACCGAAAGAAACTGCCATCTGATCACTCATAACATGCCCTACGAGAGATTCGTCGCACAGAACAGAGACGAAGAAATCTGAACAGAGCTCAATGCTTCAGTTATCTTTTAGTGCTTTATTGCAATTATGTCGCCAGTTGAAGATATGAACGTATCTAATGAATCGTGTATTCAGCCGCTAACATTTCTAGAAAAGCACCTCCGATGGTCCCCGCCTTGTCGTGTCCACCAGCAATTCTTCCCAGATTATCCAAATACGCGAGTGTCACACTTCCGAAGCCGGGGTTAACGTCAAAACCTTCGGCTCTGCAAGACATTTTTATTTTTTTAATCTTTCACGAGATCTACGAGAAATCAAACGATTTTAAACTGTGCAACGTCTAACGAAATATCGTGCAGTGGCGTCCAGCTCTAATGAATTAATATTCATATTATTCGCACCTCCACTGCTGCAGTTGTTCCTCATTCGTGCCTGTGAACTCCCACGTGTAGAGCTGAGAAGTTGCGGCTTCGGATCCTAAAATCGATAATTGTTTTAAAGATTTGTACTTGTGGTGAGTGCTAGCAGTTGAAAGAGCCATTTTCAACGATCAAGTCTGTACATCAGCAGACGTGTTCATTAGTGATGTCGTTTCGGTTTTCGACTATATTCATTCTACACACTCTTTCGTTTCTCTGACCAGCGAGATAGTGTGCAAAATGAAGAGAGCCATAACCGAATTTACATCCCTATTTCTCACCTCCTTGTACCTCCCTCGAGTTCCACGTGCACACACCATGCATCTGACTGCAGACAGCGACGCAGAGGAGTTGGAGATCCTAAACTGGTTGCTTACTAATAATAAACCCAGAGTCCGGCAAGAGATCAAAGATCAAAATCCACACCTGCTCTGGTAGAGCGCCGAGGACGTCATCAATGGTCGCAAAGCATGCTTGAACGATCTTAGATACGCTCTGGACTCCTCTGAAAAGTTTGGGAGCCATGAAATACGAGTGTTTTTCACGTTACGGAATTGCGAAAAATTGGAAATGAGAAATCAACGAGCAAAAACTAACGGGCTCTCAGTGGCGTTGTGCGGCCTCGACCTCTCGATTCTGAATATTTGAGATGAACCGAAAAGAATTGAAAAATAAAATATCCTTCTAGCTCAAGATTTTTGGTCAAATCCGTCGATGATTCATTGAGTTACTGTCGCGACGATCACTTCACATTTGCTGAGATCCACTCACAAATTGTTCTCCATTTTTGCCGCCACTTTGACGCTCGTAGTGCCAATGTCGATACCGAGCGTGTACGTGGACATGCTGAGAGTACAGTGCGCAATTCGGGTCGCCGTCTCTTCATTTCGCACACTCTCTCGCCGGTCAGAGTGACGAGAGAGTGTGTGAAATGAAGAGACGGCGACCCGAATTGCGCACTCTAGTTGAGAAGTTTGCAGCGATATTGATACTTCGGGTTTATTTGAAACACTGAAGTGGAAATGCGATCATACGTTTTATAAATTATAAAGAAACTTGGTTTGTAACGCGAAAGATAGATAAAAACTGCGTAAGTGAACTTAATAAAGATACTTCCTAAAGTCAGCGGTTGGATGTTTTTTAATGTTGAAAAAAAGGCGAGATAATAGTCGATGGATTAGACAAAAATGAGGCAGGTACGCTGAGAATAACGAAACATTTCGATGCCTACTGCGGAAATTCGGATCCTAGTGCGGAGAAAAGTGGGTGCAAAGTGAAAGGGAAGGGAGCGGGAGAGAAATATAATCGGATAGAACGATAGAGACAAGATAAAGTGAGTGAATCGTTATCGCGCTGTTGTGACGGAGTAGAAAAGAGACGAGTCATGTCGAGAGAAATGCGAATGAACGAAAAATACGATTGACCAGACCCGCGTCAGTTTTTGAGAGCGTGGGTAGTTTGGAGAAGGTGCGAAAAATTGGCGCATCACGCAAATTTGGACAGTAATTCAATGAATCATGGGAGGATTTGACAACAAAGGTTGAGTTCGAAGTATGTATATTTTTTCATTTCCCAGTAATACCACTCGCGAGTCGGGCTACAACAGGCGCAAAAGATGTGCTGTAATAAAATAAACCTATACCTAATATTAGGAAAATCACTTGATTATCAGCTATAGGTTGGTTTTTTTTCAAGAGTGAGGCTGACAACTTGACAGTTTGAAGAGCAACTCGTTCCTCATGCGCAAATGGGCTTTCAAATGTGAATGTTGTCGATCAGCGTAGATTCCCTGCTCTTTTCCATGAGGGAACTATACCTTCTCCTCTTTTTGGCGACTGCTTGTACAAGTAAATCCGTGACAAATGTTAAACAGGTTTGATTACATACATACATACATACATTTATCATGTCAGACGGTTGACGCCAGATGGGATGGATGGTTTCAGATAGGTTTCGGGTCGGTTCTTCGTTCGAGGGAGAATCATTTCGTCTGGGTGGGGGTCAAGGGATCGGTCTTCTTTCCATTCACAGACCCAAGAGATTGGCTGGAGAAAGGGTTGCGATCATCCAGGACGATAGGACTTGATGTAGAGTTTTCATTGTTGATGACGGAAGAAGGCTCCCGTGATTTTTCAATAGAACTGAGTCCACCAAACACGAGCAATCAATCGCGAAACGAGACTCGACGAGAATGGTATCTGAGGGACCAAACATCAGAGCAGGTCATACCCATCACATGGTGACCAGTTGATTACATTTTGTTGATTACATTTTGTTGATTACATTTTAATAATTGTGAGCAAACATTTTGTTTTTTTCCAGAATAACCTACTCCCGGAACATTCAGAAAGCTTGGATATCGTGAATTTGGTGTCTGGATAGACGGTCGTTGTTGATTCATCTTCATTTGATTGTCAGAAGCGACAGATTTTCACGAAGATTGTGCATCGCTAATGTTATCCATTCACGCTTTTGTATGCTTGCTGTGTATGTGAGTCGTGTGAAATTCGCAATAAACGCTTTTGTATACGAAGAATCATTCAATATCAAAAAATAAGAAATCTCCGATAGCTTTAGTGAGATTATTTCCTTCTCATTTCTGGTCAGAGTGCCACTTCGCATTGCGCCCACGCGAATGCTGCAGCCCCCGCGGCTGCTGACTGCAAACAGACAATCATGAATGATGAATTACTGATAAAGCATCGCGACTGCTCAACTAGAGAATATTGGACCTGCCCTGGCTTCCAAGAGAGAAAATATGCTTACCGTGCTGCCCTCAGGTTTCACGATATCGATTACCCTTCCAGTGCGCTTTCCGAGTTCTCGAGTCAAAGGTACAGCGAACCTGCAAGAAGCAAACTAGGGTTGGCGAATGCAGAGGGCAAATGCAGAGGTTCATTCTCTCACACAAAGGCGAGGTGAGCTGCGTCCCTCTTCACGCAGACAGAGGGGAATGACTGGGCCCCCTCTGCATGCAGAGGGGCGCCCTCTGCATTCCTCTGCATTTATTTTTTCACGATAAATCGCTCTTCAAAGGTGCGCAACAATGTACATGTGAGGAGAAGCATTAGTATGGATCGATATCCAGACGATTTCTGCATGGTCTGGAGACCAATTGCATCGTGTACGATCATTTTGTCGCTCTTTCAGTGGTCCATGGCCGAGTGGCCCAAGGCGCTGTTTTTGGTTTGATCGTGAGGTTAGGGGTTCCAACCACGGGTAAACACTTTTGCCAAACCAAGAGGGGCTAGCATGAAGTAGCCTAGGCCTTGCTTAACCCTCAGTGCTCGGCAAGATCGTTTGTACATGGTGTGATTCGTTGTTGTAGTACATGCATTTCCCGGATTGCGCACTAAAAGCCAATAATTCTGTTAATTTCAACTTTACCAGGACCCCGCTTTTTCCTGAAAGCACAGAAAAACATCATTCTTGAACATTTTTATATCAGCACAGACTGTCCTCGCACGTTGAATTAGCCCTCCTCTGAATGAAGGCCTTTTTAGCCGAACATTGTGGTAGCCACCGAAAAATAGCTAACGCTCGTCATCCTTTGAAAGCACCAACTGCAGTTTGTTCACATCGATAGCAATGCATTTTCTGCACGTCACACTCTTATTGCCTAATTTGAACTCTCGATTTGAAGTAGATCGAACCTCACAGCGCATAATACCTCTGAAAAATGGACGGTTCTCGGCTGCTTTTGATGCCCTTTGTTTTATGCACAGGAAAGGAGACCAAGGGGTAGGGGAATCGAGACGCGCGCACCCTGAATCGTGACGAGCGATCAATTCGAAAAATGTCGGGTAGTTCGCCACAAACAAGAACTTTTAGAACTATAGCGAGAGAGTGCGAGGGCGAAGCGCGGGCGTATAAATTGAATCCGAAACCGAACCGGCAACACTATGAGGGTACGTTCACAAGAGAATAACTGTGAGGTGTCGATTAAAACGGAGGTCCGTCGATTGTTCTATAAAATCCGAAGAAGCAGACCAAACAAGCCATAAAAATGTGTTGGGGCAGAGATTTCAATCATCTTTGAGCCACGCGAAACGCTAAAACTACCATTATCATCAAAGTTTTGTCATTGGTGGGAGTATCATTACCTACCGGACTCTATTCTAAAGTTTCGAGGAAAATAATTCACCCGTTCTCGAATTAGAGCCATTTCTGTAAAAGGCCCTCTGCATGCAGAGGGGGACCGACCGAGTTACTCTTCACGCAGAGGGGAATGAACGACCGCTCAACTCCCCTCTGCATTTGTCGAATTCCTCTGCATTCGCCATCCATAAAGCAAAACTCTCATTAGGAATATAATTTTAGTTTTGCTCTCTCCATTCTACACACTATCTCGCACGTCAAAGAAAAGAGAGCATGAGTAAAAGAGAGCGCGAGTCAAGAAACCCTTGATGCAGTACTTGCACTTTGTTTTTTGCCCCAAATATTTATTATAAAAGTAGTATATCATTGCATGTGCTAACATATGCACAATGATTTCGCACTCACCGAGAGCATACCGCGCTTCCGACCAGCAACACCCGCTTGTGTCGCCAGGCATCCAGAGGTGTGAGGTCGAGCATATTAGCGACCACTCGACGACAGACGGCGGCTACTGCCTGAACACCTCTTATTAGTTTTCAACGATCAAATAGTCTCAGACCAAAGTCTAGAAGCGTGCCCCTGATCACGTTCCGGCACCGGCATGCCTCGCTCGCAGTGAAAGAGGCCGGTCGCTTCTACGGAGAATGTGCCCTTAAACCATTTTAAAAAACTCCTTGCTCATTTGTTTCGGAGCGAGTAAGATGAACAGTAAAAACCAACATTCGTATTTCGTTCCGCGAACTCGTCGGCAACTTGCAGCAAGGCCGCAATATCTGCGTTGGTCGCATCTTTACCCAGTCGAACCTGATGGGATTGTGATCAGTCTAGCAACAGGCATCAATTGTTGACTGTTTTTCATTTTTTGCACTCTTCACTAGATTATTTTGTTGTGTGCACGGAATAAATGGGTGAAAATCAGTAATTGACGTTCACCCAGCTCGGATGTTTTACCCCGATTTCTTTCTTTCATAACTCACCTCTATCTCGCTCATCACCATATTCCCGCAGTTCATCGAAGCTGATACGATGACTTCTCCGTTATTGAAGAAAGGCAGCAGACCGCAGGTTGTTCGTGCTTTAAGACGTCATCTCAGTAATTTGCAAGCATTTTGGCCCCTGCCCGGACACGTTGAGCTAGCAATGAGAATCAGAAGCCCATGCTTGGGTGCTGGAAGGGTCTTGGTACCGTAGTGCACAAACCATGACTTATTTGTTGTTACAGCCGTGGGACAGGGAGAAACATGATTTGCAAGGTAAAATGGTCGAAAAATCAAATTTTCACAACCGATCGAGATAGACCCAATTTCTTTTCTGCGTTAATTTTCGGGTGCCCTAAGAGTCTGAAATACCTGTTCTGATCGATTACTGCTCAATGCGAAAATAGTTTTTTAGACATGATTTTTCGTTTATTTCGACCATAATGCCCATTTTCGCCAAAACTCATAGACATGGCTATATACATTTTGTAGCTCGTGCACTTCTACGTTAAAATTTGCTAATGAGTGTTCCTGTAATTTAGGCTAAATTAGTTTTTTATTCGTTTAAACCAAAAAATGCTCGATTTTGATCATTTTTCAAGCGTAAGTTTGTTCATTTATACTTTAATGATCTCTAATGCCGAAATTCGAAATCTACCAGCAAAAATACATCAGAAAAAAATGTAATCAGAATTTTCCGAGATGCAATTTTTTCCACTTTTTTCATGACCTTTTTCATTTTTCATGGTCATGGTCATTTTTTGGGCAAAAAGTCAAAGTCTCAAAAATATCTGAATATATGTATTTTCGGCTTATTTTTACCTGTAGATATCGATTTTTCATACTAGAGCTCGCCAAAATGCAAAATGAAAAAGTTACACTCGAAAAACTTGACATTTTTGAATTTTAGAACATAACTTTTTTCTTTTGCATTTTGGTGAGCTCTAGTATGAAAATTCAAGATCTACGGGTAAAAATACGTCTGAAACACCTATATTAAGATAATTTTGAGATTTTGACTTTTTGACCAAAAAATGACCATGAAGTGAAAAAAAGTGGAAAAAATTGCATATCGGAAAAATCTGAATAAATTTTTTTCTGATGTATTTTTGCTCGTAGATTTTGAATTTCGAGATTAGAGATCATAAAAGAATAAATGAACAAACTTACGCTTGATTTTTTTGGTGTAAACGAATAATAAACTAATTTAGCCTAAATTACAGAACCCCTCATTAGCAAATTTCGACGTAGAAGTGCACGAGCTACATAACGTATATAGTCTTGTCTGTGATTTTTTTCGAAAATGGGCATTATGGTCGAAATAAACGAAAAATCATTTATAAAAAAATATTTTCGCAATGAGCTTCGATCAGAACAGGTATTTCAGACTCTTAGGGCACCCCAAAATTAAAGCTGAAGAAAAATTGGGTCTATTTCGATCGGTTGTGAAAATTTGATTTTTCGACCATTTCAAAGAAGGGGAGGCACGAACGCGCATACAAATCGCAGAGCCGAGAGGCGCTTGCCGATTTGCATGCGCGGTCTCTTCATTGTCCCCTTATCCCTTTCTCGTTGCCTGAGCGATCAGGCCCGCTTGGCATACAGCCAAACGCTCATAGCTAGGTTTATACAAAAATTGGTTACATGGGAGTTTCGCAAGTGTGATCGGGTAACGAATCCCCATAACCTCCCCTATAGAAGTCATCAAGCCAGATATTCGTGCCACCCCTCCTTTAACTTGAAAACCATGTTTCTCCCTACCCCGAGGCTGCAACAACAAATAAGTCATGGTTTGTGCACTATGGTACCAAGACCCTTCCAGCACCCAAGCATGGGCTTTTGATTCCCATTGCTAGCTCAACGTGTCCGGGGGGTGGTCTCAAATTACCGAGATGCAGTCTTAAACGAGAGCTTACTGTATGATATCTCACTTTGTAGCAGACAAATACCATCAAAGAAGCGAACACTCGCTTATTGTGTATAAACGAAGTTCACTAATTCATCATCGTGATTCTGTAAGCTCGTAAGCTGCACAACTATTTGTGCTCACCCAGCAGCGCCTTCTCATATTCAGCAGCTCCTCCATCGCTACTCCTCTGGTATTGCCTACCTAGTAGGCCACCGAGTAGTTTTCCGAGTAGGTGGCAGACTATGTAAACTACTCGGAAACATACTAGGCCATCTACTAGGAATTGAACGTTTATAGGCGGCCTACTAGGAACGGTTATAGGTGGCCTACTAGGTGATGGGGGAGAGGGGAGGCCGCCCTTACTAGGTAGCCTACTAGGAACAAGGATCACTGTACGGGATGTCATCTGTCGAGTGCTCTGCTATCAATATGTTTCCGCTTCATTTACTGGAGTATTCAATTTCTCATAGATTTTCTCGGTTTCCAATTTGCACTCTTTCTACTGGGGTTACCATATTCTGATCTTCTCGAGTTTCCATGCTCGTGAAGATCAAGTGGATGTGAATGAATAGAATTCTTTAAAAAAAATAATTCGTTATTGAAATTGTTGAAAAAAACAATAAAAATACTACAGTGATAAGAGCAAATCAGGGGATGAAAAGAAGACGAATAATTGAAAGGAAGAGGAGGGAAAGGGAGAAGCGCGTCCATTCGAGCCAACCACCGCTGATGAATCATGTGGTATTTAGAGGTATTGTGGAAGGAGAAATGGAGGGAAAGCGGAAGAGCAAATGGAAGCTGTAGTATGAGAAATTGAGTATGATTTAAGGTAAAATTGAAAATGTACTTCATTTGACTTTCAAGTTCGATGAGTGTAAATGAATAATACTAAAATAAAATGAAAAAATAATAATAATACAATTAATAAACAAGAATAAATCACGAGGATGAACGAAGGGTGCTAATCTAGTATGCACACATGCTCGTTCCTTCAGTTTTTTATCAATTCGCTCAGTCGGTTGCGACTTAGCATCAAACACGATTTGTCATGGTGACACGCGACAGAAAGTCACTTCCCGTGAACTCAATCCCTTGGATTCGAATCCAGCAATTTCCGAAGCGAAGTTGCACATCATAATCGTGTCTACTATCAGCAGTGTTGAAATTTCGGACGTAAATTAACTGGAATATGTGTATCAGTCGAAATGTGGTGTTATCTTATGAAATTCCGCACCTTTCCGTATAAATCTCCAGGTTTGCTCGATTTGGGGATGTTTTCCAACCAATCAGAAGTCGTCACATCAGCCAAAAACAGATCCACTTTGCGTTCGCGACTAACGGCCGAGATTATCTGTTGAAGAATATCAAAAATCTGCACCAATACGACATATCACACATGAAACTCCCAAACACCTTTCTTCTTTAGTCGGTCAGAGAAGCGAGAAAGCACGCGAAATGAGGAGAGTCGGAATTCGATTTAACATCACTAATCGGTACCTCCATGGCTCTCTCGCACTCTTCCGATGTCATTTTCACTCTTCCCAGATTGAGGTTCTTGTGAGCAGAGAGGAGATTGAAGAATATGTCACAGGGTATTCTCCACTGAGTCTCGTCATCAGTACTGTACTGAAATACAGATTATTCTATGAGAAGAGTACACGCATGTGTACAGCTGCTGCTGCAAATTGTTCTCTTAAAATATCATTATTTCATAAATATTACATAAATAATTATGATAATTATAATAATAATGATTTTATAATTTTATTTCAATTAAATTTTATAATTTTATTATAATTTGAAAATACTATTTTGAAATATAGGGGTATCCGGAAAGTTCGTTCACTATTTTTCGAAAATTATTCTCCAAGGCAAGTTTACATTAATCGACTAGTGCTAAGCGGCGATTGAAGGTACAACCATTGTTCTTCTGTTTCAGCACTTGAACTCGTCGGGTCATCGTATTTGCGAGAAACTATGATAATTATTCCTGACCTATCTCAAATGACCAATGCTCAGTTTTTATTTGAGAAATCGATATTCGGTTTTACGAATAGATAAAAATCAGATTATTATTTCACATGAAAAGGGAGTTGACAAGATACTAACTGTGCGCTATCCCACCCTCTCGTTTATCATTGCATCATCATTATTCAATTCGCCATTTCCCACACATTTTTCTAATTTTGATAGATTTTGACGCCGACTTCTGGTGCAAATATCTTAAAAGAATCATCATCACATTTAGCACATTTAGCTGAATAAAAAAGGGATAAAATGTGAAAATTCAAAAATCGGCCCAAAAAAATTAAAAATAAGTTTTTAACAAGTATTATTTCTCACCCATTATGAGATAACTTCAATTTAAAATCATCAATTTAATTCATGATTAAGTCTACTACTATGTTATGTGTCTATACGTCTGCTGACCGTCCGCCACTGATATAAAAATAATCGAAAACACAGCCTAAAAATCAACATTTTCGCTAATTGCGTCTTCGCTAAGTAATGTTGTCACCCAATCTAAGTCGCATAAATTAGCGCAGGAGTATCTTCACATAATGCCTCTGAGAGATGATCATTAGGGCTTCTATTTAGTTTGTAACAAAAATTAGAAAAAAAGTGAACGAACTTTCCGGACACCCCTATAGCAATGAAAGAAGAAATGACTACCTGAGCGGCAGAAGATCGCACTGTAAGCTTTTCCATCGAAGGTATTGAAAGAAGTTTCTCGAAAACAGGAAGAAACTCCAGAATCATGCCCTTTCTTGTGTGAGGATGGTCAGCCATGAGTTGCAAGTATCTGAAACGTGAACTAGTCAAGACAAATTAAAATCGACTCTCCTTATTTCGCTTGATCTCTCGTCGGTCAGAGAGATGAGAGATAAGGCGAAATGAGGAGATTCGGGTCCCGGCTTGATATAACTCCCACTCACTTCTCGAGCTGCGATTCTGAATCTACTAGGAAATTCAACTCTTCTATGTTGAAGTGAGCAATGACCTTGCGGATCAAATCCAGATCGAGAATATCATCATTGATCTGAGAATCGTTGAATGATTAACACAAATGGTACATTATTTTCAACTGAGCGCGCTAGAAGAAGTATTGGGATGCGTCAGACATGCTGAAAGAGCAGATAAAGCTGCTTTCAGAACGATTCGACATGAAACCTCACTTCAAGTTCGAAACGTTTGAAGGAAATGCCACTGAAAAGACGACTTAGCACCTGGAGAAATTGTTCATTCCCATCTACGCTCTTTGCAATACAGTTTACGCAGTCATCTCCCATCCATAACGATAGCGGATACTGCAAATCAAGATTCAACATAATATTTTTGCTTTCGAAAATCCTTGGCGTTTGCAAAACTATTAAAGTTGGCAAATCAACCTTCCTGTTTCCACCGATCAGTTTTCCATCATCGTAGTAACCGCACGTTGTCTCGGCAACCAGTTTAGCGAAAGTCCTGAATTCAAAATCAGGAATTTCGAAATAAAGGCTGCAAATGCTATTTCAAAACGCACCGACACGTCAACCGGAGACTCAGACGGTCACGAAACGTCATTATTGTCACTAGTTGACGAAGAAATAGACCAGGGAGTGTGAGGATGTCTATTCTAAATGAGAATAACAGGAGAGGAGAGCAGAATCGATGAGAAGAGCGTTGAAAAATGAACACAGATAACACGGAAAGGCGCGCCTTGAGAGGTGAGATGATGTTAAGCGATTGTAAATATAGAATGTGGCAGATAACAACAAAAACGCGCTCAAAATTGAGTGATAATGATTCCGAAGCACCAGGTTACTAGTTCACCAACACGGAGTGCGATAAATTAGTTCAGGTTCAACCTTTGATACAGACCATGGTAAATTGTAACAAGACTATCCTCATTTCGCATCCTCTCCCGTTTCTCCGACTTACGAGAGAGCATGCGAGAGATTGAACGGAAGACGTGGAACGATGTATGTATGTGTCCGTTTGTTAACACCTATTAGCTCAAAACTCTTCGTCCGACATTAAATCTTTGACTGCATCGACACCTCGACGATATTGACGAAAATAAATTGAATATTTCGTCATCTTTTCGTCAAATTAGGCCGAAAATGTTCGAAGCAAAATACTTCGAACCCCCCATGACTCACTTTTCTGAATGCGGATTATGATTTTTGTACATATTTGCTAAAAAACGAGATTTTCGTCCCACAATATCAAATAATTTTTCTATAAGTAACTATATTTACGCAGTATCAAATGATCAGAAACCGATCCATTGTGATCATGCAATAACCTACGGGTTACTGTAGCCGACTCTTTGTCAAGTCGGCTAGGACGTCTCACAGTTATGAGCAAACAATGCGAGCGCCAACAATGCCATGGAAATGACTAAGCAGTCTTCCTATCTCCTTCATTTCTCACCGATTTCGAAATTTAGAGCACGACATAGAAGTGACAGGACAAAAGGTGAGTGGGCAGTAGGGATGCCAAAACAATTCCCAATTCCTACTCGAAAACCCAAGTAATTGGGTCCAATTCCTTCACCCAATCCCAAGTAATTGGGTCTGCCGAAACAATAGAAAAGAATTGGGTTGACATCACTAGTGGGCAGTATTGCACAATTGAATAGAGGTCAGCAATACGGGACGCGATCGATGTGCAACAAGTCGATCGGCGTGCGGCAATTAACAGGAGCGAGCGCCTTCTCACTACCCATCTATTCTGACCCGCTTGCCACACTAATCAATACTCATTTTATACGTAAAACAAAATGTATACAACTAAGGCAATTGCGACCAAGTGGCAGATACCAACAACATAATGCTGAGAAATCAACAGAGTCCCATTGCGTGTCACCACCTCGTAATTCTTATGCGATTCGAGTTAATCCCAAAAAAGCAGCCATTAACGTTATATACTTTATTCGTCATGTTATAGCAATACAATGTTATGAGGGATATAAACTTAAGCTAAAGTAACAATAAAAATGGGATGTAAAATAAGCTTAAAATAATCATTTGTTTTAGCAATAATATTATGATATACGTATTAGAGTTTGCAATACCAGTCTCCGTCTCTTCATTGTACCCACTCTCTCACTAGATCGTTAAAGAAAGACTGGAGGGATGAAGAGACGGTGACCCTTATTGCAGACTCTAATGCGTATGTTATTGTGATTTATATGTGTATTAGTCGATATGGGAACGAGACGGTGTTTGCATATCCATAAGTACGCCGGCGCTACGCGCCAGCGTCAATTGTTGTTGTTAACGTCTGCCGGGCGAACCTGCAGAGGGTTCGCTCCGAAGAAGTCGTCGAGACCTCTCTCCTGGACTTGGATCTGCTGGTCCAGCTCGACAATATCCCGCACGGCTTTTATCGCGTAGCCGCGGCTGATTCCGGCATTCTGAAATCGCGCAGATGAAGAAAGTCGTCATTGATTTACATACACTTATAATCTTTCTCGCTTCTCTCTATTTTCTCTTACAAGCGATATAGGTAGGGGCCACAAAGTGGATTGCAAACTTCGCGGAATCAGGTTGAAAGTAGACGGAATCAGGTTGAAAGTAGACGGAATCAGGTTGAAAGTAGACGGAATCAGGTTGAAAGTAGACGGAATCAGGTTGAAAGTAGACGGAATCAGGTTGAAAGTAGTCTCAATATCATTTTTGCTTTTAGACGTATGTCGTTAACTGTTCTCTCAAGCCCGGGAGATCTCTAGAAGCGCGCGCGATGCCCCCAGCCAGAGAGGGGAGAGAGGCGAAACGAGTGATAAAGGGGCGGAGCCTCTCTCGTACGTGTCTCTCTCCCTCCTCCCGCTCTCTCATCGCACTCATCTCGCGCTCATATTTAATTCGAGCACAAAATCAGGAAAATGATTAGAAATGCAATTTTGTTCTTAAAATTCCTCTAAAATACCACCCAATCGGAAAATCAAGGGCCAAACATAGTGCATACACTGGAAATGCCCTAATCACCATATCCCCAACCTTATTTTCGATTTTTGACCGACACAAACAAGTCTGGCACAGTTTGGCCCTGGACCACTGTATTTAGGGCGGTCATAGCTACTGATCAATCTTTTGGGCGAGTGATTTGGTTGTGAAAGCGGGTTGTACTTCCTCGATCTCGCTTTTGAGGGAAATGGTGTCGAGGGAAAGTGGGCTTGTGGCCCCTAGATATAGGACTTAGAATTGAGCAGAATCACGGCTGATTTGCCATCACTAACCATAGTAACCAGTTCTAATGCGAAATTCATGGTTGATTTGGAGAGCCAAAATGGGCGGTCAAAACACCGATAAAAGTCTATTCCAAATATCGAGATTTAGCCATCTGTGTTTTTCAAATAAGGTGTTTTTCACCTCACTAGCACACATTTTCACAACAATGTGACTATGAGCTCAGCATAAATGATCTCACCACGAGTCTTGTTGTGAGAGTGTCTGAGATCTTGTTCACTTCATTAAAAGCCTACAAGACGTCTCCGACCTCAAATACAATACATTTAATCCTAAATTTAAAAGATGCAATACAATACATTCTACAATAACCACTATTAACACTAATTGACTGAATTTATCATTCTAACACGTAACAACGACTTTCTTGCCAAAAATAACGTCAAAGTATTGTCAATTCTACACAGATAAGTCAAGAGATTTTCTTCTCTGTCAATATGTTATCCAAAACTAAACTCACGTTACGAATTCCTGCATTCCACAGCACGGTTCCACTAACATGACCGATTCCCGACAAGTGATCGGTTGAAAGTTCCAGCTTCTCCTGTAGATCACCTCCCGTGAGTAGTGCCACACTCTTGTAGGTAAGAGCGACGAGGACGCGTCCTGCCATGAGAAGAACAGGGGGTGAGAATGGAGAAGAAAGGAAGGGCCTTACCGTCTCCACCTCCCCCGCCTGTTCTCTCGCTCTGTGTCTTTCTTCGCACCGTCAGAGCGTTCGAATCGTCACTCTGCACCCACTCTAACCGCTCGATGTGATGAGAGATCGTGCACAATACAGATGCTGACTCTTCACTCGTCCTGTCGAACGATTGCGAGGCATGAGCAAACGGAAAAGTAAATAGTGAACAGCGACAAAACTTTTCGCTTTATGACCTGGGTCAAAGGATCTATTGAAAGAGTTTTAGATAACAGCACTGGGGGAGAAGAATCGCCCCTGCGCATTCCGGAAAGTTCGTGTAGCTCTCACTCACCTGAGGGAAGTTGTTGCCCTCCCTTTTGAGCACAACGCCTGAGACAATGGATACTGTAGTGGCGTACTGCATAAGACCGGGATCACAAATGGAGCGTATGGATGGAATGGGTCGGCGCCCTGAACTGATGGATGCTCGCCTGCGCACGAGGAGAGGTGCTGTCTAGCTGAGCGAAAAATCGAAAATCGCGCTCCTTGAAAGCCCCTTCGATGACGATTTTCAAGAAGTTATCTCATGCAAAGGCAGGGATAAGATGCGCTCACAGTTGAACAACGAATAATATTGGAGACATCGTAGAAATTCGATACACCATATCTAGAGACCACAGGGTCGAGAGCCGATTTCACTCAGTCAGGCGAAAACCAGTGCCATGCTTTTGACTGTTTGTCGGTGTATCAACTAATTCTCGAGAAACAATTGAAAAGGTGATCTCGAGGCCCCCACTATGCATTACTCGCCTAATCCACCCTCGCACTATCATATAGCGCACGCGAGATGAGCAAACACATGGCCTTCTGGCTCAATCGGTCGCATCTGGGCACGAGCACTAGAAACCCATATTTCACCTATCCTCGAAACGGTAGGCCTGGGAAGTGGGTGCGAAAGTACCCACAGAGTTAGAAATAGGAACCAGCCGGAGTCAGAATGATTAATGGCTGTTCTCGAGGGATTTGAGGAAGGAACCACCAAGATTGATGACCCTCATTAGGGAAGGAACAGTACGGTAGAGTAGGTGTGAGTGTACCGGATCTGGGGTTCTGATTGGGGAATGGGCGGAACATTGGGCGGAGGTTGAGGCACGGTAACAAGCGAGAGTGGGTGCGAAACGAAGAGGTTAAGGGTCAGCCCACAATCGATATAAAAGGTTGGGGAAGAGCAGAGGAGATCAGCTCCGACTTTTGTCTTCCTTCGCTCTTTTCTTCTCGCTTCCTTTTTACCAAGCGTTTCATCCGCGAGCACCACCAATACTCGAGGGGGCTTTCCCCCTCGAGGTCTCCCTCTGATTTCCCTCTCCTATCAATGTTTCACCTTCGCCTCACTCACACTCATTGATTCGCGTTTCCTTCATATCTCTAACCCATAACGTACATAGTAGCACGATCTCTCCTTATTTCACATAGTCTCTCGCTTACTCACTTCCCCCTCCAGCTAATGATTCTCTATGCGGATTTCATCAGATATTTTCATATGATATACTCACTTCTTAGATTTCACTAGACTCATATTATTCGAATACCTGGATAATGGAAATAAAGTCCTCTCTATGATCTATGACCTCAGATGGCATAAAAGAACTCGTAAACCACAACAAAAATGCTATATGACCGGTTCGGTTTACATTCCATTCATCCGCTTTCTTCTTGATACACCATCGATCCACCGGGCATATGACTGGACCTCTTGCGGATTTTTGGCATCTCTCTATCCCCTCCAAGTGGGAGGAGCCTGTGGTCTCTAAACATATCAGTCAAGAATTCAACCCCTCATTGTGCGTACTTTCCTGTTCTCAGAACGACGAGAGATCAAACGAAGGAATCGATTCGGATTCGAGTGAATCCCAGAGAGCCTGAAAAGAGATATTGTGAGTAGAATGTCGTATCGGTTAACTACCTCACTCCGATCGACTAGGCAGGTTACTAGTGTTGCCGGATCGAATATCATCCCTCTCCGCACTCTCTCTCGTATCTCTGACCGGTGAGATAGCGTGCTAAATGGAGAAAGTGCTATTCAATCTGGGAAAACTACGGGTGTCGTTTGCGTCCTGTATTGCGAACATATTCTGCACAATATGTTTCACTCCTCTTTCGTCCTCTCACCGACCGGTTCTATGGCGTGCTCCAAATTTTGAAATCTTGAATAAAAGAGGGAGACGAGAGAGGAGGAGGACCGTTGAATCATTTCCACGGCATTGTTGGCGCTCGCATGGTTTGCTCATAACTGGGAGACGTCCAAGCCGACTTGAGAGAGAGTCGACTACAGTAACCCGTTAGTGGTTGTACGACCACAATGGATCGGTTTCTGATCATTCGAAGCTGCTTAAATATAATTCATGGATAATTTATAAGAAATTAGAGAACGAAAATCTCGTTTTCACGATGCAAAGATGTCCTCAGATTGCTACGTTGTACGCTGGATCGTCTACACAGGTCCGATTGCATCCAAGTCATACGTCAAATAAGGTCTCGCCTTGAGTGTTCTGCTGATATGCCCAACCAAGCTTGCCGACGTGGTCTACTCGATATAATCGATTTCTACTTGACATTACGCTGTTTTTGCTCGCTTTGCCGATATGGGTCTTGCCGGAGTGCCTACGTGCACTCTCGCTTTTTCGAGACCCATTTGACGTATGATCCAAGTGGAGCGACTGCTCTTGCAAAGTGCTCGAGAGGACGTAATTTCTCACTTATAAAGTTCACGCGCACTATCCTCATTTGCGAGAGACTGTTCATTCCTGATTCAATCACATTTCCCTATCCCCTCCTCTCCTTCTCCTCCCCTCATTCCTGCTCTCTCCGCCCGTTCTGCTCGGTCGCTAGCGCTTTTGCGATGTGCTTCCCCACGAAGAAAGTTAGTGTATATTTTGTTATTTTAAAAAATAAATAAGTAAATGTTTACTATTCAGGACCATTACCCGAAGGAGAAGAAGAAAAAGAAGAAAAATAGTCACCAGGGAGAGGAAGAACGTGAGTGATCATTGATTTGAGAAAGATCAAAGATCAAAGATCAAGGATCATGTTTCGATCGATTAAATGAGCTCTTCTCACTTTGGCTGTATGGAATTGAGAAGGAGGATAGCATATCATAGATCAAGGGGTGATGGGACGTTTAGGAACTCGCGTTTATGAACTCTCATTCGGTGACGTTTAGGAACCTTTTCGAGACGGTTTAAGACGACGGAGAGACGGTTTAGAACCCTCATTTGAATACAGGAGGCGTTTTAAAACTTTTCTATGACGAACTGCTATCCATCTGTATTCAAATGAGAGTTCTAAACCGTCTTCCCGACCTTTTAAAAGGGTTCCTAAACGTCACCGATTGAGAGTTCCTAAACGCGAGTTCCTAAACGTCCCATCACCGATCAAGGAGATTAAAGATCATCGATCGATTATCGATTTCCCTCTCAGCCATCCCTTCGGGTGGTCACGGCGCTCCGGGTGGTGCGGCCGGCGGCGGTGACAGTGGCAAGGAGTTCGAGGTGGATCTTACCGTATCCGAGGTGAGGGTCACTACCGTAATCTGATTGTATCGACGACTGACTTAAATCCCTGGATTACAGTAACCAATCGATATTCAGGCGCCTGACCAGATGCCCGAGTGCGATCTGGAGCCGTTCAGCTGGCGGCGACAGCAGTTCACCGCGGAGCAGCTGCTGTGAGAAACGTCGATCGCATCACGCGCACCCGTCGCACCATGCACCACACACAACGCGTCTACCAGAGATCGAATCGAATAATAAACATAAAACTATGTCATCGTGCTGTTCTTATCACAAGAGTGATGTACAGGGAATCGTACTGGGTTGTTGTTATTATGATACATCGACTAGTTGAGAATGAGAGGGGTGAAAATAGGGATGGGTTTCAGAAGAACGCAAGCGCGTTCGGTAATTACGATACGTTTCACAACCTTTGCTGGTGAACACGCACAAACTACAACAAATTCACTCCCAATATTTCTATCGAGTATGAAACTCATCCGATCTCGTTCATCTTTCTAACACTGACTCGATTCAGTAACTTCGTTGTGGAAAAGCACATCAACTAACACATTGCATTTGTTCATTACATCGTTAAATTTTGCCTATTTAATGGGCAGTATTCCATTCTTTGTGTACTCTCATGCAAATGCTCTTCCCTTTCCTCTCTTTTCTGTTTGTGCTTCTACCATGCGCGAATATGGATGAGAATGTTGCCATTTCTACAACTCCTCCTCCTCCTCCTTTTCGATGCTACCATCAATTGGTAAGTATTAAAGATGCCAAATCGGAACTCTCGACGATTAGAAATTGAATAATGAGTCGACTTACCATTCCTAGTCCGTATTATAGTGGTTTATCTGTAGAAAAAGTGAGTTTATAATTGTTATTTTTAAATAAATGGCGTAAATATCACAAATCACATTTAGAGTCAAGAAGCTGGAAGGACGAAAACCCACTTGTGCTATCCCCAAACTAGTAATACTTGCATGACTCTCATCCATGATGGAAGACCTACAGGGAAAATGTGCAATCCCGGGGTTGAAGCGTGGAAAGGTTCGGAGAGATCGTGCAGGGTAAAGTACATTTGATTAATTTAGTTCAAATCCAATTTAAATTAATGTAGATCAAATTGTGCGCATTAAAATATAGAACGGATGAAGGAGAGATCGAAAGTCTCGGAAAAATCAACAACACCATCTGTGTTCGTAGAATCTTTAACAGGTGTGCATATTGTTTTCAAAATCAGCATTCTTCATTTCATTCTCGACGCTATCACGACCACAGCGAAAGTGTGCTGGATTTCGCTAATTATGCATCACCAATTGTCAATTTCAGACTTCAGTGCTGTTGCCGTGGTAGGCTCTGCAACAGCGATGAAAATTTCCAACCTTTCATCGATGGACCGGAATTCGCTGATATGACCGCATTTGACTTGGACAAATGAGACAAGATATATCAAAGCAAAAGCCGAAGCAGATGCATCATTTGATTAACTTTGAGTCCCTATTAAAATAAAGTTGTATGTGCATTAGGATGGATTTATTTCTCCCATGTTTTTATAACAAATAATCTTTTCACATGTCCTGTGAACTGTGTTACTAGCAGAGTTCCCTCCCGGTAGCCAGGCCGGGAGAGGCGTATAATATCTGAAATACGGTTCTGCTCTGGTAGCCGGAGAATAGAATGACTTCCCGGTATCCTAAAACCAGATTCTGGAGCCGGACAATAGATTCCGGAAAATAGGAAGACTACCCGGAATAAGATGATTAGGAGATTCGTCGGAAAAAACTTCAACCATCATGTCGTCGATCTCGATATTTTTCTGGAAAATATACAATACTCAGCCTACATTATATCAACTCGCGATAACATTCTTCTAGATCAAAGGAACTATTTATTCATCTCTCTTGTGAGACGAAAAGAGTGAATTGTGCAATCTGCACGAAAATTGTGCAATAACCCTCTGATCGTCTGATAGCTCACTCTCCTCTTTTCTGACCCGTCTCGGATAGAGTACACACTTTTTCTCTAGTATATATTCGAGATGAAGAGATGGCATGTCAGAACACTCAAGGTCCGGAGTCTATGGGTTACCTCAAATCCCTCCCATAGACACCAACTTGACCTGGTTGTTTTGCAGTTTTTTTGTCAGAAACCAACACTCCTTTTCACCGATTGAAATTCATATTTTCATAGAACAGACTGTGTGTTACCTCTTACACACTATCTCAACCGACTGACAATCGTCATTTAAGAGCTCATACAGATGTTTGATTATTTTTTATCATCGACTCTTTCTACTCACCAAGATTCATCATCGATACCGTAATCGCCATGGCAGTTTCTGGCTGTATCTTCCTCCTCCTGGACTCTCCATCCTGACTGATGCCCCCCTTGAGAAGATCGGTGGCCGTGAAATTGTCTACTTTCTGAAAGCCCTTGAGTATTCGAATTCAAACACAGTATTCGTCGGAATATTCTCAATTATGCGTATAATTAGTATTTTATTTGAAATTTACTTTATTACAATAAGATCTTGTCAAACCTGCACGGGCCGATCCAGGTTATCGCCTACTCTCAGTAGATTCAGGTAGGTCAGCAGGGTGTCGGAGGGACGACCGGCGCTGAAAAGATTAACATCAGAGTCGTTGTTTGCGAAATCTGTTCAACTGAGCTCCTTTCTATTTGGCATGTTTAATATTTTGAAATTGTTTTAACCCCTCTAGTGGACTATCATCTGCAGAAAAACAATGTAAAGAAGGCTTTAAATAAAGTAAAATAGTGATAATTTTACCGCACGAAATTCTCGATTGAGTGTACGAAGGAATTTACGATGAGCTTCTCTCCGACATGAGAATTAATCAATTTGTAAATGATCGAAATACTTGATAAAATAAAATGTATCTAATATAATAATGCAAAAAAGTATCATTGAAATTTAAATGGAGGGAAACGATACAAGTTTTTTTAAAAATCAATACAAAGCAGATACATAACAAACCGGAGTAATCCTCCCTAGGAGATCAATCTCACGCAGCTTTTCGAAGACGCGCTCGAGGGCCATCTGAATGTAATCACGTATTCTTCATTTATTTTATAATTTAAAAAAATGTATTGTTCTCACAATTCGCCCACACGCCTACCTCCACCATATCGTTGCATGAGCCTAATTGGTGGAAATCATCTCACGTGCTCTGATCGAGGCGAATAACATCCGAAGAGTTGGCGACCTGAAGATGATTGTTCGCGGTGTGAGCTGCCGTTTATGGATCGAACAGGCTCATTAATTTTTTAACTAGAGGATTTCATGAGACCATTGATCGTTCATCACATTCATCGAATTTTGTCCTAGTTGTGAAGCACATGCTTAATTTCAAATTATTTGGACATTCTGCAATTTCTTTTGATATTTTTCTATCAATTCCAGCGATCAAAATGTTCTTCTTGTACTTCTATGCTATCTTACAGGGTGCGCCAAAATTACCCGGACAAACTAATATCATGTATCCAAATAACTTCAAATAGGAAATCCCTATATTTGCAAACATCATTTTGAAGAGGAACAATAGAGTAATTGCTAGTAATAGTTTGAAGTCAATCGACTCAGTCCTGTTGAGCCTATGTGTTCTTGTGCCCAACTATACTCGATTTTGAGTGTTTCGGGTGCTATGTAGTTTGGTTATTTAATTAATATGCTTCAACCGATGGGATATAAGATTGTTTCACCATACTAAAGGGTCAGTGAGATCAGTGCCTAGTAGTGACAGAACGATCCATTTCGAAGGCCACTCTCTTAATCCCTAACGCCATTTGGGAACACACGGAGCGCAATCATTACATAGACACATACGGACAGAGATATATTTTCAACCATCGGCAATATAACCATGATGTTCCGTTCCCAGTAAGACACCACCATATACTATTCCGGCCTTTAGTTACATAGTCGTGATAGCAAACGCGATCGAGATAAACATTTCCAAATTAGAGTGCAAATTTCCAGGTCCGCATGTTCGGAAGGGTTCGGCTCAAAAAATCCATGTGATCCAGATTGAAGGCGAATCCTCTAATAAATATTTTAGGTTATTAGCATAGGGAATTCTGCTTTTTTGGAATCAAGTGTCACTGAGGCCAACCCTCACCAAAACTTAATTTGGCTGAAAATATTGAAAAAAAAACCGGAAATTTGGAATGCCGATGTGTTCACTTCGGGTTTCTACCATTAATGGGGCAAACGAGCGAGCCCTAATTCGCGATCATTATTGAGATGCCCTAGGGTTATGCTCAAAGTGTTATCAACTTCAAATGAGAATGAGCGAAAACGAAGGAGCTATTCAGAATTTAAGTTGTCCGGGTAATTTTGGCGCAACCTGTAGTTTAGGAAAACCATAAATATTTGCATTATTTCAAATAAAACAATAAGCAAAACAACCAGGTCGAGTGGATATCTATGGGGGGTTTCAGTGACAATGATAACCCATAGACTCCGGACAAAAAAGATTAAGGGCGCACGCTATCCGAGACGGGTAAGCAACGAGGAGAGGGAGTGCAGACGGCTAGGGGACCATTGCACAATGTTAACAACTAACCCTCGCAGAACAGCATGAGAATGATGCTCTCTCTATATTACACAATATCTCGTCGGTCAGAGAGAGACGAGAAAATGTGCTGAATGGAGAGGGTTACGATAAGATAACGCATCACTAGTTGATGCAAATCAGAAGCTCTCGGTGATATGGTAAACGTCAGCGTCGCATCTCTACTTCTAACTGTTTCATCCACAGTGTCTCCGCATAGTTACCTGAATCGTACAATATGCGAGTGATGAAGTGATGAAAACTGCCGGAGCCGGACTCTCTTCAATTCGCGTGCCCTCTCGTTTCTCTGACCGCGTGCCCTCTCGTTTCTCTGACCGATTTGTCATCACTATTCTGCAATGAGGATCAGAAACTAATGCATTTGCTTTAGAAGACACGGCCAGCAACGATTGAACTAGTATGTTCGTCTACGTTTTTATCAAATGATTGAAACACACGTGATTTTTGATTTTTCTTTCGTTCATCCAAGCATAATCAAATTCGAATCGCATGTGTTTCACTCGCAATACGTAAGGCGAATGAACCAGTGGCTTTCGATACTTTGACCATACGGTTCAAGAACATAAAACATTCATCTCAAAGATGGAATAATAATTGATAAACCGGCCTGCTAGAAATAAACCTTTAAAAAATATTCGAAGAAAACCTGGATCAGTGGTATCAGCTCCTTTGGAATCACGCATTTCTGACGCAGTTGCATGCTCTTGAAACGGACAGGCTCACTGAAAAAGAGGGCAAACTCGTACTGACTACGGTTTTCTATCCGTTCTAAATATTTGATCGATGCACAGGCCGGCGATGGAGTGTGCAAAATGGAGAGAGCATTTAAAAAAAATATAAAACCCACCTGAAACCAGCACAACAATCACCAGTAGCATTCCATGAGTGAACTATCTCTACCTATGCTTATCAGCGATGACAACTCGGCACGATACTCTCCTCATTTTACATGCTGTATCGAGGGTCATAGAAACGAGAGAACCTGCCAAATGGGGATTCTGCAACCCCAATTGTGCCTATCATTATTGTGCTCGATTCTCGTTCCAATACTGATCCAATAGCACTACTGCATTCATCTGTTGGTTTCATACTTTTTTCCTCGTCTCTCTTCTCAATCGATTACGTTTGCCATTTACTCAAGCATATCCAGCGGGACTATCTACTCATTGTGAAGGCGATCAATTACAGACGATCAATAATGCCGCGTCCTTCTCATATACCCTTTTTTCGAAGGATATTACATTTTTATCACCTATTTTTCTCATATTTTTCTCGTCTTTTTCATCGTTTCGTTCGAAACTGATTATTTTCTTCCAGAATGGAGTCTGACTTCCTTCTCTCTGACAAATTGGCTTCTCTCAGCCTCGAAACTGATCGATCTTCTACTCTCGAGAGTTTGCCTCGTGAACTCGTGCGAAAAATCATCGAATTCGCACCCGAAACCGTCTTCGACCTCAGATAGGCATGATTAATACCTCTGTTTTGTAATAATTTATCACCAAAACTGGCGAGATTGTTCACGAATTATTACTAGTTATCAGCTATCGAGAAAAAACTCGATTGAATATTAATCACCTACACATAGGGGCCACAAAGTGGATTGCAAACTTTCTGGAATCAGGTCAAAAGTAGGCACATTGTGATCGTCAGGGTTTTAATATCATTTTTGCTTTTGGATGTATGTCGATTGCTCTTTTCCAAAGCCCGTGAGAGCTTCCGAAGCGCGCGCACCTCTCCCAGTCAGAGGGGAGAGAGGCGAGACGAGAGAGAAAGGAGCGGAGCCTCTCCCGTTTTGACTTGCTTCATTGGATTTTTGACATACTGTGAGAAGTGACGCACAAAGTCTCATAACCTCAATCGATAGAGGGTGCTCATAGCTACCGATCAAGCTTTTGGATGAGCGATTTGGTTGAGAATGAAGGTTGTGCTCCCTGGATCTCGCTTTTGAGGGGAATTGTGTCGAGGGAAAGTGGTCGGGGCGTGTGGCCCCTACCTATACAGCTGACTGATTTCGAAACTCGAATGATCGCTCAATATATTTTCTTAAAATTTTAGGCATCGAAAATGTTGAAGTATAGAGTGGACCAGTTTGCACTCGAGAAAGTGACAATTCCTCTGGCCCAGGAACTCGTGTTATTCACCTCGACAAATACTGATGTTCGATTGGTGTGTTTCACGATGATTTGACTATTGTCGTAAGTCCGTTTGTAAAATTAGCTGAGATATTCGTTATAACGTTTTTTATACCACATATATGCAAAAATGGTTTATCGTAGGTAACAATGGACGTTTCCACATTCAAGTCGGCTCTGTTCGAATTGCAATGCAAACTTCGTAAGAAACCTCCCGGTTCTGTTTTGAGGCGCGAAACGAAGAACAACGTACATGTAAGTGTTAGTTGAGCTTGAAATACTGAGTTCCGTTGTCCGTTTCGGGTGTTAGGTGGTTTCCACCGCTGTTACTCCGTATCTTATTTTGATTTTTTTTACTTCAATCAAAATTAGCGCTTACGGATCGAGAGAGAGTGTATGTGTGTAAATGAAGATACGATTTCCCGAATTGCGCAGTCTTCCTAACTCCTGGAATCTTTCAGTCGTACCGTGTGGGTCTGTACCACTCTTACGGCAGGGATATGTGGCCGTATCTGGCGGAATGTATGGTCGGCCAAATTGAGCGGGTGTACATCGACTGTCGGGACCGGAAAGATCTAAGCGAAATTCGTGGTGCTCTAAACGAATTTCAGTTCCATGCAATGAGCGTTTCGTCCCAATCCTTCAGCAGTAATGTTAGGCAAGTATATATTCACTATTTATTGTATTTCATTTTCCATTTATTTCTTAACAACAGCAACAAAACCGATTTCCCTTTATAGCCGTCATATTCTGGGCGTATTGAGAACGCACAATGTAAACAAACTCAAGATGAACTTGCATTCGAGAGATGCTTTTCCTACCGGTGATTGAGGTTTTTTTTTATTGTTTTAAAAACAAAAATCTGCAGTGGAAATTCTTTTCGAGATTTCATCGCTTGTTCAATCCCTACATATTAAACAATATACGTTTTTGCATTTCTGCGATCTTCAAAATGAGGATTGGACTCCGATTATTCTGAACATGTTTTCAAGAAGGCTAGACAAACTACTTATCGAGCATCCCGGATACTCAGTTATACAGTCGTCACTTATAGAGGTCAAATACTGTTAGAATCGGAAACGTAGCAAATGGTGTAGTAGGAAACAGCGGACAGCATGCGTCAACTGTTACGCGCCGACCGTAGAAATTTGTGCCGGTTTTTAGTGATTTCATAGTACAACATTTGCTACTCATTCTATTTTCACTGCACTATTCATAATCACCATTGAGCATTCAGAAGTTGCCTCATATGAAGAAGAAACTGTGGTTCTCTGCTTCGTGCTCTATTCGTTCAGCCAATTTTGGCCCCGAGAAAAACGGTTATGTTATTGAATTTGGTGCGTTCGTTTATTCAAGCAAAAATATTTGTTTTTATATTTAAAATATTACCTATTTGCTTTAAAGACGCTCTTTCTAACATTCACCAAAGAATGTTGAGCATCAAGCATTGCTCAAGAGCCAACGAACCATTCTGAAGAAAGCCTCATGTCAACTTTGTCTATACAACTAATGCCAGGTTTTTCTCAAACCACAAAAAAACCCATTCTCTTCCTTTTCGCTTCATCTCATAATGAGTTTTTAATCTTTTTTTGCGGAATTAGTCCTACTATTGGGGTGTCCCAAAAGTCCTGTCTTTTTTTTTTGAAAAATATTTTCTCAACTGTAAAGAGCCTTATCGAATCCTGCTAAGCGGCGATTGATGAAGTAACTATTGACCTTCTGTTTCAATACTTGAGCCAGTGAAATCATTACAATTCCGAGGAGCTACGGTATGTAGAACTGACCACACTAAAAACACCCACGTTCAGTTTTCGTTCAAAAAATCCGTTCTCCTTTTTTTGAATAGATAAAAATCAGTTGTGTTTTTGTGTTTGCCACAAATAGGAAGTGATCCATACTCAATATGCGCACCATTCCGACTTCCCTTCTCGAATTGCATCATCACTATGAAACTTGCCATTTCCCACACATTATTCTAAAAATTTTCGAATTCTATTCGAGAAATCGATCAAAATATTTACAAATAAATCAAAACGTTGAAAAATTAACATTAGAGCGCAATCGAAGGGGTAATAGATAACTCAAAAATCGACCTGAAAAATGGTCATGATTTTCACATATTCTTGATTATTTCTGAGTTCTCAAGCGATATTTTTAGTTCGAAAATTGCATTTAAAAGTCTGATTCCTACTTCTACTATGGTATTTGTTTGGGCTTCGGAATGTCAACCGCCTCTGTTTTATGAATATTTTAAAACAAGGTCGAAAAACATACATATCATATTATTGCTTCACCATTAGGCAATCTCATGATCTAATCGAAGTCTAATAAATTAGTGCAGGAGTACTTGCACGTATTAACAACGAGTGAGAGATATTGCGACCTACGGTTCTCTTTAAATAATAAAAAGAAAAACGGCGACAAGACTTTTGGGACACCCAATATTAATCAATCATTAGTAGGGCACTTGACCTTTGATTAATCGCACTCAATGCAAATTTATATATTCTCGCCCGTGAGTTTAAAAAAAACATGTAAAATGTTGAATGGCATGTGTTCTTCGAAAGAACATGATAAATGTATTTTACGGAGGTATTTTTCAAATGATAAAACGTTGTCCCAATGCAGAATTTACTGTACAAAAATAAATTCTGATTCATTGTTTTTCGGTTCGATCAATGAAACTCTTGACAAATTTTTTTTTTGCCGTTAGGAAGCACTGTCTGATGAAAGACAGAGAATACATCAAAGTGTCTTCAGTTTATCGACTGAATCAATTTTAAAGCCACAACACATATTCATCCTCGTTTTTTTATTATTTTCAATTGGATAATTCATTAAAATGGATAATTCATTTCGAAGTTCATCTTCTTGACTTCTCGCCGTACTCTCTTACTCTCTTGTATTCTCTTGCAAGTGCACGATTCATGCCGAGAATGTTTCTGAAATTGATTGTTGACAAGACTGCAAAAAAACTGAGAAATTTCACTCCAGAAACGGACATTTTGGAAAACTTCCGAAACGCGTTGGGGCTAAAATTTGCCAAAATGTTATTTTTCCGAGATTTATCACTTTTTCTCAACTTCGCATCCCGGCAAACATAATCCCGACTTATCCTCCGGACACTTTGCGAGACACTCTTTGCGATCCGCCAAAAAGGCTTTCAGCGCCGGAGACATCGAACCTGTAAAATTATAGATTTTGGCCAATAGACTATTCGGAGAGAAATAATTGAACAGAAATTTTAATGTTAATTATCCATAAAAAGTGCAAATATATTACGTCGAGCATATCAATCTTCCTGAACATATTGCCTATTCCTTCGCCGGAGACTGTTATTGCCTTTAGAAAGCAGATGAGAAAGATGAGAGTGAGCAGTTTCATCTCGAAGATGATCGAATGTGCGAATACAGTGCGAACTATCGCTCAGCCTTTTATTCATATCTTTGATCAAGTTATCGAAAGAGATCAGATCGATCTGATCCACAAAAATTATGAGCGAATCTATTTGCTATAATATTTAGAGGTATTTTTTGTTACTGATTTTTTGTTATTTATCAATTTGTATTCTTAATGTTTATCCTTTTTAATACTATTCTATTTTGTATGGATGAACCCTGTATGTGTATTCCACTCAAAATGTACCGACGCCCATATATCGGGGAAAGAAAATGTGCAATTTGTACAAAGCTCAAATAGGATCAAATTTCGCTTCATCTCCGGTACTGACAGAGCTCGAGATCAGAGATCAATTTTATGTTTCCATGTTATCTTGTGTAGGTAAACAAACTCGTATTCAAGTCGTGTGAATTATTAAAAGAGATAAAATAACATGAGCTCGAAATGGGTTCTATTGTGCACTATTTAGAAAATATTGTGTTTTATCTGAGCGAGAACAAGTTGACACACATACATGCATTGTCTTTGGATTCATTACAGAAAATGTCGTTGCCGTTTTTCCGAGTGATAAATATATATTTTCTTAACGCTAGAGAAAGGATTTGTTCTCGTTTTCACTATGTAGGATCCTATTTGAAAGTTCATTGGTTCTTCGCTTGTGTATCACAGGAAGTGAATTTTCTTCTCAATGTGATGAAAGCACTAGAAAATACCGATAAAATATTAAATATATATAATTCATTGACATCTTGTTTCATTACAACAATAAAGTACCTGTAGCATTAGCTCTACATATCCTTTCGTTATAAGTTTCACTTCTTCGTTAATGCGCATATTTTCACACTTTCCTTCCAGTATTAATGGCAAAAATTGAATGAAGTTCAAATCGCCTTCATTTTCCGGGTGAAAATGAATGTCTCTCACATACCCAGCCATGATTAGTACGACATTAGCTGATTCTAAAAAATCACAAAATCATCTAACTGAAATATACAGTATCGGTAAGTCATGGGATACTGTTTCGATCTTTCATAACTTTTGACTCAAAAGAGATTTCTAACTCAAACATGGGCATGCCATAGCATATCGACTGAATGTTAAGAATGTGATATTGAGATATCACAAATCTCACTGGTTGTTGCATAGTGATGACGCAATCCAGCAAAACTTTTTCAAACAAACGAAATTCTTAAGACGGCATCTCGGTAATTTGAACCCCCCCCCCCCTCCTACACGTTCCTCTTGCAGTTGGAACCAGAAGCCCATACTCGGGTGCTGGAAGGGTCTTGGTAACATAGTGCACAAACCATGGCTTATTTTTTGTTACAGTCTCAGCGCAGGGAGAAACGTGATCTTCAAGGCGAAAAGGCCAAAAAAAATTAATTTTTTTCAGCCGGTGGGGATATGCCCAATTTATCTTTTGCGTCACTTTAGACGGATAAAATATTAATCCAGATTGATTTATAATCAACGCTTAAATATCTTATTCAACATCATATTTTGGTCTTTTGGAGCAAATTGTCTATTTCGCCAAAAGTCCCAGACACCACTATATATATTTTGTAGCCCGTGAAATTGTGCATTGAAATCTTCTACTGAAACATTCAGAGATCGCTGTTAAATTTGTCTTTTATTCGATCAAACTTAAAAACCCTCGATTTAGACTGTTTATGATGCACAACTTCTTTCTTTCTCCGTTTCATCGTTGCACGTTAATATTCACGTTTGAGTCAAAAGTTATGAAACATCGAAAAATGCTCCATGATTTTCTCTCGATACTGTATTTTGCGATATTCCAATAAAGTAAGAAAGGAATACAAAAATAAAAGCAATTCCAACTCTCCTTCATTTAGTTCAGGCGCAGAGTACGCCACTCTGATAACCTTTAGCCTCTGGACCAGTTTGATGAATTCCAGTAAAGAATTTCTGAAAGGGAAGTGTTATTTCACAAATAATGATTAGAACTAACTGGTCTGTTGAAATTTCCCCATAGATCATCGCTTTCGGAATGTGTTTGTTCTCGAGAAAATTCTCGAGTATCAGTATATTCTGCTGATTCCCATTACCAAGTATAATGGAATTATACTTTGCTCTACGAAGAACCGGTTTCAGCAACCCAAGAACCTCTCTCGTTTGTTCGGTTTTTACTGTAGTTGACAGTCTCTGCAAATGCAAATAAATTCCTGATGAAATATTTTGAAAAATATTCTCACTTCGTAATCATAGTTTTGATCAACTATAATGCTCCTGTGTTTGTTTAGAATATGCTGCGAAAATATTCTCCAGAAGCCTGGAGGTCCTGGGCGACCGAAATATCAGGTCGGTCAGAAAGTTTTTTTCTTTTTTACGCTCATCGATTCTGACCTATATTATTCTTGTTGTTTGATCGATCAGCATATGGCTTTACATAATCAATGAGGGCATTGTTGCTCTTTTTAGCGCACATTATATCAGGGCTGAACAATCAGTATTAGGGACACAAAGTAAAGTTAAATTCACAGTGGTTGACAATGAATCGCATCTGTATCTCAACCCAGTGCAGAGTGGAAAGAAGTAATAGGGCCCAACCAGTGTCACATTTATAAAGTACGATGATTGATGATTACCATTAAGTTATTGCGAGGAAATTATCGCAGCTTGCTTAATAGAAAAGCGCTTGTGAAGATGCAACAGACGGTTCTGGAACTCTCGAAAAACAGTTTCCATCACACAGCTGTCGAGTCGATAGATCTTCAAATGTCAATTCAAGTGCATATCAAAGTACAATACCTAGTGAGTCCCCAATACAAATTGAGAGAGGATCCCATTATCCAGAAATTAGCTGAATTTTCTTGAACATTGATATCGATAATTGAAGATTGAGAACAAGACATATAGCTGCGTCCCTTTTTGTATAGGGTCAGAAGGGCGGTTATTTCGATGCTAAAAGAATAAGCAACTCTTGTTCTATCGTTGTTTTCTTGGGTAGAACTTGGTGTTCGCTATTTTCTGTAATGGGAGGTCGGACGGTACACACCGAAAATCATGTTTTATTACAATTTCCGCTTCAAAATTTATTTTCCCTTCTTCCACACGAGGCCGGTTCAATTCCCACATACTACGATATTGCCCCAGGACACCCCTAACTTATGGCATATTGGCGATTTAAACAAGCACAATTGTCGAGCTAAAATTAACAAAAAGAAAAAGAAAGAAACTTTCTGACCGACCTAATAGAAAGACAATTGTGATGTTGATTCATAGAACTGTAATATAGTCAAATGTAAAGTGCACCGAAACAATGTGTTAGACCACCTCTGCTCCGAAACCTTTAATAACAGTATCTCGAATATTCAGAATCGAACAATCGACGATGCCTTTTGCAGTTTTGCAGATCTGTAATGTATATTTCTCAAAAAGTTACTATCACAATCACCAGTTTACCTGTCTCAGTCGTAGAACAGACTTGTCATTAAAGAAGTAACATAAATTTTCGATCGAACTTTGAGGAAGATCCAGAAATCCGAACGTCATCTTGTCGGTTGCTATATACCAAGGAAACTACTAGACTGCATTGCTTTTTGTGTATAAATTGCGTCTATTCTCTCCCACACCCCGCCAAATACAGTGTCCACCACACCAATGCCCTACGGAACCATTGGTGTAATTTCCTACTGACACGCTCTATTGATGACTGATGACGCTGCATTTTGAAGGAAGTTGAAGCTGCTATCAGCTCTAGGCATGGGGACCTCACTCACTACTTAATGTGCTATGAAAAAATAATCTCTTTCGTGGGGTGGACGTGCAGGAACATGTGGTCTTTTAATCATATCCTGCTCGACTTTGGCGATTCGGCATTCCGGTTCTTTAAAGGAGGTGTCCCACGACTATTTGACTGTAGGAGTTCTCGACGTGAGATTGTGGGGATCTGGTACTCGACCAGACTTTCAAAACTCCCATGTTTTGAGGTTTCGTTTAAACTGAGCTATGAGGAATTGGCTGTATGCCAAGTGGGCCTGACAATGCAGGCAACGATAAAGGGATAAGAGGACAATGAAGAGACCGCGCATGCAAATGGGCTCGCTCATCTCGGCCTTGCGATTTGTATGTGCGGTCGTGGGACGCCTCCTTTAATGATAATTACCCCTTTTCATTATGCGTTATCTCTCACATGTCAGAGCGTTTACTAATTGTGCGATAAGGATCACTGAAAAAAAAATCTAGCATCATACAAAACCATGTTGCAGTAAACTCACCTTCCTTACAGACTTTCGACGCGGCATGCCTTCGAATATCCGCAGATAACTCTTCAAAACACTTCAGAAAGAGGGGAAAAGATGATAAAGGCAGAGAGAAGGAGGAAAAGCATTGCCTCTTTCGCTTCCCTCTCTTCACTCTCCGTCTGAGAATAGTACTTGTATTTGCTTGCTTGTGCATCAATTGTGGATCGCATTAATCTGGCACAGGGAAATTCCATTGAAAAGTGCAGCTCAGAGGTCTAGTTTCGGGTTTTACTCTCTCCATTCCACATACTCTATCGTATATCTGACCAATGACAGAGCGTGCAGAATGGATAGAATCGAAACCGAAAGTTATGGCAAATCTTCATAATTTAGCGTGAAAAGCACAATTGAGCACAATATATTTATCATGATCTCGATCACTTTACATCAACCTCCACGAACTAGCGACTCATAAGGATTCTTCGACATGAATAGTTGATTGCTGCTTGAGATTCATCCTTATGACAAATTTTTCCTGAATTCGCTTTTAAGAGATTCATCCTTATGACAAATTTTTCCTGAATTTCGAATTCGTTCCTGAAAAGTCATAAAATAAAACAATTTGACGAATACAACAACTTTTTTGCGCGCTTCCGCAAAAGCCCGGAAAACTAGTGAGGAAACTAGCTGACTTCGATGAAGCGCGAAATTGAAGTAAAGTACACACCTTTTTGTGTATGATTAGTTGGTGGTGTTCCTTTTAAATTCGACTGTTCGCTGAACGCTTGGGCCGAGAGTTTTTAGAACTCTGAAAAACCATATTTTTTTATTAGGGGAATTTGACAAAGCAAAAGAATCGAGGGGAATATTATTCGAGAAGAGATGAGAGAGGCAATGGGAATGTACGAAGAGAGATGAAAGAAGCGGGACTCGTCGTTACTATGGAGTGAAGAAGAGCCTGTGAGGGGAGAGTGATCTGCCTCTTTCTCTCGCTCTCTCTCGTGCAGAGAGACTATTATCTCATAGAAATATGCTGCTCAGCGAATGCACTTTGTTGCTTGCGTGTGCTTGGAGAGGGAATAGTCTATAGGTCCGATCCCGTCTGTTTCATTCCGGGATTATGAGCGGTGAAACATAGGTGGAACTGCAGTGGGAGATTGAAACACTCAGACAAATAGATTTCGGTAGAAATTCGTTATTTCTTTATCGAAAACAATCGAGAACTGTGGAAAGAAAGAACGGATCATTCAAACCCCGCCTGAGATGAGGCTATAACTTCGAAAAAATGAATATTTTCTCTTTTATTCGATCATTATTGTATGCCCGTATTGTATGATGGGATCTGCAATCTGGGATAAACACAATGAGGATCTTAATCGATGGGTTTCGGACTCGAACAAAGAACAATCTCCAAGAACATTAAGTACGCATGCGTTTTGTTCACTGCTAGGATGATCAGACCTGTATTTGCATTAGTGATGACATCTGACTTTCCTCAATTCGCACGCTCTCTCAGCGGTCAGAGAAACGAGAGTACGTGCGAAATGAGGAGAGTCGGGTGTCACCAGTTTTAATTGTCATTGGTGTACCGAAAAGGAATAGGAATCATTGAAAAAATTATTTCACCTTATTGATATGTATGGAAATTGCTCCGACTAATTGAATTCTGACCAAATTGTGGGAATCTTTCACCAACCATTCAACTCATAATTTGCTGTCTATTTCTTCCATGACGACTTGCATGCATGAAAATAACAAATCACTTTCGAGAGTGTTTCTAACTCTGAACAATGAGGTGTTTAATCATTATTCCTTTAAATAAGAAACGGGCAAGTAAATGGGCAGAGAAAGTTAAAAGTATTTAGCAGTGTATACGGAAAAGGAAAGAATCTTCTTTGAAAGAGGGAGAGACGGTAATAGCTACTCGAAGAAATGGAGTAAAGTAGAGAGCTCGAGCCTCGTAATCATAGAGTGAGAAAGAGTTGAGGAGAAGAGAAAGGTAAGAGAGAGAGGCAGCAGAAAAGGCAATACGTTGACAATCCTCATCAGCGTATTTAATTCAGTATAGCGAATGCTAGAAGCACCGAAAAGAGATTTGAGAGGAGCTGCAGGAATGTAGCGAAAGAATGTCAGAAAGACTAGTCGTTTCCTTTGAGCGAGAGCGATTTTTAGCCCCGTCCCAGCTCCATCAGGCTAATTCTCCGACTCAATTATAGGCGTTCCATTATGGCTGAGAATAACCATCAATGACAATTCTGCTGGAATCATCATCGGCGAATTACATTTAGTTTGGTGAGTCACAATGGTGACTCAAAAAAAAGAATAGCTGAGAATCTTTATCGAAACATTTTCTAATGTGAATATATAAGCGAGATCGATTCAAGCATGCGTAGAAAGAGTGCGTAGGGTAATGAGACAAACTCGAGATATTTCAGTCATAATTTAATCACGGGATCGTTGTGCTTGTTTGACGTTAGGTACACATTTTTAATGACTATTGACTGGATGTTGAGACACTGAACTTGGATAAACTGACACAATTAAGCATTATGGGTCAGGATGAGGTACTTCAGGACTGGAAATTAATTTCCGAGTGTCTTCTATCTCAAGTTTTGAATGAGGCAATGGTGATAGAAATGAAAGTGGATTGCCATAGAAATCAGAGATTGGTAATAATTGGGTGTATTCAGTGCTGTTCCCTCCTCAATGCTCCGACTTCCTTAGGCATGTCCTCCGGGTAGTGTTCGTAGTACAGATTCTCGATTACCTGAAAAAAATTATTATTAGTATTGTTCTGAGAATCAGAATGTGTTATCATCCGATAGGTTACTTAGATACTGACACAATGCTCTTGTTTTTTTGAAATAATCCCGAATAAAGTAGGCTTGATGTGTAATGGCATAATCATGCTGAGCGATTTTTATAACTGCCTATATATGGTGCAATTACCGTACCTCGGCCGCCGTCTTCTTCCTTGGCGGAGCTCTCGGCGGTTCCGGCTCTGGCTGCCGAGGAACCGGAGAATTCCAGGGAAAGGACTGCTCTTGTGGGCGAGGGACGTAGTAGTCGACGTTTCCGCTGAAGTTTATTATCGAATTTATTGGGAGAAACACGAGTTTTTAAGAGTTATTTTCTGCGAACTTCACAAATTTCTTTTCAGATTGACTGTTAGACGTAGATGACACATCTGAGACAGAACTTCAGTACCCTGTGAAATTCAACCGAAAGCATACATAAAATGAAAATGGAGAACGAAAGCGATGGAGATAATTTTTTATTTTGTTATTTTTCTCTTGAAATCCAGGAACAATCGTTTCCATGAATCGTTAGGGATTGTCATTATCCTGTGAAACTCAAGAGAAAGAAATGCAGAAAATGAAAAATAAAATCTATTCGAAACAAGTTATCTGTCGATTGTTATAGACAAGCCCCCCCCCCCCCCTGTGAAGCTCACTTATTGTACGGTTGGTATCTCCTCGCCCTCCTCTCCTCTTCCTCCCTCCTTCTCTCCCTCTCCACCCTCCTCCTTTCTCGCTCGATTTTCTCTGATTCCTTCTCCAGTCGTCTCATATCTTTCTCTCGACGCTCCCGACTCTTGCGTCGGAGTTTCCTGAATGTAATTTGTTATTATCGAGCGGATACAGTATTCTAAAGAAACTAGCGGATCGGAGACTCAACAATCTGGCTATGACATTTAGTCACAAGGCTCTTTGGTCAATCAGTTTTCAAATCTCGAAAACTGACGCTAATACTGACAATATTGTGAGTTTAACATATAAAAAAATAGTTTGCGAGACAGCAATTATTTTCAAGCAAAGATAGGTTCATGTAAGATAAGTACCCACCTTCCCAATTCCGGTGGTGGTTGATCGGGCCATTCGGTTCGCCATGTGGGGACGTCATTTTGAGAGCGCTGTAATTATGAATTTTAAAAAATTAAAATTAAAATATTTTCGAAATAATTTATTTCAAAAGGCCGACGTGCACTATCCCCATTTGCATGTTCAATTTGCATTAATCTTTGTTGTCCATTCCTTATTCAATCACATTTCCCTATCTCCCCCTCCCTCCTCTCCTCCTCCTCCTCCCCTCCCCTCATTCCTCCTTTCTCCGCCCGTTCTGCTCTGTTGGCCGCGCTTTCGCGATGTGTTTCCACACGAAGAAAGTTAGTGTAGATTTTGGTATTTTCGAAAATAATTAAGTTTTTCGAAATAAATATTTCACTATTCAGGACCATCACCCGAAGAAGAAGACACGCAAGAAGAAAATCAGTCACCAGGGAGAGGAACAACGTGAGTGATGGGGAGATCAGATATCAGAGATCAAAGATCAATTCTAGATAGTTTGCACTTCATGTTAGCATAGAATAGATAGGCTTTGGAGGAAGAATCAAAGTCACCCAGTGTGAAATCTCTCCCTGCGTTGGGTCGACGTTCCTTTGGTTATAAAAAATAACATGGCTTATGCGCTAAATCAGAGATCAAAGATCATCGATCGATTATCGATTATTCTCTCAGCCCCTAATCCGGGTGATCACGGCGCTCCGTGAGGTGCGCCCGGCGGCGGTGACAGTGGCAAGGAGCTCGAGGTGGATCTTACCGTAGCCGAGGTGAGGGATGACTACCGTAATCTGATTCTATCGACGACTGACTTTATTCCGTATTTGTATTACTGTAACTAATCGATATTCAGGCGCCTGACCAGATGCCCGAGTGCGATCTGGAGCCGTTCAGCTGGCGGCGACAGCAGTTCACCGCGGAGCAGCTGCTGTGAGAAACGTTGACCGCACGACGCGCACGCGCCGCACCACGCACCACACACAACGCACATCATGTCTACCAGAGATCGAATCGAACAATAAACAGAAAACTATTAATGTTTTTGTTGTTTTGTGTGCATCATCAAATGACTTACTGAAAGCTTCTTTCCTGGCACATTCTCTAGCCTAGTTGTGTTACTTGTATTCCCGCCCTCCGTATGATGAAGTAAAGTAGATAAAAGTTGTTCATATTTCATTATTGAAATACCGTACCCACTATATTCCAAATTACCGTAATATATACCGTACCCTCCTTCCCGATCCTCCTCTTGTCGCGGGTTTGCCCGACTGCAGCTGGCCATTGAGCCGAATGTAGAAGAAGACGACCGCGATCCAGCCAGGAGCCTGCAATTATTTTTTTCGTCATTTTCCGGCCATTTCAAAACTCAAAGATTTGTTTGGTTTTCCCAGCTAGACGCTCTAGTATTATCTCTCCATTACATCTCTCATTTATGAAGAAAGGGTGAAACATATAGAATTCTTCACCTTTACATCAAATACATTTCTCAGAAATTTAGAAATCATAAAACCTTACACTCAATGCGATCGACATAACGAACTCCGCGACGGACATCACGAGTTGCTCGGTGAAGACGTCCTGAAATCAATTTTTGTTATTATTTAATTTTAGAAATCTTTTAAATCAATCAAGGTCAACATCTTTTTATTGCACATTTTGTCGAATGTTGGACAACAAAGAGCAAAATGTTTCATTTGCGAGTTTTGAGTAGGAGTTTTACATCGAGTTGTTTCAGATTGTGTTTCACAACACGTTCATATATTCCGTGTAGTGAACTATCTTTGATTTACGGTGGTTAGCTTTTCAACAACATAAACGAAATATTAAGAAAAACATGTTGCACTCTTGTTTTCCAAGTTATTTTCTGTTAGTATCTGTTTCAGATGTACACTAGGTGAAACGCGATACAATAACTGTATTGTGAAAAGTTCATCTGCTAACACATTGAATTTCACCATTACATCGTTTGAAATCGCATATTTATTGGACAGTTTTCCATTATCCAGGGTAGAATTATGACAACGTTCCTTCTCTTCCTCTCTCTTCTGGTTGTATTTGGAGCTAATGCGAATACGGAAGATGACACTGTCAAATGCTTCACTGGTTTAGTAAGTAGTAATTGATTTTAGCAAATATTAATTGATTTTAGCAAATATTAATTGCTCTTAGTAAATATTAATTGCGGCCGATTACTGTTTTCGCTATATCCATGGCACGAAAGTTTAGGGCAAAGTCAAAGCAGAGACAACCTGTGCGGGAACCGCATGCGTAACAAGAGTCGAGCAGAATGGAAGCGAAACATTCCAAAATTGCAATAATTGGGCCGTGAAGTTCCCGAATTCGTCAAGTTCGTGCTCGGTTAGTATTCATGTATTAGAAGAGATGAGAAGCAGCTCAAAATAGTTCATCAATCAAATTCAGGACGTCTTATGCGTAGATCGCTAAATGAATAGAGAGGACAGTGAGGCGAATCTGGAAAATCTCGGCAAACTCGGAAATATTGTATGCATTCGTCGACAATCTACTAGGTGAATGCCAAGGATAACTGGACGAGATAAAAAAGCGGATATTGGAGACGAATACCTGAATGAAATTTGCCAAAATAGTGATAAAACATAGTAGTTTCAGAATGTTGTGCTGCTGTGAGGGCAATCTTTGCAACCATGAGTTGGCCTTCAAACCGTTTCTCGAGCCGGGAAGAAAAGGATACACGACCAGTGCTACGGGTTTCTCCTATGATGAATGCCCTTCGGACGAGACGTTCAAATCGATCATAGAGAAGCCATAATGATGCCTTATTGAATAAATGTTTTGAATAATTGTTAAATGAAAGATTGCTCAAAGCTTGTATCTTGAATTGGATATTGAAACAATCAATCTGGATTTTATAGAAATTGCACATGTTCAAATTAATCTCATATCTGACATAAAATTCAGGGGAAAAATCGATTTGATATTCCATCTACTTTTGTTCTGAAGAAAACGAGTTCTGAAGATCTGAAGTTTCTCAAAAAAAAACTCGTTTGGATAGAGACCGCAGACTGATATTCCAAATTGAGCGCACAGAGTCGATAATGAGCCCATGATGTTGATCTCGTTGTAAATAACATTTTCTCTTTTTTTACTTTTGTTTCTATCTCTTCTCCGAACAGAGTTCTCCTCCAAAAACCACGCGCGCGCAGGCAAGGGAAAGGAGAGGGAAATCGGGCGAGAGAGGAAAACGGGAGGAGCCTCTCTCGCACGTGTCCCCCCCCCGTTCTCTCGCCTCTCTCCTCTCGCACTCGCCTGACAATTCAGAGAAAATTATTAAAATTCTACTAAAATGCTCAAAATTCCTCCAAAACACAAATAAAGGAAATGCGAGTGGCGCAGCTGTGCACGATCACTAGAAACCCTTTAAACGCCAATTTTGCTCTTGAAATCATCAATTTGACCTACTTAAAGATGATCGGCCCCTTGTCATTTGTAAAGCATCTTGATAGCTATCGAAAACGCCTTTGTGATTGACCGATGTGATTGAGTTTAGAATTGTCAGGATAATGCTCAGATTTTGGGCCATTCCCTATCCCCTCTAAAGGGGCGGAGCTTGCGGTCTCTACGTTTGGAATTACTGTTGTTGGCATGGGAGTAATGTTCAAATGAGGTGACGCGCCCGTGGGGTGCAGCTGAGATTAACCAAATTTAAAACGATACAAGTACTGACTTAATTATCAGTAATCTGTGATTGCAATCAATCCAATTTGGTTTGTTTTTAAAATGTATCCGATCTTTCTCGAAAAGGATTCTCAAGCCATTTCCATCTTTTTTTTTTCAAAACCAAACCACTAGATAAACCACATTATTAACTCCATTTCAAACTGCATTACTCTACATTGTTACCGCATTGTATTTATGGAGATTTTCCATTCAAAGCTCAGAACCATGCGTGTTATCATTCTCTTCTCCAACTTTCTGCTTCTCTTATTGCTAGTTGATGGCTCAGACTTGGAAGAAGGACAAGACGATCAGCCAATATGGACCGAAAAACCATGGCCAGTCTTTGGCAAACCCGACTGGAGTGACGTTTCCGAGGCCGAGCCAATACCAATCCCGAATGGAGAGCCGACAGTAAAATTCCACCACGTGCGTCCTCGTTTACTTATTTTTTGCAAAGTTTATTTTTATTAAAAGTTTATTTATTATCTTATCTTATTTTTTCTCTCCTGAGTCTATGAATAATGTTGCTTATTGTTCGCAATTATGTCTAAGATTATATGGAATCCTTCAGGGTAGCTCCCCAAACACCGAAACAAACTGTGCCGGTCGAATTTGCCTGCACCATCGGAAGTCCTACTATCCATAGTGGGTTCTTTGATAATGCATTAAAAAAATGACATATTTTTTTGTAATTTCTCGTAACTAATATTATCTGTTGATATTGGCCACCGTTTCGTACACGTGCGGGAAGGAAGAGCTTCGAAAATCAATCTAGCATTTACTAATCCTGTCATCAATTTCAGTGAGACAGAAAGTACCCAGTACTGCGGAACGAGATTGATGGGGCAGTGGCCGAATTCACATAAGAGCTGCAGAGTAAGAGATGGGTGATAAACATCACTAGAATGAGCTCAATTTTCGTTCTTCATCGTTTTGCCTGACCGAGGAGATATTATGCACAATAAGGAAAGTCATGACATAGATTTTAGGTTCACATGTGCTACTTTATGGCTTGGGAAGCTGGTCGATTCCTGGGAAAGAAAGGCAATACAGTGTGTGCGCACAACTATAACGAGTAAGTTGTTTCGTTTTTTGAATCAATAAAATCGTTTTTGTATTATTAAATTTCAGTGTTTTATGCTGTTGTCGTGGGAATAATTGCAACAGTGATGAGAGCTATAGCAAATTAATGACCGGAAGTAATGAGGGAGGTCCCGACTGGGATCGGAAATGGTTCCACCCCAGCATGTGTCCGCCGGTAGAGAAGCTCAAGGAAAAGGATGTTCACAAGAAGTGGTTCCCTCAAAATGAGACTCTCCCACCGTTCTTTACATACCTCGGCCGCCCGAAATAAGTGGAAGAATAAATGCAAATTTATATAAATAATGTTGATCTCTGCACATTAAAAACTTCTACGCATTCTAACGGAGTTCTCCGACACTTTGGAAATCAATCATCACAATGAAAGATACAAATCCGACCCGTAATGCGAATTAATGAAGACCCGCACTCACCCCCGACCACCACAACCCTACACATTTTCGTGTGTGAGGTTTGAAGCGTTTTGAAAACGTATAAAATAATAAATATCATAATACTCACCCCCGACCACCACAGCACTGCATACGCAGTTGACATGATGATGAGGGCCATGCCGGTGAAGAAGTACGGCCACAGCCAGTTCCTGCGACGCTGAAATGAAAATTAATTGATGAATTGCTACGTTAAAAATGCAAGCGATATGTGATGATTTTGATCATCTAAAACGAAAATGATTAATTTGCGCGTTTGTTTTGAAAAAATATGCGAAAGCCAGTTTTGGTAATATTGAAATGAGAAAAAGCTCGACGAATCGTTGAACATATTTTCGCACCAAGTTCTTAAGGCGCAACACCGATTTTTTGTGAAACACTGGGTGTAGGTAGATAATCATTAGTGTAAAGATGGCTTGCTCTGTCACTTTACTGATGTTCTAGAGTTCGTTCGATAAGTGCCCAACCTTGATTGCACCATACAGCAGCATGCAGCTCGCGGGCAGATGAGCGATGGCCAGGATGAGAGAGATGATCACGATGGGATACATGGCTGGAATGGAGAATTGGAATAATTATTGGGATGAACATTGGGATGATCTTAGGAAAGTCCCAAATCGGTTCCAGAAGTGGCTGGAGTGGAGATTGGGAATAAGTATTGGAATACACTTTTAATCAAATTAGCGGAAAATACTTTGACAGCTCTGATTTTTGTACAAAACATCAACAAAATTTTCGCGGTATCTTCTGTTTTGTTATAGTTATTTTTAATATTTTTAAAACGATTGAATGCAATTATCAACATCCCATCGATCAGCAGAGAATATGAACTGAATGTGAAACATATCCAATCCTCGCGACGTGAAGCTCGAAATGTATACATTTCGAGGAAATTGTAAATACGTTTACTCATCATTTTACATATACTATTATTTGGTAATGATTTTTTGCAAATTAAAAAAAATCTAAATTATCAAATATTACCGTTAACTCTGCGTCTCTCGGGGGTTTCCGTGTACAGCCCGTAAAGACCGGGGAAGCGCGCCTTGAAGTCCGAGTATATTCTGAAGAAATCAATTTCACATCTTTCAAAAAACAACCGATCCCAAAAAACCATGAAACCGATAATCGAGTCTGCGCTCATCACAGATAAACTAGTGATGACAAATCGGCATCTGATTATCCTCAATTCGCATGTTCGCTCACCGGCATAGGCGTCCACGCCGCCAGCGAGACCATGTATACGTGGATGTGACCCCCCCCCCCAAAACCCCATGAAATCCCTATACATGGTCAGCATCGAGGTCGCCGCCAGTCGTGGACACCTATGCTCACCGGTCTCAGACACGAGAGAGCGTGCGAAACGAGGAGAGTCGGATGCCGGTTCGACATCACTAATTCAATACTCACAGCGCATTATCAGGAATCTCCCGGTTCTCCCAGTAGCCCATGAGATTTTTGACCTCCTGAAACATCGAGTTGTATTATTGTTGGTTCAAAAACTCAGTTTAATCAACACGGCGTTTAGAGAGCCGACAAAACGTTACGCGCGAAACAATTTAATGATTCGGAGGTGGAGCAGGGCGTAGTTCGCCGATGGCGCACACAAAAACGCGTATTTGCGCTTTTGAAAGCTGTTTGCCAAGTGTTCATGATCGTGTATGCGTGAAACGGAATATTTTCTTACAGTATATTATAATATGATAATAAATATTAGGGTGTCCCAAAAGTCTTGTCGCCGTTCTTCTTCTTATTATTTCTCGAGAACCGTAAGTCGCAATTTCCCTCACTCATTGTTAATAGGTGCAAGTACTCCTGCAATATTTTATTCGACCTCGATTAGATCATGAGCTTTAATAGTGGTGACGTAATAATATAAAATGTATGTTTTTCGACATTGTTTTAGAATTTTCGCAAACTAGAGGCCGTTGACATTTTGAAACTCAAACTAATAGGGTGGTAGTAATATGAATCATACTTTCAAATAAAAATTTCAAACCAGAAATATAGCTCGCGATCTCAGAAATAAGCCAGAATATTTGAAAATCATGGCGATTTTGGAGGCCTATTTTTGAAGTTTTTATTTTTATCCCTTTCGATTGTGCTTAAATGTTGATGGTTGAACGTTTTGATTTATTTGGAAATATTTCGATCGATTTCCGGCATCGATATCGGAAAGAAATTGAAAAATGTGTGGGAAATGTCAAGTTTCGTAGTGATGATGCAATTCGAGATGGGAAGTCGGAATGGTGCGCATAGTGTGTGTTGACGACTTCCTATTTACGGGAAACAATAAACCGATTTTTATCTGTTCACAAAAAGGAGAACGGATTTGTTGAACGAAAACTGAACGTGGGTGTTTTGGTGTGGCCAATTCTACATACCGTAGTTCTTCGAAATTGTAATGATTTCACTGGCTGAAGTATTGAAACAGAAGATCTAAAGTCACTTCATCAATTGCCGCTTAGCAGGATCCCATAATGATCTTGACAGTTGGAAAAACAATTTTTAAAAAAAAACGACAGGACTTTTGGGACACCATACCTGAGTCTGCCATCCCATCACGCCAATTTGGATGCATGCATAGATCTAGAATATTTTTTTTATAAACTAAATAAATGTTTTGTTTTGTATGCACCTCGGAATCGATCAACCATCAAAGCAACAAACAATCAAGAACTATGAACTCGATGTGAAACACAATCATTTCTCTAAAGTTTTGTGGCGGAATTGGCTATTTTTTGTACGGAGGAGAGACCAAGACAAATCATAGACTAAGCGATTTCAAGTTAAATTTTGTTTGTATATAATACAATTAATATGATAAGACTCACGATATTCCAAATGCCAACAATGATGGCGGCGCCTCGCAGACAGGCCAGAGGGTCAGCCATCAGTCAGACCTAAATGGTCTAGATTATTCTGTGTTCTAGGCAATTGTGTTCGGCATCAGCCAAATTCACTCTAGTTCTGCTCATTTCACACTGACTCCTTCTATATTTTCGTGCTCGCTCATTTCTCTGACCAACGAAAGAGCACGAGAATAGAGGAGGGTCGGTATCGAATTGACATCTCTAATTCACACTATTTTACTATCCTGATCATTTATTGACAGCTCGGCAGCCGTCAAGGTAAACAAGGCGAAATGTTTGTAAGTGAAACGGATGGGGATGTAAAAGTACACATTGGCTTGACCTACCTGGTTCACGATTATCGAATTCCGTGGCAGGGCGGATTATCGTTTGACCATCCTCAAGCAGTTTGATTAGACGAAGAAATCATGAGTCAGTGTTATCGCGACCTGAGTCGAGACGCGTCGCGCGCTGACTCACATGCACAAATAGTCCGGACAATCGTACGATCGATAAATCGATAATCAATACCGTATCCTAGATGTGGTAAGATAGGGAAATAGCCTCAGGGCAACGAAAGATCCTTGACCGGCCTCCCTCACCTGACTTGTGTGTGTGTGCTTGCAGGAAACGGAGAAGTGCAAACAAACGGGCGAGATAGTGCGCGAAGAGGAGAGAGTCTAGAGAAACGAGAGGGATGAGAGACTGTTTGAAGTGAAGAGAGCCGAGAGGAGAGAGGGAGAACGAGCATGCAACCAAGGGAGGATGGAGAAGTAGTACGATTGGAACAGTATTGGAACGAGGATCCGAACACGATAATGATAGGCATAATTGAGGAAGGAAGAGATAGTTCACACATGGTATGCTACTGGTGACTGCTGTTCTTTTTTCCGGTGAGTTATTCGACAAAACCTCTCGCAATTCCGCGTAGCTCCCTCGTCAGAGCATTGAGAAAGAGTTTGTACATCTGGTGTTTGGCTGGAAGTATGATACCATTTTTTCATGTGTTCCCTCCAAGGAGGGTCCGCCAAAAGTATCTCTCGTAAAAATAATTGCATTTTATCCGAATTTGGGGAGAGATGAGAAAGTGTTAAATATAAAACGTGCAGAAAATGTTTACAATGGATTGTCGCTAATCGATGGTGTACCATCTGTTTCAGTGATTCTGCCAGTTTCAAGAGCTTGCAACTGTTTTCCGCGTCAGAAATGCGTGATTCCAAAAGAGTTGATACCACTGATTCAGGTTTTCTGTACATTTTCTTTCTTTCTCTAATTTATTTCTATCAGGCCGGTTAATCAATTACTTTTATATCTTTGAGATCAATGTTTTCGTTTGGTTAGACATTGTCGTGCAAGATTATGCGAAATGAATAGAGTTTGGTGCTGATAAAATTCTTCACTAGTATCGTTATTTTGGACGTAATTCATTGCTAATACTAATTTATTAATTTATAACTAATTAATTACGTAATTTATTACTAATCACTATTTCAGACGCTTCCCGACGGCACGAGAGAACTGGTGCTGCAAGGAGGTAACATCGATGTGGTGCTACCGGTGATTTTCTTATTTATACTATTCTCTTTCTATACTGTACGATCACGGTAGATTTCGGGATACTGTGGCTGGAACACTTGCGAGAGATCTAGAGATGCGACTCAAGTTAGCCAGATTACAAGGCGCTTCTGATCAGCATCAATTAGTGATGCCGAATCAAAATAGTAGCCCCTCAATTCCATAGAGACCGTGCATAATAGAGAGAGCAGCATTCTAACGCTGTTATGCGAGCGGTAGTCACACACATTGTGCAATCATCCCCTAACCGTCTGCCTTCCTTCTCTCCTCGTTGCAAACCCGTCTCGGCTAGCGTGCACCCTTTCTCTCTTGTATGAATACGAGGATAAGAGAGGGGGTGTCAGAACAATCAAGGTCCGGAGTCTATGGGTTATCATTGTCAATGAAACCTCCCATAGGCATCCACTCGACCTGGTTGTTTTGCTTTTAGGAGAGAAACACTGGTCTATTATCCCGAAATAACAAATTTTAAAATCTGTATTATTACTGGAACTTGAAAAGATGTTTTTTTCATAGCGTTTCTCTGCAAATATGTTTCACAACTAGGATATAAACCGGTGAAACTGAGAACATCAATTGTCGACGGTCCCCTTGTCTCTCATAAAAAACTAAAGAAACTAATTTAATCGATCGATGCCAGATCACTCAGCCATGTCGATGTTAATGATGGCATATCGGCATCTGACTCTCTTCATTTCGCGTGATCTCTCGTTTCTCTGACTGAGGATGGAGCATGCGAATTGAGGATTGACAGACGCCTATCAGTCATCGCTAGTCGAGTCCGAGTAACAACAACTGAATCGTTTTTTTAATGACCAATCGATTGGAATTTGTATCCTCTTCAGGTCGTCAACTCCTCGGATGTTATTCGCCTCGATCAGAGCACGTGAGCTGATTTCCACCAATTAGTCTCATGCAAAGATATAGTGGAGAGCGATTCCGCCGTTTACGGCCACTTTTGCACCCATATCTAGTGGTGTCTAACGTCTGAGACTAAAAACAAAAACGTAGAAGAATCGTTGGCTAAACGCTTACATTGCTGTGTAAAGAGTTGTTGATATATTTGCTTGGCAATGATAAAAAGCATGTTTAAATCTGAAATTAGTTTTGTAGTTTATTAATTACGGATTACAGATATCTCCGCATGAAGTCCCTAGTAGAGACGGCCCTCTCCCGCATTGATAACCTCCTTCAAGAGGTCGCGGATGACAGTCGGATCGATGTGTCGCCTGTGGTCAGTTGGGATTGTTTGGACTGAATATCTGAAAAGTTTGGACTGAGCAACTGAACAAGGGAAGGAGATTATGTGCCAGATTTGAAACTTCCAGATAAACGATTGAAATTGATGGAAAAACAACTTGTTCAGGCAGTGAAATCGATGCTGGACACTATCCTCGCCGGGAGAGACGCGCAGGTAAATCCATCATCTGATTGAAAGTATTTGGACTAGTGATGTCGTTTCGGTTTTTGACTCTCTTCATTCCGCACATTCTTTCGTTTCTCTGACCGGCGAGATAGTGTGCGGAATTGATAGAGTCAGAATCGAAACTACATCCCTAATTTGGACTGTAGAGATCATTCCGACGCTCACTGGTGATTTGGGATATGATTGCTTGTTAGGAAACGCTTGTGATTTGTTACGGTAAACTTATAACATAAAAATACTTTCAGATGGCCCTCGAGCGTGTCTTCGAGAACCTGAGAGAGATTGATCTTCTTGGAAGGATCACGCCGGTTTGCTTCTCTTATTCGGAGTTTTTGTAGTGTAGTTTGTGTATAGAAAGGATGGAAACCCCGTAATGTTTTGGAAGATGGACGAATGACTTCACTTTACTTCATTTATGATCTTTGATCTTTCCATTCTTTCCTCCTCAGGTCGGCGAGAAACTCATTGTCAACTCTTTCGTGCACTCCATCGAAAACTTCGAACGGTAATCATTTTCCTTTTCATTTTGCAATGAATTCGGTGTCAAGACCTTTCAGCAACATTGCACTGATAGAAGTCATTTTCGCACTCGTATTTTTTCACCCAACTTATTCTACGAAACCGTTGTTTCATTCGCCACATGTTCAAAATCATCTTTTCAGCACGGGTCGTCCCTCCGACACCCTGCTGACCTACCTGAATCTACTGCGAGTCGGCAATAACCTGGACCGACCTGTGCAGGTATAATAAAATATTATAAACTAATTATAAACATTTTTTATCAACATGAGGTTGTTGCATACGACAAAATACATTTTTTTTGTCATGTTTGTATTCAAATACTCAAGAGCTTTCAGAAAGTTGACAATTTCACGGCCACCGATCTTCTCAAGGGGGCGATCAATCAAGATGGAGAGTCGAGGAGGAGAAGAATACAGCCAGAGACTGCTATGGCTATTACGGTTTCTATGATGAATCTTGGTGAGCAGAAAGAGTCGACGATAAAAAATAAACATCTGGAAAAAGAGTCAGCGATAATGTGTAAGAGGTAACGCACAGTCTATTCTATAAAAATATATGACTTTTAATCGGTGAAAAGGAGTGTTCATTTCTGACAAAATAACTACAAAACTGCCAGGTGAAGTTGGTGTCTATGGGAGGGTTTGATCAGGAAACCCCTAGACTCCGGACCTTGAGTGTTCTGACATCCACTCACCTCGTCTCGTATATGCACTAGAGAGAAAGGGTGCACGCTATCCGAGACGGGTTAGAAAGTAAGAGAGATGGCTGGCAGACGATTATACGATTATTTCACAATTTTCGTGCAGATTACTCAATTCTTTTCGTCTCACTGGAGAGATAAAAAGAAAGTTTTCTTCGACGTAGTATCTAGAATGGATTAGTGATTTGAAGTAGCATTGACAATGGAATTTTGCACTTGATTATCAGTTAGGAGAAAAAAGTTCACGTGAGTCCTTCCACAGGCTCCTAACCAACATAATTATAAAGCAAACCTGGTTTGCAACAATATCGAGTGAGAGATGCTGCCTATAAATCTAGAATATTTCAAATTTTTCATAGATAAAACCTTCAGCATTGCAGCATTCATGCCCCTTCTCTTCCTTCCATCCTCACAAACCACTGAACTCGACGCGAGACAACTGATCGATCCACTCATTCATTTTGAGGGACGATTAAGATGGAGTAACGGTGCACTAAAAGATTTGTTTTCTAAGATTAAAAGTTATTTCAGATTTCCAACTTACTTCTCAACCGATTCAAGAACTGATGCAGCGTATCAGTGATAGTGTGAGCACACACAGAAAACGGCGTATAAATTTTAATACCGAGATATGCTCGTCGAGGCACCACACACGCAAAAGGTATTCAATTAAGAACGTTTTGTGTACGTGGTGCCTCCACGCCACACCTCGGTTTTAGAATTAATGCGCCGTTTTCTGTGTTTTAACGATCATTTCGGATATTAGTTTTCTCCATTTCGTCCTCTTAGCGGTCTGAAATATGTCCTACCCTGATTCGAATCAAAGTTTAAAAGAAGTTAGGATAAGGCCGTATTCCACGCAAGGCGGGCTTGTCCACCTCCGAGCCGGTTCAGCGTTCAGTCTGTCCTGAGAAACTCAGCGACCTATGCGATGTGGCTATTCCGCACGTGTAAAATCAAGAATGCAAGTGGGTAAAATCATTAGTAATTGTGAACGGTTTTCAAAAAAAAAAAATCATTTGCAGTTGCTCTTCACCACTCGACTGCGACTGCGGGGAATGCCGCAGTTGATGAGAGTCGCTGAGGGATTACGGTATTTTGGGATTGATTTTGTACAGACGTTTACCATGGATCGCACAAACCAATCCTGCTAAAACTAATTAACACACTCACAAAACGCGTATCTGATTCATTCGAAAGGTGCCGACTTTGTACAAGAGTAACGAAAAGGTGATAAATGAAGATCATTATTGGCTCAAAACAGTTATGAAATGCTCCAATTCAGCGTGATACCTATTAGTGATGACAAATCGGCACCAAACTCTCTTCCCTCTGTGTATTCTCTCGTATCTCATACCGGCCAGAGATCATGCAAATTGAGGAGGGTCGATGCCGATTTTCCATCACTAATGCCTACGATTCATCTAAACGATTTCTTCTGCAGAGGCCGGGACGGTTATCCCTCCACGCTCCTCGTCGTTCGAGTGCCGGTATTGGGCACGTTGAACGAGATCGAAGACATGTTGGCTGAGGTCTTTCCGACGAATCTCCTAATAACCGGATTCCGGGTAACCATCCTATTTTCCGGTTTTTGGATTCCGGAAAGTCATTCTATTCTCCGGCTCTCAGAACCAGGACCACCTTTCAGATATTCTACGCCTCTTCCGGCCTGGCTACCGGGAGGGAACTCGGCTAGTAACGCTGAAAAACCAAAAGCGGGTATTTGTTATAAAAAAAAACTTTTTAAAAAATGTACGCGATTATTTTTGTGAATTCATTCATCCAAATGAACATACAACTTTATTTTAGTATGGACTCTGAAGTTTGTCATATAATGTTTCTGCGTCAGCTGTTGATTTGTTATATCTCGCTTCATTTGAACACTTATCTAAATCAAATGCTGTCATATTACCGATTTCTGATCCGTCGATAAAGGGTTGACAATTTTCATTATGATTACAGAGCCTGCAACGGCAACAGCATTAATTAGTGGTGTTTAATTAGCGAAGTTGAGCACAATTTCGCAACGGTGATGGTGTGGTGATAGTCGGATCTATTGTATATTATAGTTTGTATGAAAACACGAAACCAAAATACTATCGATCACGATGGTTTGTAGGATGAGTGTACCACATTATGAGAGGCTTTTTTTCTGGCTCATGTGGTGTTAAAATCCTGGAAAAGTAAACTGAAAAGTAAAAAAGGTGTTATTTTTGCCTGGAAAAGTAAATGGAAAAGTAAAAATATTTGAATTCCCGCAATTTTATATCTCGGTTCGCCTTGAAGCTAGCGACTTGAAAGCCGGTTTATAAGCTTTTTCGAACCTTGTAACCTCTAGAACCAAATTTCAAATTGCTAGCTGCACTGGGAACCGATATATATACATTGCGGGAATTCAAATCTCAGTACTTTTCCGGCGCGAATTCAAATCTATTTACTTTTCCAGGCAAAAATTAACACCCTTTTATGCTTTTCTGTTTACTTTTCCATAATTTTAACACCACATAAATCTGCGAAAGAATTTTCTCGAATCTCATGTGTTTCAAGAATTCGATAAAACTCAGAAGAATCATCTAGTTCGATTACGTATCTAGTCCGTCTTAGAACTAACATTAACATGAATTTATTTATTCGCTTTTTTCAGCGGTTGAAGTTAATATAGAATGGTAGGGTCGTCTCATTTTGAGGGAACCACTTCTTGTGAACATCCATTTCCTTTAGCTTCTCTACAGACGGGCACATGCTGGGGTGGAACCATGTTCGATCCCAGTCGGGTCCTCCCTCATAACTTCCGTCCATCAATTTCTTATAGCTCTCGTCACTGTTGCAGTTGTTTCCACGGCAGCAGCAGAAAACACTGCAATTAAATGATGCAGCAACGATTTTAATGATTCAAAAAACTTCTTAAAATACTGACTCGTTATAGTTGTGTGCACACACTGTTTTGCCTTTCTTTCCCAGGAATCGAGCCGCTTCCCAAGCCATGAAGTAGCACATGTGGATCTAGAATGCGATTTAGCAAATCAAGTCCAAAAAAAACGAAATCAAGTCCAAATTATTTTTGCCTAGGTATTGATACGAGGATTAACAAATGGGCTTCTGTAATACATTCTGTATATAATCGCAAAACGAAATCTTGCATAATATACCGCACCTAACCTTGTCCCTCACGCTCCATGACTGCGTTAGCTAGTAACAATTACGATCAGGGCTGAGTGAAGAGTTCGTCTCTTCATTCTGCACTAGAGTTCAAAATACGGGTCGCCGTCTCTTCATTTCACACACTCTCTCGTCACTCTGACCGGTTAGAGAGTGTGTGAAATGAAGAGACGGCGACCCGTATTTCGAACTCTATTCTGCACACTGTCTAGACCCGTCCAGTGACGAGAAATTTTGCAGAATGAAGAGGCAAACTCTTGACTCTGACAGCCCTAATTATGAATCTTACTCTGCAGCTCATATGCGATTTGGGCCACTGTTGAATCAGTCTGGTGCCACAGTATTGGGTGCTTTCAGTCTCACTGAAAACATTGTTGATATAGTGTTTGGCAATGCGTCGATTCCTCTCATCATTAGACACAACCCGCAATGTAACGTTATTCTTGCTTGAGTTACCCACTATGGCCAGCCCAATTTCCGATCGTACAGGCATATCTGGCCGGCGCAATTCGTTTCGGTGGCGTTTGGGGAGTCACCCTGAATGAGTCGCGATAATTGTGAATTATAATGACCTATGTTTTCAAGATACAGAATACTAGGAATGCTATATAAAATTTCTCGTTTCGGTCATAATAAGGATGCAATTAAGTACTAACTTGATTGCATTTCACTGTCGCTTCTGCATCCGAAATTGGCTTGGGCTCCTCCTCGAAAAGATCACTCCAATCGTACGATTCTTCTATTTCCTTCAATAAAAAATTGTTTGTTCACCAAAGCTAGACAGTTGAAATACTTAACGTCGGAAGTCCCGCCCATATTTTAAAAATATTCCTAGCAAAGATATCACATAGGTTGGGGGTGGGCTTGTCCTACACGGGGCCACGCTTCCGGCATTATGGGAAAGTAGCAATGTTTCGAATCTCACCTTAATTATCGTTTCGTCATCGCCAATAAGATGGGCATCTCGAACCTCAATCCAGTCGTTGGCGTTTTGCTGGAAATCTGCCAAGAAACTTGTGAGAGCAGTGTCTCTTTCTCGCGTTTTATTTCGCTATCTCACCTCTCCTCGCGATCCCCATGCAAAAAGTTGTGGTCGGAAACTACCAAATCGAAAAGGAGAAAACTAACGATAAATGCGAAAACTCGCATGCTTTTGAGCCTTGAATGGAGGAAATCCCCCTAGATACAAGGCAGTAACAATGTAGAGTAATGCAGTTTGAAATGGATTCAATGATGTTATTTCACTATTGATGAGTTTTCAAAATCATTCACTTTTGAAAGTGATGTATAAAAATGTTTTGCAATACAATCTCAACAAATATAGTATGACAAGGATAATCATGCATAAACGTTCAGCGAATTATTTTGGAAGCAATTTTATCTGGAAAATATTATTAGTTTTGCGAGTAATTCGATTTCTCTGTTGGGCCCGGCGCTGTGTTGAAGTATTGTGTATGTCAAAACAACACCTAATCCAATAAAGAACGCCCCCAAAAAATTGTATATTCAGTCGACTCACATACTGAAACCCAAGGAATAACGTAGAACAAGTAGAGGATTAGCTTTCCTTGCTTTCGGTATTATTAACACAACATTCAACAGTACTCCCGTTTCGGGCATCGACTCGTTTTGCAAATATAACTAGGCGAGAGAAGAAGAGGAAGTCCAATGGCATAGTTCTACCCGGAGAATCGAAAATTAGGCAATAAATAGGAGAACGGCATGATGTAATCGTGAAATTCTGAATAGAGTGTGTTTCACAACCATACCTGCGCGCGAATGATAAGAGGCGGAAGAGTCCCGCGTCCTTTCTATTGGCGGCGACGAGACGAGCTCTATGCGCGACGGGTTTGAGAGAGCGGAGAGAGGGAGAAAGAGTGGGCGGAGTCTGAAGAACGGTTTTACGGCAGGGAACACTTTTTCGGTATCCATTAGCGATTTGAACTCCTCATCCGACGGGCACTCATCAAAGGAGAATTCAGCGAAAGAGAATTCACTCATCGTGACGGAAACCTCGGTTGTGTTGAGGAAAGGCCGCAAACTCGAATCATGGTTGCATCCCCAGTAACCACAGCAACACGATAGTCTGCAAAAAAATACCAGTTTCCACTAGTGATGCCGTTTCAGGTTTGACTCTCTCTGTTCTGCACACTATCTCACCGGTCAGAGAAAGGAGATAGTGTGCCGAATGCAGAGACTCGAAAACCGAAACGGCATCACTAATGTCCGCTTCTCATTGGTCACCTTAGTCCAACAGTTCGAAATCCGGTTCGCCGACTCTTTATTTCACACGCTCTCTACCGCGTGAAATGAAGAGGTGGCGACCCATTTATGTATAACTCCAATTAGTCAAGGGGTAAGCGAAACTGTCTTTACCGGACTCGATCCTTCTGATCTGCTTTTTCGCCGTATGGATTGTCATTAGGGCTCAAACGAATGCATGACATGTTTCGAAATCTTCCAAGATATTTCACTTCGTCTCCGGCCTGTTTTCCCATATAACGATCGAAGCACAATGCGAACTGAATGTATCTTTATAATTAAAATAAAACAAATTAAATGTTTTTCTTCAAAATTTCAGGCAAGAAACACGCCAAAACAAACGCCAGCGGTATCCCCCCGACTACGTCGGGGGAAACCACTGGTGGGGCTCACTGCTTCGCGGTGCGCCGTATTTCGCAATCGCAAAGAGAGAGGGAGAAGGAGGGGAGGCGTTGTTGTGTACATGTTTCCGATTTCGCAATCCGGACAAACCAACCAACAGGCAGACGTTTGCGCTTTATTACAATATATAGTATGGATATTTTAAATATATCTTAATATGTTAACGAATAATGTTTAAAAAAATTCGCATTTGAAACTCACAACATAGCATTTGACTGTCTCTTCTTCCGCATTCGCATTTGATCCGAACACAACCAGGAGAGAGAGGAAGAGAAGGTGCTTTGTCATGATTCCACTCGGAGAATGGGAAAACTGGCCAATAAATAGGAGATTTCAAACGATGTAATGGTGAAATGCAATGTGTTAGGTGATCCGCTTTTCACAAAGTATTGGGTTGAGGAATAAGTAACGCTCGTTTTTTCTCTCTGACTTTAGAACCCTCGTGCTCGCTCTTTTGTTGTTGCCGTCTGCCACCCTGTTTACACTGGAGAGAGGGCCCCTCGGGCATTCCACACATGTTTTCGATTCAGTTCTCCCTAGTCTCCCAGGCGAGAATGCCGCACAATTTCGTCCCCGACCGAATTCACATTCGGAACGTGATGCTCTTTCTCTTTCTATCTGGCTTGAAACCGCCCGCCATTCATGAACAACTGGAGCAGGTTTACCCCACACATACCCCGCATGTAACCACCGTGAGAAAGTGGGTAGTCAAATTCGAGAAACACGACTTTTCCCTCGAAGATGAAGACTGACCCGGTCGCCCCATGGAGTTGGACCTCGATCGATTGCGTTCTGAGGTGGAGGCTGACCCGTATCTCACTACGCGCGATCTTGCTGACTTCCTTGGGGTCGACCAAAAAACTGCCGTGAATGGACTTCACGCGATTGGAAAGAAGTGGAAACTCGGGAGATGGATCCCCCATGACCTGACCGACTATGACAAGGATCGCCGAGTGGACATGGCTTCGACTCTTCTCACTCTGCATCGCCGAGTGGACATGGCTTCGATTCTTCTCACTCTGCATCGCCGGTTTGATTGGCTGGACAATGTCATCACAGGTGATGAAAAGTGGGTGCTCTACGACAACCATGAGCGCATGAGACAGTGGGTCGGAGAGGACCAAAAGCCAGCAGATGACCCCAAACCCGATTTGCACCCCAAAAAAGCGATGTTGTGCATCTGGTGGTCAGTGCGGGGAGTGGAGTTCTGGGAACTCCTACCCGAGGGGACGACTATCACGGCAGAGGTCTACACTCTTCAGCTACGGAAGCTGAGACTCGCTGTCGAACAAACACGCGGGAAGGACGCTCGAATCTACTTTCAGCACGACAATGCCCGCCCGCATGTCGCAAGAAAGACCAAGGCTGAGCTGGCGGGCTATGGCTGACTGTTCTCCCCCACCCTCCCTACTCACCCGACCTTGCCCCCTCCGATTACCACCTCTTCTCAGACCTCCCGCGTTTCCTCAAGGGACAGAGCTTCAAAGACCGAGCAACTATCCAGACCGTACTGACCAACTATTTCAAGAACCAGCCCCAGTCCTTCTATCACGAGGGCATCCACAAGCTGCCTGGTAGATGGCAGAAGGTCTTCGATGCGCATGGAGAATATTTATAGATTCTATCGTGCTTTGTAAAGTTTTTATGATAAAGTGAAAAAAAATTCAAAAACGAGCGTTACTTATTCCTCAACCTGATAGTTATTATATTGCATTTGAATGTAAGGCACGAAATCAGAAATAATTACTAATAATAAAATCAGATTATGAAAACCTGAAACTTTTTCCCCGAAATATTAGTTTTTGTTATTCTAAACCAAACCCCACGATTATTGGATGCGTTTCGCTTTCCCGAGAATTTGAAGTCGTTGTGAAACACACTCGAAACAAAATAATTTATTAATTCCTTGGACAACAATCGCCTAAATGTGCTAATAAAAAGGATAGTTTTCTGAACGAAATTAGCCGGTATTAACCTCGACGCTATTGTTCTTAATTTTTATTAAATCAGTTAAGAGATTCTAATAAAATTAAAATAATGATTCCAGAACGTTTTCACCAAGCAACTCGTCATGTTTGTGGCGGAGTTTGTCATGTCGATCGCGCTTTTTAAAATTTCAAAAATTTGTATTATGTTTCACGCGTTCTTGATAAAAGAAATAATAGATGGAGTGATAATCGTCGGAGGAATTACATTAATATAATATTAATACATTTAATATCAAACTTTATGACCGGATAGCTGATTAAAATGTAGAAGAAAATAATCTATACGCTATATAAATTGCAAACGTATGTCTGTTTGTCTGTCCGGTTTGAACGTCCTGTCAACGCTTGGTATGTGCATTATGCCAACGCACAATCTAAGTTTAGGCGAACTAAGCTTACGTGAGGCGCGAAGCGCCGAACACCGCCAGTGGTTTTCCCCCGACGTAGTCGGTGGAAAACCGCTGGTACAAATATATTTGCAGGCTCCCGGATGGATCGCGGTTTTCTTGTTCTACATCCGACTCAATGGCCAGCTACAATCAGGCAAATCGGCGATCAGAGGAGGATCGGGAGGGAGGGTACGGTATCTATTACAGTAATTTGGATTCTAGTGGGTACGGTATTCCAAAATTTAAATATGAACAAATTTGCATCTAATCTACTGTAAGTTACAGCTACGGTTAGCGAAGTGCGAAAACGCTAGAGAAAGTCGAGATGGGAGAGACAAGTACAGATTCGAGAAAGAAACTATGCCAGAAAATGTCGGAGATCCATTACGAGTATTTGCCAGAACCAGACAAATTACCATTCTTTTTGTATACATCACTATTTGATGCTTTGCACAGAACAATACACATTCGAATAGTTTTCTGTTTATTGTTCGATTCGATCTCTGGTAGACATGGTGTGCGTTGTGTGTGATGGGTGGTTAGGCGCGTGCGCGTCGTGCGGTCGACGTTTCTCACAACAGCTGCTCCGCGGTGAACTGCTGTCGCCGCCAGCTGAACGGCTCCAGATCGCACTCGGGCATCTGGTCAGGCGCCTGAATATCGATTGGTTACAGTAATACAGGGAATAAAGTCAGTCGTCGATAGAATCAGATTACGGTAGTCACCCTCACCTCGGCTACGGTAAGATCCACCTCTAGCTCCTTGCCACTGTCACCGCCGGCGCGCCTCCCGGAGCGCTGTGATTACCCGGAGGGATGGCTGAGAAAGAAAATCGATACTCGATCTGTGATCTTTGATCTCTGAATTGGCTTCAGAAGACACGTTGTCTACAATCAAACGAGCATCGAAACACCGCAGGGAGAGGTTTCACTATGGGCGACTCTTTGATTCTTCCTCCAAAAGACTATCTATACCTAGGCTAACATTGATGGCATGAAGTTCAAACGATCTTGAATTGATCTGTGATCTTTGATCTCTAATTTTCGAAAAACTTAAATATTTTTAAAAATAACAAACTTTCTTCGTGGGGAAGCACATCCCGAAAGCGCGGTCAACCGAGTAGAATTCACAATCCGGGGCGGGTAATTCCGACCCGCGCCGGGTCGCGCGAGCGAAGAATGAGAAATGGGATTACCCGAGAACTCGCTCGAAAAATGATCAATTACCCGAGACTTTACTTTCTGTGAAACTGCAACGTGTTTCGAACCGTAGCTCGCGCCAACCTGGATGCAATTTGGTCTCCTTTTCAGATCTTGACCAGCTTTTCATACTCTTTCGATTGGTACATGAAAATTGAGCAAAATATAAAGTTTGAAAACATCGATTTGGTAGGTCAAAAATTGAGATTTCGCGTTCAATTCTCGGAAGAGTTCTCGTGACTCTCTAGGGATCGTGTTCCCAGCGTTTCATAGTAATCTGAGCGTGTTTAAAGAAGTTTGACATCAACCAAGTGTCACAGAGAGGGCGTTGCGAGGGGCAAAGAGAGCGCGGAAGGAAGGAACCGCTCGGGACAAGAGAGAGAAGTCGAAATGATAAGAATAACTAGTCTCATGATCTAATTTCTATAATTAAACAGACAATGGCGCGAAGTTGTCTCCCTGGTCTCGAGTAATGGATCAAATTCTCTCCATTACCCGAGAACTCTCTCCCTGTCATTACTCATTCGTGGGTACCCGAAGTCTCGGGTAGTGTTGCATTTCACACTCTACAACCGTGCAGAACGGGCGGAGAGAGCGGGAATGAGGGGACGGGAGGAAGAGGAGAGGAGGGGATAGAGAAATGTGATTGAATCAGGAATGAATAACATGGGTGATTCAAATTGCCCATGCAAATGGAAATAGCCTTTTGAATGAATGAATAAATAATTTCGAAAATAATTAAATTAATTCATAAATGCAGCGCCATCATCATCAGTAATGAATAACAAGTTTCAAATTGCTTATGGAAATGGGAATAGTCCATGTCGACTTTCACAAATATCAAATGTATATATATATTTTTTAATTATAAATATTTTTACAGCGCACCAACACGGACGTTCCCACATGGCGAACTGAATGTCCCGATCAACTACCACTAGGATGGGGAAGGTGGGCGACCTACTTTTCTATAACCGTTTGACGACTTTTTTTTCTAATAATAAGAGCCCTAGAAATGGACATTTTTAACATAAAATAAATATTTAGTAAATATTTAGAGAAAATAATTAAAATCATACAGAAAACTCCATCGCAAGAGTCGTGAGGGTCGAGAGAAGAAGAAGAGACGACTGGAGAAGGAATGGGAAAAGATCGAGCGAGAAAGGATGGAGAGGAAGAGACGGAGGGAGGAGAGGAGAGGAGAGCAAAACGATATCAACCGTGTAATAAGTGAGTTTTGAAGGCTCTGAAAATATGTCTCGAGCAAAGTCTCATCGATTGTATTCTCCATTTTTCGAGTTTTTAGTTGAGTTTCACAGGGTACTGAAGATCTATCGCAGTTATCAGAGACAATCAACAATTGGATCTGGTTCAATAATCCAAAAAAACAGCTATTATTTATCAATTTCGATCACTATTTTGAAGCAGGCGTTTGCTTGACAAACTGTTCCATCTCATTGTAATCGTTGATCAGTCAATCTGAAGAGGAATTTGTAAAGTACACTATTATCTGAGCTGCACCTCTCTATTTATAATATTAAGATTATAGTCCATGTGAATGGGGAGAGATAGAGAGACATATTACTCTCTCCACACAGACTCTTTGCTCCATAACAACGATGAGTCTCGCATGCTTCTCTCATCTTCTCTACTCTTCTCGAATATTATTCTCTCCTCCCTTTCTTTGCTTCGTTACATTTTCCCATAATTCCAATATTTTTGCAGAGTTCTAAGCACTCTTGACAGAAGCGTTGCCTTCAACAAACAGTCGAATGTATACATCACAACTATTCAAGATGTAAAAGGTTAGGTCTTTGCTTCGATTTATGCGCTTTCACTTGGGCCAATTAGTTGCCTAACTAGCTCTCCGGATATATCAAGGTGCGCACAATTTCTAGTAGGGACCCGTGGAAAGGATTCGTAATATTGATTAGCCAGTAATCTAATGATAATTCAGTTCACAGTCAGAGCATTTTTCGCCTGAGAAATCTCATCAAGTGCACGCTCTTCATATTCAAGAAGTGTAAAGATGTGCAAGTCAATGTGCAGCATCGCACAATTTCAAATATGAAACCCACGCGCATGGGCATTGATAAATTATTATTACAACCCCATGAATGCATATAGTGTTACCTGTAATCGAATGACTATTGACTATTGATTTATGCCATCGACGGAGACGAGAAAATGTTTAAATGTCAGGCCTTGTTTGCCTACGGTGACTTTGGAAAATAATGAAGAATTGAGAAAAACTGATTTGTTTGCACGCAACAATTTTGTGTTTTGAGTACAAGAATGAGAAAATGCAGAAGGAAAATGAACTCGCGATTCAAAAGCTTCTGCTGTGTCAGTGTGATGCGAGGCACAATCGACGCACAAGCAAGCAAAGGCGTGCACTTTTCTCTTGTGGGGAGTGAAGAGAGGGAAGAGAAAGAGACAGAGCCTTTCCTTCACTCCACCTCCCTTCTCCCTCTCGTTGAGCACACTATCTTTCCCTGTATTTATTATCTCTTCTTTCTGACGTGTTTCGAAGAGCTATTTGCTGTCATTTAAAGCCATGCCGCGTCGCAAGACTGTACGGAGGGTGAGTTTTTTTAAACCTGCTTTTTGCTGATCTCGGAATGTGTTTGATACTTACCACGGAATATTTTCTGAACCAGAAAATCGTTTTTATGCCTAAATAAATTCGTATTTATTATGTGATTTCAGGATCGGAAATGCCTCGTTTGCGGTGGCGTCACGAGAGTCGCGCACATGAACATGGATGTCTGCCGAGCATGTTCTGTCTTCTATCGGTGAAACTTTTCTCTTGAATCGAGATTGTGACAATGAAAAACTCGATTTGTTTTGCTACTACTGAAAACTCTGAGAAGAATTTTTTTCAGCCGGTCCAAAGGAAAGAGCTACATCTGCTGATCGAATACGGGCAAGTGCCCGATTGGAGAGGGTTAGTTGGTTTACGTGGCATGATGTTTTCACAGCCTATATAAATATTGGCGTTTCATTCCAGCAAGTTGTCTCTATTTACTCGTATGAATTGAGTCCATTTACGTTCACAATGCCGTAAGTGCCGCTTCGATCGCCTTGATCGAATGGTCGCCCAGAACGCATCGGCGATTGAAGAATCGGTGGGGATTCTGTCCAGATGTTAGCCCGATCTAGGGAATAAATCAATAATTCTCCTTCACTAACTGGAATTTAATTGCAGGACCAAGCGCCTGATGAATATCCGTTTAACAAAGGGAGTGGGGCAAATGTGAGATTCATGGACAACGATATCCTCAGGATGAAAATGCCTGGGTACGCCTTCATCTTTTGCGTAATATTCATTCGCATTCCATATTTGTTTTCCATACCAGTAAACATACGTCAAATGAGGTCTCGCCTAGCGATGTTTGCTGATATGCCCAACTAAGCTTGTTGACGTGGTCTACTCGATATAATCGATTTTTTTACGCTGTACATTACGCTGTTTTTTTCGCGTTGCCGATATGGGTCTTGCCGGAGTGCCGACGTGCACTCTCGCTTCTTCGAGACCCGCAAAGCTGCCCTTGTTTTCACAATGTGATTTAACAAATTGAATATCAGTTGTCCCTATAATTTAATCATTCCACTACACTCATTCCAAGTATTCCTTAAAATTCCATACAACTTCGAAATTTCAGCAGTTCGCTGAGCCCTGCTGACTCCTCCGCCTCAGTTCCTCGACTCATTCATGGAACACCTCTGATCAGCAAATTGAGCGAGAAATACAGGTATTTTACTCTAGCTATTATACTCTACTCTAACTCTAGCAGTTTTTTCAATGGCAACGTTGTAACAAAAAATCTGTCCTAATCATTATTGCAATTTTGATGCTCACGTTAGCATACGGCACACATTAAAACAAATGGTCCCGCATTATTCATATTTCAGAGTAATGTGCGAAACGCGATTGACCAGCGAACTGAGTTCTCGTGCCGACCCGCCGCATCCATTGAGAGTCAACGAGCGAGAATATGTGAGTGCAACCTCAAATACAAAACCATAGTTTTCTCTTCAACTGCTTTATTTATCGAAAGTTCCTGAACAAAAGAAATCGAAGATATTCAGTCTAGTCTAGTTACAAATTATATTTCGTTTATGCGAAATGCCGTCAAAATATTTCAAAAAACGTGATGACCGTAGAGCGAAGCAAGAGTTTGATCTTTGATCTTCAGCCGCTCTACCTGGCCCCCTACGATTCCGTCAATCGGGCCAATCGCATATTTCTCACGACTCTGCTGCAGTTTGGCGTTGCGTCATTTCCGGAATTCACTACCTTCAAGGAGAGGGACAAGGTGAGATTCCTCGTTCTTTTAAAGAAAACGTTCCATAGTGTTTTACAGAAGAAATAACTAAATTTTTACTCAAATTTTGTATTAAGTTCCCTGTTCTTCAAAAAAATTTCTAATTTTACCCATTTTTAGTTTCTGGTTCAATGTTTTGTTTTAGAAAATCAACCAAAAATGGATATTCGCATGCTTCTATTCAGTGGACTATTGTGACCAACTTCTTTTCTCGTTTGCGCACCTTCGAATCGGCGTATAGAGCGGATAAAATGTTTCCGGATGAGATGGAGAAGTGAGTTTCACAACTAGTATTTGATCTGAACGATTCCGTAATCGACAATGAATCCATGGATCGTCCGAATAATACAAATTTGAACAGTTGGAAAATTTGACGACAATTCAGTGATTTTCTTTTCAGAGGATTTCAAGGCTACACTCTGTATTTCTCTGAGGAGGTCGTTGATCATTTCTTCGATGACTGTCCTAATATCGGGGATAAAGAAGAGGCGAAAAGGTCAGTTTTTCTACTCGATTTTCTAGTTTTTCTATAGTAAAGCGTTTCAAGTTACAACTACCACAACGATTTTCTGTGCAACTCTGATCGTTCTGCTGTTTTTCTCTCAAAAAATCAACATCTTTACGCACATCCATGCAAAACTGTCATTATATTACAATTTGTTAATTTTTAGGTGAAAATAAGAGACGAACAAACTGAATTTACTGAATTAAAAATTTTAGAGTGATGAAAAACCGGTTCAAGTCGAATCTTGGTCCTCATCGAGAATCGATCTGACGAATTGGCCATCGAATTCCTGGCGTCCCTGGCACTCATGTTCTGGTCGATTGGTGAGTTTTTTTCATAGGCCAAACTTTTTTTCGGCACTAGTGAAAGAATGTGTGAAATGAAGATACAAATCGGCCATTAAAACTGCTCTGATTGACATTCAAGTTATGTATTTGTAAATAAAATAATTTCTTGTGGAGGTTTTTGAAAACGGGATGTTGAAGTAAGTTTAATGGAAATTATTTATTCGGAATGAATCGATGACGGGCAATTGTAGTAGGAGAACACGTCTCGAAAAAAAAATAACGATCGTGAACTTTCTGAATGATGGATTACGCTTTGATCATAGCGTCCAAATTGCGACAAATGCGGGAACTCAAATTTATCTTCAATTCTCGTTGTTATCTCGTTTCTCCGATCGGCGAGAACCGGGGAAACTTGGCATTGATAGCATCACCGAAGATGATTTTCAGAAGGCCTGCGTGTCTCAGATGAAGTGGTGTGGACAAGTGAGCTGTACAAGGAGATCATTCTCAGGGAACTGCACAATTATTTTCGGCGAGATTTTGCTTCTCATTCAAGCACAGCAATGTATTCAAAATCACCACAACTCACAAGTTCAAGGATGGCAAAACTATGATAGATCGAAAAAGAAACATTTTAAAGAAAATAGTTCTCCATCCCAGGGAAGGGCTACATCTGCAAGACTACGCCACTCGTTTGGGCGAAGTTGTTCCTGCAGACGTATGAGGTACGGTAGAAGTGATGCTAAATCAGATTCTCCTCTGTCCCCGGAATGTTGGAGTGGCCTGCAACTATTGATCCGAGCCAATTCAGTAAGTCTAATTCTTTTTACTTTTTTTTGAATGTGGTAAACATCAATCGATCACAAAGATAACATCCACAAAAAATAACCGCTCGCTCACAAATACATTAGGCAAAAACTAACCGGTAACGATCGTTTCTTCCCGTATCGGTATAGTAATATCGATACTCGTGACCAGCATCGTCGTATACGAGAGGTCTACCCCTATTGCTAACGGCAACATGAGGAGCAGCAGCCATAACTTTAATCGGAAGAGTTTCACAGAGTGATTGAGAAGCTTACGGGTTTCACATATTATATACGAGCTTTTACGACGGGCTCCGATCTGTTCAACGGGTGCTTCCAGTCTATTCTTACGATGTGTTCCGAACTGTAATGTGCTATAAGTCGGCGTCAGATGAGAGATCCGAACTGACCATCCGAACTGCGGCTTCCGAACTGATCTTACGAAGAGTTCCACGCTGAGTTTACAATGGCTTCCGTTCTGTCACGAAACGTGTCGTAAACCGACATGAGGAAGAGAGATCGGAACTTGAGTAATCAATAAATCATAGAATAGGCATCAACAGGTAAGAGCGAGAAATAAGTAATACAAACAAAATAATATTTTAAAATAGTAAAAAAAATAGTGGAGACGAAAACTAATAGACAGATGAGAAAAAACTCAGCCTCGGTCGGCATTGACCAAGTTCGCCTAATGAAAACGGTGATAAATTGATTCGAAAATATACTAGAGATAGATCAATTTTATTGTTCGAATCAGCAGACAGATCAGATCATTTCTCATGTTGATGATATCATTCCAAGCTTTTGCGCTTGTGCGGGGTTTTCGCTTTCCCGAAAATGTCATGTATATTCCTGAAACGGAAATTATCCAAGAAATGCTGAGGAGAGAT